>CM047805.1:139237115-139877049 GCA_026214975.1 Gentiana macrophylla | reverse complement strand
AAGGCATGGTCAAGCGGCTCTTACGGTGGGGCTTTCCTCAAAAAAGACACGATGAAGGATGGGCCTTTGTTTGAAGACCTTGCCAAATACAACTATGCCCCATCCTATCGGGACATCCAAGCCTCCTCCTCCCAAGGTGGAGGAAGTCAATGTTCAAAGTCGATAGCCATCTTTGCCGCAGCGGATGGCAAGTCCTCAAGTTCCGAACCCGATTAATCAGACTCCTCCGTTTCCGCAGAACCCGCAGGTTCTGTATTGCGAAAATTGCGGTCAGACTGGCCACATGTTTGGCCAATGTCAATTTCAGCCCCCCTCTGCTCATCAAGTCAATGCTGACAATGGACATAATAACCCAATCACATGCCAAGTATGTGATGATCCGCACACCTTGCTCAAACACGTCCCATGATTGGGCGATCTTTGAAATTAATGCTTTCTCGGGCCAGCCCAATCAGAGATTTAATAATCAATACTCTGGCCAGAGTAATTTTCAAAACCAGGGTTTTCATCAGAATTCAAATTTTAACCCCAATTCGAATTTTCAAAATCAGAGCTTTAATCGAAACCCTGGGTTCAATCAGAACCAGAATTCCAATTTTTCGAATCCACAGCAAAGGTTCAATCAGAATTGGCCCGCCAATTCTAATCCTCAGTTTCAAACTCGGCCTAGCCAGCCATCTTCCCAGAACTTCCAAAACTCTCAAGGCCCCTCCCACTCAAATGATATAAAAGCCGAATGGAATTCATTTCGGGAGGAGCAAAGCAGGACGATGAAAAGTCTTGAGAGGCAAATCGGGCGGCCGTGGTGGCGATTAGCTTCAGGACCGTCAGGGCGGTGCCAGCTTTACTTGAAAAGAATCCAAAGGCGGTCAAGTTGCTCAGGCCGATATAAGCAACAACCAATGCTGCGACCTCGTGCCAACAATGCAATACGGTAAAGAGGAGGCCGGTCGCGATGAATTTAAGTGACACTCGGTGAGTGGTCCCCACGGCTTCAGTGGAAACCACTAGCCCCTCCTGCCCATTATGGTGCAGGAGGGGAAGTTGAACACCCATTATCCCCTGTCCTGCAAGAGCATACTCGGGTGGCTGATCCCCCGGGAAATGAAAGAGTTGAAACACCTCAGGTGGCTGAACCCCTGAGAAAAGAAGATTCGGTTGAGAGTCAGGTGGCTGATCCCCTGACCGATAAGACGTCTGAAGAAGTGGTGAGGTGGAAAGATCTGGAAGACAAGGCCGTAAGTGCATCCTCAAAGAAAGTATTTTCTGAGAGTGACCTTAAAAAGCTTCCATTTCCACCTAGAAAAAGCAACATTCCCTTGCATGAAGATAAGAAGTACGGAAAGGTGCTTAATTTGCTGAAAAATACTCAGGTTAATCTTCCACTCTCAGAAGTTTTGGTTGAAATGCCTAAGTATACCAAGTTTATCAAGGATGTTGTTTCTTTTAAAAAGAAGTTAGCAGACATGGATCAAGCAATTGGTGAGGACTGCTCAATGGTCAATTATCAAGACTTACCAATCAAGAGGGGTGACCCAGGCAAGTTTGTGCTCACATTGCAGATGGGAGGCCTAGTCTTCCCAAATTCTTTATGTGACCTGGGTGCATCAATCAGCTTGATGCCGTTGTCTGTTTGCAATCAGCTTGGTTTACAAGATCTTCTAGAACCCACCACCATGAACCTTCGATTCGTCGATAGATCTTCCAAGAAAGCTTCAGGATCACGAAAAGCGTATTAGTTCAAATTGATAGGTTTACCTTCCCAGTTGACTCGGATACGTCTTAGATATGGAGAAAGGTGCGGATGTTCCCTGATTCTTGGAAGACCTTTCCTATCTCTGACTAGGGCCCTCATCGATTGTGATGGTGGGCAAGTAACTATTCGAGTTGGTGACCAGGAGGTGAGCTATAGTGTCTCTAAATCTATTCAAGTACCCTCTGGTTCTCCAACCGGTTTTTCCATTGAGGAGTCATTTAATGACTTCAATGACTGTATGGACGAGCAAGTCAAGGCTGTGGAAGCGGAATATGAGCAATTGATCGATAATCTGAATAGTCATGGTGTGGTTAGTCTAGATCAGTTCGCAGCTGACTTCGAGGATGAGTTATTAAGAGAAGAAGCTTTGGCAGTGGAGCCACTAAGTAAACTCAGCGATGCTGAGTTGAAAAGTGGAGGGCTTAAATCGAGTTTAGAGGAACCCCCCGCCGATCTAGTTTTGAAGCCGTTGCCTAAACATCTTAAGTATGTGTTCCTACGTGAAGGTGACAAGCTTCCCTTGATCATATCTGCCAAGCTATCTCGAATAGAAGAGCTGAAACTGTTAAATGTCTTGCGCAAAAACAAAAAAGCCTTTGGATGGCAGGTGGGAGATATCCGAGGAATATCTCCTGACATCTGCATGCACAAGATCAAGACTAATGAGGGTGCTAAATGTGTAAGACAGCCCCAAAGGAGGCTTAACCCTCACATGCAAGAAGTAGTCAAGAAGGAGATCATCAAACTTCTAGATATGGGTATCATATACGCCATCACGATGTTGTGAATGGGTATCCCCTACTCAAGTGGTCCCCAAAAGGGAGGGATTACTATTGAGAAGAAGCGAGAAGGGAGAAGAGATAGCATTGAGGCTCATTACTGAGGCTATAGAGTCAGTATTGACTATAGAAAACTCAATGAGGTCACAATGAAAGATCATTTCCCCCTTCCCTTCATTGACCGAGATGCTTGGCGTCTGGCGGGGGCGCATTCATTCTTGTTTCTGGATGGATATTCAGGATACTTCCAGATACCCATCGATCCTGTTGACCAAGAAAAGACCACTTTTACTCCGCCGCTTATGGTACATTCGCTACTGGCGGATGCCATTTAGTCTCTGTAATGCCCAGCCACCTTTCAAAGGTGTATGATGGCTATCTTTGTGGGCTAGTTGAAAAGTGTATGGAAATTTTCATGGGCGATTTTTAGGTCTTCGGTCAATCCTTCGATGATTGCCTCGCTAATCTTGATCAGTGTTATCTAGATGTGTGGAAAAGAACTTGGTGCTAAATTGGGAGAAATGCCATTTTATGGTAGATGAAGGAATAGTTCTTGGTCACAAAGTGTCCGCCAAGGGAATAGAGGTAGATAGGGCTAAAGTGGAAGCTATCGAAAGATGAGTTATCCTAAGAGTGCTCATGAAGTCGAGGTTTTCGGACATGTCGGCTTATATAGGAGATTCATTCAGGACTTTTCAAAGATCGCCAAGCCCTGTCTACCTTACTTAAGGAAGACGTTACATTCGCGCTTTGATGATAGGCGCAGCGAAGCGGCGTTTGAGAGCTTAAGAGTCGATTAATCTCCGCTCGGCTTACGATATCGCTTTGATTCGAACCTACCTTCGAGCTTATAATGCGATGCATCCAACTATGCGGTTAGTGCGATTTTAGGCCAAAGGATCGAAGGAAAATTCCAACCTATCTATTATGCCCGATCACACACACTAGCCCCGCACAAGTTAACTACACGACCACCGAAAGGAATTGTTGGGCGTGGTATTTGCCATGGACAAATTCCGTAGTTACTTGTTGGGGAGTAGTCCTTTATTTGGGTGACCACGCCGCCTTGCGCTATCTCATGACCAAGAAAGAGGCTAAACGCGTGCCGCTCGTTGGATACTGACCTACAAGAGTTTGATGTCCAAATTAAAGACAAAAAGGCGTTGAAAGCGTAGTGGCTATTCATGTCTCAAGATTGTTGGTCGAGGAAAAGCGAACACGATGATATAGATCTTTACTTTCCTCTAGAAAACATCATGCTTATCGATGGTTGCGCTCCGATGTTCCATGGTATTCTTCCATTGTAAACTACCTTCATGCCCGTTATCTTGACCTGAAATGTCTTATCGGGAGAAGAAGAAGTTCTTCTACGATATGAAATCTTCGTTTGGGATGAACCTTACCTCTTCAAAATCAGTAAAGATGGTTTGCTAAGGAGGTGTGTTTCTGAATCGAGCAACACGATATAATCGAGCAATGCCATAGTGGACCCCTGGTGGTCACTTTGGTCCTTGGAAAAGCGGTTGCGAAGATCTTCCGATCCAGTTTTTTACCGCCAACGATCTTTAAGACACGAAGCTTTCAGAAAGCTGTGATAGGTGCCAAAGAACGGTACTCTAACAAGGCGGTTTGACATGCCTTTGAAACCCATCTTAGAATCGAAGTCTTTGATGTATGGGGATTGACTTTATGGGTCCTTTCCCATCTTCTGTGGGAATAAATACATCTTAGTCTGCATAGACTATGTATCGAAATGGGTGGAGGCAATAGCCACTCCTCGCAATGATCATAAAAGCGGTCATGAATTTTCTAAAGAAGAATATCTTTGTGAGGTTTGGATGTCCACGAGCCTTGATTAGTGATGAAGGGGCGACTTTTGTAACCGGCCTTTGGAAAAAGTCCTCGAGAAGTATGGTGTTCGTCACAAAACTGGCACACCATATCATCCGATGACTAGTGGTCGGGTTGAGCGAAGCAACCAGAGCTTGAAGAAGATCCTGAGAAAACAATGAGCGATCATAGAAAAAGGCTGAGTCTAAAGTTGGATGATGTACTATGGGCATATCGAGGCGCTATAAGACCCCCATGGGTACATCACCCTACCGAGATGGTTTATGGTAAATCGTGCCACTTGCCAGTTGAGTTAGAGCACAGAGCTTATTGGGCTATAAAGTTTCTTAACTTCGATTCCCAAGCCTGTGGCAAACACCGACTGCAGCAGTTGCATGAGTTGGACGAGTTTAGGCTTCAGGCTTACGAAAGTGCCAGGATCGGTAAGGAAAAGATGAAACACCTTCATGACGCAAAGATCAAGAAGAGAGAATTTCAAGTTGGAGAGCAAGTGTTACTTTACCAGGTTACATTTGTTCCTGGGAAGTTAAGGACACGTTGGTGGTCCTTTGAGATTCTCCAAATCATTCCCGAGGCGTTCTAGAACTACGTGGTTATAGTAAACCATTTCGAGTTAATGGTCAAAGGTGCAAGCACTATATAGGTGCACCTCAAGAGAAGCCTTTGATTGTTAAATTTCTCAATATCCTCGGGTGTAGCACCCCTAAAGTCGATGAGTTTGACGAGTTTTCGCCTGACTTGTTTTCTGAGGATGACGGCACTGGCCCATCAGAAGAAGTTCTAGCCGGTAGTTGGGATATGGAAGAATATTGGAAGGAGCGTCAACGAGAATGTAATCGAAGCTTCGGGAAACGAAGAAGTCAACCGTGGGGAAGTTTAAACGTGTCTGGAAAGCTATAAAGAATTTAACCCCATGTGTTAGGTCTTTGTTCACGCGGCCACGCTATTGATCGAGCTTACGAAGTAGTGTGGTGGCGAGAGAAAAGTCAAATGGCCTGATCCAGGCTAGACTCAAATGATGTCGAGCTAACGACATTAACCAAAAGCGCCACTAGGGGCATCCTAGATATCAATCTTGTTTTATTTTTCCTTAGTCCTTTTTGCTTCCGTATGTTGTTTTAGTTATTTTAGTTAGTTTTACTAAGCTTTTATGTTTCTATCCACCAAGAGTTGCTTTCTAGATATGGATTTTTACGGAGTTCAGCCACGAGGAATTCCCACTCATTAGTCGGATCCCGCCGATCACGATAGATGGTGGACGGGAGGCACTATAGTTCTTCATGTAGATTTTGACATTAGCACTTTTCAGGTTAAGACCATCACGCACGTTATCATAGTTCCACCTTGTTCGGGAGGCGGCGATTTCACGCCCGAGGAGTTGCGAGGAGGCCATAGGGACGTCCTTACACGATCCTTAATGATCCTATCTTTGTGAGATCTAGCGCTGGTACTACTGAGCTTCACATTTTAGAGGTTTAGAGGTAGTGGAGATGATTGGGGCGTACAAGGCGACTATGATTTCCCTCCAGCTATTGATATGCTTAAATCGTCTCATCCGTTTGGTGGATTGGGGACGAGATTTATCTGAACTAGCGTTAGTTAGGTTTGTTTCGTCGCGCCCGACGTAAACGGAAGCGTTTGGTAGGAGGCAACCTTTATTTTATTCGTTTTGTTTTATTTTGAGTTCTTTTATGTTCAGTAGCATTTCCGTTTGTACTTTTGAATTTTAAATTATCAATAATAATAAATAAATAAAAAAGTTTTTTTCGCTTTTAGTTGGTTTATATGAAATTTTATGAAATTTGGGCATTTCTTTATCTTGGACGACCGTCTGGTATAATGGACGCCCGTCCGACCCTCTGTTTCTCTGAGATGCCCGTCGAGTTACGGGCGCCCGTCTGGAAAATTCCCTCCAATCCTGTTTCAAAAATTGCCCGTGAGGGACGGCGTCGGTATAATGGACGCCCGTCCGATTCTGCAGATTTCAAGCGTCTATATATAGCCCTTCAACGTCTATATATAGCCCTTCAACGCATGAACCCTCCAATCCCTCCAATCCCTCCAATCCCTCCAAGCGTCTAACGCCCGTCCGTCAGGATGGACGAGCGTCCATTCAGCGTCTATATATAGCCCTTCAACGCATGAACCCTCATTTCTCAGAATTTTCAAACCGCAACCCGACTCTCTTCTCCCCTTTACCCTAAAATCGTCATTTCTGAACCAAATTTAGCGATTCTTGTTGCAAAAGAACGGTCTTTGCACCCTATTTTCATTTATCCAATCCATTTCCTCCAACAATCAACACAAATTGTGGATTCAGAGATTGTTCATTGCGGCCATTTCGACAAAAGCTCGGATTTTGGGGGTCAATCTCGGTGTTTCTGGGTTTCTAATCTGTTCGATCATCATCCCCTCATAGTGTTTGGTAAGATTGATACAACTTTTCTCGTTTTAATTCACGTTTTTGTGAGTTCGATTTTCGAGTCGGCTCATTTTCTTGAATTATCAACTATTGTTGATTTTCTTTCATTTTTGTTGGTTATTTTCTTCTTCCCTTCTGCTGTGATGGTGATGGTGTGTTGTTGATGCTGGTGGTTTGGACGGTTTGCGTGAAATCCCGATTTGGATGTTAAACGGGTACCTTTAGATTTGTTTAGAGGGTTAAGTCCTTGACAATGGTTCGGGAGAAGGCTGTGGTAAAGAGGTATGGTAAAGGGTTAGCCCGGGAGAAGGGTAAACGGCAACGTCCTGAGTTTGACCCATCCGAATTGGACCCTAACAGAGGCGTAGTCTTTAGAGATCAACCGCCTAGAACATCTCAACGAGCTAGAACTAATTTACGGGATGATTCTTCCTCCAATTCTGACACTGAGGATGATGATGATGTCCCCCTGAGTAGGATGTCTCGAGGTACTCGTGGTGAGGAGTCGTCTAGAGCCAAGCCGTCTAGAGTTGAGGGTGGTGAGGAGGATGTTGTGCAAGAAGAACCTGAACCGAGAGCACCTCCTAAGAAAAAGTCTAAGACTGTTGCCCCTCTTTCGATGCCTCGTCGGTTTGTCAATCCTTTAGCACATGAAGCCTACACTAAGCATTACTCAACCAGGAGTCTTATTTTTGATAGAGAGGTGAAAGTGTCTCAAGTTGATCTGCTTTATTTCGGATGTTAAAGGCTAGGAAGTGGTGCGCTTTAACAAAAATTCCTCCTACTCATCAATGACTCTATTGTCCGAGAGTTCTATGCAAAGCTGCATTACGAGGCGGACTTAGATGAGAAATGCGTTATGGTGCGAGGTGTTAAGGTTCCTTTTCTGCTTTGAGGTCATAAATGAGAAGTACAAGTTACCGGCTTTTGAGGTTTAGATTATAAAGAGGAAATTGCGAGAAGGCAACATGAGGATGGTCGTGACCCGATGGAGGAGTTGAGATTGAGAGTTTGTCCGGATGTGGCTTGGACATTGAGACCCAATGGCCAGAGAAAGGAGTTGGTCACTACGACATGGACCGAGGATTGGAGAGTCCAATGCCGTTTTATTCAGAGTCGTTTGATCCCGAAGAATGATCTCACACATTTCCATATTAGTGATCTTGGGATGTTATATGCTTTGACGTTCAGGTTGAATGTAGATGTAGGTCAAGCCTTATTCGATGAGATTTCCATGAACCAGAAGGTATACACACGAAGTTTGATAGTTCCACATTTGATTCATCAGTTATGTCTCGATGCGGGAGTTTTGGAGTATGCAGCGGACCATAAGACCAAGAGTTACCCCCTATTCGTAGAGAGAAGGCTGTTCCCGTTTACGAGCCTGGTTCCACATCGACACCGCCTCGAGCTTGATTCTTTCGGATTATCTTCTTCCGAGATTACTCGGCATAGTATGGCTCATAGTTTGAGGCGATGTTGAGTGATATCCGGGATGGCCAAGATAATATCTTATCGGTTTTGGAATGTATAGTTGATGGACGGAAACCGGCCGATAGAAAGGTATTCAATGCAAGTAATATGGATTATGTCTTCTCCGAAAGCGAGATAGAGCGGGTGATAGCCGAGGTGGTCAAGTCGGAGGAAAAACCGAGTGCAGTGATGAGGAGACTCAGTGGATCCGAGGATCTGCGAGTTCCTACCGATAGAGATCTTGAGCCGACCACTGCTGATCTATTGCACGACCCAGACTTACACAGATCGCATCTACAATTTCTTGTCCCTTCTTGAGATCCTTCTCGGTTGATGCTCCGGTGATGATGCTATTGGCGATCTTTCGCCGAGGCGACTCGGGGCTGCCTTGAGTTATTATTATTTTTTATATCTATCTTTCTGGTTGTTGTTGCACTTTTTGATACATTTAATTCGATTTGGTTGTACCTATGCATTTTGCTACTTTCTAGTTTCTCGTTCTTTGACTTGTGTTGACGTATTTATCGACGACCTTTTCTTTTTATTCCATTTTGATTTATTGTCTCTACTGCCGTATTATACCCCGTTTTCCCCCGAGTTTTCTGTTTCTCGAGTTTTGCAGCGATAGTTTTTGTCGAGATCCGATTGAGTTAGTTTTGGGACGTTTTTCCACGCTTTTTGCGAGCGTTGGCCTTTTCATGCTCCGGCCTGACCAACGGCTCGGTTTTCCGCGCGAATTCAGCTATGTTCTTATCTTTTTACTTTCTGCACAACATGAGGACATGTTGAATTTTTAAGTGTGGGGGAGGGGACAGTTCGATTTGTACCTATGCATATGAGTTTGTTTAATACGCTAGAATGTTTTTATTATGCAAAATGAGCGTAATTTTTCAAAATTTTCCGACACTTTTGTCTTTGTTTGGTCCCGAGTAGGCAATTCAATTTGAAGTTCGTTGTTTTTATAGTCATCTATGCGATATTTCATGTACTTGATAAGTTAGTTGTTTCACCTGACACTACTTTTCACGAGCCATAGTGACGATGAGCTATTCTATAAAGCTATACCCCATTTTGGATTAGTGATTTTTGATTTTCTTATAAGTCATGTGCTTAGTGCTACGTATATATCTTGAGATTTATGATAGTTTGTATTTAGTTCCGAGTATGACATTCTGTGAATATCTAGAAGTTTGAATGTGATAAGTACACGTAACTATTGTCCAAAGTGGAAAAAGTTGAATTAATAGTGAATTAATTGGGTGTGTCGAAAGCTAGTCGATGATTTGAGTGAGGTAGGGTGTACCACGTATGTCCTATACCACCATGATGACTAAAAGCTCACGACAGTTAGGAAGAGCTGCCTTATGATTGGAGTAAGGTAGGGTATTATCTCGAAATGTCCTATTCTACTATGAGGGCAATGGCTTATCCTAATGTGTGTTTATAAAAGTGAATAATTAAATCAACTTATGAGAAATGTGTTATGAATTGAATATAAGGCTTAGTTTTCGTTAATCTTATCCCCAGTATAAGCTGAAAGATATGATGTAGGGATTATCCTCTGAGTATTTCAGAAAGGCCCTAGATTCATTCGATCATCTTTTTCGGGATATGTCACGTTTGTAGGGTACATCTTATGAGTTTCATTTATTGCTATTCTACGAGGGGGTATTAGCTAGTTTCACTTTGAGTTTCTCAAGTTTGGTTTTAGTGGAAGTTTTCTATGGCTATGCACACACCGGTGAACCTCAAGTTATTGAATGTATGTTATATCTGTTTAGATGCCTGTTTTCCTTTCTCGAGCCTAATTTTTCGTTTTGTTTTGCTCGGGACGAGCAAAAGCTAAGTGTGGGGGAGTTGTTAAGGGTTAAAATCTATGAATTATAAGGATATATTTTACGATGTTTTTCCCTCTATATTGTATAATTTGCATAATAATTGGTCTTTATATTAGAATATTGAGCAAACGGTATTTTTGACGGCTTAATCGCAATATCGATATATTTATGTGATTTCATGGTTAAATTATGATTATTTGAATATTATTACAGTTTGCGATGTTTTCCATGAGTTATAGGTATGATTATTGTGCTCAAATGATGATCAAAAGAGATAAATTTCGAGCTATAAAGATTTAAGGAAGAGATAATGATCGAGTGGAGAGAAGAAAAAGAGATAAACATGCAAAAATCGCATTCAAGTCATGTTAAACGAACGTCCATTCTCCGTCCAGACCAAACGAGCGTCTGAAATTCCGAACGAGCGTCCAAGGTGCTAAGAGTGATTCAGAGAGTTTGAAATGCGCTTAACGAGCAGCGTCGAGGAGAGTTCAAGGAAGTGAAGCAGCGTCCACTGGATCAACGCTTCGTCCGTCCGCCCGACTCGGCCAGAACCGACTTAATCTTCTATAAATACCGCCTATTTACGCACACAAGAACAACAATTCGACATTATTCAAACCCTAAAACCCAAGGCGGCTAAGGCTGCGATTTTACTTCTTTTTCTTCCATTTTCTCGCAACTTTAAATTAGATTAGTTAGAAGCGGTTTTATGTTCTTTTTACGCAAAAGCGTGTTCTTTGAGGATGCTCGTGAGCTAAAGCTTCAATCAAACGAGAATTGTGAAGCCATCAACTTGGATTGATTTTGTATTTCGATTATCTTGTGAGTTATTTATTCAAGGTTGTTTCTTATTTATGTTTTATCTCGTTTAATTGCGTTTATATCGGAAGATTTGCATGTATGATTATGTTTATGTTTGATGGAAGTCATGATAAACCTTTAGATCACCATAGATAAGAATAGTCCTTAGATTTATAATAACGGAAGTTAGTAAGTCTAATCACTAGATTTGAACGTAAAAGTTGACACCTTTGATCTTAAAACGCGTTAATCTAGCATTGGAAGATACTAGGTTAATAGATGAGTTGCCTAAGGAATTAGGGTTCATGTTTAGGTAAGGTGAATCACAACCTAGATAAATACCACATATAATCGAGATAGGAGATCAATACATGTTGATAGGTGGATCAATCCTCGTTTGCCTTTTATAATTTGATCTAAAATCCTTGCAACTTGAGTTTCGCTTTGCTTAGTTAATTTCCTTTTTGCAGTTAGTTTAGTTTAGTTAATAAGTCCGTTACCCGTATCTTTTCTAGCCTTGGATAATCTCCTCTGTCTAGTTTATTTTCTGCAATCTTTGTTTAGATTAATTCACTGTTTAGTGTAGTTCGTGACATAGTTAGTTAAAACAACAACTAGGATTTACAACTGTCTAGTTCCCCGTAAGATCGACCCGGTATTAGCCTCTATTACTACGATCCTTGCACTTGAGGTTAACCGGTTTTATTACTTGTTTATTTTGTGTTGATAAAATCCGTGACACTGTAGTAAACACAACAGTCATATGGACTTCTGTTGTAACCCTGCTGAAGCATGAAACTGTCAAACCTTTTATACCACTGCCTTGGAGCTTCCTTCAGACCATACAATGATTTCTTCAACTTGCAAACATAATTTTCCTTTCCAGGAACTTGAAAACCCTCAGGCGTGTGTCATGTATATCTCCTTATCCACTTCACCATGTAAAAAGCAGGTTTCACATCTAATTGCTCAAGTTCAGATCTCTTTGTGCCACCATTGCTAGTAACACACTGATTGAAGTGTGTCGACCCTTTGGTGAAAATATTTCATCAAAGTCAACCCCTTCCTTTTGATGAATCCTCTTGCAACCAAAGCGTGCCTTATACTTGACCCTTACGCGCTTTGTTATTCCTTCCTTTTCTTGAAAATCCATTTACAAGTCACAACTCCCTTGTCAAGAGGTTGTTTGACCAATTCCCAAGTCTCGATTCTTCAATAATGACTCCATTTCATCTCCCATGGCTGCATGCCACCTTTGAGATGCTTCAGTACATGTCATTGCTTCCCCTGTAAGTAGTAGGTTCAAACAACCTCTACTTCTTCAAACAACTTGGAGTGCATATCCGGCCAAATCATCATATCCATATCTCCTGGAGGTATCCCAACATTGGATCTTCTAGGCTCTTTGGCGGTAGACTCTCTTGATCAATGTTTGTATGACGCATCCTTGAGGTCTCGGTGAGGTGGTGGCTTGGATCGGTCACGGTTCATTATCCAGATTAGTATAGTGTTGATTTGGATCCACCGATTGTTGCATATCAATGGAGCTCCACTGAAGCTCCACTGTTTCTCAACACTATCAGATTAAAGATTGGTTTTGCACTCAGTAGACCTCCCCACTGATGAGTTTAACATAGAATTTTCATCAAACACAGCGTCCCTGCTGAGGATTACTCTGGACTCTGCTGATGACCAAATCCTATATCCTTTCACTCCATCACCATACCCCACAAACACTCCCTTCTTGGCTCTTGGATCCAACTTCCCTTCACTAACATGATAGTAAGCTGTACTTCCAAAAACCCTTAGAACTGAGTAGTCAGCAGGCTTGCCTGACCACATCTCAAATGGTGTCTTGAGATTGATTCCTGTGTGAGGACTCCTGTTGATTAAGTAGCAAGTCGTCTTAATGACCTCGCCCAAAATCTCCTTGATAAACCCGGCTTGAGAAAGCATACATCTTGCTCTCTCCAAAGAGAGTTTGATTCATTCTTTCGGCTACACCATTCTCTGCTTGAGGTGTAATCCTTCTGAGTATGATGTCCGGCAATACCTCAATTTGCACAAAATGAATCAAAATCCGCCCAGTAATTCTAGACCATTATCATGCACGAAGCTTCTTGATTTTCTTGCCTAACTGATTCTCCACTAGGGCCTTCCAACGCTTGAAGTTCTTTGAATGCATCACTCTTGTTCTTCATCATCACCACCCAAGTCATCCTTGAATAGTCATCTATGAATGACACAAAATATCTCTGTGACCACCCAATGACTCAACTCTTGATGGACCCCAATGATGCGAATGGACATAATCAAGTGTTGCCTTTGTATTTGTGCAACCTCGCCGAGAACTTTATCGTGCAATTTCCCAAACACACAATGTTCACAATAGTCCAGATTCTTGACCTTATATCCCCAAGAAAACCTCTTTGAAGAAAGAACGTGCATACCCCTTTCACCCATGTGACCTAGTCTCGTGTGCATACATTGAGTTTGTTTGAGATCGGTGAAGCAACGAGGATGCAACAACAAGAAGGATGCCGATTCTGAGAGATCCTTGTAATATGTACAAGGTTCCCTCTTGATGCCTTTGAGGACTACAATTGAATCTTTGAAGACATTCATTTTGCCCACCTTCACCCTTGAAATTGAACCCCTTGTCTGTCAGGTAGACTAAGAGATACCAAATTCTTGGTCATCTCGTGGGACATGTCTTACATCTTTCAGGTGTACAAAATTTACCATCCTCTGTGCCCTTAACTTTCATGAGCCAATTCCCACAACTTTGCAAACCTTGTCTTTGTTGGCCATATAGATTTGACCACCATCTATCTGCTCATAAGTAGAAAACCACTCCCTGTTTGGACAAATATGGTAGGATGCTCCAGAATAAAGTATCCACACATCATTGTGATGTGTAGAATCTCCTGCAACTAGAACCGGATCCTCATCGATTGCTCGGTAGCCAAAGCTGTGTGCTGACTGCCTTCTTCTTTGTTTCTTCTTCCTTGGACAATTGGACTTCCAATGTCCCCGCTCCTCACTGAGAATTACAGACATCGAGTAGACTTAGGACCTTTGGACACTGACTTCTTTTTCTTCTTTTGTCCATATCCTTTTCCACTATTGCTGCTAGCTACTAGCCCAGCAGCCTGACTGTCTGTCCCAGCAGCATTGTGTCTAAGCTCCCTGGCATGTAAGGCAGACCTCACATCCTCCAAAGCTACTGTATCCTTTCCAACTATGAAAGATCGCACAAAGTTTTCATATGATGCGGTAGTGACACCAACAGGATTAGGCTGCATCTTCATCTTCAATTTTAACATCAATATTCCTTAAATCAAGTAATATTGTGTTCAGCTGGTCAAGATGTCCCCTCAGTGGACTCCCTTCATGCATCTTCAAACTGAACAACCTCTGTTTCAACAACAACTTGTTGGTCCGTGACTTGGTCATATACAAGCTTTCAAGCTTTTTCCAGAACTTGGCTGCGGTGTCTTCCTCAGTAACCTCAGTGATAACATCATCAGATAAGCACAACATGATGGTTGAATGTGCTTTCTCTTCCAGATGGCATAATGGCTTGCACTTTGTATTTGGTTTGTCGGATAAAGGATTCCACAAACCTGCTTTGTTTCAACGATTGCACGATCTTGATTTGCCAGAGACCAAAACTGTTCCTTCCGTAAATTTATCGATTTTTACGCTATCTGCGACATCTTTCCTTGCTAAAGATCACAACTTTATCACAGATCCTAGCACCTTGTGAAGGCCTTGGTGAAGGCGAAGTTGATCGCATGCAGATTGTTTTCTCCGGAACCTCGCTCCGATACCACTTGTTATAAAGCGGATGGAGATAACCGGATGCAAGAAAGCGAAGCGAAGCAATCAAACATAAACAATCAAAGAGAAAACAGAAACAAGAAGAACATGATTTAACGTGGAAAACCCCTCATTAGGAGAGGTAAAAAACCACGGGCGTAGAAAGAGATATTTTATTATGCAATTGAATTTACTGATTTCAACACACATGAGACAATGAGACAACAATCAGATTTATAGGCACAAATCCACAAACCCAGCCGCCAGGATCTTTGTCTCGATGCACCATAAATACCCCCTACACATGTCCTCCTTTTAATGACATCAGTATAATTGTCACATATGTAATTAGCGAGATGTGGGACCTGCTTCAGTATTCAAGTACTCAGCAGACTATCACGGGCCGATAGTCACCTCGCCGATGTGAAGCTCAGTGAGACTCCACCCTAAGCGAGAGAAATGAATACACTTCTTAGCTGTCCATCACACAGCTGAGTCTTCAGATTGATTCCACCAGATGTAGAGTTTTAAGTCACTTTACTGACAGTCTACAAGATCTTGAAGAAGAAGCTGGACAGAGACAAGTTTATATAAACACAAAAGTACCAGCTACCATTCTGGATCACACATTTGGCAATCAAGAAGACACACCTATCATAGCAATGATGAGAGTCAACTTTGTTATAATTTTGTGTGTATTTTACCCCATATATATGGCCTATTCGATGTGGTTTTGGGTAGTTTAGTGATTTTTATAAACACATTTCATCATGGTTGAATCACGTGACAAAAGACGTTTACGTCTAAAATACCGACATTTTTAGGTGATTTACGTGGGTTTTAATGGTATTTGTCACGCTTTGGTATGTGGTTGATTTTTGTGATAGACATGGCGTGATAGAGGGCTTGATGAGGGTTGCAACGATGTCCAAAACGGAGTTCGTATTAAAAAATAACGCGAGATTCAAATTCAGACGTTCGGAACAATTATTTAATAAATTATCAGGCTAATACTTGATAGAATGGAGCTTGCGCCTCTCTTATTTGGCTCAATTCCACATCCCTCGTTATTGCCGGCGTAGGCTGTGTCATTTTGAGGCTAATGCCTCATTTATTTTATAAATAAAAAAAAAATTTAAAAAGGACAAAAATAAAATCTGCAAAATATTTGTCTTTGGTCAAAGTGGCCTAATAAATGAAGCGGACCAAAAAGAAAAGGGTAGCAGACGTCCTTTTATTTTTTGGTATTCCGAAAATTTCCGGAGATACTGGGTCGGCTATTGTTTTAATAAAAAGTCATCTAAGTCAAATTTCAACACACATACTTCATACTAGAGTTTTATTTTTTCTGCAGCACAGTTTTTATTTCGTTTAGAATTTGATCTACATATATTTGCTGCGAATTTTCTGCACGAATTTCAATAATTTATTTTGCTATTACGACACAACGGATTGACAAACCAAGTAGTGGATTGCTTCAACCTTTTTGTGGTATTTTTATTCATCCTTTTTATCATGTCTTTTATTAGTTTATTTATGATTTCTTGTTTTGTTCTTTCAAGTATGAGTAGCTAAATTTATTATAGCTAGATTATGTGAGGGAATTGTGAAATTGGTGCTTAAACGATGATCTACGGATGAGTAGAGCTTAAAAATTTAAAATTTTGAATTGTTGTGTCCTAAAATTTGATCTTAATGCTTGAATTAATTTTGATCACCTAATTCATGATTCCACACACGAACTTTATAAATGTATTTTGCGAGGGCGTGTGCGAACTAAGATTTTAAGATTGCCATGCACGAATTATTCGAGTTTTTCGCAGCCTGTTCCTTGGTAAGGTTTTCTAGCTAAGCCGTGAACTCGGTGGATGCGGAGCATCTCATTGTTTTTAAAGATATTAGGTCAATTAAATCTCATAGAGGGGACAGTTGAACCGAATATAGGGTAACTAGGTTTTGGTATTAGCGCCTAGGGACTAGTTTAGGAGATTGCACCCACAACACATTCATTAGAGACCATTGGTTGGTTGGTAGGTTAAGGCTTGTCCTTAGTGATTCGGTAAGGTGTTAAGAGTAGTGTTCTTGATCATAGTTTAGCTAGTCCTTTTATCATATTTTTTTAAAGTCATCATTTTTATTTTCTTTAGTTATAATTAATTTCACCCTTTTGTGAGCCTGAACTAAATACAAAAGTGAGAGTATTGGTTGAGTTTTTACTCTTCTTCAATTAACTGAGTAAAAACTGACCTCAAAAAGCATTACTCTTCTTCAAAAACAGAAGAAGAATCTGACCGTTATAAAGTAAGCAATTTTATTGGTTACACAGAAATGTCAGAAAGGACGCTGACATTCAACAGAATAAGCAGGACCACCAACGGTTACAGGGATTCAAATTCAAACGTTCAAATTCATCTATCCGTTGGAGAAACCCCTATAAATAGGCCACTTCTACCTCAAGAAATGGAGGAGTTCTAATGTTAAATTTATCAAGAAATATTCAAACAAACTCATGTTAATTTATATTGCAAGATCAAGAAATCATGAAGTGTTCATAAGGATTCAAAGAAAGATCAAGATCAATCATTTGAAGAAAAATAGAGCTGAGCATATATCATATACATCTAGAAGAAGAAGCTCGATACACAAATTGAATCATAGTTATTGATTCATGTCTCAACTTTGATTTTATCAAAGGTTTGGACTGTGAAACACCAAGAAGGTGTGAAGGACAGTTGAGTGCAGTTAGGAAAACTGTGCTTGTGTAGAGCTGGTGAAGAGGCAATCCTACACTCTAAGGACTTGTGTGGCAAGCTTAGTTCAAACAGCAATTCTTCCTGTTGAAGACTGAAGCTGGAAGATTGAAAAGCTAGGGATTAGTGAAGAAGAATCAGTGTTTAAATTTACTTTTTGTCTTGTAACTGTAAACCTCAAGAACATAGTGAATTTGGCCCCCTACATCACCGGAGAAGAGAGGACTGACATGATTACACCACCTGGAACCTCTATAATTTCCATCTCATTTACTTACTTACTTTACACATTTAACTATTGCATCTAAGTTTATATTGCACACGATCACACACTCAGCATGATCACACTCATATCACACACTCAGCATATAAACTACATTTCATCTAGACAATATGATAAACTCAGCATATCACACACTCATGGTGATATGAGTGTGATCATCAACACCGCTCATGGCCAATAAGCAATACACACTCATATCACACACTCATAAAATTTAAACTGGGTATCACACACTCATAAAATTGGTTGCTTATTAAATCAGCATATATGAGTGTGTGATATGAGTGTGATCATCTGCTGCCGGTTAACTCAGCATATCACACACTCATGGCCTCCTACACACTCATATCACACACTCAGCATATAAACTGCATTTCATCTAGACAATCTGATAAACTCAAGTTTCATATAAAGGCTTAATATAATCCGCTGCCGGTTAACTCGGTTAAGGATAAGCCAGTCTTGACTTATACTCAACTAAGTTAGCTTAACTCCACACAAGTTTAATGCTGAACTCAATCTGTTCAAGAGTCATTTTTCAGTTGTTTTTGGGACAAGTTTATTCACCCCCTCTAAACTTGTGTCACCCTTTGCAAGGGACCAACAATTAGTATCGGAGCAGTGCTTCTGTTCCGAAGAGATCCATAACTGAACCTCTATATCAGTTTGTTTGCTCAAATTAACTGGGTATCAGTTATTTCCGATACCAACAATTGGTATCGGAGCAGTTCTTCCTTTTCGAGGTGATCCAAAGTTGGTACTGCTTCATGTCTTTAACTTAAATAACTGGCCATCAGTTATTCCGATACCAACAATTGCATCATGGAATCACATAATCATTTTAGAAATATGCTTAGATGTTCATTTTTAAGATTTGATGAATACAAAAGCAAACTGCAGGCTCTTGTTGCTGATACTCAAGAAAAATTTATTGAGACATTCATTGAAGATCCATCTATTACAACCAATGAAGATAATGCTGGAATATTACCCATAAGCTTTGGAGGAAATGATCATGGTGAAATTGATGAAGAAATCATACTTTTTGGAACTGATTTGATAAGCAACACCGCTGGATCAAACAAAGGCAAGCAGATAGCAGAAGATGAAGAAGCTAGAACTGAAAACTTATCTATTGAACATCATGAGGTAAATGCTTCTACATCCAATTGTCACACTGCCATAAACAATCATAGAAATAAAGATTTCAATGACAACCTGTACATACTCATAAAGAAATTAGACGAAATTCAAAAGATTTATGAGAATGTCAAAAAGGAAAAAGAATTGTTGAAAGCTGAAGTTCTAAGATTGAATGCTGAGATTAACCTCATCAAGGCTAACAATGGAATCAAGGAGAATTGCTCAACTGGTGAAATAACAGAGGTAATAAAAATCACATAATCATCAGTTGATCCATCTCCCAGTGTTCAGTTCAAACCAAGAAAACCATTTGGAGACAGAACTGGTGTAGGGTTTGACAATAAACAGAATTCTAAGTTTAGACCGAGTACAACTGCACGCATGTTTGTAGCTGCACAAAAGTCAGGAACTCAGAAAACTGACAAAATTGTTAGAACTGAAAAGAACTTAGCACAACCTCGACCTAAAACTGACAAAACTGTAAAATCAGTTGGTGGCAACTCATAAAATGACAGATTCTATAGAAAAAAAACTCATAAGGCTGAAAAGGGTAGAACCGATCAGAGATCAGTTAAAAGAACATTCAAGTCATATCCATCAAAGAATGATAATCATTCATGGAATAACAGATTCAGGGGGAAATGAAGACTCTTTCGTACTGATGAAGACTAGAATGCATCTATGATCACTAAAAGATCATATCAGTTTCACAAAATGAATGAACAAAAGACTGTTAGACCAAAACAGCAAATTTTTGTGAAAACTGACTTCACTCAGTCAAAATATCAAGAAAGGTATTAGGCTAAGTTTTATAAGTCATCTAAGAATTACAGAAATACAAAAAATAATCAAAAAGGATCCGAGCAGGCATGGGTTCCAAAAATCTGTCAATTTTTTTTGCAGGATAAAATCAAAAGCTGAGAGGATTGAGAAAATGCAATTATCAAAGCTGAATCACATACTCAACTGAGTTTTGGTATTGACAAAAAGGACAACTAATTCAAATTTTGGATAATATCAAAGCTGGACCTTTACAGCTGGAGATACACCATATCTACTGCATTTACTGATACAATCTACGTATGACAGTATAGATGTGACCTACATTGATCTCAACCGTCCATCTTCTCCACTCACCATCTTTTTCGCAATCTCAACGCAAGATGTGACTTATGAAAAGACTTCTTAAAACCCACTCAATATTTTCTAACTACCTCATCTACTACCTATAAATACTCTCGCATTTTTCACATAAACTCCTTACACTCAGTTTTTGCGTTACCCCTCACTTAAAATTTTTCTGCAATCTTCAAATTTCTCCGATCGCAATTCCACAATCATAAATCATGTCTTTTACCCGAGTTGAACCTGGGATGATCATCTCTCTTGATCAATATGTTGCAAGATACACAGATCAAACACTAGCCTAAAAAATAGCGGAGAAAATCTGAAAAATTAAAGGTCTGGAGCAAGTGTTCAACATCAATTTGAAGAATGTATGTCTGGATAGCCGGCGACTTCTATGAGTTTGGGAGCAAAAGCATAGAAGATGAGAGGATCTTTACTTACTCTACCAAGATCAATGGGAAAGAAATCAAAATCACTGAATATCTTGTTGTAGATATATTTGGCTTCGAGAAATCTGGACATTCTTCAGTGTTGAAAATAACCAAAGAACAAAAGGAAAAGTTGTGGAAAGTCATTGCAATCAAGGAAGACTCAAATTTGCTGTTATCTGGAAGTACAAGTCTCCTCAAACCTGAGTTCAGTTTTCTAACCAAGATGCTCGCAAATTGCATAATTGGAAATGTAGGTAACTTCAGCAATCTTTCTGGCACCAAGATTGACTTGCTGTATGTTATCTGGTTTGAACAAAATTTCAATTGGCCAAGTTACATTTTGGATCAATTGATAGCACGATCTTTTGATGTGCCCAAGAAGAAAACTGAAAGAAGAAATGAAGATTTTACCATATGAAGACTCTTGCACTTTTGGCTCAAAGGATTATTGACCACTTCAGTATTGCAAGAAGAAAGGAAACTGCAATTGTAGACGGGAAAATTGCAGAAAAAGAAGAAAAATCTGGGAAAAGGAAAGCTGAAGGTTCTAAGGCTGAACCTAAAAATAAGAAGAAAAGATCATCCAAGAAAATGACAACTGGAGAAGTACTGGAAGATTTTGAAAATTTAAGAGAAAAGAAAAGAAATTGGAAGAATTGGAAAAAGCCAGCACTATGGTAGTTGCTGAGAAATTCATGGAGCCCACACCAGCAAAATCTGCTACCTCAGTTGCCGAAAATCAAGCAAAGAAACCCAGAACTGAGGAAACCCCCCCCACAAAACCAGTCACCACTGAAAAAGAATCTGTTGTTGAAGTTGTTGATGAAAAAGGGTTAGTTTTGTCACTGCCAGAAGCGGACACTCAGGGGGAACAAGCCCTGAGAACTGGAATCGATGATGAAGAAATTGACAGTGAGAAAGAGCTGATTGGATCAGAAATCTTGACCATGCTCAATTTAATTGCTTTGTTTAAATCAACTCCGCAAAAATTAGCGTCTAGACTTGAATGTGAGGAATCAATCAGAGAACTGGAGCCTCTCAGTCACAAGAAAAAGAAGCTTGTGAAGTTGAATCAGCACAAGTACAAGTCATCACTCTGGATAAGCTTGTTAATAAAGAAGAAGTTGAAAAGAAGGCTGATGAAAGTGAAAAAAGGAAGGAGCCAGTTTCTAAACTGGAATTTGAACCTGTCAAAGAATCAGTTGCTGAACCAAGTGAGCATCAAGCAACTGAACTTAAGGAAAACCCTGAACAAACTGCTGAACTTGTAACTGAGGTTACAAAAGAAAAGAAGTTGTTGCTGAAGAGAAACTGGATACTGAGCAAGTTATCTCAGTCCCAGTAATTAGAGCTGAATCATCTGTCATCCCAGTTGTTGCTGAAGGGGAACCCAGCAAAACTGAAGTAGAGAAAACTGAACCTGAGATAATTGAAACTCTATTTGAATCAAATCAAGAAATTCCCAGAGTAACAGAAGAAATCACAACCCAGCCTGAGTCATCTGTTGATATTGGGAAACTGATTGAAGCTGACTGTAGAAGACTTGATGCTTATCAACATTGAAATTTCAGGTCAATCGAAAATCAAATAGAACAACAAATGCTGATGAAACTGAAGAGAAATGGGTGTTCAGTCTGTTCAATATCACTCATTTATCCCAACTATTTATTTCTGAAGAATTTCTGAGCACGGGCTACTCATTAATCGAAGCTTGATCCTTTGGAAGAAGTTTCTTTGGAGGAGAAACTTATAAATCAAAGAAGAATGACGATGATGACGATTCACAGGGAGATCATAACTTACAAAAAGGGATTCTCGCCTCACTCCAAAAAGAGGAAACAACAAAAGACGTTGCTGGAAATTCTGATGAAGATAGCACTGAAGGAAGTTGTGATTCGGACTCTAAGACTCATTTTGAATAAAAAAAATGAAGAGAAATAAGGATATCAGTCTCCAACTGACAAAAGTATACTTGAGATAGCAAAATCTGAAGCTGACCAAGCAAAAGCTGACATTGCTAAAGAAAAAACTGATGTTAAGTCATCAGTTAGACAAGTTGAGGACTTCAAAGAAAAGCTGAATCAAATCGCTTCTACTCCACTCAAAGAACTTATGACAACTGAGTTTCTTGCAAGCAAGTCTCAGATTGAAGCTGAGAAAGTACCTGGAGTTGTAAAATTAAGACTAAATAAAATGAATCTGAAACTAAAACTGAAGTGCCTACACCAGCTGAGACCTTCATAGTCTATTTCAATGAGCTTTTGAGAATTCAGAAAGATGATCAAAGTGTTTTTGGAAAAGTTTTAAAATCCATGGATGAAAACAAGCATGAAAGAGTCAAAATGGAAAATAGATTGAACAGTGTCAAAGAAGACTACCACAACATTTTGATCGAAATTTGAAGAACAACCATTGAAACTGACGCAAGGAAAACTGAGACACAAGGAAGATTGGAAGGCATTCTCAACAATGTGGTTGACAGATTGATTTTACTGTAGAATGCAATGACGGACTCAGTTGTTGCATAGACTATATTGGTATCAAATCAGCAGCACCTGAACTCTTACATCAAGAGCTTGATCAATAAAGATGATGTCAATAAGTGGGAAAGTCTGGATTTGTTAAAAGTCAATGCACTTGATATGCCAAATGTTCTTGAAAGCATTGATGAAAAACTGGTCGAACTGAAGAAAGCCAGAGGTGACATGAGTGATGAAGAAATGGAGCTGACTGCAAAGTTCTCAAAATCAACTGAGAAAAGACTTGGTCTTGATTCACAACAGTATAATGTTTTCAGAGAGCTACCAACTCAGGAAGGAGAATCAAGGGAACAAGCCTTAGAGACGTTTCTCAGCATGCAAAAGATTCTTGTGCACTATTGGCACAAATTGGGTAAATGGTAGAGAAATGGTACTCTAGATAAGGCTTCATACAAAGTTGAAAAGACTGAACCTGAGTTTGTTCAAGACTTACTGAAAACAGCCACGAGTGAAAGATTAAGGAGAACTGTTTCTTGTATTTGGTGTATTGTTCAAAAACAAGTTTTTCAGCAAACATAGCATGACAGATTCATGGAATATATGGGCAAAAAAGCATGGCAACCAATGCTGCTATGAGAGAAACTGCTGAAGTCTTTGACAACAAAACAAGTGAAGCTGAACAAGGGATAGGAAAAGAAGCTGGACTTAGTTTCTTTCCATGTATTTGTATTCTAATACGTTGTAACTCAGTTCATCAATAAAATCTCAGTTTCTCAGTTCTTTGTGTTTACTTTTTTTTTGTCCTTATCTTTTTGCATTGCTTTTAAGGAGGGTATTGACATCATCAAAAAGGGGAAATTGTTGGAAATAAAATTTATGTTTTGATGATGATTCATTTCTTAACCCTATTAATGAAGTGTCATAACTAGCTGTTATATTGCAAAGCAAAATGATGTCTAGAAATCAATGTATAGGATTTATTAGAGTCGGACATTTGTATAAGTAAATCAGACAAGCACTGTAATAATTCTAGTATCAGAACTGATAAAAGGAGAAACTGACTTGATGTTACTAAGAATACAAAGTTTACAACTGAAGATATAAAACTGACTCAGAATACACCAATTGAAGAACTGAATAAGGTAAGTTTGCTGAGGGACACAAACTCGGTTGACTTATCTAGAAGAAGAAGGCTGAGGGTACAAACTCAGTGGATGAAGAACTGAGGGTCCAAACTCAGTTATTGAAGATTGAAGAACTGAGGTTTCAAACTCAGTTGTGGAAGATAAAGCTGAGATTGTAAAGTTAGAATTCGGGAAAGTGTGTGATGACCTGAACTGACTTTATGGATCTTGAAGAAGACCTAAGAATCATAAGGACAATGATATATTAGCTGATTTATATATTAAGGTGTACTCTGATTAAGTCAATTATAATCAGATGAAAAATAGAGTACTGAGCTTTTTGAAGAAGAGTAAAGACTCAGTTAATGCTCCTAAACTGAAAACTGACTAAGGCAAGTTTTCATGCTGAGGTCAAGAAAAACTGAAGAAGAATCTGGCCGTTATAAAGTAAGCAATTTTATTGGTTGCACAGAAATGTCAGAAAGGACGCTGACATTTAACAGAATAAGCAGGACCACCAACGGTTACAGGGACTCAAATTCAAACGTTCAAATTCATCTAACCATTGGAGAAACCCATATAAATAGGCCACTTCTACCTCAAGAAGAATGGAAAAGTTTTAAGGTTAAATTTATCAAGAAAGATTCATACGAACTCATGCTAATTTATATTGCAAGATCAAGAAATCTACAAGTGTTCATATGGATTCAAAGAAAGATCAAGATCAATCATTTGAAGGAAAACAGAGCTGAGCATATATCATATACATCTAGAAGAAGAAGCTCGATACACAAAAGGGATCATAGTTATTGATTAAAGTCTCAACTTTGATTTATCAAAGGTTTGGACTGTGAACACCAAGAAGGTGTGAAGGACAGTTGAGTGCAGTTATGAAAATTATGTTTGTGTAGAGCTTGTGAAGAGGCAATCCTACCCTTTAAGGACGAATGTGGCAAGCTTAGTTCAAACAACAATTCTACCTGTTGAAGACTGAAGCTGGAAGATTGTGAAGCTAGGGATTAGTGAAGGACAATTAGTGTTTAAATTTACTTTGTGTCTTGTAACTGTAAACCTCAAGAACATAGTGAATTTGGCTTCCTACATCACTGGAGAAGAGAGGACTGACAGGATTACACCACCTGGAAACCTCTATAATTTCTGTCTCATTTACTTACTTACTTTACGCATTTAATTATTTCACCTAAGTTTATATTGCACACGATCACACACTCAGCAAACATATGAAACTGAGTCAGCACGGCATTGCATTTCATATAGACAATCTGATAAACTCAAGTTTCATATAAAGGCTTAATATAATCCGCTGCCGATTAACTCAGTTAAGGATAAGTCAGTCTTGACTTATACTCAGCTAAGTTAGCTTAACTCCACACAAGTTTAAAGCTGAACTCTAACTATTCAAGATTCAGTTTTCAGTTGTTTTTTGGGACAAGTTTATTCACGTCCCCTCCAAACTTGTGTTAGCCTTTCCAAGGGACCAACAACAAGTCATTGGAGATATTCATACAGAAGTTAAAACCAGAAGACAACTGGAAAGAATGCTAACTTGTTTTCTATCACAGGTGGAACCCAAAACAATAGATGATGCAATTTAAGATGCTGATTGGATTAAAGCCATGCAAGTAGAACTAAATGAATTTTAAATAAATGAGGTCTGGGAACTTGTTGACAAACAAGACATGGCCAACATCTTTGGAACAAAATGGGTTTTCAGAAACAAGATGGATGGACAAGGAACAGTTGTCAGAAACAAAGAAAGTCTAGTTGCAAAAGGCTACTCACAAGTAGAAGGAATAGATTATGATGAAACATTTGCACCAGTAGCAAGATTGGAAGCAATCAGACTATTTCTAGCCTTTGCAGCTCATAAAGAATTCAAAGTTTATCAAATGGATATCAAGAGTGCATTTCTGAATGGACTTTTGGAAGAAGAAGTATATGTTGAACAACCCCCTGGTTTCCAACTCAAAGGGAAGGAAGACAAAGTGTACAAACTCAAAAAGGTACTTTATGGACTCAAACAGGCACCTAGAGCCTGGTATGAGACACACAAACAATTTTTGATCAACAACGGATTCAACAAAAGGACTATTGATAAAACGCTTTTCAAGCTAGAAGAAGGCACAAGCACTTTGTTAGTTCAAATCTACGTTGATGACATCATCATTGGATCAAAAGATGAGAATCTATGTGAGAAGTTTGCAAATCTGATGAAAAGAAAATTTCAGATGAGCATGATTTGAGAACTAAATTGCTTTCTTGGTCTACAAGTGATGCAAATGAAGGATGGTATCTTCATCAATCAAGCCAAGTATACAAAAGACCTTATACACAAATATGGTATGGATACAAGTGGCACATCAGATACACCAATGTGTGCAAGAGTCATTCTTGGAAAAGATGAAAGTGAAAAGGATGTTGATCAGAAGCTTTATAGAGGGATCATTGGGTCTCTACTCTATCTAATTCCAAGCAGACCTGATATAGCATTTGCAGTAGGAGTATGTGCAAGATTCCAAACTCAATTAAAGGAATCCCACTTACTAGCAGCTAAAAGAAACATCAAATAACTGAAGAACACCATCAATGTAGGAATTTGGTATTCAAAAGATGGAGGATTCAGATTAATATCATATTCAGATTCAGACTATACTGGATGCAAGATAAGTAGAAAAAACATATGGAACTTGTTAAATGCTAGGAAGCAGACTAGTATCATGGTTTAGCAAAAAGCAAAATTCTATATCCACATCAACGGCTAAAGCAGAATATATAGCAGCAGGTAGCTATTGTGCACAAGTGTTGTGGATCAGACAACAGCTAAGGGGCTATGGAATAGAGGAGAAGACAATTCCAATAATGTGATATAACACAAGTGCAATATCCATCACATAAAATCCAGTACTACACTCAAGAACAAAACATATTGACGTGAGACATCATTTTATTAGGGATCATGTAGAAAAAGGAGAGATGTTATTCTTAGATATATACCAACTGAAGACCAATTGGATGACATCTTCACAAAACCACTTAGTCATGAAAGATTCAGCAAGTTGAGAACTGAGTTGGGAATGATAGAAATTAATTAAGTTCCAAGGAACAGCTAACAGAAGTAATTGGCTAAGTAACTTCACCAGCTGACTGAACCTTTTCCACTTCGGGTGCGCTCATTTGGCAGGTAAGGCACTGGTACCCAGCAAAGTTAACTTCACTGATTGTTAGGAATAATTTTATACAGCAGCTCAGTAAATGAGTCACTAAACCGGCATAGTGACAAGTCAAGTTACTCCACCGATATACATCTTGGAGAATACAACGAAGTGAAGTGTGAACAAAATCAACTTTATACTGGTGAAAAAAATCAGTTGATTAATGGAGAATAATTTTATGGGAGATTGCACACGTGGAACGTATATTGCAAATTGTGGAAGTTGTATTTTGCATTAAGGTATGACGAAAACGCCTCAAAACCTAGGATTTATCATTACATACCTCAATCAACTCCCTCACTACACTCAAATACCATGATTTATACATAAAATCATGCCATTACGTCAAAAAATACTTCCATATTCAACCACGTTCACAATACCCGAAATTACCCTACTTAAACAACACTTAGAGATTTTTCAGAATTTTTTACGCTTCATTGCAATTCATAAACCCTACTTTCTCTGAAAAATCGAAGTTTTTCTCAAATCTCAAACTTATTCACAAAATGGCTTCATCCTCTTCAAACACTCAAACTGGAAAACAATATGAGAAGTCAATTTCCACTGGATCGTTCTTTCAAGAAGAACACTACTTAAAGCTATGTGGAAATGACGAAGAAGCACAAAGACTGGAAACTGGATGCAAAAAACTAAGATTGCTGACTTTCCTCAATCTTCCCATCAATGACATTTACTCTGAAAGCCTCATCTCTTTTTGGAAAACCGCCAAGTTTTTTTCTGGGCTATTTGCTGAGGAAGAGGTCGATATGGGAGAAGATAGGATTGTTGCATCTGTCAATGGTACAAAAGTGGTCATTACAGCAAAGGTAATCTGTAAACACCTAAAACTCTCAAATAAAGGTCAAGAAAAAGTGGCCCTTGTTCCACAAAACTTGGATGAATTTTGGGAACTATCGCTAAAATGGAGAACCCAGGCTCTAAGAAATTCAACTGTCTTAGATCCGCTTTGAAGAAACCCTTCAATGAATTCAGTGCTCTAATTGGAAATACTATTGAAGGAAATTATGTGCCAATAATGCCATGACAGAGGCTAGAATACGCCTCATGGGAATCATCTACAACAGTCTGGAGTTCAACTGGGCCAATTATTTCTTCTTGAGAATCAAAGAGAAAATCCAGGGAGAGGCCAATGCCGCTAAAAAGGGGCTAGCAAAAGGAAATAAGAAAAAGGGAATCTTCTAGGTGAAGAAGTCCTATGGAATTCAGTTGCACTATCTGTTACAATGTTTACAAGTTCATGTTATCAAACTCCACAAACTACATGACTCCAAAATCATGTTTACCTATGTGAAACAGAAAAAGGTAGCAGGAGGTGAAAATAGAAAGCAAACACGAAGCATCACCTCCGGCCACAGAAAGAAACTAAAAGTTCAAAGAAATTTGGACAAAGAGGATTTTGGAAACTTAATCGACGAAGAAGAAGAAGAGGAATTGGTAGAAGAGGCAGAACAACAAGAGGAAGAAGATAGTAGTGAGGATGATCAACTTGAAAATGAAGAAGTTGATGCAGAAAATAGAGATGATGAAGAAAATTCAGTAGGAGCAGCAGATACATCTGACAGAGACATTGATGATAGAATTTGTTGGTCCCACAGAAGGGAGAAACTATAGTCAGAGGGGGGGGGGGGTGAATGACTATAGTGGAGTTTCAAAAACTTTTCTTATGTTTTAAAAGCTTTTGAGCAGCAGATAAGTCCCTTCTTACTATGTTGTTTTCAAATCAGTTTAGACAATCACGGATATAAGTTATGATCTAGGCAATTTAAATAGATACTGTAAAGTAAATTGCAGAAAGTAAATTGACACAAGGCTTATAGTGGTTCAGGGTGGTGTAATCCCTTAATCCACTCTTCTCCTGTGATGATTGGAGGAATTCACTATTGTTTTCACAGATACAATAGTATGATTGTCCTTGACTTCCCAAGCTTCACAATCTACAAGACTATCACTCCTTGACTGTTGCAAAGCCTTCAAGTGATTCAGTCTCTTTCACTGCTCCTTGAGATCAAAAACCTTCAGCAGCTATCACAGACACAACACCTTCTCAGATTTCTTCTGATTCAGTTGCTTCAGTTTGATGTGAATGAGATTCACAAACTTGATTCATCAATCTCAGTGCTGAATGTAAAATTGTAGTTCTTATGTCTGAGTTGATCTCTAGATAAGTCCTTGTAAGTTCAGAGAGAAGGCTTTTCAAATTTACAGAGTTTCTGCTTCTTTTCTTTTTAACTTCTTTATCCTTTTTATTTTTCTGTCAATGCCTTCTATTTATAGCCTTGAATAACCTTGATTTGAAATTCCGTCCGTTGGCTAAATTAATGAGGGAATGATCCTTGATTTTATTATTGATTCCCCATTAATTGTATTCTCCTTGATTTTAGTGATCGGATTTTTCTTTCAAATATATATATCAGAAAATCTGTCCTTGATTGATCCTCTAGTGATTGTGCATTTAATGCATGATCTTCTGAATCTTTATCATATTCCAAAATCTGATCAGGTTAGATTTACTTTGCCGTTCTCAGAGCGGTTGAGTGATTCATCTGACTTCGCCGTTCTAGATCTTCCTTCACCGTTTTGTCTTCACTCAGCCGAAAGTCAGTTTACTGCGCCGATTCACTGTTTTCTTCATTGTTTAAGTTTGAGGAGAATCTTGTACTTCACTAATCTTTGATTGGGGTGAGATCAGTGCACACCATATTAGAATATTAAGTTTCATCACTTGAAACATAATTTAGACTTATCCAAGGTCATCACAGACCTCCTTGGTTATAAGTCAGACCATAAAGTCTTCATTACTTCTCTGCTGGTGCTTGGCTGGCTTCACTCTGCCGAAAGTCTGTTTTTACTTTTCCGTTCTACCAACTAGTACAATACTTGTCTGACTCAACTTATACAACGTGTCAGACTCTATGTAAAGACATATACAGAGAGTTCTAACTTATTTCTGGCTTGCTATAACAGCTAGTATGGCCATCATCAAAACATAATAAGATTTTCCTAACAATTTCCCCCTTTTTGATGATGCCAAAACCCTCATAAGCCTGAACTTAAGTGATCCAACCTTTTTATATTAAATAACAGAACAAAACTCAGCAATTTTATTCATCCATCAAGGGCAATAAGTTCAAAAACTTTATTCAAATGTTACAAACTACATTTTGCTTAATTCGGCTTTGTACCTCTTGAACTTTGTAGTCTGAACCTCTTCAATGTCTTTTCCAATCAATTTCTGGAAACTTCCACTTCCAGTATGTCATAGCAGTGTATTCAGATGCCCCCTTGAATACTTTCTTTGCAAAGAGTCTATTGAAATCTGGCATAGTCTCATTTTCCCTAGGTTCTCCAAAGAACTTCTCAAGTCTCTCCCTAGCTTCAGCAATGTGTGAGTCAGCAAACTTGAGACTTTTGTAGAGACTCCACTGGTCTTGTTTGTTCATTCCTCCCATAGGGTTGAAGTATTTTTCCATATAGTTGAAGTTTTATTGTTGTTCAGTTGGGAAGTCTTCTGGTCCTTTTGCAGACAGTGGTATGGCTGAGCTTGGTTTGTTGTTGGTTTGTTTGAGAAGTGCAATTTCTCTTTTGACTTCATTGTAGAGTTTTGCCATATCAGTTCTCATCCTTTCATCCTGATAGCTTAACCAATCAACCCATGCTTCGTCTTGTGAGGAATGAAGATAAAGTCCTTCCTGTACTCTGAAAAATTCTCTTACATGGCCCAGTACATCTGCTTCATATTCAGCTTTGCTTTGGTGACCAGTGAAAGTTTTGTGTTCCCCAGTGTATCTGGAGCTGCTACTGCCTCTGCTGTTGTTTCCTCTATGTTGACTTGCTGATTCTCTTTGCTGGCTAGATCCAGGCCTTTGCCGTCTGCCGGATCTATCTCTATCATCATCTCTTTTTTGCATAGGAAGAGGAAATCCAGTGCAGGGTTCATTTAGGGCCTTTTCTCTTTCTTCTCTGGCCCTCCTTTGTTGTTCTTCTGCCTCATTCCTGATTCTTATTTCTCTGTCCCTTGCTCTCAGTTGTTCTTCAGTGAAGTTTGCGGGTCTAATAGTTGACCCTTCAGGCTTATCCTGATTTCCCCCCTTTTTGGCAGCATCAACCCTTTGCTGGAGTAAGATGCTATTTGTGGCCTCTGCCGTTCCAATCAGAGAGTCAAGTTTTGATTCAATAGATGTGAATCTGTTGTGATGATCATTCAGTTTCTTAGTGACACTACGAAATATGGTGCCAAAGGCCAATGCCATGGATTCATTTTCTTGGGAAATGTGTTGCCTGAGTCCTGCAAGATTGTTAGTGATATTGATGTTGAGTTGCCTCATTAAATTTCCCTGTTGTTGAACAACAATATTTTGTGCATCGATGTATTCTGCAATGGCCTGGAACTTGTGCTCAATGGAGGAGCTTTTATCATTAAATGCTGAAGTCATGGATCTGAGATACATGGCTTGCTACTTCAATTCTTCAGCCAGCAGATCTGCCGCTTTTTCAAAAGTTTCATTTGCAATGCCAGTGGCCAGCTGAGAGAGTTTGTGCCTTATGTCAGCTGGTTCGAGGTCTGTTTGTTGTCCCTTGTCTTGATGCTGAGTCACATCTACATTGACGTCTAAATCTTCAAGTATTTGGGTAGATGTGTATGCTGGTGGGTTTGCATTGACTGGAGTAGCAGCAGCTGAACCAGTGTCCCCTATGTTTGGGTTGCCGGTTTGAGTGTCACAGACAGTAGTTGAGTGGCTGTCTTTGCTGGAGTTGTTGACTTGTTGGATGCTTGAAAAAATGTACGGAGAAGAGTTGTATCATCAATTGCATTTGGTGTGGGAGTATCCTCTTCTCTGTCTTTATCAAGATCATCATCATGATGATCAATATCATCAATGTTATCATGATCATCTCCATCATCTTGATCATGATCATCTCCACCATCTTCTGAATCACACTCTGTCTGTCAGAGAACTGGGGTTGTTTTGCCTTTGCTGCATCAACCAATTCCCATAGAGGGGAATCATCAAGGACACCAACCAGAGTTGTGATTCCCAGAAAATCAAATAGCCATGCCTCTTCTGCAAGCATGCGGCCAGAGTCTTGAAGCTGTTGTCGGGAATCACCTTCCTTCCACTCAAGATATTCTGCAATTCAAATCATCTATATCGTTTGCAGACAATTGTGCAACTTCTTCTGGAGATTCCTCATCATCTCCAGTGTCTTCCTCATTAGGATGTTGTTCATCCTCACTGACATTGTCTTCTTCTTGCTGTTCTGCCTCAGCGTCATAATCCTCTTCTTCTTCTTCAACAATTACTTTTTCAAAGTCTGTCTTGTCCAGATTTCACTGAACTTTTTGCTTCTTTCTTTGACTGGTAGTGTGGTGTGGATTTCTTTCTCTTCCCTTCTCCTGCCTTCTTTTGTTGTTTAACATAGGTAAACATGACTTTGGATTCATGCAGTTTGTGGAGTTGTACAGTAGGGACTTTGAGACATTGCAACATATAGTGTAACTGAATCCCATATGACTTTTTCACCCAGAATTGTCCTTTCTTTGTCTTTCCTTCTTTTGTCCCTTTTGCCTCGCTTTTATTTCACCTTGGATTTGTTCTTTGGTTCTCAAAAAAGTATTTTGCCCAATTGAATTTCAGTTGTTGTAGATGATTCCCATCAGCCGCATTCTGATTTCTGTCATTGCATTATTTGCTCCCAATTTTCCTTCAATAGTCTTGCCAATTAGGGCACTGAACTCAATGAATGGTTTCTTTAAAGCAGATCTAAGGCAATTGAATTTTGTAGATCCTGGGTTTGCCATTTTGGCAATGGTTGCCCAGAAATCATCCAAGTCTTGTGGTACCAATGTCACTTTTGCTTGACCTTTATTGGAAAGTTTAAGATGTTTTCGAATTACCTTTTCTGTAATCACCACTTCTTTGCCATTGACAGATGCAACAATCTTGTCTTCTTCGAACTCGTCACCTTCTTCAGTAGGAAGCCCATAGACGTATTTCGCAGATTTCCAAAAGGAGATGAGATTTTCATAGCAAACGTCGGTTATGGGAGGATTGAGAAAGATTGATAATTTTAGGTTTTTGCATCTTGCGGCCAATCGTTTGGCGTCCTCGTCATTTCCACACAGTTTCAAGTAATGTTCTTCTTGAAAGAATGATCCAGTGGCGATCGATTTTTCATACCCAGCCTGGGTGTTTGAGGAGGATGAGGCCATTGTTGAAGGTTAAAAGAGATTTGAAAGTGAACTTCGAATTTGTAATGGAGATTACAAATTGCAAGGAAGTGTAAAGATTTCTGAAAATCTCTAAGTATTGTTTATATATGATGATTTGGGTAGTGTGAACGTGGTTTGAATGTGGAAGGATTTATGACATAATGGCATGATTTTGTGTATGTAAATCGCGATATTCGAGTGTAATGGGGGAGTGGATTGAGGTAAGTAATGATAGAGCCCGGGAATCGAGGCGTTTATAATTCGAAAAATAATGGTTACCTCCTTGATCATAAGTTGATCTCCACGTGTGTAATCTTCCACAGAATAGTCCTGCATAATTTCCTTATTTTTCACGTGTAATATGAATTGATTTTGTTCACACTTTAATTTGTCCAAGTCTTTATTTCGGTGGAGTGCTTTGGCTGGTCACTTAGCCGATGTAGTGAATTCTTCACCGAGCTGCTCCATTTAACCGTTCCTAACAATCAGTTAAGTTGACTTCACTGAATTCCAGTGCCTTACTTGCTACATCTCCTGTAATGGCAAAGGGTTAAACAGCTGATAAGGTCACATAGCCGATTGCTCCAGTTAGCTACTCTTTGGTACTTAGTCAATTTCAATCATTCCTAACTCAGTTCTTAACATGCTAAATCTTTCATAACTGAGTGGTTTAGAGAAGATGTCAGCCAATTGATCTTCAGTGGGTATGTATTTTAGAATGACATCTCCATTTTCAACATGATCTCTGATAAAATGATGTCTCACATCAATGTGCTTTGTTCTTGAGTGCCGCACTAGATTTTCAGTAATTGATATTGCACTTGTGTTATTGCACATAATTGGAATTGTTTTCTCCTCCACTCCATAACCCCTTAGTTGTTGTCTAATCCAAAGCACTTGTGCATAGCAACTACCTGCTGCTATATATTCTGCTTCAGCTGTTGATGTAGATATGGAGTTTTGCTTTTTACTGAACCAAGAGACTTGTCTAGTGCCTAGCATTTGACATGTTCCAGAGGTGCTTTTTCTATCTATTTTGCATCCAGCATAGTCAGAGTCTGAATATGATATCAACTTAAATCCTCCATCTTTTGGATACCAAATTCCAACATTAACAGTGTTTTTCAAGTATTTGATTATCCTTTTGGCTGCTAGAAGATGTGATTCTTTTGGTTGAGCTTGAAATCTTGAACATATTCCTACTGCAAATGCTATGTCAGGTCTACTTGCAGTTAAGTATAGTAGGGATCCAATGATTCCTCTATACATTTTCTGATCAACATCCTTCCCAGTTTCATCTTTTCCAAGAATGACTCTTGCACACATTGGTGTATCTGCTGTGCCACTTGTGTCCATCCCATACTTGTGTATCAGGTCTTTTGTATACTTGGCTTGATTAATGAAAATTCCTTCTTTCATTTGTTTTACTTGAAGGCCAAGAAAATAATTCAGTTCTCCCATCATGCTCATCTGAAATTTGCTCTTCATCAGATTTTCAAATTTCTCACATAGCTTTTCATCCTCAGATCCAAAGATGATATCATCAACATAGATTTGTACTAGAAATGTGCTTGTTCCTTCTTCTAGTTTGAATAGAGTCTTATCTATAGTTCCCTTGTTGAATCCATTCTTGATCAGAAATTGTGATAGTGTTTCATACCACGCTCTAAGTGCCTGTTTGAGTCCATAGAGAGCTTTCTTGAGTTTGTATACTTTGTCTTCCTTTCCTTTGAGTTGGAAACCAGGAGGTTGTTCCACATAAACTTCTTCTTTCAAAAGTCCATTTAGAAATGCACTCTTGACATCCATTTGATAGACTTTGAAGTCTTTGTATGCAACAAAAGCTAGAAAAAGTCTTATTGCCTCCAATCTTGCTACTGGTGCAAATGTTTCATCATAATCTATTCCTTCTGCTTGAGAATAGCCTTTTGCAACTAGCCTTGCTTTGTTTCTGACAACAGTTCCTTGCTCATCCATTTTGTTTCTGAATACCCAGTTTGTACCAATGATGTTGGCCATATCTGGTCTGTCAACAAGTTCCCATACTTGTGATAGAAAACATGTTAGCATGTGCTCCAGTTGTCTTCTAGTTCTAACTCCTGTGTGAATATCTCCAATGACTTGTTCTTCAGGATGATCGCTTAGCCAATTTAGGTCAGGTTGAAGTTGTTCTTCACTTGGTGCTTCCACACCTTCATATTGAGCATGAAATTCAAATTCTGGTACTTCTTCTGTTGTATTGATATGTGGCTCTTATTGATTTTCAAGATGGTGATTTAAGATGGAAGCTGGCATGGTTGCATTTGTATAGATTTCCCTTTGTGTTGCTTCTTCTTCTTGATCTTGAAGATCTTCACCATTTGTATTAGGTTCATCAAAAACTACATGTCTTGATTCTTCAATCACCAATGTTCTTTTGTTGAGTACTCGAATGCTTTGCTAGTGTCGAGTATCCCATAAAGATTGCTTCATCAGCCTTTTCATCAAAGGTATGCAGCTGATTCCTGTTCAAAACAAAACATTTTGATCCAAACATATGAAAATATGAGATATTAGGTCTTCTACCATTCCATATTTCATATGTATTTTCCATGATGTTTGTTGATGATTGATCTGCTTTTGTGCATGGCATGTTTGTGTTTTCGCTTCAAATTTCAAAATCTCTTTGGCAAGCATGCTTGACAATCATTGTTCTAACTTGCTTCTTTGAGAGTTCTGTTTCTTCTTTCGCAACACCATTTTGTTGTGGAGTTCATGTCATGAGATAGTTGATGTAGCACTCCATTTTCTTCATGATGAGGTTCGATAATCTCATTTAGAAATTCAGTGCTCTATCTCGATCTCGATCTTAATGAACTTGATTCTTTCTCATTTTGGAGTCTTTCAAAGCCAAATCTTGCAGCTTTTTGAGTGTTTCTTTCTTCTTGTTCATAAAAATGGTCCAGGTGAATTTTGAGAAGTCATCCACCACTACTAGGGTGTATTTCTTACCACTTACACTTACTGGTGTGACTGCTCCAAACAAGTCCATATGTAACAGATGTATAGAATTCTTGTTGTTGATTGATAGGGCTTTGACTTGAATGAACTTTTGATTTGTTTCCCTTTTTGACATGCATCACATAGACTTTCTTTCTTGAATGTGATCTCTGGCAGGCCTTCAACTAACTTGTTCTTTGTTAATTTGTTGATGGTCTTGAAATTCAAGTGATTTAATCTTCTGTGCCAAATCCAGCTTGTTGATTGTTTATTTTTGACAAGGAGACATGTTTCTGCCTTGGCTGTTTTCCAATCCACCACATACATGTTGTCTTGTCTTCTACTTGCAAGAACTACTGTGTTGGTTTGGCTGTGAATCACTTTGCATCCTTCCTTATTGAAATATACACCGTAGTCTTTGTCATGAATTGGTGATGCTCATGATTGAAATTAAGTCCTTTGACATATGCTACATTTTGAATCTTTAATTTGTTCTTGAGTATTGTGCCTTCCCCCTTAATCTTGCCAGGGTTTTCTTTGCCTCCAAAAGTGACTTTGGGTCCATCAAAAGCTTTGAAGTCAGTGAGCCATCCCTTATTTCTGTCATGTGTCTGGAACATCCCTTTGTCTATGTACCGGACATCCTACAAAACAAATTAATTAAGTTTAGGTACCCAACACTGTTTGGGTCCATACCTTTGTGATCATGCCTCCCCATACCAAGTGTATATCCAAAAGTTCTTCTTTTTGGATAATTGAAGTCATCAACTTCATTTGTATAAGGCATGGCAGAATAACTTCTAATATTTTTCCTGAAGATATTCTGATACTTTTCTCTACCTTTTGGTGCATGTGCATACTTCTTCACTTTCCAATATGCAGTAGGAAACCTGTGTTGCTTCATGTGTCTAGGAACATATCTAGATTGATTTTTCTTAGACCCATGATGCATATCATTCAATGGTTTCTTCTTGTATTTTGGAGGTGCAACATTCCAATCATCTTCTGAAGGGTAAAGTCTACCTTTACCTTTCAGAAGGTTTTTGTTTTTGGTTGACTGGAATGAGGATTTAGTCTTCTGTTTTACTACACAGGAGTTTGACTTCACCGGTGCAAGATGATTGGTTGGAAGTATGGTCGGTCCCTTTCTAAATTTTGGTCCATTGCTGGTCCTGAATTTAGAATTGTGTTGACAATTGTTTCTACTCTCATCCTGACTGTTGTAGCCAAGACCAGATCTGGATCCAAACCTTTTTGATGGTTTGTAAGCTGGTGCATTTAGTGGTGCAGTGGTTATCTTAACTGGTGGGGAGGTTTTCTTAACTGATCGGTCAATAACAGATGTATAATCATCTGATGTTTGTTGAACATTCAAGTGGGTCTCCTTACTAGTTAGTTCAGCTTTTGCTTTATCCAAATCTTTCTTTAATCTTTTGTTTTCCTTTCTTAGATCCTTGCATTCCTTCTCCAGAATTTCATGATTCATTTCAATTTCATCAAATTTAGTCATGAGATTTTGGACTAGGTCTGATGTATCTAATGGGGAATCAAAAGATTGTGCAGTGTCGGATGTGGATGCATTAGATCAAGAGTGAGAGCTAGATGTTACCTCAGTTTCATTTGATTCTTTGATCATTAGACATAAATCAGTGTATGAACTGTCATCTTCATCTTCATCTAATTCTTTGGTCATGAGACATAGACATGCTTTTTCATTGTTTGAGCTGTCTTCTTCATCACTATCATCTGAGTCATTATCCGATGATTCTTCATTCTTTTCACTGCTGGATTCAGCCTTGAGTGCTTTCTTGCCTTTCCTATTCTCAGATGTTTTTATATTTCTTCTTTTCATCATCTTTATCATTGTCTTCAGGACAATCAGCCTTGAAGTGACCTTTGTTGTTGCAGTTGAAGCATCTGTATTCATCATCTTTCTTCTTCATGTCTTTGTTTGAGCTTAACCTCTTGTTTGATGATGAGTTTCCTTTGAATGGCTTCTTTTTGCTAAACCTGTCAAAACTTTAACTAATAAAGCTACCTGTTCTTTGAGTTCTTGTGTCTCTTTGCTGATACAATCGGCAAAGTTACTTTGCTGGGGTGCTATCAGCGCAGTGGCTCTTTGTGACTCTGCCGGAGCACCATCTTCACCGTTCCATTCGAATTCATGAGCTTTTAATTCAGACATCAGGGTCAGAGTGTCTGTTTTTGCAAGATTTGATGTTCCTCTGATTACTGATGTTATGATCTTCCATCTTTTAGGTAAGCCTCTTAAGATCTTTAAGCGTACTTCTTTCTGGGGATATGTGTGTTCAAGCTGTTGCAGTTCATTGATGATGCTAGAGAATCTGTTGTCCATTTTATCAATGGATTCACCAGTCAGCATTTTGAAATTTTGAAATTTCTGTTTTGCAACAGATAATTTGTTTTCTTTAACTGCTTCAGATCCTTCATTTATCAAAGCTAGCTTGTCCCACATCTCCTTTGCTGTTTTCCAGTCTTTGATTCTCATGAACATGTTGCTATCTAGGGTCTTCAAAATCATGTCTTTTGCAACAAAGTCTAGATTTTCTCTTCTCCTATCATCCTTGGTCCAATCTTTCTTAGGTTTGTCTATCTCATTTCCTTGATCTGCTCCTGTGGATACCACAGTCATTATCATGATTGGTCCATCATTGATTTCGTCCAGCATCTCCTCATGAGTTGCTGCAATATGAGATAACATTCTTATTTAATATTCATCAAAATTATTAACATTGAAAACAGGTACTTTTGACATAAAGTTTGAGAAATCCATAAGCACAAGTAATAGATTTATATGTGTATGAATAGAAAGCTCAGATTTGAAAACTACTTTGAAAATATGTGATCTCCTTGTTACCAGAAATTAGATTTGAACATGTTCTGATACTAGGAACACTGCTCCGATACCAATTGTTGGTCCCAGAGAAGGGTGAAACTATAGTCAGAGGGGGGGGGGGGGTGAATGACTATAGTGGAGTTTCAAAAAAATTTCTTATGTTTTAAAAGCTTTTGGGCAGCGGATAAGTCCCTTCTTACTATGTTGTTTTCAAATCAGTTTAGACAATCACAGATATAAGTTATGATCTAGGCAATTTAAATAGATGTTGTAAAGTAAATTGCAGAAAGTAAATTGACACAAGGCTTATAGTGGTTCAGGGTGGTGTAATACCTTAATCCACTCTTCTCCTGTGATGATTGGAGGAATTCACTATTGTTTTCACAGATACAATAGTATGATTGTCCTTGACTTCCCAAGCTTCACAATCTACAAGACTATCACTCCTTGATCGCAACAACTTGGTGATTGGTCTCTTTCTTCGCTCCTTGAGATCAAAATCCTTCAAAGAAGCCTATCACAGACACAACTCTTTCTCAGATTGCTTCTGATTCAGTTGCTTCAGTTTGATGTGAATGAGATTCACCAACTTGCTTCATCAATCTCAGTGCTGAATGTAAAATTGTAGTTCTTATGTCTGAGTTGATCTCTAGATAAGTCCTTGTAAGTTCAGAGAGAAGGCTTTTCAAATTTACAGAGTTTCTGCTTCTTTTCTTTTTCACTTCTTGATCATTTTTATTTTTCTGTCAATGCCTTCTATTTATAGAATTGAATATCCTTGATTTGAAATTTCGTCCGTTGGCTAAATTAATGAGGGAATGATCCTTGATTTCATTCTTGATTCCCCCTTAATTGTATTCTCCTTGATTTTAGTGATCGGATTTTTCTTTCAAAATATATATATATATATATATATATATCAGAAAATCCGTCCTTGATTGATCCTCTAGTGATTGTGCATTTAATGCATGATCTTCTGAATCTTTATCATATTCCAAAATCTGATCAGCTAAGATTTACTTTGCCGTTCTCAGAGCGGTTGAGTGATTCATCTGACTACGCCGTTCTAGATCTTCCTTCACCGTTTTGTCTTCACTCAGCCGAAAGTCAGTTTACTGCACCGATTCACTGTTTTCTTCATTGTTTAAGTTTAAGGAGAATCTTGTACTTCACTGATCCTTGATTGGGATGAGATCAGTGTACACCATATATGAATATTAAGTTTCATCACATGAAACATAACTTAGACTTATCCAAGGTCATCACAGACTTCCTTGGTTATAAGTCAGACCATAATGTCTTTATTACTTCTCTGTTTTTACTTTGCCATTCTACCAACTAGTATAATACTTGTCTGACTCAACTTATACAACATGTCAGACTCTAAGTAAAGACTTATACAGAGAGCTCTAACTTATTTCAAGCTTGCTATAACAGCTAGTATGGCCATCATCAAAACATAATAAGATGTTCCTAACATAATTGTTGCATATCTCGAATGGAAGGAGGGTGATTCCAGACTTCAGCTTCACCATTTAGAACATATGCTTAATGAAGAAGCCTGGTTTATTGATTTATTGGGATCCCAACCCTGGTTGGTGTACTTGATGAATCCCCACTATAGGATATGGTTGATGCAGCAAAGGCAAAACTACTTCCAACCTCTGATAAAGAAAATGGTGAATCTGATGATGATGGTGATGATCATGATAATGATGATACTAACGATCATAATGATGATGCTATTGATCTTGATGATGATGGTGATGATGGACACGATAAAGAGGTTGAACAAACAGCTGATGCAATTGATGATAACATCCTCTTGAGTACTTTTCTACAAACACAAGATCTAGCAAAGACAACTCCACCAGCTAAGGCAACACCATCTGCTCAATCACATTATCAGCAGACCATGGAAGCTGCTAACACTTCTGAACCGGTTCCACATGCTCCACAACTGTTTGTTGACACTACGGCTGAACCAAAAACAGTGTTGGACACTCGATAAGCTGCCGCCACTCCAGCAAAGGCAAATCCCGGCAAAAAGCAAGGGGGAATAGGAGACAGTGCTGCCCCATAAATAACTTCTACTCAAGTACTAGAAGAAGTAGAAGCTGGTGCAGATGTCACTCAACCGACAACACATCACCAAGAACCAGCTGAGTACCTACCACTTTGACGCACCTAGACAGAGGACAGCAAACAGAACCAGAACCAGCTGATACCCGTCACAAATTTGCTCAACTGTCCACTAGCATATCAAATGAGGCTTTTCAAAAAGCAGCAGATCTGTTGGCTGAAGAACTGGAACAACAAGCAATGTATCACATATCTATGACTATGGCATTTAAAGATGATATCCACTCCATAGAGAAAATATTTCAGGCTATTGCTGAGTACATTGATGCAAAAAATGTTGTTGTGCAAAGGCAGGGTGACTTGATGAGCCAGATGAACATCAACTTCACCAACAATATTGCAGGCCTTAGACAGCATGGTTCTCAGGAAAATGAATCAATGGCAATGGCCTTTGGAACAAGATTTGGCAATGACCAATAAGTTGTCTGATCATGATAATAGATTCACATCTATTGAATCTAAACTAGACACTCTCATTGGTACAACTAAAACCACAAATAGCATCCTACTACAAAAAAAAGGATGATGTTACCAAAAAAGAGGGAAAAATCTGATAAGCCTAAAGGATCAACAGTCAGACCCCCAAAGTTTACTAAGGAACAGATAAGAGCAAGGGATAGAGAGCTGCGAATCCGAAATGAAGCTGAAGAATAGCTAAGGAAGGCTAGAGAGGAGAGGTAAAAAGCCTCAAATGAACCTTGCATAGGATTCCCTCATCCAATCCAAAGAAGAGATGACGACAGAGATAGACCTGGAAGGCAGCAAAGGCCTGGATCCAGTCAACAAAGAGGCTCAATGAGTCTACACAGATTTAGCACCGGTAGAGGCAGCAGCAGTACCAGATATGCTGGCAAGTTAGAGCTTTCATAACTCATAGAAATAGGCAAGAATAAGAGGCAGAGGTACTGGACAATGTAGAAGAGTTTTACAGAACTCAAGACAGCCTGTATTCAAAACAAAAACTAGATGAAGTGTGGGAAGATTGGATAGGCTACTATGAGGAGAAGATGAGGGCTGATATGGCCAAGGTTTACAATGACGTTAAAAGAGAGTATGCATCTCTCAAACAAAATACTGAATCCGGCTCAACCAGCAGACCAAGTCAAGCCATACCCATTTCTGCAAAAGGACCAGAAGATTTGTCTAGTAAACAAAAGAAGATTTCAACAACATGGTAAAATTCTTCAGTCCTATGGGTGATGATGTATAAATCGTCACAGGTGTCCTTGCGGTGTATAGACGGTGGATATCTGGCTGTATTAAGGTGGTGTGATACTCCGGCGGGTGGTGGTATGGAGGAATAAAAATGGACAGAGCTTTGGCTTGCAAGTGTAGTGTATATTTTATTTTCCTCTAGTTTACAATGACCACACCTTTTATAGAGGTGGGTAACTTAGGGAATAAGTAACCTATTAGATATTTTACTAATGACTAGGTTTAACTTAGATACTAAGTAAGGCGAAATATCTAAGATACAAGTGGGGAAAAGATCTGGATCAACCGCGGCCATCTCTCTCGAGGTCGCAAGAGAGCAAGCCCTTTCCGGCCTCGTCCCCTTGGCGCCCCTTCTTGACTTGCCTGGATGAGATCCAAAGGATCTGTTGCACTTTCTGGGACCGCAAATGCTTTGGTCGCGGCGAGGTGAGACACGATGGCGCGCCTATTGCGATCTCTTACATCACGCCGGAGGATGGCGCGATGGGTTGTCTCCCACTTTGTTGAGGTGGTGGAATTATTTATACCCATCAATGGCCCCTACTCCGTGCTTTAATGATATTCCCCGAGGATATGAAGGATGGAGTAATTATCAACACCTTTTATGACCTCGTCGTCGGATGCGACTTGTACACTTAGGGCCGTGCTTTTAAAGCAAGCGACCTCAAAATAACTTTGGGTCAGTTTTTGCGACCTTGTCGTCTCGATGCGACTTGTTCACTAAGGGCCGTGCTTTCAAAGCATGCGCCTTGAAGTAACTCTGGGCTGCTTTTTGCGACCTTGTCGTCGATGCGACTTGTTCACTAAGGGCCGTGCTTTCAAAGCATCGCGCCTTCAAGTAACTCTGGGTCTGCTTTTGCGACCTTGTAAATGCGATGCGACTTGTTCACTAAGGGCCGTGCTTTCAAAGCATCACGCGCCTTGAAGTAACTTTGGGTCGATTTTGCGACCTTGTCGCCTGCGATGCGACTTGTTCACTAAGGGCCGTGCTTTCAAAGCATCGCGCGCCTTGAAGTAACTCTGGGCTGCTTTTGCGACCTTGTCGTCGATGCGACTTGTTCACTAAGGGCCGTGCTTTCAAAGCATGCGCGCCTTGAAGTAACTCTGGAGTCATTTGGTGGGCGAGATCGTCAATCGTGGTGACGTCGACCCCTCAGGTACCATTCTCACGAGTAATACGCCGCCTTTGCAAGCGCCAGGCGGTTGCGTGAGCATTGATGGGACGCCTTCAATTTCGAAACCGATAATCGCCGCCTAATCGAACCGTCGGATGAAGGGTTCCCAACCGTTCGATCGTGGCCCCCTTGCCTATATAAGGTTTTCACCCTCAACCTCCTCACACTTTTAGCATTCCTTATTTCCTTCATTTGTTTATCGATCGAATTCTTAAGGTTTTCATGGCGGAGCTTTGAAGGTTCGTGACGTTTCTTTGGTGGTTTTAGGATTTCAAGGTGGTTCTTTTGAAGATTCCGCCACTTTCTTGAGCATTTCAGTCTTCACGCTGGATTTCCTCTTTTCCTCGACAAATTGGGTAAGAATTCCTATCTTTTAACTCTTTTATTCATCCATCCTGCGTTATTTTTCCATTTTTCCATAGGCATTATTTTCATCTTTCTTTCAGACTTGGGGATGCAAACTCGATTTGTTTACGATTAATAATGGGGTTTTTCTGGGAGAGATTATAGCTTTTCTGGGAAAAGTGGGGTTTCACCCGCCCTCGCTTCCTCTCTGTAATTTTTTTTTGCGATCTCTCTTGCAAAAAGCGGAGGAGGCGGCATTGAAGTGGGTGCGATCACCTTCTGGGCTAATTTATTATTATACCAGTCCGAAAGCTCCACCTTTTTCCTCCCTTGTTTTTGCAGGATGTCGGGAATGATCGTTCGGCGATGATTCTGCGGAAAGGCGATTTATGATTATCTTGAGGATGACCCCATATTATCTGCGGCCTCGATCGGTGATCTACCGGACGAGGTGGAAGTGGAAAGTACTCGCACAGGTGTTGGCGAGATTACTGCTGATGAGGTCGCTACTATGGACTCCGACCCTTTTGAGTTGGAGGACTTTATCTCTCGCGAGAAATCCGCGTAGAGAGAGCCTTAAAAAAAGAAAGCGGGCTCAAAATCTCAACCATTCACGGGTGAAAAAATCGCGTCCCGGGTGAAGGACAAAGCTGCGGTCCCAAGTACTAGCGGCGCCCCGACCACGACGAAGCTTATGTTCGGGACGCGCGGTTCATGAGTTAATGGGGTCAGTGAGGATGAAAATGCTGAATTGCCTCGGAAGGATATCGGGTGCCGCAAAAAGCGAAGAAGAAGAAAATTGCGAGCCAAACCATGACGATCGGCGAAGCGAAGCCGCGGCCGCCACCGGCCGAAGAGCTCTCGACCTAACAATCACGAGGCTATGCGGGAGTTTGGGACCATGACGGCGTATGAGAAGGATGTTGAGAAGAAATGGTCCCACGTATGTAAGGGCGGCGATCTCAATAGGACCATAAATCGTAAATTTGGAATCGACACCGGTGTGTATCGTTTTCTTTTTCGATTATGAGAAGGAGGCCGACAAATTTAAGCCCGGGATCACAAGGATTACGTATGTGCACGCCGCTCCGAGGACACCCTTATCCTCCACTTCCATCATTTGCATGCGGGTGCGAGACCGCTTTTCGATCCTTTCTTTGTGAAGATCTGAGAGGAGATGCTGGCGCTTCTTCGATTTTGCCGTCGGGGCTATTATCCGATTGATGGCTTTCGCGTTATGTGCCGGATTTCGAAGATTGAGCCGGCGTTAACTTTACTGGGCAATTTTATTTCTTACGTGGGACGTCATTCTTTGGACAAATCTCCCCGAGGCGAAGACTCCCGCTTACTATTCCCGCTTCCCAATAAGTTTCACAAATGGGGGCAGCGGGTACTCAAAGTCAGTCGAAGGTAGGTTGGCCTTTTCCCAGGGCAGAAGTCCGCGGAGGCAAATCCACGCTTTTGATTCTTGACCCCCCTGTGAGTGAGCGGCGCTATGTAAAGGGGCTGATGACGTTAATTCAGTTGGATGGGGCGGCACCATCTCGGAGAAATGTTTCCTGGGTTGAACTTCTTGACCTGGCCGAGCCTTTTGTATGTATGGCGGGCCTAGTAGGTAGGGGGAATGCCGTGCCCTTGGTACGAATGGGTCCTGAGAGTTGCGATCCGGACTGGATTGGGGATTGTCATATCAACAAATGTTTTCCCTCCAAGTGTCCGGAATGTGGGGGCGATCCTATACTTAGGCCGCTTTGTAACGTTCTTTGTCCAATTGTATTTATTTGTATATGCTCATTTTGTTTTGTTGGGTTCTAAACCGCTTTCCTTTTGTAGGTATGGATCCAAATGCTCGTGAGGCTCACGAAACAAGCTTAATGCGGAGGCGGAACAAGGCAGCCAATGCTCGACAAGAGGCTCTGAAGAAAGCTCTAGGGAATGTGCCCCGAACTGTAGATGCCTCGGTTGTCGCCGAGACATATAACCCGGAAGCTGCGACCTCTTCTGCCCTTGTTGCGACTTCCTCTGCCCTTGTTGCAAGCCCAGGTCAGGCTGGTGCCTCAAAAAAGACTCATCCCCCTGCTAAAGAGTCGCACGGCGTAAAGCGACCTCAACCAGAGAAGGCGAAGGATGATCGCCCACCCAAACGGCCCGCTCACAGCCCGGTGCATCTTAAAGAGGTTGAAGCTCCGGTGGAGAAGCGCGCGCCCACCGAGTTTCCGCCACAAAAACCTTGCCTCGAGGTTACTCTGGGAGAGAGGCCCTTTGGTTGGATCCGAGCTTTACCCAGGATCTTGACCTATCCAAAGCTCGCCGGGTTGGTGAAGCAATTGCTGATGTGATTCCTCTTGGGCCGATTCCTCTTGACTATCCTGATCATGTTCAGGTGGAGATTGGTCGGGGCATACTGGCCCACTTTGCGGCTCAAGATAATACTCCGCCTCAAGATGAGATCACCGAAATCAGAGATTTGAGCGGCCAGTTTGGGATTGCTGCTTCTATGGTAAGACCACCTCTTTCTTCTCTTCTTCAAAATTTTTTTTTTTGAAATTTTTTTTTTAAATTTTTTTTTTGCTAACTCCCCCTTGCTTTTCCCAGCTCGGTGCTCGTTTGAATAGGGTGCTCGAGGCCGCTGAGAGGCGCGAGGCAGAGATGATAAAGGTGACGGCGCAGCTAGGGGCGACTGACCAGGCAAGAATTACTGCCGAAAAGAAAGCTAGGCACGCGGCTGGCGAGGTGGAAAAGATGAGATCAATCTTGGAGGAGCACTCTAAACTGGATGCTGAAATCAATGAGAAAGTTTCCACTTTGACCAAGGATTTTGCGGGGGCGCAGGAGGAGATCGCTAAGTTGAGGGGTAAGCTCGCTGAGGCGGATACAGTTGCTAAAGAGGCTGCTGAGAAAGCTGCTGAAGAAGCTGCGAAGAGAGCTGCAGAGGAAGGTCGTGAAGAAGAACTGCCGAGGCCGTTGAGGAGGCCAAGTGCAGGGCCGTCGCCGCCTACAAGAATTCAGATGACTTCCTTGACCTCATGGAGCTTAGCTTTGATCGGGGTTTTAGTCACTTAGCTCATTGCATCTGGGGTGACCGAGGGAGAGCACATTACTCTGGCGAGATATCTTTGCGGTGGGTGAACATGCACCAAGGTCATCTGATTTAGTGGTTTTTCACCCGGAGATTCCCTATGCCAGTGAGCTTATTACCTCGACTGATGAGCAACTTAGTCGTGGCGAGCCTGTTTGGGATCCTGCTCCTGTTAATCCTGTGAACTTTGAGGCGTTCAAGAAGCCGCCGTCCTCTGAGCAAGGCGATGAGTTCATCAGCACCCCACCTACCCCTCGTGATCTCTAGATTTTTGGATTTTCCTGCGAGCCCTTTAAAAATTTGACTTGTAACCTTGACTATTTATCTTTGTGATTTGCCTGAATTTTGAGTTGTAATATCTTGACAATTTACCATCTGCATTTTCTATTTATAAGGTTTGATTTTTCCCGTCCCTGATTTGTGTTGACTATCTGGCGGTCTTTAGCGAGGCTTTTATAGGCATTACTTTATCCTCTGTATGCGGTCCTCTTGATTTGTGCGAGGTCTTTTACATAATTTGTTGGAGTACGCGGTCACGAAACGTCGTCGTCTTGTCCTGACCATGGTCGCTATGCGGTGTCAATTGTCAAGATTTCCGCGGCCCTACGAGCAGTGTTGTCAGAATTTTAGCCTCTCAGAGCAGCCTTTGACCGTGTCATTAACGCAGAGTTATGACCCTAGTAAATAGGTGTCAAAGTGTAAGCAGTAGCCATAATTTTTGGTCTCTTTATGGTGCAGCGTTCTCTTTGCCTTGGTTATATCCTTCTTTTAGTATAAAAGGGAGTACCATGGAACTCATTCGCCTCTTGCCTTATCTTTGAATTTGCTTTCTTTCTTTCGCAATTTGTTCATTATCCTCTTTATTGTTTTATCCCCCCTTTACTTTGCTGTTATGTCTCACCCAGGAAAGCGGCCGGGTTCGGATATGGAAAGCTCGCCCTATTCGTGATGTATCCCCTTTCTTCTTTCGCCTCGGCGTTGCTAAAGATCATTTTCGGCGCTATTTTGAGTGGGTTGAGCTGCGAAGGAGAGGGGTTTAAATCGAGCAAGGTCGAGGGTGACGGTTCTCTTTTGCGGCGTCGTCTTTCCGGGGGGGCGATTTTGTTGCACCACCTTCGTCAATACTTCCCAATCTTTCAATAGTGAGGAGTTCTATTCCATCTTGTCCGGTTGCTTCGAGGGGATGCCAATTGCATTACCCTTCGTGGCGTCGTCGCGGTCGGTTTTACTCGAGAATCCATCAATGGTGCCACTGGGTATACCCGCTTATCGACCCTCATCCCATTATGAGCTCGCTTGGAACCTTGCCGATGAGTCAAGTAGACAATCTTGCTTGCGACGAGCCCTTCGCGAGCTCTTTCCTGATTATGAGCGACCTCGTGTACTGGGACCTGCGTCTGATCTTTCTCGCAGCAATCGTGAGTGGAAAAGGTTCATCAATTCGCGCACCCTCTGTCCACGGATAACGAGGCTGTTAGTGAAGCCGAAGCTTTGCTTTTGCACGCTATTCGCGATCGTCGCGTTGATATTGATTGGGGGATCTTGATTCATTGGGAAGCGGTTAATTTGCGGTTTCGATGGACCGACATCGTCGCTTCCCTTTTGCTTCATTAATAACGAAGCTATGCAGCTTAGCGAGGGTGCCGAAGCATTCACTGGATCGTTATAGGTACACTCATTAGATAGAGTGTAACCCGTTTTTTATTTTTTTTTTTATTTATTTTTTTTTTTTGAGATCGCAAAGCATGGTAGGCCGCAGATTTGCTGGAAACAATTGTATCTCTTAATAAACGAAGATGGCTCTTTTATTTCGATTTCCCTTTCCATATGCCCTGTTCGTACGCGGGCATACATACGCTTTACATATAATATTTTTTCAGATTGTCCGCATGCCAGGGTCGGTTGTACTCGCGACCTTGGTTGTCACTTAGTATGTAAGTTCCTTTTTGACTATCCGAGCGATCCTCTCCGGTCCTTCCAGTTTTCCGATAGTTTTCCTTCTTGGCCTCGTGGCGGTGGCTTGTCTCTTTTCGCAAAACATAATCTCCCACGGCGAAGTGATGCCCGCGAATACGTTTGTCGTGATGGACGCCGCCTTTGTTTATAATTGACTAAACGGCTGTATGCTGGATGCGCGCGCCTCTACTAGATCAAGCTCGAGTTTACGTGCGCGGTATTATTGACTCGTTATAAAAAACGACCCTAGGGCTTGGTAAGGCCATTTCCACTGGCGCCATAGCCTCGGATCCATAAGTTAAGGCAAAAGGAGTTTCCCTCGTTGTGATTTTTCACGACGTCCTGAGTGCCCATAGAGCCGCCGGAAGGTGATCCGGCCAGTGACCTGCTTTCTCACCCAGGCTCTTCTTTAGTACACTTAGGACTGTTTGTTGGCATTTTCACTTGCCCATTTCCTTGTGGGTAACACACGGATGATTGCGGTGTTTAACATTGTTTTCTTCACAAAATTTGTCGAATTCGTCTCGAATTGAGGTCCGTGATCGGAAACCAAAACTCGGAACTCCGAATCTTGTCCATATTTGATCGAGCAAAAAGTATGTTATATCCCTGGTGTTGGTTTTTACCAAGGCCTTAGCCTCGACCCATTTAGTAAAATAATCCACTACGACGACCACATACTCGAAGGGCCAGGCCGCTACCACTATGCTTTGTTCGACTGAGGGTAGCCTGGGGATATTGGTGAACCTCTGGCAAACATCACATGCCTGGGTATATGCTTTGGCGTCTTCTGCTAATTTCGGCCAATAGTATCCGGCTAGGAGTACTTTCTGTGCTAGCGTTCGATTGGCGGGATGGCCGCCGCACATTCCTTCGTGTAGTTCTGTTAGAATGCCCGTTACCTCCTCAGGTCGCACGCATCGCAGAAGGGGTTTTGAGAATGAATGACGGTAAAGCACATCGTCCATAATCATATATCTCGTAGCCCTTTTTACCAAGGCCTTAGCTTCGCACGGATCACTGGGAAGCTCCCCTAGCTCAATGTAAGATTTCATGATGTCGACCCAACAAGTATTCCTGGGTTGGAAGTCCATGACCTCGACTTGAGAAATGGCGGGCTCAAAGAGATGCTCGACCATGATGTTAGGATCGCACGACGCGTCTTCATTGGTCAATTTGGATAAATAGTGCGCCTATGATTATCCTCTCGGGATGTTTTTGAGCGGCAATATCTGAAGTCGCGCTGAGTTTTCGACGAGGTTGATATACCTTTGTAATATTTTCGCAATGAATGCCGAAAGAGCCATTGATTTGATTCACAACCAAGCGTGAGTCGCAAAATACTGTATATTTTCGACTTTCATGGCTTTGGCGAGCTTTTAACCGGCGATGACGGCCTCATACTCTGCCTGGTTATTAGAGGTGGTGAAATCGAGTCTCGAGCTGCTCGATTTCTCTCGATGTGCCCGGCTCTAACAGATTATCCCTACGCCGCACCCTTTGTGATTTGGCGGCCCCATCGACGTAGAGTTGCCAGCGGTGACTTGGCCTAAAAGGCTCGTCCTCTGTGGCTACCTTATCTGGTTGCATTTGGGGCAAACACGCTCCGTTGTTTCTTCGTTGAAGCTTGTTTCTACTATGAAATGGGAGAGCTGGGCTTTTATAGCCTTCCGAGGCTCATAACGGATGTCGAATGTAAGTTCGATAGCCCACCGGAGCGATCGACCGGACAAGTCTGGTTTATGAAGAACATGTCTTAGCGATGCATTCGATAGGACTACAATGGTGTGCGATGAGAAGTAAGCCCTTAATTTGCGGGCAGCTATAACAACACAATAAGCTAACTTTTCAATATTAAAATAACGACTTTCTACGGGGCTTAGAGCCTTGGAAACATAAAAAACTGGCCTCTGCGAGCCCTCCTCTTCTTTTACAAGTCATGCATGATGCTACGGCCCTATCTCGAGGTTGCCAAATACAAAAACAAAATATCCCCTAGTTTTGAAATTTTGGTTAACAATAGCGGGCTTGACAAGTATTCTTTAAGGTCTTTAAAAGCACGAGAGCATTCATTTGTCCAAGAGAAGGTACTGCCCTTTCAAAATTTTGAAGAAAAGCGGACTTCTTCTGCAGATTTTGAGACAAACCTACCCAAGGTTGTGATTACGCCGTTTAGCATTTGTACTTCCTTGACTTTGGTGGGCTCGCTCATGTTGATTAGGGCTTCGATTTTTTGGGATTTGCCTCGATCCCCTCTCGACTCACCATGAAGCCCGAAATTTTCCTGCTGGACTCCAAAAATACATTTCGCAGGTTTAATTTCATTGAGTGGTCTCTTATATTGGAAAGGTTTCGCGAAGGTCCACCAGGTGATCTGGCGACTTGATTTTACGACCATATCATCAATGTAGGCCTCCATGTTCCTGCCTATTTGTGTGCTAAAAACTCTGTTCACCATTCTCTGATAGGTCGAACCTGCGTTCTTCAGACCGAAAGGCATCATCTCGTAGTAATAGAGTCCACCCCGCGCCCTAAAGGTCGTCATCTCTTTGTCTTCATCCGCCATTTTGACTTGGTGATAACCGAATATGCATCCGTAAAACTCAGCGTTTGAATCCGGCGATCCGTCGACCATTTTGTCAATTCGAGGCAGCGCATAAGGGTCTTTGGGGCAAGCTTTGTTCAAGTCTGTGAAGTCGACACACATCCGCCACTTGCCATTATGCTTCTTTACCATTACTACGTTTGCCAACCAGGTGGGATACTGAAGCTCTTTGATTATGCCCGCTGCCAGAAGTTTTTTGATCTTGCATTTTATTGCGATCTCTTTTTCCATAGAGAACTGTCGCGCCCTTTGCTGTATCGGCTTGAAGTTGGGGTCGGCACTTAGATAGTGCAAAGCGACCTCTGACTCTACGCTCCTCATATCTGTTACCTCCCACGCGAAGGCGCTCATGTTGGCTTTCAGAAGCCCGATCAATTCTTCCCTTTCTCCCTCGGTGGTCCGCGATCCTACTTTTATCCTTTGATCGGGATATTTGTCGTTTATTATGACCTCGACCAACTCGTCCTCAGCAGTGAAGTCGGGCTCGTCTCGAACTTGCAATGTTTCAACCTCCACTGCTCCTTCCGGCATTTCATTCAACGTGGCGACCTTATCCCGAACCAGGCAAAAACCCTCCACTCTGGGTCGCTGTTCGGTATTTTCTGCAATCAATAAAACAGACAAGTTTTAATATTTATAAATACCGGAACACCCCAAGTGCAAGGCTCGTTGTAGTGGGTGTTACCGGGTCGTCCAAGGGACTCGTGTGAAATTGGATAAAGTATAGCTAACAGATTGGTAATTGTCACGAGATTAAATAAAAACTAAGTTAAACTAAAAAAAACAAACACAGAAAGAACCAAACGCACGGTTGAAAATCCAAACGGGCGTTGAAGATGAACAGACAGCAAACAGCAGGCATAAAAGCATGGAATAACAGGGGAATAAACTCTAAAAGGGCAATTTAAGATTGCATGATCGATTTCAATGATTGAAATGCAAGAAGATGAGTTCTAAAACAGATTATAAGCGAGGCGGCAAGGCAGCGGGATCCACATACACAACAATCATTCACCAAATCAAGTTATGAGTTCAAATCTATGTTCATGGCATGATCTTCATCCTAATTCGATTAAATTTCATTAACTGAATCAAAAGGTTCTCATTTCCTCTATCAAGCAAACAAGATGAACATTCAACACAAGATCAAAGATTTGTATCCAAATCTAACACCCAATCAATAATAAAAGATCTCTCAAATTACTATTGAAGGCATCCATGGAAAAGGGCTAACTTTGATTCATATTCTCATACAAAATCAAATACAAAGTAGTTTCTAATGATGATTACATCAATCAAAAACATTTAATATATAAATCAAAATCCAAAAGATGAATAAACATAAGTCTAAAAACTCATAAAAGATAGATAAGCGAGAAAAGTCCACGATTTGGTGATGTTGTGTAGCTTCAATCCGTTGTCCCACCGTAAGAAATCTAGTCTTGAATCATAGCTTGAATCTAAGGAGATTTGATGATGAAAGATTGCATCTTCTCCTTGGTGTTTTTTTTTTGAAAAGAGTTTTTTTTTTCTCTCTGAAAATCTGATTGGAAAGTGATTGAATGATCCCTTTGCGGTTGAAAGCTGCTGTATTTATAGAAAATCAGAGGCGGTTTGCTCCAGGCGATTCGAACGCCGGTTCCACTTTTCAACGCTTGATTGTAATTTAGAAACATTTGGTTTAGACTTTTCCAAACTCTACGAATCAGATTTTTCTCCTGGGCGCTTGATTTAAATCCCCGAGCGCCCGTTTGAGTACTTGAGGCCTTGATTTAAATTTGAATCGAATTTTTGATCAATTTATTTGATCTAATCTCCAACAACCCATCCTTATCCTTTTGCAACAAACCTTATCTCTTGGATATTCTAGTTTATTCATGAATTGCTCTCAAGATCTTATCCTTGACACTTGTCCACTCCAATCTTTAACACTTATAAGCTCTAATTAATCATCAAATGATACCAAAGTGTAATATAATTCTAAATAACATTAAATTATCAATTAAATCACATAATTAGCTCAGGTTACACTTTTAATAATTTTAACCCCAACATTTAGATTCAAGCCTTAAACATGTAATTTTCTATAAAAATTACTAAAATACGAAAGATATTGTTCCGGAATAATGCGATAAAAATCATAAATTTCACCGAGAACAACTCCCCCACACTTAAACTTTTGTTCGTCCCGAACAAAACAATCAAAAGCGGGCTTACTTTACATACAACCGCATAGAGTTCCAACTCACGTAACTAGAGATACGACAACTTTAGCAAGTAATACCAAATATCGAGATAGTATTGGTGTGTGTGTGGTAAGCCTTTTTCGATTTCCACAATCCTCTCAACAGGTATCCTTCCAAACAACTCTAATAACTATCCCAGGTGTGGCAGTTTCAGTTCCACCCAAAGCATTCCCGTGCACTTATTAGGATACTCCCTAAACCATATCTCTTAGTTTATACTAGGATAAGGTATACGATAACTAACTCTTGACTTTAATTAGCAACAATATTTTTTCAAAATTTTTTTATAACACAAATCAGAATGAGCTATTGCCCGTCATAGCAGAATAGGACATTTCGAGATAATCCCCTACCTACTCAAATCATAGGGCAGCTTTTTCCGACTGTCGTGAGCTTTTGGTCATCATAGTGGTATAGGACATTTCGAGATAATGCCCTATCTCACTCCAATCATCGACCAGCTTCCGACACACCCATTTTCATTATTAACATTACTTATACGAGATTTACGGTGGGGGGGTTAAATCTTTGAATGCAATTTAAATCCCCGAGCATAACACCTCAAGTAATGATTTATTGAGTTTAATAAATTCAAGACTATAGTTACGCTTTACTTATCTCATTCAAACTTCAAGATATTCACAGTGCAAGATCACAACTTCGGTGTCATATCACTACTACTATTGAGAACAAGTCTCCCTAAGGTGAATCACTAGAAAAGTGGAAGGATACATGTCAAAATTCTTGTTTCATCTCAAAGGCTTTGTGAACAAAATATACTATCTCAAGTCAGTAAAAACATGCTAAAATCATCTCACCGAGTCACATACTATCATTGTTAGGAAACTACAACTAGCAAGCCATTAGTTTCAATCATATGCTCAAAATCACAATCATCTAAGTGTGAAAAAAAAAATTTAAAATTTCTCAATTTTACCAAGAACCACACATTTACTCAAATTCCCGCATCATATAGCATGCTTTAGCACCCCCCCACACTTAAATCACATTATGTCCTCAGAATGTGCAATTACAGGAACAGAAAACTTAGCTGGTTGTCGAGCCAAGAGATAGCAGAAGTCAGGCACATGCATAGAAGAACCACTGCAACTCGTATAAGGGACAGACAGCACAAGACATATCTGCACACTTGACATAGCACACAAAATCTCGGGGGTACAAGGGGATATGAGTAAACATGCCTGCAAGGCAGTCAGTAATCACAAGAAGACACGGGGGAAACAACACTCACGTCACCCAGGGTAATATTTCTAATAAAACAAAAGTACCTAAAAAGATATCTAGGATGCCTCCTAGTAGCGCTCGTTTAATGTCATTAGCTTGACAGAGTAATCCAAGTCAACCTGGATCAGGCCACTTGGGTATGGGGCTAACCACTTCTGTGACAGAATCAGAATTACTGGGACGGAAATGGTTTTCGCCACAACAACAAGTCAAGTGCGCGACAAGATCATGAAATTTTTCTCTCCAGACGACACTGACTCTTTTCTTCTTGTTCTTGTTTCTTATATTCGGCTGAGGTATGCTAACAGGCTCGGGAGTATTGATAGAAGGATCTTCAAGGAAAGGGGTAATAATGTCATCATCCACTCCAAAGAAGTCGGATGGAATCTCTTCACAAATAAACGACTCAACCGTTTCATTTCTCTTTTGAAAGTATAGTACTTCAGGCTTTTCCTTTGGTTGCCCAAAGTACTTCTTAATCCTGTGACCATTGACTTTGAGCGGTTGATCGCCGTACCCTTTCAGCGTAATGGCTCCACCGGGATGAACATCAAGAATCTCAAAGGGCGGACCATACGGATTTAAGCTTACCAAAGCAAAAGATGGAGCCTGGTGTTATATAGCAAAGCCATGTCTCCCACTTTGAATTCCGATCTTTAATCTTAGCATCGTGGAGTGCCTTCGTTCTTTCTTCTTACGATTCTTGAATTCTCGTAGGCATGGAGTGCGAACTCATTGAGCTCGTTCAATTGCAATAATCTCTTTTCCCCACAAAGTGGCTATTGAAATTCAAGAATTTAATAGCCCGATGAAGCTCGTGCTCAGCTGATTGGTAAATGACAAGCTTTGCCATAAACCATTTGGAATGGTGGCGTACCCATAGGGGTCTTAAGCGCGATGCGATAAGCCCAAAGTCGTCATCCAACTTGAACTCGATTGGATCTATTAGAATTCACGATTTTTCCAAAATCCGCTTAAGGCTTTGGTTGCTCACCGACTTGACCCTTTGTGCGGGGGTGGTATGGTGTACCGATTCGATGTTTGACACCATACTTCTCAAGAACTTTATCCGGTGGTGCATTGCAAAAGTGCGAACCTTCATCAACGATCGAGAGCTCAGGACGATAAAACTGGTAAAGATATTCTTTTGCAAGAATTTCTTCACAACTTTATGATCATTGGTTGGGGTGGCGATGGCCTCTACCCACTTGGAAACGTAGTCTACACAGACTAGAATATATTTGTTAGAACATGATGATGGGAAAGGTCCCATGAAATCAATGCCCCAAGCGTCAAAGACTTCGCATTCTGAATGGGCTTTAGCGGCATCTCCATCCTATTACTCAACCTACCAACTCTTTGACATCTATCACAACCTTTGCAAAAGGCTTGACATCCTTGAAAAGAGTCGGCCGGTAGAATCCGGCTTGAAGGATTTTTGCTTGATCTTGGGTGCTCCGTAGTGTCACCCGGTGGGACCACTATGACATTGTTCAAGAATATCAAATTGTTCATGTTCGAACGCACCGCCCGAAGCAACCCGTCCTTGCGGACTTTAAAAGATAGGGATCCTCCCACACGAGATATTTCAAGTCGCTAAAGAACTTCTTCTTCTCCACGATCGTCATTTCCTCTAAATGTCCACAACTTAAGTAGTTGACGAAATCAGCATACCACGGCCTTTCAGTATCAAGCCTCATTAATTGCTCGGTCGGAAAATCAATGCCTATGTCTTTGGAAATTTCGCCACCCTCATTCACCAAGCGAGAGAGATGATCGGCTACCACATTATCACTACCCTTCTTATCTTTGATCTCAAGGTCAAACTCTTGCGAATCGAGAATCCACGGAGTAACCTTGGTTTAGCATCGGCTTTATTCATAAGGTAGCGTGTAAGGCTACATGGTCGATCCAAACCACAACTTGAGACCCTGAAGATAGCTTACGAATTTATCGATAGCAAAAGCAGCGCCAAGAATTCCTTCTCGGTAGTTGCATAATTGCATTGAAAGTGGGTTCGAGTGCGGCTCGCGTAGTAAATGGGCCTGAACTTCTTATCAATCCTTTGTCCTAAAACTGCTCCTACCGCATAGTTAGAAGCATCACACATTAATTCAAAGGGTTGAGTCCAGTCAGGTGCGATTAAGATAGGGGCACTGATAAGTTTATCCTTCAAGCAACTGAAAGCTTCCTTGCATTTCTGATCAAACAAGAACTCAACATCGTCCTTTAGAAGATTGGATAAGGGCTTGGCTATTGTGGAAAAGTCCTTAATAAATCGCCTGTAGAAGCCAACATGACCAAGAAAACCGCGTACCTCCTTGACAGTTTTGGGGTACGACATTTTTTCAATGGCTTCTACCTTAGCCTTATCAACTTGAATACCAGTACCGGACACCTTGTGTCCTAGGACGATTCCTTCTTCAACTAGAAAATGGCACTTTTCCCAGTTAAGCACTAAGTTCTTTTCAACGCACCGTTGAAGTACCATATCTAGATTCCTCAAGATCTCATCAAAGCTGTCGCCATAGACTGAGAAGTCATCCATGAAGACTTCCATACAACTCTCCACGAGTCCATCAAAAATGGCAAGCATACACCTTTGAAAAGTCGCAGGTGCATTGCATAAGCCGAAAGGCATTCTGCGGAACGCAAAAGTACCAGATGGACATGTAAAAGTTGTCTTCTCTTGGTCATTAGGATCGATGGCTATCTGGAAGTAACCAGAATATCCATCAAGGAAACAATAATATTTATGACCACTCAGTCTCTCAAGAAGTTGGTCAATGAAGGGTAAAGGGAAATGGTCTTTAGCAGTGACTTCGTTTAATCTCCGATAGTCAATGCAAACTCGAGCTAATGCCGATTACCAGACGTAAAGCTACTTCTTCTCCTTTATCGTTCTTCTCCACCGTTATACCTCCCTTCTTTGGCACAACTTGAGTAGGGCTAACCCACTCACTATCGGCGATGGCATAGATAATGCCCATGTCCAGCCATTTGATGATCTCTTTCTTGACAACCTCCTGCATATGCGGATTCGGCCTTTCACGAGGTTGTCTAAGTTTCTTAGCTCCATCCTCCGTTCGGATTTTATGCATGCAAACATCAGGCTGATTCCTCGGATATCGCCCACTTGCCACCCGAAGCGAGGATGTTTTCTCAAGCACTTTTATTAATTGCGCTTCTTGCTCAGGCTCAAGTTTAGATGAGATGATTAGAGGCGCGTTTATCATCCTTAAGAAAGATGTACTTAAGGTGTTTAGGCAGAGGCTTAAGCTCTAAGTCAGCGGTGGTTGCTCAATACTAGATTTCAACGGTCCACCATTTTCCTTATGAGCTTGAAGGGTTGACTAAAGAAAACCTCATCTTCCCGAGGTATAACCCCAGAAAGGTACTGGATAACATCATCCATGGGGATTCTTCTTTCAACACCTGCTTTCTCTTTCTCATGTTTAAGCATCTTCCTTAACTCTTCGTCTCCTAGCTCTTACTCGCTTATTTGCTCCCGATCATCGACTTCCCAATGGGTGGCTTCTCTCCGAAGTCAACCGTCCCAACTACCCATTAGGACTTCTTCTTCTTGAGGGATAAAATGCTGATGCAACTATTTTAAACCATCCTCGTCCATCATAGGGGTTCCAAGTCCTCGGTTCAATAGCGAGGTTCAGGTGAGCAAGTTGAGCAGACAACTCTACGATGACTACGTCTGCAATGAACCGAGATAATGGCCCATGATCATCTATCTCGGTATGGTTTATAGCATCCAAGGCACCTATCTCCATAATCTCATCTACGCGAAAAGTAGGCATCGCCATCGAACAACGCTTCGATGAATGAAACTTCTTCCACATGGGGTCCCTCAACACCCTTTCCTTTTGTAAAGATGATGGAAGTATCATCGAATCTCAGTGTAACGACCTTTGGAAAAATCAAGAAGCGGCGAGGTATCTAGAAAGGTTCGTCCTAGAATTAAGAGGCGCATCCTTGTCGGATGGGTAATCAAGATGACCCGATCGATCGGAAAAACTAAGTGCTCGGTATACACAAGGGCGTTGTTAATACAACCAAGCGCTCTTATTTGGATTTGTCAACCAATTGAAGAGTAATAGGCGCTCCCTTATTCTTTTATCTAAGCCAAGCTCAATACAAGCGTTCAATGGCATCACGTTCACGAAGCCCCGAGTCACATAGAACATTGTGGAATGTTAGTCCTTCAATCGACACGAGATTGAAAGTCGTCCGAGATCACCTCGCTTAGTAGCAACTCTCGGTGCGACCATTGAGCATTCTTCTTGTAGCACTTCCTCTGCCATTCCTTTGAGCTTTTTCTTGCTCCCATGATGCTGCTTTGAAATACTTAGAGCATTTGGGAATCTCACTCAATACCTCGACCCGGAGGCATAGTCACTTTCGTGTCTCTAAGTATCTTTCTTATCCCATCATACTGTTTGTCAGAACTAAGGATGTTTCCTTTTTTCTTTGGTGGATAAGGAAGATTGGTAGAAGTGCCTTTGTGCAAGGCTTGATTCTTGATAGCTTCATCCTCCTTGTCCTTCCATCGACAAACTTTTTTTTTTTTCTTTGTCAGGGGTTCAGCCACTGACTCTTATCCACATCTTTTTCAGTACCATTTCCGTCCTCCGAAGAAACGTCTTCATCCTCCTCACTATCACTCTTTTCGGAGTTAGAATCCCGATTACCCCCTCCTGAACTTATGGCGTCAGGAGGGGCTACTCATTCCACAGTTGCATGCGGATACGACTTGCTTACCACTCCGCAAAGTCACTTCATTCAACTCCTCCTCCTGGTGGTCTCCATACTTCCACTGAGGTGTGATGTCGGTGCAAGCATTGACATCAGTTTTAGGGTTCCTCTCGGTATATGATGGAAGTTTACCTTGAGGTCTACCTGCTTGTTGATCAGCCATCTGACCAATCTGTCTCTCCATAGTCTTTTGGCTAGTGGCTAGGGTTTTTACCATGTCCACTAACTCATCAAATTTCTTCTGAGAGACATATGCGGGCTGTTGATTTTGCGTTTGAGCCCAGCTACCTTGAGGTTTTTGGAAGTTAGAGTTGAGGTTTTGAGTAGGATTATTGCGCGGATATCCAGAAAAGTTGCGGTTTTGGTTGAAGTTAGAGGCACCAGAATTCTGATTAAAGTTTCTATAGGGTTGATTCTGATTGTCCATTAGATGCACTTCTTCCATCATTCCATCACCGGCTTGCACTCCACAGAAATTCATATCCGCTTGTCCTCCTTGTCGCTTCATCTGTAGGTTGGCTAATTGTTGATTTAGCGTCTCCACTTGAGCAATTAGCATACGCGCTCTGAATTGCTTGCGGTGGTCTCTTATCCTCATGAACATTGGTCTTTCGTGTAGTTGACCACATGTTGTTTCTCGCTATCGTCTCAGCTACCCGATAAGCAACATCATCACCTCCTCCAAGGAAAGATCCATGAGCAGTAGAATCGAGGTAGTCTCTGTTAGGTTGAGAGACACCTTGATAGAAAAGTTCTAAGAGCTCATGTCTATTGTAACCATGATTAGGGCATTTCCTCATCATCAGATTTAATCTTTCCCAGGCTTTCCCTACACTTTCGTCCTTCTGTTGCTCAAAAGTAGCTATATCACGTTTAAGGTCCATGATTTTTCCAGGGGAAACGAATTTTAGAGCAAAGGCTCTCTTGACATCAGCCCAGGTGTGAAGAGAATGATGGGGCAGAGACTTAAACCAGCGATTTGCTTCGCCTTTTAGAGCAAAGGGAAACAATTTCAGCTTAATAATCTCGAGAATTCACACGGGGTAATGGCACGCTTCACGATTTGAGCGAATGTAGACAAGAAGTCATGGGGATCTTCTTGAGCGGTGCCATGGAATGAACTTATTTTGCACAAGTCCAACAACTCCATTCTTTAAATCAAAGTTCACTCCTCCCATTTTACGGAGGTCGGATTGGTCTATGCCCCTCCAAAAGTCTTGGTCAAGATATGGAGCATAGGGATCTCAGGATTACGTTGGTTGTGAAAATTTGGTGAAATTGTTGGTTCATCGACTTGCTTTGATTTTGAAGTGCTGGATTTCTTTGAAGAAGCATATTCGATTGAGCTTGAGGATCGGATTTGGAATTTGGGGTGGAGGATTTTGATTTGGATTACGAACTTGGTCAACCATGATGTTTGGATTGGGAAGCTTGACCTTCTTCTTAGGATGGATTGTTCGGGTTCGGGGTCAAAGAGGAGAGGTCCCTTCTTGCTTACGGTTTGCATAAACCAGGGAACAAACAGAAAGATTGATTCACCAATGATTCAGGATGGAAGATTCGGCTTGGGCGGGCGTTTGAAATGCTAGGCGCCCGTTCGGAAGGCGAGACACGAGACGAATCGAGAAAGCAGCGAGGAAAAAAAGCGATACTAAAATTAAAATCTAAAACACTAAAAGGAAAATTTTCATCAAAGAAGAAAAAACAAACAAAGCGTCCTAATTTGCTAAGGCAACTTAAAACTAAGGCAACCTAAGGTAACCTAAAGCCAATGCAAAAATCTATCCTAGAAAGCAAAAACTAAAAACTAAAAATAAGAAGAAAACGTACCAATTAAAAAGAATGTACTCATTTAAAATCCAACAACGCTACGAGTCCCGACAACGGCGCCAAAAACTTGTTCGGTATTTTCTGCAATCAATAAAACAGACAAGTTTTAATGTTTATAAATACCGGAACACCCCAAGTGCAAGGCTCGTTGTAGTGGGTGTTACCGGGTCGTCCAAGGGACTCGTGTGAAATTGGATAAAGTATAGCTAATGATTGGTAATTGTCACGAGATTAAATAAAAACTAAGTTAAACTAAAAAAACAAACACAGAAAGAACCAAACGCACGGTTGAAAATCCAAACGGGCGTTCAAGATGAACAGACAGCAAACAGCAGGCATAAAAGCATGGAATAACAGGGGAATAAACTCTAAAAGGGCAATTTAAGATTGCACAGATCGATTTCAATGATTGAAATGCAAGAAGATGAGTTCTAAAGCAGTTATAAGCGAGGCGGCAAGGCAGCGGGATCCACATACACAACAATCATTCACCAAATCAAGTTATGAGTTCAAATCTATGTTCATGGCATGATCTTCATCCTAATTCGATTAAATTTCATTAACCTGAATCAAAAGGTTCTCATTTCCTCTATCAAGCAAACAAGATGAACATTCAACACAAGATCAAAGATTTGTATCCAAATCTAACACCCAATCAATAATAAAAGATCTCTCAAATTACTATTGAAGGCATCCATGGAAAAGGGCTAACTTTGATTCATATTCTCATACAAAATCAAATACAAAGTAGTTTCTAATGATGATTACATCAATCAAAAACATTTAACATATAAATCAAAATCCAAAAGATGAATAAACATAAGTCTAAAAACTCATAAAAGATAGAAGCGAGAAAAGTCCACGATTTGGTGATGTTGTGTAGCTTCAATCCGTTGTCCCACCGTAAGAAATCTAGTCTTGAATCATAGCTTGAATCCAAGGAGATTTGATGATGAAAGATTGCATCTTCTCCTTGGTGTTTTTTTTTTTTTTTTTGGCTGAAAAGAGTTTTTTTTCTCTCTCGAAAATCTGATTGGAAAGTGATTGAATGATCCTTTGGGGTTGAAAGCTCTTTGTATTTATAGAAAATCGAGGCGGTTTGCTCGGGGCGATTACGAGCGCAGTTCCACTTTACGAACGCTTGATTGAAATTTTAAACATTGGTATAGACTTTTTCCAAACTCTACGAATCAGATTTTTCTCCTGGGCGCTTGATTTAAATCCCGAGAATGCCCGTTTGAGTACTTGAGGACTTGATTTAAGTTTGAATCGAATTTTTGATCAATTTATTTGATCTAATCTCCAACAACCCATCCTTATCCTTTTGCAACAAACCTTATCTCTTGGATATTCTAGTTTATTCATGAATTGCTCTCAAGATCTTATCCTTGACACTTGTCCACTCCAATCTTTAACACTTATAAGCTCTAATTAATCATCAAATGATACCAAAGTGTAATATAATTCTAAATAACATTAAATTATCAATTAAATCACATAATTAGCTCAGGTTACACTTTTAATAATTTTAACCCCAACATTTAGATTCAAGCCTTAAACATGTAATTTTCTATAAAAATTACTAAAATACGAAAGATATTGTTCCGGAATAATGCGATAAAAATCATAAATTTCACCGAGAACAGTCGCTTGGAGTTGACCCTGTTCTTTGTCATATAATCGAGGAAAGATCCGGGTCGGCTGATGGTGACCCCAATCTCCTCCCCTATGTGAAATTTGACCCTTTGATGGGGAACGGACGCCACCATTTGAAATTTTTTCATGGCTGGGATCCCCAAGATAGTGTTGTAGTATGAGGGGAGATCAATGACTAGAAAGGTGATCATCTCGGTTCGCATGGCTCGTAGTCACCCAAAGTGATCTTTGAGGTCGACCGTTCCTTTAACCCGCGCGATTGTCGTTGGTAAAGCCCTCGAGCACCCGAGGTAGGCTTTCAACTTAGCCTCTCCAAATCCGATCTGTTTTAAGCAATCGAAATAGATGACGTCGCGACCAGCTACCGTGTCGATCATTACTCTGTTGACACCATGCTTGTCATTTATTCCGACTTTGAGAATAAGAGGTACTTCCATGGGGCCTCGCTTGTGGCCAATTCACTTTTAGTGAACACGATTCCTTCGTTCTCCCCAATACTACCGACTTTTCAAAGCCGCGTGTATTAATCTGGTGCATCCGAGATTTGATTGATTGTTCTTTGAGGATATCCCCATGGATAACCTGGACCTCCTTCCGATAGGCGGGGTGGCGACCTTGTCGGTACCGGTGTTCCGTCTCGCTTATACTTGGTCATTTGGTCCTTCACGGATTAACCTTTCTATCTCTCGCCTTAACGTGAAACATTAAATGCGTGATGTGACCGTGGTCCTTGTGATAGTCGCAATATTTGGATTTGTCGCGACTATCGGGATCACCCTCATAGGTTTGGGCTTGTCAAAATGTTCGCGGATTTCGAACAATATTTGAGATGCTTTAGTGTTGAGCGGGGTAAAATTGTCCTCGCTGAATTTATAAGGCTTTTTGTCTCGCGGTCGTGGTTAGCATCTCGCCCTTTTTCCTTCTTACGCTCCTCTGCGCGATCCTCTTTTCTGTGAAGGTGCATTGCGCTTTGGGCTTCACCTCCCGAGGACGGCGTCGCCGACTCCCATCATTCGAGCCCTTTCCAACATTTCCCTGAGACCCGCTTTAGGGGGCCGCAGGTTGAACTCAGTTTTCATTGGACCCTTGGCGATCCCTGTGAGGAAACAGGTGACAACTGCATCATCCGGAATGTTTCTTGTCTGATCGTATATTCTAATGAAACGTTCATAATATTCTTTTCCGGACTCATGTCCTCCCATGCGAACTTCGTATAGGTCCTCTATAGTTTTCTTTGGTCTACTCGCCGATTCAAACTCTCTGACGAATTTCTCGGAGAGATCCTCCCAGCCTTTTATTGGATAGGCTACTATGAGGAGAAGATGAGGGCTGATATGGCCAAGGTTTACAATGACGTTAAAAGAGAGTATGCATCTCTCAAACAAAATACTGAATCCGGCTCAACCAGCAGACCAAGTCAAGCCATACCCATTTCTGCAAAAGGACCAGAAGATTTGTCTAGTAAACAACAAGAAGATTTCAACAACATGGTAAAATTCTTCAGTCCTATGGGTGATGATGTATAAATCGTCACAGGTGTCCTTGCGGTGTATAGACGGTGGATATCTGGCTGTATTAAGGTGGTGTGATACTCCGGCGGGTGGTGGTATGGAGGAATAAAAATAGACAGAGTTTTGGCTTGCAAGTGTAGTGTATATTTTATTTTCCTCTAGTTTACAATGACCACACCTTTTATAGAGGTGGGTAACTTAGGGAATAAGTAACCTATTAGATATTTTACTAACAGCTAGGTTTAACTTAGATACTAAGTAAGACGAAATATCTAAGATACAAGTGGGGAAAAGATCTGGATCAACCGGCGGCCATCTCTCTGAGGTCGCAAGGAGCAAGCCCTTTCCGGCCTCGTCCCCTTGGCGCCCCTTCTTGACTTGCCTGGATGAGATCCACAGGATCTGTTGCACTTGCCTGGGACCGCAAATGCTTTGGTCGCGGCGAGGTGAGGTTTCTGATGGCCGCCTTATTGCGATCTCTTCATCACGCCGGAGGATGGCCGCAGTGGGTTGTCTCCCACTGTTGAGGTGGTGGAATTATTTATACCCATCAATGGGGATAATGAACCATCAGGAACAATGGGGTCTATTCAAGAATCTGAAGTTTGGTGACTCACATATTGCTGAAGCAAGGGATAGACTTGAGAAACACTTTGAAGAACCCAAAGCAAATGAGACTATGCATGACCTTCACAGACTCATCAAGAAGAGAGTATTTCTTGGGGTCTCTGAGAACACTGCTATGGCTTACTGGAAATGGAAGTTTTCAGAAATTGATTGGAAAGACACGGAGGAAGTTCAGACTACGAAGTTCAAGAGGTACAAACAAGACTTAAGCAAAATGTAGATGTAGCAATCTGAATCTGCACTGAACTTACTTATATTTTTGCCCTTGAATGGATGAATAAATTTTCTGAGTTTTATCTATTATTATTATTAAATTTGCATACTTATGTTTAGGTTTATGAGAGTTTTGGCATCATCAAAAAGGGGAAATTGTTATGAACATTTTATTATTTTTGATGATGGCCATACTAGCTATTATAGCAAGTCTGAAATAAGTTAGAAATCTCTGTATAAGTTTTTACTTAGAGTCTGAAAAGTATTTTACTAGTTGGTAGGATGGCGAAGTAAAATAGAAATTCGGCAGAGTGAAGCCAGCCAAGTACTAGCAGAGAAGCACAAGAGACATGTGGTCTGACTTATAACCAAGGAAGTCTGTGATGACCTTGGATAAGTCTAAGTTAAAATTCAAATGATGGAATATATTGTCAAGTATGGTGTACACTTATCTCACCCCAAATCAAGGATCAGTGAAGTACAAGAGGTACCTAAAAGATCAAAGAAAATAACAATTCATTAAACCGGCAGAGTAAACTGACTATCGGCTGAGTTAAGACAAAGCAGTGAAGGAAGATCTAAACAGCCAAGTCAGAAGGATCACTTAACCGTTCTGGGAACGGCCAAGTAAACATTACTTGTTCAGATTCTGAAGAATGAAAAAGATTCAGAGAATCAAGCATTCAATGCATAATCAATTGAGGATCAATCAAAGACAGATTTTATGGTATACATTTGAAGAAAATCCGATCACTAAAATCAAGGAGAATATAATTGAAAGGGAATCAAGAATTAAACCAAGGATTAAATAGACAATGGACGGAAATTCAAATCATGGATTGTCAAGGCTATAAATAGAAGGCATTGACAGACAGGAAAAACAAAGATTTAAAATCTGATAAGAAACAAGCAGAATCTATGTCCATTTGAAAAGCCTTTTATCTGTACTTAAGGGAAACATCTAGAGATCAACTCAGCAATCAGAACTCAAAATTCCATATCAAGCACTGAGATTGATCACAAGAGTATGAATCCAATTCACATCAACTGAAGCAATTGAATCAAAGGAATCTAAGAAAGAGTTGCAATCTTGTTGATAGCTGCTGAAAGATTTGTTTTCAAGGAGCAGTGATATAGACTGAGTAACTGAAGCTTCTGTAGCCAGGGAGTGATAGTCTTGAAGATTGTGAAGCTTCTGTAGCCAAGGACAATCTAACTATTGTATCTGTGAAAACAATAGTGAATTCCTCCAATCATCACAGGAGAAGAGTGGATTAAGGGATTACACCACCCCAAACCACTATAAACCTTTGTGTCTATTTACTTTCAGCAATTTACCTTACAACACTTTATTTCATTGCTTACTATATCTTTGATTGCATAATATACTTTGAACCAACATTTAAAGAAGGGACTTATCCACTGCCCAAAAGCTTTTAAATATAAGAAAAGTTTTGAAACTCCAGTATAGTCATTCACCCCCTGACTATAGTTTTACCCTTCTCTAGGACCAACAGTGCCCGATTCGATGTATGCTTTGACCTCGTCAATCTAGCATGGATCTGATGGTTGAATATCCATGATTTCGGCTGGACTAATGGCGGGCTCAGAGAGATATTCGACCATGATTGAAGGTTTGTCCACTTATCCTTCTGCTGTTAACTCTGATAAGTAGTCGGCCCTCATATTCTCCTTGTGCCTTATCTTGACGAATTCACAATATTTGAAACTATCCTTTAGGTTATGAACGAGATCGAGATATTTCTGCAAGACTACACGCTTGGTCCCATAAGATCCTGTAACTTGATAGACAACCAAATGTGAATCACAATACACTTCCACGTTTTCAACGTTAATGGCTTTCACGTGCTCGAGGCCCTCAATGACGGTCTCGTATTCCGCTTGACTGTTTGACGCTGTAAAGTCGAACCCTAACGCTTTTTCAATTTCCATAGAAGTGCCTGGCTCGGGTAGTATGATTCCGACCCCACAACCATTTTGGCTCATGGCCCCATCAATGTATAGCTACCAGTAATGACTCGGCTGTTGCGGCACCGGGGTGGTCATCGCTGAAGTGCTTGGTTCGCCGATGGGTAGCGGATGTTGAATAGATGTCCTAAACCCAATCGGGTTGACCGGATCCGACCGGGTCGGGTCATTTACAGTCTATTTAAGTTCATGTAATAACTTTATTATGATTAACAAAAGCACTTTTGTTGTTATATACTTAGTTTATTTATTAGACCAATTGTGATATTGTCTATATGATAACGACTTTAGTATTAAACTGTGACAGAGAAACCTTTATGGTGATTATGTTGATGAGATCTCTAATCACTTTAATAAGTTTGATACTTAAATGTCTCTAGGATAATGTATTGTTGAACATGGCATTGATAGTACGAACAGACTAGCACGTATTAGATGTCTTCTATCTTTAAGGGCATGGATAGATCTCGTCTATCGAAGTGTAGTGACACTTGGACTTTACGTGGACGTTTATTAGAGAATGTGTACGTTAGACTAACACACTTACACTGTTAAGTGTGACACCATGTGACGGTTGTGTAATTATCCTTAGGACCGGAGTCTACATGGCATCACGGTGTGGATTGTCATGCTTTGACACTATTGAGGCTTCCCTTAGCCATGGGGAGATCTTGCGGTAGTGATCAGGTTTTATACTGAAGAATGCGGAGTATACATGATAGGTCGCCTGAGAATCGCGTACCCTATGAGTTGGAGTGAATGTCCGAAAGGGCCTTCCCAGAAGGAATGTCTAGTTCTTGTGAATCTTTGAAAAGTGGGAGTAATTGAGTTATTCTGAGAGATCTTGATATCCAAATTATGGGATACGATCAAGATATGATTGTATGGATATTACTACGGCAGTAGGATTGTATTTACATGCTAACCGAGCACATGAAATTCATTGCGTATTGACACTTCCGATGATTAGGGGTTATGGACGTGTTGCTAGACTGTTAAGGGCTAAATTGTAGTGATTTTTATATGCTTTATTTGATGATTTTATGTTGTTTTGGAATCGTGTTACGTTTTGGTATGTTTTTCGATGTGTGTAGATACATATCTTTAACTTGGAAAGGATTTGGAAGAGTCTAAAGTCGAATTTGAAGTGTTGATGAAGAGATAGAGATGTTACAAGAGGATAAAGATGGAGGAAAGAAAGGATAATTATCAAGAAATCCGTTCTGCATCAAGATGGACGAGCGTTCATCCGAGGCCGGCAGCGTCCGAAGCGTTTATATCGAGCGGGCGTCGATAAAGCGAACGGGCGTCGATAAAGTTTAACGTGCATCCAGGAGCTAATTCACATCTGAGAGAGTTCAGACGTTGGTGAATCGGCGTCGATATCCGTCAAGCATTCTGGACGGGCGTCCAGTTGGTTAGACGGGCGTCCACCGCCGCATTCAGCAGAACAGACTTAGGTTACTGTAGTAGCCGACTTAGTTTTATTATAAAAGCACAGCAGCCCCAAACCCTAAATTCATTGAGAAATTTCTTCACATCAAAAAGAGAGGCAAAGACGCCGATCTTGAGAGTTTGAAGGCCGGTCACCCGAGCCTTGTGCTCGGGTGAACCGATGTTAGATTAGGAATAGATTAGATGTTTGCTTTTCGTTTCCATAGATCAATCCTTGTTCAAAACTATGTGAGTTCTTTTTGATTAATTCAATTCCAGTTTTTCTTCATGATTGTTGATTTATTTTGTATCTTTCTTTGTGCTTATGAGGCCATGAGAATAGATTGAAAGATCATTTTCTATTGATGTTTATAATACGGAAGTTGCATAAACCTTAGATCATCATAGAAAGATAGGGTTTTTAGCCGTTGATTATGTGACAAATTAATTGGTTAGATTCCTAGGTTGTTAGATTCGATTATACGAGAGTAACTTGAATCTACACCCATCGTTTTGTTTGGTAAATCAGTCTCAACACTCGAAAGATGAGAGATAGATAATTGAATTCGCTACAACAGTAGGAGTTCATAGCTTGAGAGATAAGTTCACTAAGAGATTAGGGATTTGTGTCTCGTGAAAGGGTGAAACCACAAACTGAATTAAAATCATGAGATAACTAGAATTGAGATCACTAGGCTTGTTCAATGTTTGACCCCATGTCTTTAGGTTAGATTGTTTGTTTTTGTTTCTTTAGTTTAGATTGTTTTTATGTTTCTTAGGTTAGATTTATCTTGAATGTTCTTTTCTATTTTTATGTTTTGTTCTTTCGTTTCTTTTGTTTATTCGTTCTTTGAGTAACAATTGGTAGGATTAGTGAAATTAGATTCAACATCCCAATTCCCTGTGGATCGACCCTGTACTTACCCTACTATGCTATCAACTACCCGATATTTGGTCGGTTAGGAGTTAGTTTGCATGTTAAGTATAGGTTTATAAATTTTCTTTTGTTTTTATGATGCAAAATCCTCCCAAAATAGAAAGCACTCGGTGATTAGATTCAACATCCCAATTCCCTGTGGATCGACCCTGTACTTACCCTACTATGCTATCAACTACCCGGTATTCGGCCGGCTAGGAGGTAGTTTTGCATGGTAGTATAGGTTTATAAATTTTCTTTTGTTTTAATGATGCAAAATCTCCCCAACAAAAGTGGCGCCGTTGCCGGGGAACTGGCACGGTTTTACGTGTTTTTAGCATAGGTTTAGGTAGATCATTCGTTACTGAATCGAGTAGCTTCTTTTCTCTGAACCGTTTTTTTTACTTGTCAGACGGCGTCCATCCACTCACGGACGTCCGTCCAAAGTCTTCGACTAACCGGACGGCGTTTGGACTTCTAGGCGCCCGTCTAGCTCAATTTCTAAGCGCAGGCGCCCGCCCAGACCTTGGGCGCCCGCCTGCATCTTCGACTCGACTTTTTCTTTTTCTCTCCTTAGTTTTAGTTCGTCGTATGCAAACACGAAGTAAACAAGGACGATTAATTTTGAGCCTGAGCTTGAGCGAGGCGTAGTTCGAGTAAACCGTAAACGAAAAGTTCCCGAGCCCATTCCGATTCCCGAAGAGGAAGTCGAAGAGAGTTCGAGTGAAAACTCTTCTGAAGATAATTTCTTCTCCAACCTCTTCTTTGAGGAGGAAATTACTGTTTCAATGGCTCAAGCCAACCGCACCCTGGCAGACTATGCCACTCCCGGTGATGTGAACATTCGCTCGGCTGTGGTTACCCCTACCGATATGCCGCTTAGACCCATTTTGGAGTGTGAAGTGTTTGACGTATGGGGCATTGACTTTATGGGACCATTTCCATCTTCATGCGGAAATAAATACATTCGTCAGTCCTGTAGACTACGTATCTAAATGGGTAGAAAAGCCGTCGCAACTCCACCGAATGATCACAAAACGGTAATGAAATTTACAAGAGGAACATTTTCACGAGGTTTGGCGCCCTAGAGCTCGATCGATGAAGGTCACACTTCATTAATAAACCCCTGGATAGCTTTGTTAGCTAAGTATGGTGTTAAGCATAAGAGTGGCACACCATATCACCCTATGACCGATGGGCAAGTTGAGCGTAGTAATCGAGTATAAAGAAAATCCTCGAGAAAACGGTCAACTCTCATCGAAAGGATTGGAGGCGAAGGTGGATGATGTCTTGTGGGCTTACAGGACCGCATACAAAAATCCTATGGGTACATCACCATACCAAATGGTTTATGGAAAGCCATGTCATTTGCCAGTAGAATTAGAGCATAGAGCTTATTGGGCAACTAAGTTCCTAAACTTCGACTCCCAAGCTTGTGGAGAACGTAGGCTCCAGCAGAGATACATGAATTAGGCGAGTTCGGGCTCCAAGCTTATGAGAGTTCACGGATAAGCAAGGAAAGGATGAAATTCCTTCATGATAAAAAGATCAAGAAAAGGAGTTTCATGCGGCGTAGTGGGCATTGTTATACAATTCCAGTCGCATCTTTTCCCGGAAAGCTAAGGACGCGTTGGTCCGGTCCATTTGAGGTTCTCATCTGTCTTTCTAGCGGCGTTTTGCAACTTAAGGGATTGGTGATCAGCCTTTCAAGGTCAATGGTCAACGATGCAAAACTACATTGGCCAACCGAAGGAATCACCGAGATAGTTAAATTCCTTGATTTGCTTGGTTGTATCACTTCAGGAGTCGATGATTGCGATGAGTTCTCCCCAGACCTATTTTCTGATGATAGTGCTGAATCACCAGCTGAAGCTTTTGCCGGAAGCTGGGACATGGAACAATATTGGAAGGAAGTGGATTTGAAGAAAAATAAAGCACGGACAAGAGCCCCAGTCAGAAAGAAGATCAAACAGGCCTGGGAAAAATGGGTGGGTCGGATCCGAGTTTGAGCTCATTGTTTACGTAGTCATAATTTTGTTAAAAATTCTGTTGATAGGATGACTGGCAAAAAGCCAAAGTGGCCCGACCCGGGTTAAACCTGAATTGAATGTCGAGCTAACGACATTAACCAAAAGCGCCACTAGGGGGCAACCTAGATATCCTTATTTGTTTTAGTTATTTTCGTTTTGTTCTTTTCTTTGATTTAGTTGTTTCGTTTAGGTCTAATTAGGGTAATTGTTGACTCTGCTTGTCGGTTGATTCGATTTCACTTTATCATTCTCTTTTTCTTCATTGTACCATGTTATGTCCCCCTATGTTCCCCGAGATCTTGTCGTGTTTTTCAAGTGTGCAGGATAGTTGCGATAGTAATTGTGAGTTTCAGAGGATATCAGTTTTCCGGTGGATGGTCCACAGTCTACTGATTTCGTCAGGCAACTCTGGATTTGAGTTGCAACACTTCTAGAATTTCCCCATTCGAATTACAATCAGCTAAGTTCTTTATCTTTTCCTTTTAATTCTGCACAACCTGAGGACATGTTGTTATTTAAGTGTGGGGGAGTAAGGGGATGTTTTGATATGTACCTATATCATTTGCTTAATTCGTTATGATTCTATGCTAAAATGAGTTAATTTTCAAATTTTTTGTTAAGTCCCGAGTAGACAAAGGCATATCTTTGCTTGAGTTTATATCATTTTTGCTATATTCTGTATATTTAGTAATTTTAGTTGTTTCACCCGACACTCTTTTTCACATGCCATAGTAAATGATGAGCTAAATGTTGAAAGCCTACCCCATTTTAGTTGGAGATTTTTGATGATTATAGCATGTTTCTTTGCTTATGTACAATTCTTGAAAAGTTTAGTAGTTTGTATTCTAGGGTTAAAGTATGACATACTGTGAATATCTGATTAAGTCTTTGAATGTGATAAGTGAAACGTGATTAAGTCTTTACAATAGTAATAAATTGTTTACTTGAGGTGTTATGCTCGGTGAGTGCGTGCTACTAGAAAATAATCTTTTCCCTTTGCCACCAGAAATCTCTAAGTAAACATAATTGTAATTGTGTGTGTCGGAAGTGGTTTATGATTTGGGTGAGGTAGGGTGTACCACGTATGTCCTATTCCACTATGATGACCAAAAGCTCTCGATGGTCAGTTTATATTGCCTTATGATTGGAGTAAGTAGGGATTATCTTGAAATGTCCTATTCGCTATGAGAGGCAAAAGCTTATTACGATGTGTGTTAGAAAAATGTGAAAAAAAGTGAAAATATTGAAATATATTATTATGAATAAGTAAGGACTTAGTTATCGTTAACCTTATCCCCAGTATAAACTGAAGGATATGTTGTAGGGATTATCCTCTGAGTTTGTCAGAAATGTTTTAGATATTCTCTACTATTTCTTTTTGGGATATGTATGTTTTGTAAAGTGTCTGTTATAGTTTTTTGAATATTTCTAACTTAGATGGGAAACCGGGCTAGTTTTGGTTTGAATAACTTTCAAATTGTGGAACTTAGTGGAAGTTTATTATGGCTATGCACACACTACACGGGTGAACTTCTAAGTTATTGAATATACTTTATATTTGTATTGATGTTTATTTGTCTCGAGCTTGATTTTGTTCTGTTTTGCTCGAGGACGAACAAAATTTTAAGTGTGGGGGTGTTGTTAAGGGCTAAATTATAGTGATTTTTATATATATTTTCTATATCAATTTCCCCTACATTCGTATGATTTTCATAGATTTTGAGCTATGTATGTAAATATTGAGTAAATGAGGTTTTTAATAGTTAAATATGAAAACGTATCGATTTATATGCTTATTTGGTGATTTTATGTTGTTTTGGAATTGTGTTACGTTTTGGTATGTTTTTCGATGTGTGTAGATACATATCTTTGATTTGGAAGAGGCTAAAGTCGAATTTGAAGTGTTGATAAGAGATAGAGATGATACAAGAGGATAAAGATGGAGGAAAGAAAGGATAATGATCAAGAAATCGAAGTCCAGCAAATCGGACGAAGGCGTCATGCGGCGTCCACTATGGGCGGGCGTCTGGTCATTTGAAGCGTCGCCCGTAATCGTAATTCACATCTGAGAGAGTTCAGATTATTTGTCCAAACGAGCGTCCAACCCCCGTTCGAGAAAGTGGACGGGCGTCCACATATTCAGACGAGCGTCCGCCGCCGTTTTTAGTGAACCGACTTAGGTTACTGTAGCAACCGCCTCAGTTTTCTATTTAAAGCACAGCAGCCCCAAACCCTAAATTCATTCCGATTTTCATACACATCAAACACAAGAGAGCAGCCGCATCTTGAGATTTGAAGGCCGGTCACCCGAGCCTTGTGCTCGGGTGAACCGAGGTTAGATTAGGAGTAGTTTAGATGCTTTTCGTTTCCGTTCTTGGATCATTCAATGTATGAGACTATGTGAGTTCTTCTTGATTTATTTAATTCCAGTTTTTATTCATGATCTTGGTTTTTTTTTGTATTTTTCTATGTGGTTTGTATGGCTACGTGAATAAATTGAGGAATTAGTTCACGATAGATGTTTATAATACGGAAGTTGCATAAACGTTTGATCACCATAGAAAGATAGGGTTTTTAATCGTTAATGATGACAAGTTAATCGATTAATTATCTAGGTTGTTAGGTTCTAAAATACGAGAGTTAACCTGAATCTACACCGAGTGTTGTATGAAAATCAGTTTCAACTTACGAGAGAGTAGAGATTGATAAATTGGATTTACTAAGGAATTAGGAATCCGTAGCTTGAGAATAGATTCGCTAAGGAATTAGGGGTTTATGTCTCGTGAAAAGGTGAAGCCACAAATTGAATTAGAATAATGAGAATAACTAGGATTGAAATCACTTAGTTTGTACATTGTTTGAACCCATGTCTTTTTAGTTTAGATTGTTTTATTTTGTTTTCCTAGGTTAGATTTATTCTCATTGTTCTTTACGTTTTTATGTTTGCTTTTCGTTTATTCGTTTCCTTGAGTAACAATTGAGAGAATTAGTGAGATTAGATTCAACATCCCTTTTCCCTGTGGATCGACCCTGTACTTACCCTACTAAGCTATCAACTACCCGATATTTGGTCGGTTAGGAGTTAGTTTGCATGTTAAGTATAGGTTTATAAATTTTCTTTTCTTTTTATGATGCAAAATCCTCCCAACAAAAGTGGCGCCGTTGCCGGGGAACTGGCACGGTTTTATGTGTTTTTAGCATAGGTTTAGGTAGATCATTCGTTACTGAATCGAGTAGCTTCTTTTCTCTGAACCGTTTTTTTTTACTTGTCAGACGGCGTCCATCCACTCACGGACGTCCGTCCAAAGGCTTCGACTAACCGGACGGCGTTTGGACTTCTAGGCGCCCGTCTAGCTCAATTTCTAAGCCAGACGCCCGTCCGGACCTTGGACGCCCGTCTGCCTTTCGACTCCTTTTTTTTTTCTCTCCTTAGTTTTAGTTCGTCGTATGCAAACACGAAGTAAACAAGGACAGATTGATTTTGAGCCTGAGCTTGAGCGAGGCGTAGTTCGAGTAAACCGTAAACGAAAAGTTCCTTGAGCCCATTCCGATTCCGGAAGAGGAAGTCGAAGAGAGTTCGAGTGAAAACTCTTCAAGATAATTTCTTCTCCAACCTCTTCTTTGAGGAGGAAATTACTGTTTCAATGGCTCAAGCCAACCGCACCCTGGCAGACTATGCCACTCCCGGTGATGTGAACATTCGCTCGGCTGTGGTTATCCCTACCGATACAGCACCGTTTGAGATAACTTGCTCGTCCTCGAGCAAAACAGAACAAAATCAAGCTCGAGACAAATAAACATCTATACAAATATAAAGTATATTCAATAACATAGAAGTTCACCTGTGTAGTGTGTGCATAGCCATAATAAACTTCCACTAAGTTCCACAATTTGAAAGTTATTCAAACCAAAACTAGCCCGGTTTCCCATCTAAGATAGAATTATTCAAAAATTATAACAGGCACTTTACAAAACATACATATCCCAAAAAGAAATAGTAGAGAATATCTAAAACATTTCCGATGACTCAGAGGATAATCCCTACAACATATGCTTGATTTATCTTTGGGGATAAGGTCGAGCGATAACTAAGTCCTTACTTATTCATAATAATATATTTCAATATTTTCACTTTTTTCACACTTTTCTAACACACATCAGAATAAGCTTTTCCCCTCATAGCAGAATAGGACATTTCAAGATAATCCCCTACCTTACTCCAATCATAAGGCAGCTATAAACTGACTGTCGTGAGCTTTTGGTCATCATAGTGGAATAGGACATACGTGGTACACCCTACCTCACCCAAATCATAAACCAGCTTCCGACACACACAATTATAATTATGTTTACTTAGAGATTTCTGGCTGGCAGTGGAAAAGATTATTTTCTAGTAGCATAGACCACTGAGCATAACACCTCAAGTAAACAATTTATTACTATTGCAAAGACTTAATCACGTTTCACTTATCACATTCAAACTTACAGATATTCACAGTATGTCATACTTTAATCCTAGAATACAAACTACTAAACTTTTCAAGAATTGTACATAAGCAAAGAAACATGCTATAATCATCAAAAATCTCCAACTAAAATGGGGTAGGCTTTCAACATTTAGCTCATCATTTACTATGGCATGTGAAAAAGAGTGTCGGGTGAAACAACTAAAATTACTAAATATCTGAGAATATAGCAAAAATGATATAAACTCAAGCAAAGATATGCCTTTGTCTACTCGGGATATAACAAAAAATTTGAAAATTAAGCACTTTTCATAGAAATACTAAAAATATGAGCAAACGAAAGTAGACACATAAATCATCTATCCCTTCCCCCACACTTAGATTGCAACTTGTCCTCAAGTTATACAGAAATAATAAATTAGAGAACTTAGCTGATTGGATGCTGACAATTCTGGAGGAACCAACAAGAACCAGGATTGCTTGCATAGCTCAGTAGACTGTGGAGCATCACAGGACAACTGAATACATCTTGAAAGTGCACAATCGCTATAGAAAGTATCCTGCAGACTTAATTAGTGCAAAAAGAGTCTTCGGGGAAAAGATTAGACTTATACAAATAAAGCACATGGAAAAGAATTTATAGAGATATTCAAATTATGCTCACATAAAGATGGACACATATACATGAAAATATCACAAACTCGTAGGCTAGGTGCAACTACATGAAAATGTACTACAATGCAGCCTACATGATATGCAATAATAAAATAATGATGGCATATGGAAAACAAATAGTAACCATCATGAAAAAAAACGAGGTAGTATTACGGAAACCGACAGTTAACTACACTCAAGAAAAATAAAAGAAAATAGAGAAACAATGCAACTAGATGATATGCAACTAAATGATATGCATCTAAGTGATATGTAAAAATAAAAGAAAATAAAAGAAAGAAAACTAGCCCACTCATTTGCAGCATGACATGTATAAAATAAACGTCTACCAAATAATGACAGGTTACGATAAACGACAGTGCTGTTCATTACATGCAATGTAGACGAGCTTTAAGACTCGTCAAAGGTGATAGCATTATGGAAAACCAACAGTTAGCTATACTAAACAGATATAACTCATAAGGTTTCCATCGTAGCAACGGAAAACCGACAGCTACTACCCAAATGAGTTATAAAAATAACAAGGAAGCACATAAGTCTCAAAGCTCACAAGATTCATCACAGCGGTATGTAGCATACGGGAACCGACATTAGCTACTAATTAACTATAAGACCAGTTATAGCTTACGAGAACCGACAGTCACTATAACATGCCTAGATGAATCGTATATAAGGAATTGATCAATTATCTAACATGGATTCATAGATGGAAAGGTAAAAACATATAAGTTCAGGACATCTATGTAAACATCAATTAGCCACAGAAGCTCGAATGAAAAATCCACATCAAATAAAAGCATTAAAAATAAAATCAAGAAAAACCAGAACCTGGACAGCATTACGGACGAACGTTCAAAGGAAATCTCAAGACTTGACGGGCGTTCCACTTTGTGACGCCGTCGCTTTGAAAACCGACCGGACGGGCGTTTAGAATTACAGACGCCCGTCTGATTCTTCAAATCAGAGCAGGATTGAAAATTCTGGAACGGACGAACGTCCAACATACCAGACGTGCGTTCACCTGCAGATTATGAACTGGACGGGCGTTCACTTACCTGAACGCTCGTCCAAACAACGAATATGCACAGAAACGCAGGAACAACACAGAAAAACCCTAATTATCCTAACAGTTCATCAACTCAAAACAAACACAGTATCGCAGCCTCATCAAATTAAAGCACAGAGGGTTAGACTAGATTGCAACAACATATAACTCACGTCTCACAAATCGAGTAAAAAACTTTTGCACATTCTTAACCTAACGGTCATCGAAACACGGCAAAAATAAAAACTCTCGATTTATTTCACGCTACTTTTATTGAAATAAAATAAAAAAAAATAAAACGTAACAAAATAGAAAAATTAACGAAAGAAGATTCAACAAAACACCGAGTCCCCGGCAACGGCGCCACGAAAGTGATCAAATTGTTAACCTAGATAATAGATTCGAAAGAATTTATGCCTATCGTGCTTGAAAAATCAATCTTTGACAAAAGTTGATAAACAAATTATCTAAGAAATTAGTAATTTGCATTGGGTATAGGTTAATCTCGGCCTTTAGTTGATTTGCGTGCATAGGAAATTAGAAGCCTTTACTGCTTTCTTGAATTGCGGATCCTTGTTCGTCTGCCTTTCTCCCCATTATTTGATAAACCTAAAATTGTTAGTTTTGTGACACCTTTGGCCTAAACTCAAAAACACATTCAACCTCACGTTCCTCGTGGGATCGACCCAGAATAACCGCTTTACTACAAGCTTTGCACTTGGAGCGACTAACCGGATTTTTATTTCTTGTCTTTTTGTTTCATTTACAAAAATCCACCACAAGTTTTTGGCGCCGTTGCCGGGGAACTGGCACGGTTTTATGTGTTTTTAGCATAGGTTTAGGTAGATCATTCGTTACTGAATCGAGTAGCTTCTTTTCTCTGAACCGTTTTTTTTTACTTGTCAGACGAGCGTCCATCCACTCTGGACGTCCGTCCAGTGCTTCGACTAACCGGACGAGCGTTTGGACTTCTAGACGCCCGTCTAGCTCAATTTCTAGGCATACGCCCGTCCAGGACCTTGGACGCCCGTCTGTCTTCCTGACTCTTTTTTTCTTTTTCTCTCCTTAGTTTTAGTTCGTCGTATGCAAACACGAAGTAAACAAGGGCCGATTAATTTTAGAGCACGAGCTTGAGCGAGGCGTAGTTCGAGTAAACCGTAAACTAAAAGTTCGAGCCCATTCCGATTCCCGAAGAGGAAGTCGAAGAGAGTTCGAGTGAAAACTCTTCTGAAGATAATTTCTTCTCCAACCTCTTCTTTAAGGAGGAAATTACTGTTTCAATGGCTCAAGCCAACCGCACCCTGGCAGACTATGCCACTCCCGGTGATGTGAACATTCGCTCGGCTGTGGTTATCCCTACCGATACAGCACCGTTTGAGATAAGACCAGCCCTCATCCAGATGGTGCAACATGCATCAACTTTCTATGGGTATCAATCTGAGAACCCCTACACGCATCTTTATGTATTTCTGGGTATATGCGATACTACTCGCATTAAGGATGTCGATCAAGACATCATTAAATTTGAAACTATTTCCATTTTCACTCCGTGGAGAAGCAATGGAATGGTTTAAATCTCTTCCTTCCGATCTATCCAAACTTGGGCCCACTCGAAATTCAATTTTTGGCCCAATATTTTCCTCCGTCTAAGACAGACTCAATGTCTTAACGAGATCTCAAATTTTCATCAATCGAGTGATAAATCTTTCTTTGAAGCATGGAAGCGTTTCAAAATTTTGTTGAACAAGTGCCCCCATCATGGAATGGATTTGCGAGAGAAGGGTCCATACTTTCTTCAGTTGTCTAAATGAGTCCACTAAAGGGATGGTCAACTCCTCATCTGGAGGAGTCTTCTTGAAGAAAACCCCACAGCAAGGGTGGGATTTATTTGAAGATATAGCTAGGTACAACTATGCACCTACGTATCAATCACCAACGGTCCCTGCTGCACCTAAAATCGAAGAAGTCAACAACCAGAATCATGGTCAAATGATTGCAGCCTGCAGCTCAACTACGCTTTGACCATGACTAAAAATCAAAATCAGCCCTCTCTCCAACAGAATGCGCAAGTATTCTCTTGTGATAATCGTTATCGGTGGTCACATCGGTGACCATTGTCGACACTCTATCCCCACCTTTCAAGCCAATGCCGCCCAACAAACGAGCGGTATGATTTGGTGAACTGCTATACTGTGGGCTTAGAGGTCACATTTCGCAACATGCCCCTTGAATGGTGGAAATGAGAGAAACAATTCTTTCCGCCCGCAAAACCAGAGATTTTCAAACCGAATAACTCTCAAGGTCGAACTACAAACGAGAATAGAAATTATGCTCGAATCAAGGTCATGACCAAAACCGCACTCGAATTCGGGCTACAATCAAAATTCGGGATGAATACCACTCATAATGCCTACTACCGTAACCCCAACTCGAGTCAAAGTTCAAATTCTCAACCAAAAACAAATCCAACTCCGCCCACTAATCAAAACTCACAAGCAAAACCACCTAATCAGATTCCTCAACTTATGGTACTACCCCTACAAAGGCAAGAGTATGAAGAGCAATAGAGGACGATGAAGAACTTAGAAAGACAGTTAGGACAGCTAGCTGAACAATTAGCTGCCAGACCTCAAGGTCAGCTACCTAGTTTTACAAAAAAAAACCCTAAAAGTGGGCATGCAGCCCAAGCTGAAGCAAGAACAAACCACTGTGCCGAGCTCGCACCCATTACCCCCTATGGACAAGAGGAGTCAAATGCTATGAATCTGAGGTCCGGTACACAATTGCAACAACACCCTGTTTCTGAGATGGAACCGAGGAAGCTTGAGTAAGCCCTCCTACCCCCGATTCGGTAGGAGGGGAAGAATCATGATCCACGACTGGATGAAGAGAGAGGTGAAAACGAGATTGAAGCTGGAAAAAGATTTCGGGTGATTGAAAACCAAAATGATGAACCTGAGAAAGTCACTCAGGCGGATGATCCCCTGACGAGTAAAAAGACTGAAAAAGTGGTGAGGTGGAAAGATCTTGAGGACAAAGCTATAAGAGTTTCCTCCCCCGGGAGAGTCTTCTCCGAAGAAGAAATGAATAAGCTCCAATTTCCACCAAGAAAGCAAAACATTTCTTTATCTGAAGACAAGAAGTACGAGAAGGTACTCAACCTACTAAGAAACACCCAAGTAAATTTGCCTTTATCTGAAGTATTGGTTGAGATGCCTAAGTACGCTAAGTTTGTGAAGGATGTTGTTTCTTCAAAGAAGAAGTTGGGCGAAATGGAGAAAAGATTGGGAGAGGAATGCTCCGCTATCGTTGACGGAGAAATTCCTAAAAAGCGCAGTGATCCGGGAAAATTTGTCTTAACTCTGAAGATCAAGGATTTAAGCTTCCCAAATTCTCTGTGTGATTTAGGAGCATCCATTAGTTTGATGTCTCTATCTGTCTGCAAGAGACTACACCTTGACCATCTATTGGAGCCTACCCCCATAAGTATCCAAATTATGAGATAGATCTTTCAAGAGAGCCGACGGAGTACTTAGAGACCTTCTGGTCCAAGTAGACAAATTTACATTTCCTGTGGATTGGTACGTCTTGGACACTAAAGAAGAAGATACCCCCCTCCTCCTGGGACGACCTTTCCTATCCACTGCCAGAGCCTCTATAGATTGCGATGCAGGATTTGTCACTTTACGTGTTGGGGATGAGGAAGTACGCTACAGTGTAGTTAAAGCTCTCAGAGCACCTTCTGAAAACCCCTCAGGTTTTGTGATTGAGACGTCAGACGATTTCACAGACTACACTCTGGAACCGAGCTAGAGGCTGCTATGGAGAAGAGCTTGTTGAAGAGGACACAGTGCTCTGTGAAAGGACTCTTTCCCCCTCAGAAGAAGTCGATTTACTTGAGGCAAGAGTTTTTGACCCTATCAGCGAGGAAGATCTAAAACGAGGAGAAGCCAAAACCAGTTTAGAGGGACCTCCCTGAGGACCTTGTTCTAAAACCTCTACCTCAGCATCTGAAGTATATCTTCTTGAGAGAAGGTAAGCACTTACCTCTGATTATCTCCTCTACACTGTCAGCAGAAGAAGAAGCTGAGTTAATTAACGTTCTAAAGAAAAATGCGAAAGCCTTCGGTTGGCAGGTAGGTGATATAAGAGGAATATCTCCAGACGTCTGTATGCATAAGATTAGAACCGAAGAAGGTGCAAAGAGTATAAGACAACCACAGAGAGGTTTAAACCCACACATGCAGGAAGTGGTGAAGAAATAGATCATTAAGCTGTTGGATATGGGGATCATTTATGCGATAGCTGATAGCGATTGGGTGTCCCCAACTCAGGTAGTACCTAAAAAGGGAGGTATTACCATTGAAAAGAATGACAAAGGTGAAGAGGTAGCTGTTAGATTAGTCACTTTGAGTGCAGTCTCAGATAGACTATAGGAAGTGAACGAGGTGACCCGAAGGCCCATTTCCCTCTCCCCTTCATAGACCAAATGTTGGAGCGTTTGGCGGGGCATGCTTTCTTGTCAAGCTCGGACGGTTATTCAGGTTATTTCCAAATCCCTATTGACCCAGTAGATCAAGAGAAAACAACCTTCACCTGCCCCTATGGTACTTTCGCTTATAGGCGAATGCCCTTTGGACTTTGTAATGCGCCAGCTACATTTCAGAGATGTATGTTGGCTATCTTTGATGGACTTATAGAGAAATGCATGGAGGTATTCATGGACGACTTCTCGGTGTTTGGCACATCGTTTACGGACTGTCTTGAAAATCTAGACAAAGTACTGCAGAGGTGTGTGGAGAAGAACTTGATTCTCAACTGGGAGAAGTGCCATCTTATGGTGACCGAAGGGATTGTTTTAGGTCAAAAGATTTCTGCTAAAGGCATAGAGGTTGATAAAGCTAAGATAGAAGCTATTGAAAAGATGAATTACCCCAGAAACATGAAAGATGTAAGAAGTTTCCTTGGTCATGTGGGGTTCTATAGGAGATTTATAAAAGATTTTTCAAAAATATCTAAACCTTTATCAATTTTACTGAAAGATGATGTCACTTTCAATTTCGATAATGACTGTCAAAGTGCCTTCAAAAAGCTAAAACAGCGTTTGACCTATGCCCCTATCCTGATCTCTCCGGATTGGAACATACCATTTGAACTAATGTGTGATGCCTCCAATTACGCTGTTGGTGCTGTATTGGGGCAAAGGATGAATGGTAAATTCCAACCTATTTCCTACGCAAGTCATGCCTTGAATCCAGCCCAAGCAAACTATACCACTACGGAAAAGGAATCGTTAGCGGTTGTGTTTTCCATGGATAAGTTTCATGACTATTTGCTTGGTGCCAAGGTGATTGTATGGATGATCATGCGGCTTTGCGTTACTTGATGAACAAGAAGGATGCTAAACCGAGGCTGGCGAGGTGGATTCTTACACTACAAGAATTCGATGTTCACATCAAGGATATACGGGTAGTGAGAACACCGTAGCGGACCATATTTCGAGAGTATTGCCGAGTGGCGAGGAAGATCCCCAGGACATTGATCTTTATCCCTTCGAGAGCGTCATGAATATGGATGTCCACACTCCCAACCCTCCTTGGTATGCTTCGATTGTCAATTACCTTCATTCTGGCTATCTGGATCCTGAATTCTCTTACCAGGAGAAGAAGATGTTCTTCTCTGATCTAAAGTACTATGTCTGGGAAGAACCATATCTGTTCAAGATCTGCAAGGATGGATTGCTTCGCCGGTGTGTCCCTGAATCCGAGCAAAGGGATATTATTGAGCAATGTCATAGTGGTCCCACTAGTGGCCATTTCAGTCCATGGAAGACCGTTGCCAAAATCTTCCAATGTGGTTTTTACTGGCCCAAAATCTTTAAAGATACTGAAGCTTTCTGCAAAGGCTGTGATAGGTGCCAGAGAACCGGCACTTTGACCAGGCGGTGTGATATGCCGCTTAGACCCATTTTGGAGTGTGAAGTGTTTGACGTATGGGGCATTGTCTTTATGGGACCATTTCCATCTTCATGTGGAAATAAATACATTCTGGTCTATGTAGACTACGTATCTAAATGGGTAGAAGCTGTCGCAACTCCACTGAATGATCATAAAGCGGTAATGAAATTTACGAAGAGGAACATTTTCACGAGGTTTGGTCGCCTAGAGCTCGATCGATGAAGGGTCACACTTCATTAATAACCCCTGGGATGACTGTTAGCTAAGTATGGTGTTAAGCATAAGAGTGGCACACCATATCACCCTATGACCCAGTGGGCAAGTTGAGCGTAGTAATCGTCAGTATAAAGAAAATCCTCGAGAAAGCGGTCAACTCTCATCGAAAGGATTGGAGTGCGAAGTGGATGATGTCTTTGTGGGCTTACGGGACCGCATACAAAAATCCTATGGGTACATCACCATACCAAATGGTTTATGGAAAGCCATTTCATTTGCCGGTAGAATTAGAGCATAGAGCTTATTGGGCAACTAAGTTCCTAAACTTCGACTCCCAAGCTTGTGAAGAACGTAGGCTCCAAAGCAGATACATGAATTAGACGAGTTCAGGCTCCAAGCTTATGAGAGTTCACGGATAAGCAAGGAAAGGATGAAATTCCTTCATGATAAAAGATCAAGAAAAGGAGTTTCATGCAAAGCGGTAGAATCTTTGTTATACAATTCCAGTCGCATCTTTTCCCGGAAAGCTAAGGACGCGTTGGTCCGGTCCATTTGAGGTTCTCATCTGTCTTTCCTAGCGGTGTTTTGGAACTTAAGGGGATTGGTGATCAGCCTTTCAAGGTCAATGGTCAACGATGAAAACACTACATTGGCCAACCGAAGGAATCACCCGAGATAGTTAAATTCCTTGATTTGCTTGGTTGTATCACTTCAAGAGTCGATGATTGCGATGAGTTCTCCCCAGACCTATTTTCTGATGATAGTGCTGAATCACTAGCTGAAGTTTTTGCCGGAAGCTGGGACATGGAACAATATTGGAAGGAAGTGGATTTGTAGAAAAATAAAGCACGGACAAGAGCCCCAGTCAGAAAGAAGATCAAACAGGCCTGGGAAATATGGGTGGGTCGGATCCCGAATTTGAACTGCTGTTTCTATAGTCATAATTTTGTTAAAAATTCTGTTGATAGGATGACTGGAAAAAAGCCAAAGTGGCCCGACCCTGGTTAAACCTGAATTGAATGTCGAGCTAACGACATTAACCAAAAGCGCCACTAGGGGGCAACCTAGATATCCTTATTTGTTTTAGTTATTTTCGTTTTGTTCTTTTCTTTGATTTAGTTGTTTCGTTTATGTCTAATTAGGGTAATTGTTGACTCTGCTTGTCGGTTGATTCGATTTCACTTTATCATTCTCTTTTTCTTCATTGTACCATGTTATGTCCCCTATGTTCCCGAGATCTTGTCGTGTTTTTCAAGTGTGCAGGATAGTTGCGATAGTAATTGTGAGTTTCAGAGGATATCAGTTTTCCGGTGGATGGTCCACAGTCTACTGATTTCGTCAGGCAACTCTGGATTTGAGTTGCAACACTTCTAGAATTTCCCCATTCGAATTACAATCAGCTAAGTTCTTTATCTTTTCCTTTTAATTCTGCACAACCTGAGGACATGTTGTTATTTAAGTGTGGGGGAGTAAGGGGATGTTTTGATATGTACCTATATCATTTGCTTAATTCGTTATGATTCTATGCTAAAACGAGCTAATTTTTCAAAATTTTTGTTTCGTCCCGAGTGAGCAATGCATACTTTTTGTTCGGTTTTAATAGTCATTGATGCTATATATCATATGTTTGGTAAGTTAGTTGTTTCAACAAGAATTATATTTCATGAGCCATAGTGACGATGAGCTATTTTATAAAGCTATACCCCGTTTTGGATTAGTGATTTTTGATTTTCTTATAAGTCATGTACTTAGTGCTACGTATATATCTTGAGATTTATGATAGTTTGTATTTAGTTCCGAGTATGTTATACTGTGAATATCTGTAAGTTTGAATGTGATAAGTGAAACGTGATTAAGTCTTTGCAATAGTAATAAATTGTTTACTTGAGGTGTTATGCTCAGTGGTCTGTGCTACTAGAAAATAATCTTTTCCACTGCCAGCCAGAAATCTCTAAGTAAACATAATTGTAATTGTGTGTGTCGGAAGCTGGTTTATGATTTGGGTGAGGTAGGGTGTACCACGTATGTCCTATACCACTATGATGACTAAAAGCTCACGACAGTTAGGAAAAGCTGCCTTATGATTGGAGTAAGGTAGGGTATTATCTCGAAATGTCATATTCTACTATGAGGGCAATAGCTTGTCCTAATGTGTGTTTTAAAGTGAATAAGTTAAATCAACTAAGATATCGTTACGAAATTGAATATAAGGCTTAGTTTTCATTAATCTTATCCCCAGTATAAACTGAAAGATATGATGTAGGGATTATCCTATGAGTATCTCAGAAAGGCCCTAGATATATTCTATCCTATTTTTCGGGATATGTCACGTTTTGTAGGGTGCATCTTATAAGTGTCACTCATGGCTAGTTTGAAGGGGGTATTAGCTAGTTTTGCTTGAATCAATTCAAGTGTGGATTTAGTGGAAATTTATTATGGCTATGCACCGAACCTCTAATCTATTGAATATGCTTTATATGTGTTGAGGTGTCTATATTTTCCCGAGCCTTGATTATGTTTTGTTTTGCTCGGGACGAGCAAAAGCTAAGTGTGGGGGAGTTGTTAAGGGTGGTTTTATACGTTTTATAAGTATATATTTTATGTTAATTTCCCCCATATCTGGATAAATTGCATAGAAAATGAGCGTTTAAATGGATTTATTGAGCAAGTGAGGTTTTTAATGAGTTATTCGCAAAATTGGTTTACTTTGGTGTTTTAATCTTGATTTTTATGATTATTTGGATGATATTACGTTTTGCGATGTTTTAATGTGCTATAGGTACGTGTTGATGCTTAAATGATGATCACAAAGAGATGAGAGTTGGATTACATTGAAGAAAAAGGGATAAAAATGAGAAAATCGCATTCTGAACAGCTGAACGAGCGTCCATGTCCCGTCCAGATGGACGGGCGTTTGATCAGATGGACGGGCGTCCAGAGTGGATATGTTACATTCAGGAAGTTTGGACGCAGGGTGGACGCTGGCATGGACGGGCGTCTAAAGAAGACTCGGCCCGACTCAAAGTTCAGAGCATACCAGACGGGCGTTTGACCAGATGGACGGGCGTCCAGCGCCGACTGAACGAGCAACCGACCTAGTTTTGACCTAGCCGACTTATTTTCCTATTTAAGTAGCAGCGCCCCAAACCCTAGGATACACATTGAGAGAGTCGAAATTCATCTTGAAACACAGCAACAGTTTTGTTCTTTCTGTGTTTGGTTTTTATGCAATCAAAACAAATTTTTGATTTCAAGATTATTATGAGTAGCTAAACTCTTGGGTTGGACGAACGGGTGAAGCAATTCAAGAGGTGTTTGTGGTTTTCTTATTTTTCTTCTGCGTTTGCAATCAACAAAAGGTTCGATTTCTATTGCGTTTATTTTGTGCTTGATATCGATAGATAAAGCCTGTGATATTCGTTTGATGATAGTTGAATGAACTCTAGATCACCGCAATAGTATTCAGATTAATCAATTTGTCTAAAAACGAAAGATGTTTTTATGTTTGCTTTTCGAAACGTGACCCTCGGTGTTTTTGGCGCCGTTGCCGGGGAACTGGCACGGTTTTATGTGTTTTTAGCATAGGTTTAGGTAGATCAATCGTTACTGAATCGAGTAGCTTCTTTTCTCTAAACCGTTTTTTTTTACTTGTCAGACGAGCGTCCATCCATTCTGGACGTCCGTCCAGTGCTTCGACTAACCGGACGAGCGTTTGGACTTCTAGACGCCCTTCTAGCTCAATTTTAGCAGGCAGACGCCCGCCCAGGACCTTGGGCGCCCGTGCCTTCTTTCGACTCCTTTTTCTTTTTCTCTCCTTAGTTTTAGTTCGTCGTATGCAAACACGAAGTAAACAAGGACGATTAATTTTGAGCCTGAGCTTGAACGAGACGTAGTTCGAGTAAACCGTAAACGAAAAGTTCCCGAGCCCATTCCGATTCCCGAAGAGGAAGTCGAAGAGAGTTCGAGTGAAAACTCTTCTGAAGATAATTTCTTCTCCAACCTCTTCTTTGAGGAGGAAATTACTGTCTCAATGGCTCAAGCCAACCGCACCCTGGCAGACTATGCCACTCCCGGTGATGTGAACATTCGCTCGGGCCGTGGTTAGCCCTACCGTCTGACCCCATTTGAGATAAGACCGGCTCTCATCCGGATGGTGCAAAGATGCATCAACTTTCTATGGGTATCAATGAGAACCCTACACGCATCTTTATGTATTTACGGGTATATGCGACACTATTCGCATTAAGGATGTCAGTCAAGACATCATTAAGCTGAAACTATTTCCATTTTCACTCCGTGGAGAAGCAATGGAATGGTTTAAATCTCTTCCATCTGAATCTATCCAAACTTGGGCCCGGCTCGAAAGTCAATTTTGGCCCAATATTTTCCTCCGTCTAAGACTGACTCAATGTCTTAACGAGATCTCAAATTTTCATCAATCGAGTGATGAATCTTTCTTTGAAGCATGGAAGCGTTTCAAAATTTTGTTGAACAAGTGCCCCCATCATGGAATGGATTTGCAGAGAAGGGTCCATACTTTCTTCAGTGGTCTAAATGAGTACACTAAAGGGATGGTCAACTCCTCATCTGGAGGAGTCTTCTTGAAGAAAACCCCACAGCAAGGGTGGGATTTATTTGAAGATATAGCTAGGTACAACTATGCACCTACGTATCAATCACCAACGGTCCCTGCTGCACCTAAAATCGAAGAAGTCAACAACCAGAATCATGGTCTAATGATTGCAGCCCTGCAGGCTCAACTTTCTGCTTTGACTATGACTAAAAATCAAAATCAGCCCTCTCTCCAACAGAATGCACAAGTATTCTCTTGTGATAATCGTTATCGAGGTGGTCACATCGGTGACCATTGTCGAAGACACTCCTATCCCCACCTTTCAAGCCAATGTTGCCCAACAAAGCGAGGCAAAGTATGATTCGTGAACTGCTATACCTGTGGGCTTAGAGGTCACATTTCTGCAACATGCCCCTTGAATGGTGGAAATGAGAGAAACAATTCTTCTGGCCCGCAAAACCAGAGATTTTCAAACCAGAATAACTCTCAAGGTCAGAACTACAACCAGAATAGAAATTATGCTCAGAATCAAGGTTATGACCAAAACCGCACTCAGAATTCGGGCTACAATCAAAATTCGGGACAGAATACCACTCGCAATGCCTACTACCAGAACCCCAACTCGAGTCAAAGTTCAAATTCTCAACCAAAAACAAATCCAACATGGCCCACTAATCAAAACTCACAGCAAAACCGCCCTAATCAGGATTCCTCAACTTATGGTACTACCCCTACAAGGGCAGAGTATGAAGAGCAACAGAGGACGATGAAGAACTTAGAAAGACAGTTAGGACAGCTAGCTGAACAATTAGCTGCCAGACCTCAAGGTCAGCTACCTAGTTTTCTGTAAAAAACCTAAAAGTGGGCATGCAGCCCAAGCTGAAGCAAGAACAAACCACTGTGCCGAGCTCGCACCCATTACCCCCTATGGACAAGAGGAGTCAAATGCTATGAATCTGAGGTCCGGTACACAATTGCAACAACACCACAGTTCTGCATGCGGAACTGAGGAAGCGAGTAAGCCCTCCTACCCCGATTCGGTAGGAGGGAAGAATCGCATGATCCCACGACTGGATGAAGAGAGAGATGAAAATGAGATTGAAGCTGAAAAAGATTTGGGTGATTGAAAACCAAAATGATGAACTCTGAGAAAGTCACTCAGCGGATGATCCCGACGAGTAAAAAGATCGAAAAAGTGGTGAGGTGGAAAGATCTTGAGGACAAAGCTATAAGAGTTTCCTCCCCGGGAGAGTCTTCTCCGAAGAAGAATCGAATAAGCTCCCATTTCCACCAAGAAAGCAAAACATTTCTTTATCTGAAGACAAGAAGTACGAAGGTACTCAACCTATTAAGAAACACCCAAGTAAATTTGCCTTTATCTGAAGTATTGGTTGAGATGCCTAAGTACGCCAAGTTTGTGAAGGATGTTGTTTCTTCAAAGAAGAAGTTGGGCGAAATGGAGAAAAGATTGGGAGAGGAATGCTCCGCTATCGTTGACGGAGAAATTCCTAAAAAGCGCGTTGATCCGGGAAAATTTGTCTTAACTCAAGATCAAGGATTTAAGCTTCCCAAATTCTCTGTGTGATTTAGGAGCATCCATTAGTTTGATGTCTCTATCTATCTGCAAGAGACTACACCTTGACCATCTATTGGAGCCTACCCCCATAAGTATCCAGCTTGCAGATAGATCTTTCAAGAGAGCCGACGGAGTACTTAGAGACCTTCTGGTCCAAGTAGACATATTTAAATTTCCTGTGGATTGGTGCGTCTTGGACACTAAAGAAGAAGATACCCCTCCTCCTCACGGGACGACCTTTCCTATCCACCGCCGAGCCTCTATAGATTGCGATGCGGGATTTGTCACTTTACGTGTGGGGATGAGGAAATACGCTACTGAGTGTAGTTAAAGCTCTCGAGCACCTTCGAAAACCCCTCGGGTTTTGTGATTGAGACGTCAGACGATTTCACAGACTACACTCTGGACGAGCTAGAGGCTGCCTATGGAGAAGAGCTTGTTGAAGAGGACACAGTGCTCTGTGAAAGGACTCTTTCCCCCTCAGAAGAAGTCGATTTGCTTGAGGCAAGAGTTTTTGACCCTATCAGCGAGGAAGATCTAAAACGAGGAGAAGCCAAAACCAGTTTAGAGGAACCTCCTGAGGACCTTGTTCTAAAACCTCTACCTCAAAGATCTCAAGTATATCTTCTTGAGAGAAGGTAAGCACTTACCTCGATTATCTCCTCTACACTTTGTCGTCAAGAAGAAGAAATTTGAGTTAATTGACGTTCTAAAGAAAATGCGAAAGCCTTCGCCAAGGTAGGTGATATAAGAGGAATATCTCCGCACGTCTGTATGCATAAGATTAGAACCGAAGAAGGTGCAAAGAGTATAAGACAACCACAGAGACGTTTAAACCCACACATGCAGGAAGTGGTGAAGAAAGAGATCATTAAGCTGTTGGATATGGGGATCATTTATGCGATAGCTGATAGCAATTGGGTGTCCCCCACTCAGGTAGTACCTAAAAAGGAGGTATTACCATTGAAAAGAATGACAAAGGTGAAGAGGTAGGTGTTAGATTAGTCTTTGGGTGCAGAGTGTCAGATAGACTATAGGAAGTCGAACGAGGTGACCCTGAAGGACCATTTCCTCTCCCCTTCATAGACCAAATGTTGGAACGTTTGGCGGGGCATGCTCTCTTTGTTTTACGGACGGTTATTCAAAGTTATTTCCAAATCCCTATTGACCCAGTAGATCAAGAGAAAACAACCTTCACACCGCCTATGGTACTTTCGCTTATAGGCGAATGCCCTTTGGACTTTGTAATGCATGACTACATTTGAGAGATGTATGTTGGCTATCTTTGATGGACTTATAGAGAAATGCATGGAGGTATTCATGGACGACTTCTCGGTGTTTGGCACATCGTTTACGGACTGTCTTGAAAATCTAGACAAAATACTGCAGAGGTGTTTGGAGAAGAACTTGATTCTCAACTGGGAGAAGTGCCATCTTATGGTGACCGAAGGGATTGTTTTAGGTCACAAGATTTCCGCTAAAGGCATAGAGGTTGATAAATCTAAGATAGAAGCTATTGAAAAGATGAATTACCCCAGAAACACGAAAGAAGTAAGAAGTTCCTTGGTCATGTGGGGTTCTATAGGAGATTTATAAAAGATTTTTAAAAAATATCTAAACCTTTATCAACTTTACTGAAAGATGATGTCACTTTCAATTTCGATAATGACTGTCAAAGTGCCTTCAAAAAGCTAAAACAGCGTTTGACCTCTGCCCCTATCCTGATCTCTCCGGATTGGAACATACCATTTGAACTAATGTGCGATGCCTCCAATTACGCTGTTGGTGCTGTATTGGGGCAAAGGATTAATGGTAAATTCCAACCTATTTCCTACATAAGTCATACCTTGAATCCAGCCCAAGCAAACTATACCACTACGGAAAAGGAACTGTTAGCGGTTGTGTTTTCCATGGATAAGTTCATGACTATTTGCTTGGTGCCAAGGTGATTGTATGGGTGATCATGCGGTTTTTATGCGTTACTTGATGAACAAGAAGGATGCTAAACCGAGGCTGGCGAGGTGGATTCTTACACTACAAGAATTCGATGTTCACATCAAGGATATACAGGTAGTGAGAACACCGTAGCGGACCATATTTCGAGAGTATTGCCAGTAGCTGAGGAAGATCCCCAGGACATTGATCTTTATTATCCCTTCGAGAGCGTCATGAATATGGATGTCCACACTCCCAACCCTCCTTGGTATGCTTCGATTGTCAATTACCTTCATTACGGCTGCTATCTCAATCCTGAATTCTCTTACCAGGAGAAGAAGAAGTTCTTCTCTGATCTAAAGTACTATGTCTGGGAAGAACCATATATGTTCAAGATCTGCAAGGATGGGTTGCTTCGCCGGTGTGTCCCTGAATCCGAGCAAAGGGATATTATTGAGCAATGTCATAGTGGTCCCACTGGTGGCCATTTCAATCCATGGAAGACCGTTGCCAAAATCTTCCAATGTGGTTTTTACTGGCCCAAAATCTTTAAAGATACTGAAGCTTTCTGCAAAGGCTGTGATAGGTGCCAGAGAACCGGCTCTTTGACCAGGCGGTATGATATGCCGCTTAGACCCATTTTGGAGTGTGAAGTGTTTGACGTTTGGGGCATTGACTTTATGGGACCATTTCCATCTTCATGTGGAAATAAATACATTCTGGTCTGTGTAGACTACGTCTCTAAATGGGTAGAAGCTGTCGCAACTCCACTGAATGATCATAAAGCGGTAATGAAATTTCGAAGAGGAACATTTTCACGAGGTTTGGCCGCCTAGAGCTCGATCGCGATGAAGGGCCACACTTCATTAATAAACCCCTGGATAGCTGTTAGCTAAGTATGGTGTTAAGCATAAGAGTGGCACACCATATCACCCTATGACCAGTGGGCAAGTTGAGCGTAGTAATCAGAGTATAAAGAAAATCCTCGAGAAAACGGTCAACTCCCATCGAAAAGATTGGAGTCCAAGTGGATGATGTATTGTGGGCTTACAGGACCGCATACAAAAATCCTATGGGTACATCACCATACCAAATGGTTTATGGAAAGCCATGTCATTTGCCAAGAGAATTAGAGCATAGAGCTTATTGGGCAACTAAGTTCCTAAACTTCGACTCCCAAGCTTGTGGAGGACGTAGGCTCCAGCAGATACATGAATTAGACGAGTTCAGCTCCGAGCTTATGAGAGTTCACGGATAAGCAAGGAAAGGATGAAATTCCTTCATGATAAAAGATCAAGAAAAGGAGTTTCATGCAAAGTAGCCGGCATCTTGTTATACAATTCCAGTGCATCTTTTCCCGGAAAGCTAAGGGACGCGTTGGTCCGGTCCATTTGAGGTCTGTCTGTCTTTCTAGCAGCGCTTTGGAACTTAAGGGATTGGTGATCAGCCTTTCAAGGTCAATGGTCAACGATGCAAACACTACATTGGCCAACCGAAGGAATCACCCGAGATAGTTAAATTCCTTGATTTGCTTGGTTGTATCACTTGAGAGTCGATGATTGCGATGAGTTCTCCCAGCACCTATTTTACGATGATAGTCTTTGAATCACCGGTGAAGTTTTTGCGGAAGTGGGACATGGAACAATATTGGAAGGAAGTGGATTTGAAGAAAAATAAAGCACGGACAAGAGCCCCGATCGGAAAGAAGATCAAACAGGCTGGAAAAATGGGTGGGTCGGATCCCGAGTTTGAAGCTCATTGTTTTCGTAGTCATAATTTTGTTAAAATTTCGTTGATAGGATGAGTGGCAAAAAGCCAAAGTGGCCCGACCCGGTTAAACTCGAATTGAATGTCGAGCTAACGACATTAACCAAAAGCGCCACTAGGGGCAACCTAGATATCCTTATTTGTTTTAGTTATTTTCGTTTTGTTCTTTTCTTTGATTTAGTTGTTTCGTTTAGGTCTAATTAGGGTAATTGTTGACTCGCTTGTCGGTTGATTCGATTTCACTTTATCATTCTCTTTTTCTTCATTGTACCATGTTATGTCCCCTATGTTCCCGAGATCTTGTCGTGTTTTTCAAGTGTGCGGGATAGTTTGCGATAGTAATTGTGAGTTTCAGAGGATATCGGTTTTCGGTGGATGGTCCACGATCATCTTGATTTCGTCAGGCAACTCTGGATTTGAGTTGCAACACTTCTAGAATTTCCCATTCGAATTACAATCGGCTAAGTTCTTTATCTTTTCCTTTAATTTACGCACAACCCGAGGACATGTTGTTATTTAAGTGTGGGGGAGTAAGGGGATGTTTTGATATGTACCTATATCATTTGCTTAATTCGTTATGATTCTATGCTAAAACGAGCTAATTTTTCAAAATTTTTGTTTCGTCCCGAGTGAGCAATGCATACTTCTTGTTCGGTTTTAATAGTCATTGATGCTATATATCATATGTTTGGTAAGTTAGTTGTTTCACCAAGAATTATATTTCACGAGCCATAGTGACGATGAGCTATTTTATAAAGCTATACCCCGTTTTGGATTAGTGATTTTTGATTTTCTTATAAGTCATGTACTTAGTGCTACGTATATATCTTGAGATTTATGATAGTTTGTATTTAGTTCCGAGTATGTTATACTGTGAATATGTGTAAGTTTGAATGTGATAAGTGAAACGTGATGAAGTCTTTGCAATAGTAATAAATTGTTTACTTGAGGTGTTATGCTCAGTGGTCTGTGCTACTAGAAAATAATCTTTTCCACTGCCTGCCAGAAATCTCTAAGTAAACATAATTGTAATTGTGTGTGTCGGAAGCTGGTTTATGATTTGGGTGAGGTAGGGTGTACCACGTATGTCCTATACCACTATGATGACTAAAAGCTCACGACAGTTAGGAAAAGCTGCCTTATGATTGGAGTAAGGTAGGGTATTATCTCGAAATGTCCTATTCTGCTATGAGGGCAATAGCTCATTCTGATGTGTGTTTAAGTGAAATAATTAAATCAACTTATGAGATAGTGATATGAATTAAATGAAAGACTTAGTTATCGTCTATCTTATCCCCAGTAGAAACTGATAGATATGCTGTAGGGATTATCCTCTGAGTATTTCAGTAAAGGTCCTAAATATATTCTATCATATTTTTGGGATATGTCACGTTTTGTAGGGTGCATCTTATAAGTGTCACTCATGGCTAGTTTGAAGGGGGTATTAGCTAGTTTTGCTTGAATCAATTCAAGTGTGGATTTAGTGGGAATTTATTATGGCTATGCACACACTTGGGCGAACCTCTAATCTATTGAATATGCTTTATATGTGTTGAGGTGTCTATATTTTCCCGAGCCTTGATTATGTTTTGTTTTGCTCGGGACGAGCAAAAGCTAAGTGTGGGGGAGTTGTTAAGGGTGGTTTTATACGTTTTATAAGTATATATTTTATGTTAATTTCCCCCATATCTGGATAAATTGCAGAGAAAATGAGCGTTTAAATGGATTTATTGAGCAAGTGAGGTTTTTAATGAGTTATTCGTAAAATTGGTTTACTTTGGTGTTTTAATCTTGATTTTTATTTGGATGATATTACGTTTTGCGATGTTTTAATGTGCTATAGGTACGTGTTGATGCTTAAATGATGATCACAAAGAGATGAGAGTCGGATTACATTGAAGAAAAAGGGATAAAAATGAGAAAATCGCATTCTGAACAGCTGAACGAGCGTCCATGTCCCGTCCAGATGGACGGGCGTTTGATCAGATAGACGGGCGTCCAGAGTGGATATGTTACATTCAGGAAGTTTGGACGCAGGGTGGACGCTGGCATGGACGGGCGTCTGAAGAAGACTCGGCCCGACTCAAAGTTCAGAGCATACCAGACGGGCGTTGGACCAGATGGACGGGCGTCCAGCGCCGACTGAACGAGCAACCGACCTAGTTTTGACCTAGCCGACTTATTTTCCTATTTAAGCAGCAGCGCCCCAAACCCTAGGATACACATTGAGAGAGTCGAAATTCATCTTGAAACACAGCAGCAGTTTTGTTCTTTCTGTCTTTGGTTTTTATTCAATCAAAACAACTTTTTGATTTCAAGATTATTATGAGTAGCTAAACTCTTGGGTTGGATGAACGGGTGAAGCAATTCAAGAGGTGTTTGTGGTTTTCTTATTTTTCTTCTGCGTTTGCAATCAACAAAAGGTTCGATTTCTATTGCGTTTATTTTGTGCTTGATATCGATAGATAAAGCCTGTGATAATCGTTTGATGATAGTTGAATGAACTCTAGATCACCGCAATAGTATTCAGATTAATCAATTTGTCTAAAAATGAAAGTGATCAAATTGTTAACCTAGATAATAGATTCGAAAGAATTTATGCCTATCGTGCTTGAAAAAATCAAGCTTTGATAAAAGTTGATAAACAAATTATCTAAGACATTAGTAATTTGCATTGGGTATAGGTTAATCTCGGCCTTTAGTTGATTTGCGTGCATAGGAAATTAGAAGCCTTTACAGTTTTCTTGAATTGCGGATCCTTGTTCGTCTGCCTTTCTCCCCATTATTTGATAAACCTAAAATTGTTAGTTTTGTGACACTTTTGGCCTAAACTTAAAAACACATTCAACCTCACGTTCCTCGTGGGATCGACCCGGAATAACCACTTTACTACAAGCTTTACACTTGGAGCGACTAACCGGATTTTTATTTCTTGTCTTTTTGTTTCATTCACAAAAATCCACCACATAGACGCTATCCATGATCGTTAGAGGTGAAGGGCAATTTCGTAATTGCACCTTATGTCTACGGCCAACATATTCAGAAGCCTATCGGGTCACACACATATGAATATCGTGTAGGATTAAAATGCGGTTATAGTTGATTAACAAATAAGGAAAGTTTTATCTCAAGACTATAAAGGTTATAGTGGTAAATTAATATGGTGGAATTTATTTATTACGAATAAATTAAATACAAGATATTAATTATATTGCTTAATTAAAGAATATTCCGGATGCCAATATTGGGCATATGGGGCGCAGACTATAGTTATTAAGATACACTTGGATTGTGCAATTTAATTAATGAGATTACCATAATATTAATATTGGATATTAATTGATTTTTGGAAATGGTAATAAGATAAAGATATTCAATATAAGATATTGGCAATATCTAGATTTATTTAATATGAGTTATTAAAATAAAAAAAGATAAATCAATTATAGTGATTTTCCTTATTTTATTAGGAAAATATGTTTCTCTCTCATCATTCTACTAGGAAGCTTCTCCCAACTAGTTTGGAAAGACAATGGGGCACCACTTTCCCCTATAAAAGAAAGGGGTTGGCTAGCTCTTTTGTACAAAACAATTCCAAGGGCTAATAGTTCTTGAGAAAATAGAGTGCTTCATAGAGAAAGTATTGTGAGGGAGAAAAAGGTCGACCTAGCAGTCGAATATTTCTGATAGCAGTCCGGGAGGATTCTGGCGAGGTGTTCATGTGGATAATTGATAGAGGCCGGATGCTTGGATGGCTATCGCAAATCTACTTCTACCGGATGGTCAAAGCTTCGATCTTTAAGATCAAGAAAGGTATAATCTTTGTCCTCCTTGTTATATGTTTCTTGTTTAAACGAAGTCGATCCTTGTATTGGAAATCAAAATTTTATTTTCAGCTGCGCTACTCGTTTGATTTCCTAACAGCGGACTAGGTTGTTTTGCAGGTTGCTCCTCATTGAATCTCGTTTCTGCTATAAAATCTGCCAAGGATTGAGCTTTGATTTCTTTTCTGGGCTCGTAGTGCATGTCGAACTCTGTTAACTCAATGGCCCAACGAAGCAATCCGTTTGAAAGATCGGGCTTGTGCAGCACTTGTCGTAGTGGACTATCAGACAATACAATTATATTATGAGCCGAAAAGTAAGCCCTTAGTTTTCGAACAGCAACAAAAAGCAAGTAGGGTAATTTCTCAATATTAAAATATTGGCTCTCAACGGGACTGAGAGCTTTGTATACATAATAAACAGGTTTTTGGAGGGTACCGTCCTCCTTGACAAGAATAGTGGCTACAGCCTAAACTGAGGCCGCCAAGTACATTAATAAAGCATCACCTATAAGAGGACTAACCAAAAGTGGTGGATTTCCCAGATAAGTCTCGAGGGCCGCAAAGGCTTGGGAACACTCTTCAGTCCAAGTGAAGGTCTTGTCTCCTTTCAGCACTTTGAAAAGAGGAAGGAACTTATCAGCATATTTGGAAATGAACCTTCCAAGAGCAACTATTCTTCCATTCAGCCTTTGCACTTCTCTAATGCATGTGGGCTCCTTCATATTTAGAAGTGCTACAATTTTTCTGGGTTTGCTTCAATCCCCCGCCGGTTCACAATGAATCCTAAGACTTTCCTGCTTGAACCCAAAGGTGCATTTTTCTGGGTTGATCTCCAAAGAATGATTCTTAAAATTATCAAAAGTATCTTGAAGATCGGCGGGGTGACCACCACAGGCCAACTTCACAACCATGTCCTCAATGTAGGCTTCCATATTCTTTCCGATCTGCGAACCAAACACTTTGTTCACCATTCTCTAATAAGTCAATCCTGCATTTTTAAGTCCGAATAGCATTATTTCCTAGTAATAGAGGCCTCCAGCGGCCCTGGAAGCAGCCATTTCCTTGTCCCAGTCAGCCATTCTCACTTGGTGATATCCTGAGTACTTGTCCAGAAAGCTTAGCATCTCAAAACTCGTGATCCCATCAACCATTCTATCAATCCTTTGTAGAGTGTAGGGATCTTTTGGACAGGCTTTGTGAAGATCTGTGACATCAACACACATTCTCCATTTCCCATTATGTTTCTTGACCATTACAACGTTGGCCAACCATGTAAGATATGTGAGTACTTTTATGACACCTGCTTGCATAAGCTTGTCAACCTAAACCTTTATAGCTGCCTCTTTCTCTTGAGTGAATTGTTGTGCTTTCATCTGTATAAGTTTAATGTTAGGGTCAACACTCAGATAATGCAACGTGACTTCAGGCTCTACTCCCCTCATATCGGTTAACACCCAAAGTGTCCAAGTTTGCCTTGAGCAGTGATATCAATTCCTCTATTTCCTGTTCATTCAACGGACCCCCAATCTTGGTTTTCTGATCAGGAAAGGCTTTATTCAAAACAAACTCAATCAACTCATCATTAGCACAAAAATGCTTCTCATCCATCACTTTCAATGTTTCACACTTGACCTCCTTGACCGCAATTTCTTTGACCATGTTTACCTGACTCGAGCCTGCTGCAAACTCTGTCTGGTTGGTTCTGGGCCACTTTGAGTCAGGTCTATTCTTAGTGATGTGGTCAAGGAAGGTCTGGGGTCGACTGACTACGATCCCGATTTCATTTTTGACATAAAACTTAACTCTTTGATGTGGTATGGAGGCAACCACTTGAAACATTCTCATGGCTGGGATTCCTAGAATTATGTTGTAATTAGGTGGAAGATCTACAACTAGTAAAGTTACCTTTTCGGTTCTGCAAGGTTCGTAGTTGCCAATTGTAACATCGAGGTCGATTGTGCCTTTCACTCGCACCTTGTCATTTGAGAATCCTTCAAGCTTACCCAAGTACGGCTTCAATTTAGCCTCTCCATACCCGATCAATTTCAGACAATCGAAGTAGATAATATCTCTACCGGCTCTAGTGTCTACCAATACTTGATTGATTCCATCTGAACCTATACCAACTTTTAGAACGGTAGGGACTTCCATGGCACCCTATGTAGTGGCCAATTTTCTTCTTGTAAATGTGATACCTTTCTCAGATTTGCCCAACACAATTGGCTTCTCATAGCCTTGGCCATTCAGCAAGTTTATCTATGACTTGAGTTGGTTGTTGCTGGGAAAGTCCTCGTGAATCATTTGAATTTACCTCTGATATTTGCGGGCCTGTGGATGATCTCTATTAGTGGCCCCACCACCCTTTTTTATATTTGGCCGCTGCCCCTCTTGTATCAGTTTCTCGATCAATCTCCCCCGGGTAATACACTCATCAGTTATATGACTGTGATCCTTGTGGTAGCCACATTATTTTGACTAATCTCGGTTCTTTGGATCGGCCTTCATGGGCTTAGGAGGTGGTATCCGATCATGAATCTCACACAGAATCTGAGATGGCATTGTATTGAGCGGGGTGAACTCCTTCTCATCAAATCATACTGGCTTTCTTACTTCTCGGTCCTGATTCTGACCTTTACCGTGATCTTCTCTGTGGTCCTCACTATGAGGATTGGGTCACTCTTTCCTATTATTTTTCCAGAGGGTGAGGGTGCCGCCTCCATCAGACCATGCTTTCTGGCTTTATCAAAAAATCACGTGAGTTCTTCGGGGGTGTTATAACAAAATGAGTTTTCACGTAGCCCTGGGCTTTCCCAGTGAGGAAACAAGTAATGATATCACTCTCTGGAATATTCTTGGTCTGATCGTACACCCCGCATGAATCTGTCATGGTAGCTCAGGCTTGATTCGTTCTCCTTCTGGCGGTTCTCATACAAATCCTCGATTGTTTTCTTGGGTCTGTCCGTATACTCAAACACTGTCAGAAACTTGGTCTTCAAATCCCCTGCAACTTTTAACTTGTCTCTGAGGTAATCCAAGATGCTGCATGGTCATGCATGCTGCCTACAAGGGCTACGCACCAGCCAGATCTATTTCGAGTCACCAGTATGTTGCCGCTCTGAAAAGATGTGATCCAATCGTAAGGACAAGTTGTCTATTGATAATAAATGTAAGCTGGGTAGGATGTTCTGTTTAGGTATCGAACTCAGAATCTAATCGGATAAAACTTCGATTCCCTAAGTCTGTTTATCTTTTCCACTTTCTTTCGTCATTTTCAGTTCTTCAAGATCTTTTCGCATCTATTCCATATGTTCTACTACGACGGGGTCGACTACATGCCAAGGTACGTGCTTGGCGTCCGCGCCATATCGAGATTCTTTTTCTTGCTCGGCCCGCCTTTCTCTTCTAATTTGATGGGTGTCACGATTATCTCATTCCTGATGTTGTGGCACTACATTCTGCTCTAAATGATTAGGTCCTAGAAGATGTAAGATTGTCCTTTTCTCGTTTCCCAAAAGAGCTGAAACTGATCTTCTTTCATTGCTCTTTAGAGGAGCTGTGTGACCTCTCTGACCCACAGACGAGTTAATGCTTTCTTCGATATTGATGGGTCTAGACTGGCTATGAAGACTCTTGGGCGGTATCGCAACGTCAGTGTCGACAGTTAGAGGGAGCTGATATAAGATCGGCAGATGAGGTTGAACCAGTGCGGCCAGACAAGCATTGGTCAAATACATTTTCTCCACATACTTAGTGTATGCTTTCACTACTGTTACCTCAGGATCTTTTTGGAAACCTGGTATTTTTTTGGCGTTACCTCATGGCTTTGTTGCGGCCTTGACGTACCCCCATGTGCTTTCCTGCGGGCATGACCGGTGTGGACCAGCTCTGTGGCCGCAGTAACCTCTTTAGACTTGGTCCTATGGTTATAATATTTCGGGCATCTGCGGCCCTTGGCCTATCCTCTCGACAGGATCGATCCCATTCTGTAGTTGGGTTCACAATTATTTCCTCCACGTTCTCACCACGTGGATGATTCTGTGTGGTCCCCTTTGCTGGGGTGTGAGGTACTAACTGTCATTGCTCTGCTACAACTTATTGTTCATGCTAAAAAAAAGTACTCTGACAAACCAACCAACTGTCTGACACTCACAAACCTTGTACAATCTGATCCTGTCGGCGGCACATTCGGCATTGTTGGATCGATAATGGCGCAAATAAACACTCTAGAGGGGGGGTGAATAGAGTGTTAACCAATTTATAAAATCTTTTCGATTAATTCAACACAAGTACTAAACAACTAAGGCGGAAGCGAACTTAGTTGGTTATTCGCTTGTGTTTGTATAACCTAAGTGATCAAATAGATTGATTATTTTGCGATCAAAACACTTGTTACAAAATCAATATATTATAAACTATATTTTAGTGCATTGTGCAGAAACAAACAACTTTTGATCAAAATCAAATGATCATGATGCTGATGCAAAACCTATTAAGCTGAGTCAAATTAACAAGGCTATTATTCAAAGATCAGCTTGATATTACAAGAACTAATATAGAGTATCGAAACAATGTTCAATCACAGTTAAAGCACAAATAGCAATAGCTACATAACTAATCTGATGAATCAACAGATTAATAAATAGCAAAGCAAATTTAAATTAGTACAAGTAGTCTTGACTATTGCAAGACAGTTTGCAGCCCAATGTTTAGAATATATAAAAATCTCAATTACAGCAAATTAATATCCAAAATACAAAGCTGCAAATCAACGTTCAGGCTTTAAAAATAACAAAGCTTTTAGGCTGTTTGTGATTTATTACAGAGAATAAAATAATGGGCTGAGTTCTAAAAACGAAGACTGAACTTTCAGTCCAAGCTCAAGGGATATAATCAAGGTGCAACACAATGATTATCAAGCCTGAACTTGTACAAACCGAATACACTGTTCAGCTGCCAAAATAAACTAATCCATATACTGTTACAAGATGTTCAATATCACAGAAAACAGGCTTGAACAAGGCAGCAGCAATGCACCAAGTCAGCAGATGCAGGATAGCAGCAAAATTCAGGAATGTCACAATAACAACAGCACTTGCAAACTCAACAAGGAACTCACAAGGGGGTGTTCAATCTTTGATTAAGAGTAACTCAACAGGGAACTCACAAGGGGTGTTAAATCTTTGATAAAGAGTAACACAAATGTGTATACTAATGATCAGAGACTGAACCAGCAATTTAAGGGGATGAACACAAGGACAACAGAAATCAAGACTTCAGTTTTTTATCCTTCACACAGTCTTAAGGCACAGTGTTGGTCCCTTGAAAGGGCTTTGGTTAAGTTTATAAGGGGGGGAGGGGGAGGGGGTGGGTGAATAAACTTAATACTTAAAACTTTTGGAGTTAACAAACTCAGCAACTTCAAGCTGACTTGTCGATACCTCGATAGTCTGTTGACACCTCGAGCTTTCTTTGATACACGAGAGTCTCTGAGATAGTTGAGTTTACTGAATTTGTGCAGCGGAATTATATCAAAAATTAAGCCTTAATACTTGTTGTTAAATATGATACTAAGTATTAGATACTCAGTAGTGTATGTGTGTGATTTCAGTTGCTAAATTCAGTAGGTTGATGTGTATAATAAGCTAAATGCAGAATGTAAGTGCAGAAAGTAATTAGGCAGATTTTATAGTGGTTCCAGGTGGTGTAATCCTGTCAGTCCACTCTTCTCCTGTGATGTTGGAGGTAATTCACTAGAGATCTTTGATGTAGCTGTTACAAAGATTTCTAAGTTGCTTGTCCTTCACCAATAACTATGGCTTCACAAACTGAAAACTAGAAACATGTAGGATTGCTGCTCCAAAGTTTTCCACTGGTCCTTTAAGGGTAGGATTGCCTCTTCACCAGCTCGACCACAAACAACAGTCTTTCACACCCAACAGATGCTTCACTGTCTTCAGCAGGTTCTTGGTGAAATAAAGATTGAATCAAGTAAATGATTCAGTTGTAGCAGCTTGATTAGGATGATATAATCAGCAGCTTGCAGTCTTCAAGTCTGTAAACTTGATGTAGATTGAATACAGAATACACTTGAAGATTTTCTCTGGATCAGTAAGGTTAAGCTCAGTAGGTTTAGCAGGGTGTTCTTGCTGCTCAGAATTATCTATTATATTTTTCTCTTAAACGTTCATCATCTTTTTATGAGTTGAAAGTCCTCTATATATAGGTAGGAGTCCATGTGACTTGTATTTGGAATTCAAATGTGACCGTTCCTGATTTTGTCCAATTTGACTTGCTTTCTGCCTCTATTCATGGGATCGACCTTTGTCGTAATCCTTTTGACAAGTGGTGCGATGGCATCCACCCTTTGACTTATAAGCATTGGATAAAGTCCTAAATCATCCCAACGTCCTTTTAATCTCAAACTTGATTTGTTTGATAAATCGAGGTAGTTGGTCATCCTTATCCATGTAATCTTCCAATGTAATCTTGAATTAACCGAGGTATATTATCGCGAGTTCATCGATCTCTTTGAAACACCTATTAGTCTCTTTGAATAAATATATGCTATGTTTTAAACACAATGCAATGAGACTTTCTTTTATCTAACTTTTATTTGTGAAGTTAGATTACACTGCTTAATTATAACCAAGTTCCAAACATCATCCAACTTATGGAACTTAGACCTTCTACACAAGGTATATGTAATCAGTTTAGGTCATCACAGACTTGCCTAAATTCTGATTGCATATCCTTGAATTTAATCACTAAGTTTGATCCCTTAGCCTTCATTTACTGAGTTTGAGCCCTCAGCCTTTAGTCTTCAGCAGGTTCCTGACTAGTCTAATGACCTATCTACCCTACTGATATAAATCAGCTGACTATTACCGTGCTTGTTTGATCAAACCTATTCATAAATCAAACTCTAATAAACCTATACATTTGATCTAGACATCTTTTTGCCTTTGCACTATAACAACTAGTCTGGCACTCATCATAAAAACATAGAAATAAGTCCAACAATTTCCCCCTTTTTGGTGATGATGCCAATACCCTCACCTAACAGCAAAGAAAAAAGATTGAAAACAAAAACAGAACAAATATGGTCAACTTTCATTATAAACATTTGTTCAAAGTTATTACAGTCTAGCATCAGCAAAGATAAAACATATAAATATGCTGATCTACTGTCTTCTTTCTCTTTCTTCTCTTGCTTTCTCAACTTGCTCTTGATAGGCTCTGATTTCAATAATCATCTCTCTCATCCAGTCATTTTCAATCAGAGAAAAGTTGATATGAGTGTTCAGTTGTTTCCACCAATGCCATGCTTCAGGAAGTGTAAGATTTATCTGATTAACCCTGAAGCCTAACTTCATATAAACTTCCTTAAATACCTACAGTGATTCCCTTGCATCTGTGGTAGGCAAACTCCTGTCACCTCTACCACCTCTTCCATTTCTTCCACCTCTTCCACCTCTCTTGGATGCCCTCATGGCTTTCATTCTAGCTTCCCAAAATTTCAAACTCAAAAATGAGTTTAGACCTTCATGAAATCCCTTGTCATGATAGGGTCTCCTTCTGTTATTGTACACATTCTTGTACTGTTTGAGAAGATCATCTGTAAGTGGAAGTCTGCCAGGTGCAGGTTCCCTAAATGCATTAGTATCAGCTTCCCATCTTTTCTTATAGAAAATCCTTGCAGCCTCTTTTGCTGCAGCTGTTTGGCTCTCTTCCCCCTTATTGACATCATCAACAAACCGGGACAGCAGGCCATGCACACTTTCCTGAGTGACAACTAGGTTGTTAAGTTGACTCTCAATGATTTCAGTCCTAGTATCAATTGCTGTGATCCTTCCTTGCATTGTTTGCTCCAGCAGGGTTATCCTCTCAGTAATTTTAGGATCAAGTACAACAGTTTGTTGTGCAGCAGCAGGCTCAGCAGGTGAAGGAGTTTCAACAAGTTTGTCAAGTTTTTGATGAATAGATGTCAATTGGTCTTTCAAAAAATTTTCTTTCAGTGTATTTCCTTGCTTGATTCCCCTCACATCTAGCATCATATCATTAACAGCATTTTGAGTAGATTTGAAATTTGAAGCAACTGTGTCAGTAGATTGTCTGTTGTCATTCACCAGCTACATCAGTTCTTCAAATCTTTGTTCTTGTCTATCCAGTTGAGTTCTTAACTATTGCATATCATTCCTGACAGTCCTCAACTCATTCAACACTTCTACTGGCACTTCACCAGTCATTCTTCCATCAGTACCATCAGCAAGCTCTTCTACATGATATTGTGCCCTTTGGCTGCTGATGACCACTGCTCTACTCATATCTCTCCCAGCAGGGGCAGGTCCTTCCTCAACCATAGCACCAAGAATATCTTCCATTATTGGATCTTGTGCAGGTTCTTCAGCAACATCTTCCTCCCCAAATATTTGAAACTCTTCATCACTGTAATCATAGTCCAGCAGCTGTTCCTCTTCATCAACAACAGCAGCCTGCTGACTATCTTTCCCTACAGTGGCCTTGTCTCCAGTAGGCTCCACTACAGCAGCCTGTAGTGAGACAACATGGGTTTCCTCCAAACTCAAATTTGGATCCAACCATTGTCCAGGTGCTGTTTGTAACTCAGCAGCATGTACCTCCTATTCCAACTTTGTGTCCAGTCTTTGTTTGTACCTCAAAGAACTGCACCTCCTCTTCAACTCTTGGATCTTGTGCAATGAATGCCACAACAACTTGATCAGGGAATATGTCCATATTTTCTTGTTGAAATTCCCCAATATCTCCAATCCTTCTCAGAAGATTTGCAGTGTTGGTTAGAGTGCTTTCAGTGTCAATCCAGTGTTGATATTGAATTGAATCTTCTGAACTGGCAATAGGTTCACTGTGCATCATCCAAATCTACATTTTGCTGGTCTTCAGGTTGTTCAGTAGGTTCTTCAACAAACATATCATCAATCTCACCAACCATTCCTTTTGCACCACCATATATTCCCTCATTGATTTGTGCCTCAATATCATCAATGGTGAGATTGTCCATATCCTCATCCATCAGTCCAGTTTGATGTTCCTTTGTGGATTGACCAGCATCAGTAGACTGATCTACCCTTGGTTCAGTGAACAAAGCAGTTCCACTGGTTTCTCCTGGGCCAGAGGGGTGATTGTCATCAGAATAAGATGATGAGGAGTCATCATCATCACCTCTTGGAACCCTGAACTTGATACCCTCTTCTTTCTGTTGAACATCAAACAGATCCATCAGCCTTGATTGCAGTAAGGTGGTATCAACCAGATCCAGCAGATTCTCCACTCCCAGTCTTTCAAAAGCCACTTCTTCAAAGTCTGTCATTGGTTCTGCAGCTAGCTTTTGTCTTTTATAGTATCCAAACTTCCATTGGAAATAAATAGCCACCAACAGGAGCTTTGGATCAACATACCCTTCTTTCCTCCTTTTCTCATGCCTTTCATAGGGTAAGAATGATCTTCTGTGAGCTGTTCTAGTACCTTGCTGACCTCCAAAGGTCTCAACAAGTAGATTCAAAGTTTCTTCCACAGATGTCTCAAGGTCTATAAGTTGCTCAGATTGGATATTGGTCCCTACTACCTCCATTTACACGACACTTGGTTCCTCCTGACTTATATGCTCATCAGCAGGGTTAGCAGCAGACTGCTCTTCCCCCTGAACTATTGCAGGAATTGCAGGGTCTTGTACCAAGGTTTCACTCACCACAGCAGGTGTAGATTCAGTGGTTTGCTATGGTTCTTCTACAAGTTGCTCAACAACAACTTGTGCAGCTTCAGTAGATCTGATAGTTTCTACAGCAGGCTCTGATGCAGCAGACTGTTGTGTTTCTCCAACAGATTGGTCAACAACAACCTGTTCACTTTCAGTAGGCTCAGCAGCCTTAACAGGTAAAGATTCAACAACATCAACAACAGGTTCATTCTCTGTAGTTTGCTGTGACTTTTTAGCAGGTTGCTCAATAACAACCTCTGCATCCTCAGTAGGCTTGATAATAGTCAATGGCTCAGTATCAATAGCTTCTCCTTCTACTTCTACTTCTTCTTCAACTGCTTCTTCTTCTTCCTGTGCCCTTTGAGCCTCTAAGATTTTCAATTGTTTTCCCTTTACATGTTTCTTTTTATGATTAATCTCTCTCATTCTCTTGGAAAGTGGCTCATCTTCAATTTCAATTACAGTAGACTTCCTCTTTCTACTGGCTTCTTTCTGTTGTTCCTTGAAAATCTCAACAACAGTTTTCTTTCTTGCAACAATAGGTTCAGTAACCTCAATCTCTATTGGTCCCTCAGTGGACTCAGCAGGCTCAGCAGTTTGTTTTCTTGTCTTTCTAGGCTTTAACATCTCAGTAATCTTCTTTGTATCAGCAACCTTTCTTTTCTCAGTAGCTTTCTTTGGTGCAGCAGGTTTAACAGATTTCTTAACAGTTTGCTTGACCTGCTCACCACCAACATCACCATCATTACCACCATCATCACTATCAGCAGCCTCAGTAATACCTTCTTCATCATCATCCAGACCAGGGATAGTATAATCAATCTCTTTCTTGTATCTGGATTGATTAATCTTTTCAGGTGCAACATCAGGAATCTCTAAATGATTCAGCAGGGTCAGAACCATTAATCCTAAAGGCAAGGCCTTGGATTTCCCCTTTCCTTCTCTTTCCTCTTTTGCAACCTTCTTCATGTAATGAATGAAATACCCAGCCCAATCAAATTTCATACTTCTGCAAATAATCATCAGCAGCTCTATCTTGGGTCCTGACAGAGTATCCATACTTCCAACTAGCCCTCATATATTCTTTGCAATGATTTTGCTCAGCAGGTTGTATTCATAACCAATATGTTTCACATTGATGCCTAGAGTTGATTTGATGGCATCATTGGTCTTGATTCTTTCAACAAAATCAGTCCTTGACAATCCCATTTCTTCAGGATTTACTGGACCATCTACTACTTCTTCAAAACCAAAAACTTCCCTCAGTAGACTTGGGGAAATCTCAATCTCCTGGGCATTCACAGTTGTTTTGAATGCCTCACTTCCTTCTTTTATCACAATTTTCTTCCAAAAGTTCACAACATTTGTGTATGAGAATGTTTCCAGTCTTATGTTAAGCACATTTTCTAGACCTTTATACCTCCTTATTCTTCGACCAATGTTGATTGCTAGTTCAGTTTTATTAGCACCAACAACAAAACCACTAACACTTTGACTTGTTCCAATCTAAACGTCAATCTTTTCCGCCATTGTTAAAGAAAAAAGATGAAGAAGATAGTTTTTCAAATCTGCGTTCACACAGTGTAAAAACAGAGAGCATAAATCTGAAATTTTGCAAGTAGAGAGTATCTTCTGTGTAAAAGGTCTGTATAAATAGACAGAGAGGAGTTGTAACTGTCAGTGCACGTACATCCACATTAACCATGATTAATCTGAGTGAATGCTGTCTTGACACGTGTTTCATTTCTTCTCCATAACGTTTGTAACCGTTGGATCGTGTTAACTGCGGTTATAAAGGATAGAATAAATATCCCGCCAATATGCTTTTTGACTTTAATAAGTTTGACTGAATAATGTTTCATTCAGCAGGGTTGATCTCAGCAGGGTTGGCTCGGCAGCCTGCTGATAAAGATGCTTCAGCAGCCTGCTGACATAGTAACTCTGCTGATCCTTGATTTCTTCTTGTTTTGTTCAATTGATAATACAAGATGAAGTTTAATACCAATGACTGATCTGTCAAGTGAGCTCACCCAACATGACAAAGACCAATCCCCTTGGCAACCTAATTTGCTCAATTGTCCAAACATAAGTACATGGAATTGTTGATACCAATGACTAATCTGCTAAGTGAGCTCACCCAACATAGCAAAGACTAATCCCCTTGTTGAATTCCAGTACACTACTGATTATCAGTCAACTTTAATAATTCCAAGTTCAGTCCTTAGTTTAGCAAACCTTTCACTATCAAGTGGTTTAGTGAATATATCAGCAAGTTGATCCTCAGTATGGATATACAGAACCACCACATCCTTCTTTTCAACACGATCTCTTATAAAGTGATGTCTTACATCAATGTGCTTGGTTCTTGAGTGCAAAACAGGATTTTCTGTGATTGCAGTTGCACTTGTGTTGTCACACATTATTGGAATTTCCTTTTCTTCAATTCCATAATCCCTTAATTGTTGTCTTAGCCAAAGTACTTGTGCACAAAGAACTTCCAAAGAACAATGTATTCAAACTTCAGAGTGGAAGTTGATATTGAGTTCTTTCTTTTTGAACAGGAGACGATCTATTTCCCATTAAGCGGCATTGAGTTCTGTGGTACTTTTTCTATCAATTTTGCATCCAAAGATAATCGAATCTGAGTAGGATATAACTTTGAAACTTCCATCCTTGGAATACCATATCCCTACTCCCAAAGTCTCTTTTAGATATTTAAGAACTCTCTTTACTGCACCTAAATGAATTTCTTTAGGTTTGGATTGAAATCTGGCACAAACACCTACAACAAAGGATATATCAGTCCTTTGGCGATAAAGTGTGCATGCAGACTCCTATCATCCTTCTGTATAAGGTCTGATCAGCATCTTTGCCTTCTTTATCTTCATCCAACCTGATATTTGTACTCATAGGAGTTGATATCTTGATGCTGTTTTCCATACCAAACTTCTTCAGCAGCTCCTTGGTGTACTTGGTTTGATGAATGAAGATTCCATCTTTCATCTGTTTAACTTGCAATTCAAAAAAGTAGTTCATTTCTCCCATCATACTCATTTGGAATTTGCTCTTCATTAGATTTGCAAATTTCTCACGTAGCAATTCATTCTCAGAACCAAAGATTATGTCATCAACATAAATCAGTACCAGCACGGTGATGTCCTTCTCATTGATTCTGAAAAGAGTCTTATCAATGGTGCCTGTAAAACCATTGTCCACCAAGAATTGAGATAGAGTCTCATACCATGATCTTGGTGCTTGTTTCAAACTATAAAGTGCTTTGTTGAGTCTATACACTTTATCTTCTTGATCAGTAATTTCAAATCCAGGAGGTTGCTGAACATACACTTCCTCCTCTAGAATGCCATTCAAGAAAGCACTTTTGACATCCATTTGATAAACCTTGAAGTTCTTATATACAGCATGTGCCAAGAATATCTGATAGCTTCCAATCTTGCAACAGGTGCATTTGTTTCATCAAAATCTATTCCTTCTGCTTGAGAATAGCCCTTTGCAACTAGTCTGGCCTTATTCCTTACAATGGTACCAGTTTCATCAAGTTTGTTTCTGTATACCCATTTAGTACCAATGATATTATCATGACTAGGCCTTTCAACTAGTGTCCAAACTTGATTTCTTTCAAATTCATTTAATTCTTCTTGCATAGCAATTATCCAATCTGGATCTGAAATTGCGTCTTCAACAACTTTAGGTTCAACTTGAGATAGAAAGCAAGTAAACATTGCTTTTAATTGCCAATGACTTGTTTAGCAGGGTGATCCCTTAACCATTGTGGATTCTGGTTAGATTGATTCTCAGGAACCTCATCTTTAGTAGTGTCTGTTGTTTCTTCAACAGGGGGTTCAGCAGATCCTCGAACTGCTTCAGTTGTTGCATCAGTAGTGTCACCAGCAGGATGTTGATGAGGGGCGAATCGAAACTTTTAAGTCATTAAACCTTTCCAAAACTTCAACACCATCGGATCAATGACTTGTAAGTTCCCAAAGAGTTCACAACCTTCATCTTCCATACCGGTGAACTTAGGTTCATCAAACACAACATGTATTGTTTCTTCATGTTTGATGACCTCTTGTTCAAGACCACGAATGCCTTGTCGATCAAGAATATCCCAAGAAAATTCCTTCATCTGATTTAGGTTGGAATGTCTTCAAATGTTCCTTATGATTCAAGATAAAACTCTTACTTCCAAATGGATGGAAATAAGATATATTGGGTTTTCTTCCATTCCAAACTTCATAAGGTGTCTTCAGCAGCTTCTTGTTCACTGATGTTCTGTTTTGTGTATAGCATGTTGTATTATCTGCTTCAGCCCAATACCTTTCAGGCAGCAATGCTTCATAAATCATTGTCCTTCCTGCTTCTTTTAAAGTCATGTTCCATCTTTCAGCAACCCCATTTTGCTGAGGTGTACCAGCAGCAACAAGTTGATATAGTACACCATTCTGTTCACAGTATTCTCTTATAACTTTGTTAAGAAACTCTGTACCCTTGTCTGATCTGATTTTTACTACTGATAAACTTTTCTCATTTTGTAACCTCATGAAAAGACCAGGCATCTTCTTGAGTGTTTCACTTTTCTTGTTCATAAATACCACCCAAGTGTATCTAGAATAATCATCCACTACGACTAAGGTGTATTTCTTTCCAGTAATACTTGTTGGTGTAACTGGTCCAAAAAGATCCATATGCATCAGCTCCAAGACTCTATTAGTTGATTGCTTAGTCTTTGATTTGAAGCTTGATTTGGTCTGTTTACCTTGCTGACATGCATCACATATAGTATCTTTCTTGAATGTGATCTCAGGTAAACCAATCACCAGTTTCTTCTTCACCAACTGATTGATGTCATCAAAATTTAAGTGATTTAATTTCTTGTGCCATAACCAATTGAGTTCTGACTTGGTATGCACAATCAGGCAGGTTTCTGGAACTGCAGTAGACCAATCCACAATGTACATGTTTTGTTGTCTTTTGCCAGCCAATACAACTTGATCACCTCTTTCACTGATGACAATACAGTTGTTTTTTTTCAAAAGTGACCTTGTATCGCATGTCACAGAATTGTCCAGTGCTCAGCAAGTTGTAGTCCAGTCTATGCACATAAGCAACATTTTTGATTGTAAGTCCATTCCTCATAAGTGTGCCATATCCTCTTGTATATCCAGGTGTATTTTTGTTGCCAAAATTCACCTTTGGACCATCCTTTGTCACAAAATCTGACAAACAGTGCTTATTCTTTGTCATTTGTCTGGAACATCCATTGTCAAAGTGCCAGACACCCTACAAAACAAAGTTAATACATTTTAGGTACCCAAACCTATTTGGGTCCATAATGGTCAGTGGTAAGCATGACCCCTAGGATGTTTCCATAAGGTCTTCTCCTGAAAGTGTCATACTTTGGTTCATACTTGTATTCTGCACATCCATAAGTTTTAACAGTTGGTTGTGTAGGATTCACATATGTTTTCTGGCCTTTTTGGTTTATAATGCTGTTTGAAGTGATTCTTGTAGTTAGAAGCATTGGCATAACCATTAGTCTGGCATTCATGCAGTTAGGAGCGATACTGTAGTATGGAGTCCATTGAGGTCTCTCTTTGAGGTCTTGTATAAGTCCTATGATGAGTCTTTTGCTGATTCCATTGTTTAGGCTTTACCCTAGCAGCATGGTTATACTTGTTGTTTCTATCATTAGATACAGGAACATTCCAATCATCATCAGTAGGGAACAGTTTACCTTTCCCCCTGAGATAAGTATCCCTAGAATGATCAACATTTTTGGATTTAGGATTCTTATCCTTGGAGTGTTTTTGGTTCTTGCCTCTTTGTGGTCCAGCAGACTTGGTAGCCGGTCTGCTATCAGTAGGTCTAGAAGGCACATCAGTCCTATATTTGGATTTATTCTTTTTATTAGGACTGTTGACTTCTTTGACCTCGATTTTGCTTCTTTGAAGCATTCTCGATGAGGCTTTCTCGCCTCAAAGAACCCTTTTGGGAGTTGGATCTTGTGCGGTACAAACTTAGGACCAATCCTCGGTTCTAGGTTGATGACCTCTTGGATCCACTCTTGTTAGATTGTTGAGTTCCAAATCCAAGCCCTGTTCAATCACCATAAGGCTTTCCAGATTTGTATTGGTAGAGGAATAAGATGGTTCGGCAGATTCAGAGGCTCTTTGGATGTTCAAACCGGCTTATCTTGATTACGTCCAACATCTTTCTCTTTACCTTTGAGAAGCCTTAATTCAACATTCAACCTTTCAACTTCTACTTGAAGAGCTTCTTTTTCAGCCTTCACAATCTCATAACCACATTGTATTTTCCTCAGTTGATTAAGGATGGCATCCAAAGCTTCTTCATTGTAAGAGTTTCTAGGATTTGAACCACATGTTGATTCACAATCACTTCCAGCAGGAGTGTTAATTGATACAGTATTGTATACCTTCTCTGTTTCATCCATATTAGCCATTAATGCATAGTCTTCCATATCAGCAACCAATGTTGTGTCATCTGATTCATTTCCCTTTTCAGATTCCACTTCATATCCAGATCCATCTTCAGCAATCATAGCCTTTTTGCTTAGTCTTCTTTGTTGACTTTTGGTCTTCAGTAGGTCTGGACAATCAGGTCTAAAATGTCCAGGCTTTTTGCAGTTGAAGAAAATATAATCTGGTTCCTTTTTCTGCTTTAGTTCAGGACATTCAGGCTTGAAGTGTCCTAGTTTTTTGCATTGAAAGCACAAGTAGTCATTGTCTTTCTTGGATTCCTCCTTCTTGTCACTAGATTTCCTTGTAAAATTCCTTGGGGAACCTCTTCCAGTTTTCATCATTCGATCTTCTTGCTCAAGAGTGCAATCATTCTTGCATCTCATCCAAGAAGTCATCTTGAGCTTCGATACTTCTTCCCGATGTGAAGCACCAAAGGTCTTTGTTGTTTTTGCTCTTCCTTTCGATTAGTAGGTGTGACTTCTTTTTGAATTCATATGCCTTAAGATCCGAGAATAACTTGAATGTATCCTCTTCATGCAGTCTTCTCATTTCTTCTATAATTTGTCACCTTCATCTTCCATCCTTCATGAGAGGTAAAGCTTCCAAGATTTTTGTGTTGATTTCTTCTTTTGAGTACACAACACTCGGCGAGGTGAGTTCATCGCAGTGCATTGAACCTTGATTCCATTTGTTCAATGGTTTCATTGGGTTTCATTTCAAACTTTTGGAACTTTTTCGTTGCCACACTGATTTTATTCTTCTTGATTTCATCAGTGCCTTCACAGATCAACTGTATTTTGTCCCAAAGTTCTTTAGTTGTTTTGCAATCTTTAACCTTCATGTACATATTGCTATCCAAAGTTCTATAAATGAAATCAATAGCAATATTGTTGAGGTTTGCTCTCTTTCTTTCTTCACCATTCCATTCTCTTTTTGGTTTTGCAATGTACTGTGTCTCATCTCCCACTGTTACTGATTTGACAATCTCTAGTGGTCCATCTGTCAGCACATCCATCATTTCATCATGAGTTGCAGCAAGGTAAGCCTGCATTCGACGTTTGTATTCATCAAATCTATCTGGAGACCACATCAGCATAGTTCTAGCATACTGGTTGTTATCCATGATGCAAGTCTTTTAAAATCAGTGATTTGAAAGAGTTTACCAAGTATTTTCACAAGCACAACAAGTAGGATTTCTTCAGAACAGAAGCACTGCTCTGATACCAATTGTTGGTCTCCTGAAAAGGCTTTGGTTATGTTTAGAGGGGGGTGAATAAACTTAACACTTAAACCTTTTGGAGTTAACAAACTCAGCAACCCGTTAGCTCGCGATACCTCGAGAGTCTGTGACACCTCGAAGAGCTCTCGCCGACACATGAGTCTCACTCGATAGTTGAGTTTCTTGAATTTGTGCTTGTGAATTATATCAAAAATTAAGCCTTAATACTTGTTGTTAAATATGATAATAAGTATTAGATACTCAGTAGTGTATGTGTGTGATTTCAGTTGCTAGATTCAGTAGGTTGATGTGTATAATAAGCTAAATGCAGAATTTAAGTGCAGAAAGTAAGTAGGCAGATTTTATAGTGGTTCCAGGTGGTGTAATCCTGTCAGTCCACTCTTCTCCTGTGATGTTGGAGGTAATTTACTAGAGATCTTTGATGTAGCTGTTACAAAGATTTCTAAGTTGATGTTCCTTCACCAATAACTATGGCTTCACAAACTGAAAAGTAGAAAGCAGGTAGGATTGTTGCTCCAAAGTTTTCCACTTTGGTCCTTGAAGGGTAGGATTTCCTCTTCACCACTCCACCACAAACAACGATCTTTCACACCCAATGGATGCTTGCTGTCTTCTTGCGAGGTTCTTTGTAAAATAAATATTGAATCAAGTAAATGATTCGGTTGCAGCAGCTTGATTAGGATGATATAATCAACAGCTTGCAGTCTTCAAGTGTGTAAACTTGATGTAGCATGAATACAGAATACACTTGAAGATTTTCTCTGGATAAGTAAGGTTAAGCTCAGTAGGTTCAGCAGGGTGTTCTTGCAGCTCATAATTATCTCTTATATTTTTCTCTTAAATGTTCATCATCTTTTTTCTGAGTTGAAAGTCCTCTATATATAGGTAGGAGTCCATGTGACTTGTATTTGAAATTCAAATGTGACCGTTCCTGATTTTGTCCCATTTGACTTGCTTTCTGTCACAATTCATAGGATCGACATCGAGAATCCTTTTGACAATGGTGCGATCATCCACCTTTGACTTATAACCATTGGATAAAGTCCTGAATCATCCCAACGTCCTTTTAATCTCAGCCCTTGATTTGTTTGATAAATCAGAGGTAGTTGCCTATCCTTATCCATCTAATCTTCCAATGTAATCTTGAATTAACCGAGGTATATTATCAGCAGGTTCATCAGTCTGCTGAAACACCTATCAGTCTGCTGAATAAATATTTGCTATGTTTTAAACACCATGCAGCAGACTTCTTTTATCTAACTTTTATTTGTGAAGTTAGATTACACCTGTTTAATTATAACCAAGTTCCAAACATCATCCGACTTATGGAACTTAGACCTTCTACACAAGGTATATGTAATCGATTTTTAGGTCATCATGACTTGCCTAAATTTCGATTGCATATCCTTGACTTTAATCACTAAGTTTGATCCTTTAGCCTTCATTTACTGAGTTTGAGCCCTCACCCCCGGTCTTCAAGAGTTCACGACTAGTCTCATCGACCTATCTACCCCATCGATAAAGACCGATCATTGATATAAATCGGTGACTATTACATTGCTTGTTTGATCAAACCTATTCATAAATCAAACTCTAATAAACCTATACATTTGATCTAGACATCTTTTTGCCTTTGCACTATAACAGCTAGTCTGGCACTCATCATCAAAACATAGAAATAAGTCCAACACACAGACACAAGGCCTCACTAGGCAAGATTAACGTGGCACTTTAGACCAATTAATCTTCTGTCTACTACTTTAATCAAAGATGATCAAACACAGAATCGGGATTTCAAAACACAGAATAGACTCAGAAACTCAGGCAAGAATAGTATCAAACAAGACTACTATCAAGCTAATCTAGGCAATCACAATTCACATAAAACACAGAAAATTGAAAAGCAATTGAGTTAAAGTGTTACCTAGACACAATGAACACTAAATCCTCAATTCAGCACTCTGTCAAAGCTATTGATAAGAACCTTACTTCTCAATAGCCAAGACCAGAATTAGACTCCAACTTCAGTTCAAAACAAGACGCCAAAAAAGAGAAATTTTAAGTGATTATGGAATGTAGGATTCCTCAAGAAAGTTATTCTGAGTTGTTGCGATCCAGTGAGATATGACTAGCTATTTATAGCCCTAGAGGTATGGCTTGAACCTCCAAGGTCTGTGTGAACGGGATCAAAAGGAAATCTTCAAAATCCGAGGCACTTATTTCTGTGATTTTCCAGCCATAATTAACCGACGCTTGTCTGAGGTCCAAAGTCTTATGTACACTCTCTAAAGGAGGGCCGTTAGACAATTAAGAGAGAGTGATCTGATCGATTGGACCTAAATCTTTGATTAATTAAGCAATCACTTAATGACTTAAACCGACCGACTTCCTTTTGACTCGGTTCAATAGCACAAGTGTGGAAAGGCACCCGATTTGGTCATGGTTCAATTTGACACATTTAGCAACTTACCTCAATTGAACTCGACCTTATCCTAAAACCAAATTGAGAACCAAATATGATGCCAAATGGTCCGAATTTAATTTTTAGGCATCATTGAGTCACTACCCTCGGTATTGACTAGACCCTTGACTTCCAGGGTGTAAGACCCTCAGTCAAATTACCTAATCCGTACACAAAAGGGTCAAGCCATTATACGAGCAAACCGGTCGAGATTCACGGTTTGTTGAGTCGACTCATTGAAAAGAGTACCACTGTGCACCGAACCAAAGACCACTTCAATTTTCAATGAACCAGGATTGAATTGGTGCTAAATTCAGTCTTAGCTTTCCGGAAATGGTTACCACCTAAATCAGACACATATATGGCAAGGAATCAGGCAGAAATCGAATTCAAATCAGAATAATAATTTTCGATATTAACTTTATAAAAGGAAAGATTGCACCTTTACGATTTCAAGTTGACTGCAGTACACAAAATCAGACTTGATGGCTCGTATCACTCAATAGCTCTCATCTTTCACGTAGGGAATGAATTTGGACGAAAAGTTGGCTTCTTTGAGCAACGGTTGATCACCAGAGAATCGGGGTGATGAAATCCCCGATTCCTCTTGCCTTTCTCAGCGTCAATTGACCAAAAAAGGCATATTTCCAAAACTCATCATTTAACTCTACAAGATCGAGCAATTAGTGCGTGTAGGGTGTAAAAACAAAATAAAGCCACAGAAATTGAAGGGTAAATGGAACAATTTCACCATTTACATTCCGAATCAGAGAGGAAAAAGAAACGAAATCACCGTAAGATGGATAGTCGGAGCCTTCATGTCCTCTTGAGAAAAACGTGTTTCGAATCCATAAGAATCGAAGCATTCAATGCTCGATTATCATCAGAAAATTAAGGAGAAGGAACCATAGAGCGGATTTTGTGGGATTCGAAGGATTCAGCAATCAATTTGCAAGTTGAAATAATGAAGAGGCTGGGTGCGAAGAGTGTTTCTGATAAATTTAGGGATAATAGGAAATTGGGGATAGGAATTTTATTTACTAGATTAAAAGAATTGGGCCGGACTTTTTAAGTAAACAGGGGCTGGAGCAAAGTATTGGCAGGCTTTGAATTAACTTGGTCCAGCACCTTTTATTTAAATAATTAATAAATCAATTTAATGACGTATTAATTTAATAAAATTATTTAATTAATCTGCAAAAATAAGTTAAACACAAAATATTGCCATACGATGTAAGTCTAAGACTTCATGGCCATTAGTGTGACATATGATAATTAAATGAATAATGACAAAGATTATCATATAATGATCATAAAAAGTTTAAATAAGCTATACACATATGATATAGAGTACTTATAAAATCTTTAACACAAGAGATGTTACTTTTGAAAATTAATCAACTTTAAACAAGTGTACCACAAAATACTCAACAGGCATTTTGTCGAAAAAGACTTTTCTGGGGCTGACGCCGGTCCGGCGTATGAAATATCGTAAATTCAAGGATGACTGGGATAGAGGTGATGATTCAAACACTAACTCATGGATTTTGAACAAGATTCGTAGAGTTTACCTTTTGTTTGAAGTAGAGATGAAGATTTCTTGATTATTGGGTCGATTCTAAGAGCTTTCTGACGAAGAAAACTTTGAAAATCTTGGGGAGATGTAAAAGATCTTCCTGGAGCCGCCGTGAAGGATGAAGAAGGCGGCGGTGCCGTACACCGGAAGGAAACAAAAGCTTGCATTTCTCTAACGGTGCAAACTGATAATGTTTATATTATCATGGGTAATAGCAGTGGATTAAAGGTGGATATCTGGCTATGATTTAATGTAAAAAGTGTACGGCGGTGGAAAGGAATTTGCGGTGGTGGAATTGGTGGTGCCAAATAAGAAATAGAGAGTAGTGAAATAGGCAGAGTAAGCCTATATTTTCGTATTATGCGTCTATGTAATATGATTACATTGAGCCTTATTTATAGGCAAGCAACAAGCTAGGGTTTAACTGATAATAAAACGACATAGTTATATACAACGCAACGCCGACTAAGCTAAAGACTATCTTGCGGTGCTGATATGAGGCGGATCCGCTACACTTTGTCATTTGCTCAGTCCGTGACTTATTATCCTCGTCATAGCTTTCTCTTTTTGATAACGGGTTGGGGCCGCTGTCGGGCCTTTTAGCCTGAGTGATTGGCGGTTTGGCCCCCTAGCCTTTCTTGGTGCCGCATAAGCCTTAAAGGCTTTAGGTGGAGCCGGTGACATGCGGGCCCAATCTTGGCTGGCAAGTACTCGGACTATCGCGGCCGATGGCCTTATCTGCTATTTTGGTGGTCGGATGGAACCGAATAAGGATCCACAGGCCGGACAATGGTTTACGCATATCACATTGGCTTCAAAGAAATTTGTTGAACATTATCCTTTGGTTCAACGTCATTTTCTTTCTGTGTAGAGACATGGTTAGCTTCAATAACTCCATCGGCAACTTCTGATTGAATTGGCTTAGTTTTATCATCGGAAACTTCTTGATCAGTTGTAGTTTTCGCTACATAAATTTGTGCTTTTTGAATCGGATCGCTTCGATTGCTATTCAAAATTTGTGGCGCTTAACTTTACAGTTATCTTCATGATGTACAATATGCCAATAGTTGGTGCAATAGGCCGGACGACTACATTCCAGGCGGAGGGGCTGCCAAAATCCATCTCCGTTTTCTTTTTGAATCCAAATTCTAACAGGGATATTATTCAGAACATCGACTTCTACCTGACCTCTAGCCATGGATGGTCTCTTAAGCTCATTCGTAGAGGAATCAATGCGTAGGGGTTTGCCACATATTGCATCAGAAAGAATATAAACACCTGTTCATAAGGTGTAAGGGAAGTTTATGGAGGGATATCCATACCAAGATTATTGATGATTCATTGTCAACATGAAAATCAATTGTCCATTTAAAAATTTGCATGTTCTTATTGCAACTTGCCAAGCATATTTTGAGAATAAACGGATGTAGTCCTCATCATGTTCAAATCGAATCAGAGCGTGTTTATTATCAAGCAAACCCAAAGCACATCCACCCTAATAATTTTGAACACTTCGAAATTTTTTGATCACATCAAGAGAAGGCATGCCTTGTGAAAATTTGCCTACGAGGGAGCGCTGGAATCTGGAGGCCTTGGCAGATTCTGCTTCGCTTGGTATGATAATTGCAGGCTCGCCTTTGAAAATCGAAGGGCGCAGGGATTCAATGTTGAAAGAAGAAGTGGGTTGCGCTGTGCCCTAATTCAAAGCTTGAGCGTACGGAATAGGTAGAGCAGGAGGATCAGGGACTGAGCCCGACAAAGTCCCAGCCATTCCGCCAGGGAGATGGTAGCCCTCTCAGCACAACTTCGATAGAGAAACTCTAGTCAGAAAAAGGAGCGGCTGATTGCCATGGAAACCCTATTGATTGTTTATGTTTATATTGCTTCTGTAATTATGGTTCTTACGCGCAATATGTTACAACAGAGGATAATCGTTTTTTTTCTCTTTTAAACTCTTTTTTTGTTAAAAGAGAAAATAAAAACGTTCCCACTCTCTTTTTCCTGAAGGAAGATCTCATGTTAATTGGATGTGTTGGATGAGACTATTCCCCTCCTTCCCAAATTACAATGGTTTGTACATTTGATAGTATTTAAATAAAACATAATCATTTCCCCCTTGAAACAAAATACTATTTTCGTACACCAACAAATGTTGCTCGGAACGGAAAAGACGTCTATGGTTGCTTAAGTACGAAATCTCGGGTTCGAGCCCTTCGTGGATGCGACAAATCTTATTGGGAGATGTCGCACCTTTAGTGTCCACAATATTGCGAAAGGAAAAAAAATACAATTTCCCTACAATAGTGACCTTCCGGTTATATGTTAAAAAAAGATTAAAAGAAAAACGCGACAAAAAAAAAAAAAAAAAAAAAAAAAAAAACAAAAAAACAAAAACAAAAATCAAAAACAAAAACAAAAACAAAACAAAACAAAAACAACGACAATGCATATGCATATTAGTACAAAAGAGCTGAAGCGTTTCGAACATAACGCTGCTTATTATTGAAAAGACAACTACTTGGATAAAACTTGCATTTCTTCGATTGAAGATTCTTCATTTCCTGAAAAATACAATCCGAGCAAAGTTATGGGAAATTGTTATGAATAATATTCATCAACATATATAGGACATTATTATCCTTATGAATGAATGGATTGCATGGTACGAGTTTATTTAGTCAAGTGAATCTTGTCCAACCAGGGCCGGCCTACTAAAGGTGTCTGGGCCGATTGGTCGGACGAGTCTGTTTATTAGTTGGTCGACCATGCAAAACCGGTTGATCGGTCAGATTATATTGGTTATTATATATAATATATAATAAAAAATAAAAATATATCATAAATCCAATTTTTTTATACTCGTAAAATGTCGCATATTTTACACGTATATTATTTTCTTTTCCAATTCAGTTATATGTGTACTATTGTAACCACGAAGTTGATAGTGTCACCTCATTCTGACATTAATTATTTGTTCTCTTTAATATATGAACCGAGAATAGTATTATTTGTATTTCTTTTGTAATAAATATGTGTTAGTAGTATTTAGGAACTAGATTATCATCGTTGGATCTGAACATAAATTAACATGAACTTTAAGAAAAAATAGATCTATGATAACTTTTTTTTTTTTTCAAAACTGCAAAACTGGAAACGTGCGCAGGTGGTGTAAAATCCCACATCGAAATTAGCGTAAAGCTTCACCTCCATATAAGTGTGAGGCACATAAAATATCTTGTCAACTCGGGTTAGCGCTTTTTTAGACCAAGCGAGGATGACGGTCTAAGCGATTGACCGGACAATTTATGGCTCATGTAGCGCGTTACAGCGCCAGTCCTGGGGCGTTCTGAGAATGGTATCGAGCCGACTATCGACGCCCTAAGCGCCGCACCGTATAAGAAAGATGGTGTAGTTGCCTCTGCAGTAGGACGATCCAGGACCCGGTCTTGGCCGTCTGGCGAGACGCCGCCCTTCCGCCAGGGGTGAGAATGTAAAATCCCACATCGGAAATTAGCGAAAGCTTCACCTCCATATAAGTGTGAGACATAAAATATCTTGTCAACTTAGGTTAGCGCTTTTAGACCAGCGAGGGCGGCGACCAGTGCAAGATTGACCGGACAATTTATGGCTCGTGTAGCTCTGGGAAGCGTAGCAGTGCAGGGGCGTTACAGTGGGGGGTTGAGGGGAGGGTTGAAAAGGGGCCCTTAGGAACCTTGGGGCCGAAGGCCAAAATCCAGGGTGCCTTAAATTAGGGTCGGCCCTGATCTATCTGGGCAAAAATGTAAGAGAACTTGTTTTTCTTCTATCGAAGTTAAATGATGAAAATTACGATTATAAAGCTTAAATAAATAGAATATTTATTTTCCCATTTTCAAAGAAAAGCTAGTCAGCTAAATCCGGCCTTAATTTTTCCATATCAGCATCCTTCAATGCCCAAAGACTATATATTTGGGAATGGAAAAAAAATACTCCTTTTTTTTAGGGTTTAAAAAAAAAATACTACTTGCAAGCATAGAACTAACCTGAATTATTGTGCAATTTATCGACCCGCATTTTAGTGTGTACTTCATCCATTCCAAAATAACTGATTCTTCTATTTTATATGAGACAGTACAATTTTCAATGCAACTTTTATTGTGTTTTTACATGATTTAATCTTATTTATTACAATAAGATATATAAAAAAATGTCACATTAATTATATACAAGGACATTCTAGTCATTTCAATGTAAAAATTAATGTATTAATTCACATACGTAATATGCGTGATTTTGATAACTGCCTTAGATAAATTGGAACGGAGAGAGTATTGTATATGTTTTCTTTATTTCAAAATAGAATTTATTAGATTTTCCTTCCTTTTATGTGACGCCTGCCTAGATTAGGACAATTTAGTCGCTTATCGGAAAAATCGCCCGGCATGCATATATTTTTTTTCTTTAATAAATCAAAGAAGTATATATACGTAAGCCTACGTCATCATACATTAATATCAATTGCAAAGCGGAAGACTTAAAAGAACAACTCGGGAATGTCAAACGACAAACAAAACATATCGATCAAAGTTTCAGATCAAGTCTAAGAACATCCTCAAAAGAAACAACAGAATTAAATGTTGTTTAAACTATTACAATCCCAAATAAAAGAAAGGTGAAACGAGAAGCTAAAAGACTAGTGACATCTCAAACGTTAAACGTTTACAATTCCAAAGTATTATTGAAACAATGAAAATTAAATTAAACTTCATTTCAAACTCCAAGCTCAAACGTCTGCATCTTGACTATCGTCATAGCCAAACTCATCTACCGGCCAATCTTCTCGGGGTGGGGTACAATAAGGAAAAGGGGTAAGTACATTTTGTACTTAGTAAGGGGTAGAAGACCGGTAACACATATATATAATCTACACATCTACCACATATGTTGCATTAAAATACACTCCCCTCTGCTAAGTCTATTAGCACCGTCACGAGTAATTATCTGTGTTACATTGTAATTCAAGGACACAATGCCCGAATGATGGGTATGCACGGGACATATTCAAAGACTCATATAAGCACGGATGGTTCCGTGTGGAACATTTCCCAAAACCCGAATATTGTCCGCTACGTATGAGAAATGATTCAATGCTGCGAATCATAAATGTGCCTCACCAAGAATTACAAAGTTTTAGCTTTTAGACTCATCACATATGTTTATTACGTAGTTAATCTAACCACCTAAGTTCATTCCACTTAAAAAGGCTTCCTAAGGACATCTAGTCCTAGACATTCTAGATTAACTATCTAGCACGTTGTAAAAGGCGTCAATGACTACTAAACCAATGACCCCCGCAAGGTCTAAACAACCGCCTTCTGGGCTACCACCTTCTCTCCCGCAGAGGGTCCGGGCCATGACGATTGATCTTTTAAAGCACCGAAGTCGGAAGTTAGACTTTGCCACATTCCAATTAATTTCTCAATAGACATACATACCACATCATAACACACTATACACAAATAATATTCAAACAAGGCGAACATTATCACTTTAAATAAATACTTGAAAACATAAGCACCATCTGTGTATTTTATCATTATCATTATCATATCATCCGAAAACAGTATATAGCACCTTTGGTATACTCTTTTTTCTGGATAGTAAAAGCTGAATAGTAATACACCTCTTTTGACTTGCCTGCGATTTACTTAGATATAATATAATATTGTCTTTTCCCCTTTCTTCCGTATAATGTTTACAGCAACTAGTGAACAATATTAAAATAGAAAGATAAAAATAAAACCAAAGGGAACAACAATAAAGAAAATATACCACTACAGGAATACATCAAGATAGGTCCTATTTTTTTTTTCATCTCCTCTCTTCGGCATTCCCAGGCGACAATAATATATAAAGAAAAATATAAGAAACAGACCTATAACACAAAATAACAGCAATCGTGAAGAAATAAACACATACTTAAATACCGTTGAACACCCCCTTACCTATGATTCTTCAGAAAAGATCCAAAACTCAAGAAGAGCAGCCTTGAATCCTTGCTTCCACTACGAATTCTACAAATTAAAGACACCAACTACGATCACTAAACAGTTTAAGGGCATCTAAAAACACTAAAATGCCAAGAACGATCTCTAATAAAAAAACAGGTGCTAAAAACGATCACTTACCAAATACGATGATTTTAGGATCAAAAGAAAGCTTGCGATGAGACGATCAATTTTCTCTACTACGGTCTGCACAAATTATCAACCATTAAGCCTCGTATTTGAATTACGGTCCCCGAACTATTTTTTTTTTTTTTTTTTTTTTTTTTGCGGCAGAACTTCTCCTCTTTTCTTTTCTGATGAACCGTCCAAATAAAGGGGAAATTAAGGGGTGGGGGTTTCAGATTAGGAAATTAAATAGCCAAATATTAATTTCCCATTAATTCTTAAAAAAAATCTTTAAAATAAAAGAAATTCAATATTAATTAAAATATTAAAAAATCTTTTACTCTTTTACCCTTAACTGAAATATTGGGATATTACATCCCTTCCCCCTTAAACAAAGTTTCGTCCTCAAAACTGAACGTACCCGGAAGGTTCTTGAAGTCTGGGAACTCAACAATCATGTCATCTTCTTTCTCCCATGTTGCCTCTTCTGGTGTATGATTACTCCATTGAACCAACACTAGTTGAACATCTTCACTCTTGGCTTGCTTTACTTTCCGTTCCAAGATACAAACTGGTTCTTCTTGGTAAGTTAGGTTCTCTTCAACCATTTCAAGGGCAACGTTTGCTTCCGTATCGAAATCAGTCAAACATTTCTTTAGCATTGACACATGAAAGATGTTATGAACTCTTGACAAGGACTCTGGCAATTCCAAGCGATAAGCTAAAGGTCCCACTTTAGCTAAGATCACAAAAGGTCCTACATATCTAGGGCTCAACTTGCCCTTCTGTCCAAACCATCTCACTCCTCTCATCGGTGATGCCTTGAGGTACACTCTATCACCGACCTCAAACTCCAACGGTCTTCTTCTCACATCTGCCCAACTCTTCTGCCTGTCTTGAGCCACTTTCAGATTCTTACGAACTACCTCAATCTTCTCTTTAGCCTGCTGTATCAACTCTGGCCCCGTTATCTGTTTTCTCCCAACTTCATCCCAAAACACCGTGTCTCGCACTTTCTTCCATATAAAGCCTCAAACGGTGGCATCTTGATGCTGGCATGGTAACTATTGTTATACGCAAACTCTGCCACTGGGAGGTACTCATCCCATGAGCCTCCTACTTCCAAGGTACACGCTCTCAACATGTCCTCGAGAGTCTGAATTGTCCTTTCTGACTGCCTGTCTGTCTGAGGGTGAAACGATGTACTCAAATCTAACTTGGTCCCAAACTGTTTCTGAAGACTCATCCAAAATCTGCTAACAAACCGACTATCCCTGTCTGATACGATAGAAACCGAAACTCCGTGAAGCTTCACAATATTGTGCAGATAAAGTGTAGCTAACTTCTTCAATGTCATTTTCTCATTCACTGGCAAGAAATGCGCAGACTTAGTCAACCGATCGACTATTACCCAAATCTTATCAAAACCGGTTTTAGTCTTGGGTAAACCACCGACAAAATCCATAGTGATCTTCTCCCACTTCCATTCGGGAATCTTTAAAGGTTTTAACAATCCTGCTGGTCTTCTATGCTCAGCCTTCACTCGCTGGCACGTATCACATCTGGCCACAAACTCTGCTATCTCAACTTTCATTGATGGCCACCAGTAATATTGCTTCAGCTCTTTATACATCTTGTTTGCTCCAGGATGAACTGCAAAAGCAAATTTTATGAGCTTCATCCATAACCATATTCCTTAAGTTGTCCACCTGAGGGACACACAACCTATTTTGATACCAAAGGTTACCATCTGCATCTAACTCATAGCCACCGGGTGGCCGTCCTGGCAACTCTCTTGTAGTCAACCAAAGCTGGATCTTCATCTTGCTCCTCCTCGAATCTCAACAACCAACTCGAATCAGGAGCGGCGATCAACGGTGCAAAAAAACCAACCAACCTCTTCTGTGGACCGATATCTGAATTGTCAAGCTCTCTGGCCCGATCAACAACATCCGGGCCGATAAGCAAACTCACTGGTCTCTCGCTAAGGCGCTCTGCTACAACATTCGCCTTTCCTGGATGATATTGAATATCAAGGTCGTAGTCCTTAACATACTCCAACCAACGCCTTTGTCTCATATTCATTTCTTTGTTGCTTAAAGAAGTACTTAAGGCTATGATGGTCGGTGAAAATCTGAGCCTTGACTCCATACAAGTAATGTCTCAGTGTCTTCAACGCAAAGACAACTGCTGCTAACTCAAGATCATGCGTCGGATAATTCTTCTCATGAACCTTCAATTGCCTTGACGCATATGCTATAACCTTTCCATTCTGAGATAACACACAACCAAGACCTTGACCCGAAGCATCAGTGTAAACATCATAATTGTCAAACATACGGAAGAGTCAATCTTTGGTGCCGTGGTTAATCTCTCCTTAAGAATTTGAAACACTTCTTCACACTCCTTAGTCCATTCATACTTTACTCCTTTTCGAGTGAGACTTGTAAGTGGTATTTGCTATTCTTGAGAAATCTGTACAAAACGCTAATAGTAGCTTTGCCAAACCTAAGAAACTCCGAATCTCGACTCTGTAGTAGAGTCTCAGGCCACTTAACTACCGCCTCAATCTTAGTGGATCCACTTTAATTCCTTCACCGAGATGACATGACCTAAGAAGCTCACTTGGTCTAACGTAACTCGCATTTCTTGAACTTGCCAAACAAGCGCTCATCTCTCAAAGTTTGAAGAACAATCCTCAAGTGCTTCTCATGTTCTTCCTCGTCCTTAGAGTAAATCAGAATGTCATCGATGAACACTATAACAAACTGATCCAGACATGGCATAAAGACTCTTTGCATAAGATCCATAAATGCCGAAGGTGCATTTGTGAGGCCAAATGGCATAACTCTGAATTCGTAATGCCCATATCTAGTGCTGAACGCTGTCTTAGGAATATCTGATTCCTTAACCTTCAACTGGTGATAACCCGACCTTAAATCAATCTTAGAGAATACCTTCTTCCCTTGTAATTGATTAAACAAGTCGTCTATCCTCGGGAGTGGATACTTATTCTTAATAGTGAGATTGCTCAACTCTCTATAGTCTATACACATCCTCATGCTCCCGTCTTTCTTCTTCACAAACAACACTTTGGAGCTCCCAAGGTGAAGTACTCATTTGGATGATCTTCTTCTTCAACATATCCAAGTTGCTCTTTCAACTCCTTTAACTCAATTTGGTGCCATCCTATAAGGAGCTTTAGAAACCGGTCCCCGCTCTGGAATCAATTCTATGGTGAACTCGAAAGCTCTATCCGGCGTGTCTCTCTGGTAACTCTTCCGAAACACATCGGGGAACTCATTCACTATAGGGATATCTTTTAACTCGGCCCATTCTTCGATGTATCAACGCGAAAAACAACAAAGCAAAGACATCCTCGCTTGAATTGCCTTGATCGCTTTATGTGCGTAAATTATCGGATAATTCCTAACACTTGAATTCTTGGCATTACCTTGAAAAGTGATAGAAGATTTGCCTGGTTCTTTGAACATCACCTTCTTATCCTTGCAATCAAGATGTACATGATTCTTTGACAACCAATCTATTCCTAGGATGACGTCAAAGCCTGAGAAATCCAACACAATCAGTCATGTTCACATCTCAGACTCACCAACTTGTATCTTGCATTGAGGAACCATCTGATCAACCTTAGAAGACTTTCCTAATGGGGTATTAATCTTTAAGGGCTTCCTTAACTTTCCAAAAGGCATCCTAAGTTGCTCGGCTACCTTAGTTGACACAAACGTGTTTGAAGCGCCAGTGTCAAACAAAGCAGACACAAGTAAACCTCCTACTTGTATAGAACCTAGTAGGCAAGGAAAACAACATGTATTCAAGCAACAAAAATGCACACTCAAAACACATACTAAAAGGAACCAAAAACTTTTAAAAGTACTGTGACGCATCGCCTCATCGACTCATATGCTTACGCATCCAGGTGCAAAAACTACAGTAGGTCTGACGGCCTAACTTTCCCGAGGTGGTCTAGAAAGTTGTAGATCTTTGGAGCACGAGTGTTCCTCCTCTTTGGGCAATCTCTAACCATGTGACCTGTATCACCACAGTGAAAACAAGCTCCTGTGCCAACACGACACTCTCCAACATGAGATTTGCCACACTTAGGGCAAGGCGGTGTCGCTGCTGCTGGTGGGGCTGACGGTCTAGCTGGAGCCCTCCTGTAGTTCTCTTTGTTGTCTTTGGCTTTCTTTGTTCGACTCGCATCAAAAGGCCTCTTCTGACCTACCATGACGCTCGGTTTCTCATTATGAATCTCAATTCTCAAACATGTGTCCATCAACTCCTTCATAGTATCTGGCTTGTTGCTAATCAACTTATCCATTATGTCCTTGTTCAGCCCTTCCATGAACTTATCAATCTTAGCTTCCTCAGTCGCAATAGTGTTGGGGGAATACTTTCCCAACTCATAAAACTTCCTTTGGTATTCCATTACCGACATACCTCTCTGACGTAAGAAAAGAAACTCCCTAGCCTTAGCATTTCTCAATGCGATAGGGAAAAACTGATTGATGAAGGCTCCCTTAAATTCTTCCCAATCTTCAATCTTTCCTCTCGTATCCTCTATCATATCTGCCCATTCTTGGGCTGCTCCAATCAACAGAGAACTGGCCAAGTTGGCCCACTTATTCACCGGTAACCTCATCTGCTTGAAGCTTCTTTCAACTGTCCTCAACCAACTATCTGCCTCAATAGTAGCCGTCTGACCATCAAACTGCTTAACTCCTGATTTTTGAACGTTTAAGAACCTCTGTGCCTCTTCCTGTTCCTCCATATTCGGGGGTACTGGTGCATACTGCAAGGGTCTAGGTGCGGTAGGGTAAGCAGTAGGGTACCCGGTAGTTGGTGGTGGAGGAGGTGGTATATGTGTGTCAACTGGTGGTCTGTAAGGATGGTATCTTTGGTTAGGTGGTGGTGGAAGAGCTGAGTAGTAGGGCTGATAGTTTGCTATGGTTTGAGCGGTGGTGTTAATAGGTGGCGGCTGAGGTAGAGTGCTATATGAAGTATAGGTTTGTTTAGGCGGGTGGTAAGGTGAATCTTTGGGGCATATACGTAGTAGGAAGAGAAGCATAGTCATAATGAGGATGTAGGGTTGGCTGCGATGAGTAGGCCATTGGAATTTGGGGGTGGAAAGTGGCAGATGGATATGCAGTGGGGTGAACTTGGTTATTGGTGGTGGCTCTGTAATGAGGTATGGATGGGGCTGTGTAGTTAATGGTCAAAGGGGTGGTATAGTTTGTATTAGGAACATCAATAGTACCTCCAAATTGGGGCAAAGAAACATTAACCTATGAGGTTGGCAATCCAGAAGTCTGTACAACCTGCTCCTGAATGAAAACAACTTCATGAGTCTGATCATGCAACCCCTGAGTCTGATTCTGAACCTTCCCATGTTCTTGACCCTGTTCAACACCCGGATTCTGAGGATGCAATCCTTGAGAAACCGTAACTCCCTGAGTCCAACTGGACTCACTACTGGCCGTATCTCCATCCTGAGGTGCACGAGATGGCCCTGGGGCACTAGGATGAGCTCTGGTGCCGTATCTAACCATCTTCTGTAATAAGAGGCAAGATAGGATTAGCTATGCTGCTAAAGAAAACTATACATTAAAGCTTAATTACGAACTTAGACTTAAGAAAGGAAACTTTGTCTCTGATACCAACTGTGACGCCCCGTTCCGGACACCGAGTCCTTATCCGGAAAGAACACCCGACATGCATATATTTTTTTTCTTTAATAAATCAAAGAAGTATATATACGTAAGCCTACGTCATCATACATTAATATCAATTGCAAAGCGGAAGACTTAAAAGAACAACTCGGGAATGTCAAACGACAAACAAAACAGATCGATCAAAGTTTCAGATCAAGTCTAAGAACATCCTCAAAAGAAACAACATAATTAAATGTTGTTTAAACTATTACAATCCCAAATAAAAGAAAGGTGAAACGGGAAGCTAAAAGACTAGTGGCATCTCAAACGTTAAACGTTTACAATTCCAAAGTATTATTGAAACAATGAAAATTAAATTAAACTTCATTTCAAACTCCAAGCTCAAACGTCTGATCTTGACTATAAATCATAGCCAAACTCATCTACCCGCCAATCTTCTCGGGGTGGGGTACAATAAGGAAAAGGGGTAAGTACATTTTGTACTTAGTAAGGGGTAGAAGACCGGTAACACATATATATAATCTACACATCTACCACATATGTTGCATTAAAATACACTCCCCTCTGCTAAGTCTATTAGCACCGTCACGAGTAATTATCTGTGTTACATTGTAATTCAAGGACACAATGCCCGAATGATGGGTATGCACCGGGACATAGTCAGCACCTCATATGGCACGGATGGTTCCGTGTGGAACATTTCCCAAAACCCGAATATTGTCCGTTACGTATGAGAAATGATTCCATGCTGCGAATCATAAATGTGCCTCACTAAGAATTACAACGTTTTAGCTTTTAGACTCATCACATATGTTTATTACGTAGTTAATCTAACCATCTAAGTTCATTCCACTTAAAAAGGCTTCCAAAGGACATCTAGTCCTAGACAATCTAGATTAACTATCTAGCACGTTGTAAAAGGCGTCAATGACTACTAAACCAATGACCCCCGCAAGGTCTAAACAACCGCTTACAGGCTACCACCTTCTCCCGCAGAGAGAGTCTCCGGTTAATGGCGATTGATCTTTAAAGATCGAAGTCGGAAGTTAGACTTTGCCACATTCCAATTAATTTCTCAAAAGACATACATACCACATCATAACACACTATACACAAATAATATTCAAACAAGGCGAACATTATCACTTTAAATAAATACTTGAAAACATAAGCACCATCTGTGTATTTTATCATTATCATTATTATATCATCCGAAAACAGTATATAGCACCTTTGGTATACTCTTTTTTCTGGATAGTAAAAGGTGAATAGTAAGTAATACACCTCTTTTGACTTGCCTGCGATTTACTTACATATAATATAATATTGTCTTTTCCCCTTTCTTCCGTATAATGTTTACAGCAACTAGTGAACAATATTAAAATAGAAAGATAAAAATAAAACCAAAGGGAACAACAATAAAGAAAATATACCTCTACAGGAATACATCAAGATAGGTCCTATTTTTTTTTTTCATCTCCTCTCTTCGGCATTCCCAGGCGACAATAATATATAAAGAAAAATATAAGAAACAGACCTATAACACAAAATAACAGTAATCGTGAAGAAATAAACACATACTTAAATACCGTTGAACACCCCTTACCTATGATTCTTCAGAAAAGATCCAAAACTCAAAAGAAGAGCAGCCTTGAATCCTTGCTTCCACTACGAATTCTACAAATTAAAGACACCAACTACGATCACTAAACAGTTTAAGGGTATCTAAAAACACTAAAATGCCAAGAACGATCTCTAATCAAAACAGGTGCTAAAAACGATCACTTACCAAATACGATGATCTTAGGATCAAAAGAAAGCATGCGATGAGACGATCAATTTTCTCTACTACGGTCTGCACAAATTATCAACTTTTAAGCCTCGAATTTGAATTACGGTGCCCGAACTATTTTTTTTTTTACTTTTTTTTTTGCGGCAGAACTTCTCCTCTTTTCTTTTCTGATGAACCGTCCAAATAAAGGGGAAATTAAGGGGTGGGGGTTTCAGATTAGGAAATTAAATAGCCAAATATTAAATTCCCATTAATTCTTAAAAAAATCTTTAAAATAAAAGAAATTCAATATTAATGAAAATATTAAAAAATCTTTTACTCTTTTTCCCTTAACTGAAATATTGGGATATTGCATTTTATCTTCTAAAATTTACGTCGCTCAGCTACTTCATTAAACTACACTATCTCGGTTCTAAAATATAAGTTTGTTTTAGTCTTTTTTTTCACACAAATTAATAAAGTGGTTAAGTGTTATTAATATTAATAGTAAAAGTTTAGAATATCCTTTGACTCTAACTAATTTAATAGTTTTGAAGTATTTGAATGTACAGTAAATCAGGAGTAAAAGAATGAAGAATGCAACAAATACATCACTGATATTCTAAATGAAGTTATATTATGGGGTGAATTTAAAAAACTAAATGAACTTATATTTTAGGACGAAGGTAGTGTAAAATAAACACTGAATAACCTTATATTTTGGGATGACGGAGGGAGTAAAAAAAAAAAAAAAGGTGAGGAGCTTACCCGATGTTTATCGGACAGAAATGGCGACCTCTTCAGCATCTGCATCAGCAATAGTGTAAAAAGCATCATGGGAGAAATAGTACAACTCTCCACAATCTGTGCATGATTGATCAACAATTTGCACTGGAGTAGTTGGATTACTTGAGCATGCATGTAACGCCCCGTTTCCGGACACCGAGTCCTTATCCGGAAATCGAAAAGTTCGGCACGCATAATATTAAATAAATAATATTACACGTAAGCCTCTACTACGTCGTATCAAATAAAAGCAAACGGAAGCTAAAAGACTCGGGTAAATTTTTTTCCAAATAACCAAGGATAGAAATAAGGAACTAAAGAGGAAATGTAATATTATTACATTTGAAATTGAAACCAACGAATCCAAAATGTACGAATTCCAAAGTACTAAAAGTAAACTACAACATCCAACAATAAACCAAGTTTATGAAATAAATGGAAGAAACGAATAAATAAAAATCAAGGTCTTCAACTTCGGCGTCCTCAAACGTCGTCATCAAAGTCCTCCTCGAACTCCAAGTCTGCATGTTCGTCTTCTCTCCCACAAACACATAAATAAACATGCATTTGATGTAAGTACAATGTACAAAGTAAGAAGTAGAAGCTACAATTTAATTAAGGTTGTTTATTACTAAAAGATTTGTCTTAATGAGACCGACTCAATTTAGGGTTCATTCCATGCCCATCGACACGTCATGACTAAACGTTTCTAGCTTAGCTTATCTTTGTTACATCATTACTCAAGGACACAAAGCATGGTGAAAATTCCACCACGAGATATACTTGCCAACTACGGTGATTAGCACCGGTAGTCCGGGATCTCCCGGTATGCATATACGTTCGATGGATTTCCTCCACTACCCTTGACCTTTTGAGGCGATGGCGTTGTCCACCTCTGTATGAGCGTATCACATCGCCGATTTGAATCAGTGCCTAACCAAGAATAAGTGACGTTTTAGCTTTTACTACACTTATGTAATTATTACTGTGAATTAACTTGGCACCTACGTGTTTTCAGAATGAAACCCACCTTATCAACTCTACTCCCTCACTTAGCAACTAGACATCACACCCTATCAATTACACAGACATTGGTGAACTCTAGTTCATCAAAGCACAAGCCCTTTCATGCCCTTCCGACGGATCCGAACTTCAACTCCCTTTAAGAGTACATTCGGTGTTTTAACTGAATGAATCAGAAGTTCAATCGAGGCTTGTTCATATTTAATTAATGTTATCAGATCATGAATTAAGGTTTAAAATTCAAAACATAGCTTAAAACAACATTATACAGAAAACTGGGGAAATGCGCGTGCATCACTCTGGAATGCGTACGCATTCCTTGCTTAAAAACCTGCTGAAACTCTCTGTTCAAACAATGCGTGCGCATTGTGCTCAATGCATACGCATCCCGAGACCAGAAACTATTCTAAACTTTTTGTTTGATCAATGCGAGCACATTCTTATGAAAGCCTACGCATCCCTCAGCCAGAAAGCATCCTCTATGACTCTGAACCAACAATGCGTACGCATTGATCCTGCTGTAACTAACCCAAGTAATCCTTTAACAGAAATGTGTGCGCATTGCTAGCCAATGCGTACGCATCCTACGCAGAAAAACCCTAATCTCCTGATTTTCATCTCTTAACGATCTCTACTCGATTCCAAACATCTTGTACATGAAGTATAGCAGAAAAATAACAGAAAGATATAACTTTTAAGATCCAGAACAAGTCCTAAATCCTTAGTCAATGTCTAAGCTTAAAACTTGATTCCATATGCATCAAAACATGATCCAATATACTCTAAGCCACAATTAGATTGTAGGAAGAGCTTCTTACCTTTTTAGCAGCTAAATCCAAGTCCAAACTCAGAAAAACAACAGCTAAAACCGTCCCTTTCTGCAGAAAAACATGTGTGATAAATCCAAACTTAGATTAGATTCAATCACAAGCTTCTAAACGATAAAAACTACGAATTGATGAGTTTGAATCCATCTGTTGGACTTATTTCTTAGTTTTGATGATGAGTGCCACACTAGCTGTTATAGTGCAAAGGCAAAAAGATGTCTAGATTAAATGTATAGGTTTATTAGAGTTTGATTCATAAATAGGTTTGATCAAACAAGCCTTTGTAAAGGCCTCGCTCTTGATTTATATCAATGATGGGTCTAAGTCGATGAGGGTAGATAGAGTCGATAGACCCGGTCAGGAATCTCATTGAAGATCAAGATCAAGATGAAGGCGAAGGGTGAGGGTTCAAACTCGATGAATTGAAGGCTAAGGGATCAAACTTAGTATTTAAAGTCAATGATATGGAATCGGACTTTAGGCAAGTCTGTGATGACCTAAAGCGATTGCATATACCTTGTATAGAAGGTCTAAGTTCCATTAGTTGGATGATGTTTGGAACTTGGTTATAATTAAAATGATGTAATCTAACTTCACAAATAAAATTTAGATAAAAGTAATCAATTTGCATTATATTTTACATACGAAATATGATGATCAAGCAGATGATAGTACTTATTGACTCATGAACTCTTTGATATATTACCTCGATTAATTCAAGTTTATTTGAAGATTACATTGATAAGGACATCCAACTACCTCTGACTTATCAAGAAAATCAAAGGCTGAGATTAAAAGGCGTTGGGATGATCCACATTTTTATCCATTGGATACAAGTCAAAAGGGTGGATGATCGCCTTTGTCACAAAAGGAATTTCGGCGAGTGTCGATCCACATGAATAGTGAATGTTGCATATCGGATGGGACAAAAACAGAGAACGGTCACATTTGAATTTCAAATACACGTCACATGCATTCCTACCGATAAATAGAGGACTTTCAACTCAGAAAAAGATGATGAAATTTGGAAAAACTTTAAGTGATAATCTTGAAATGAAAAACACCTTGAACCTCTTGAGCATAAATTTCTTTGATCTAGAAAATTTCTTCAAGTGTATTACGTGTTCAAAGTGCATCAAGCATACACACTTGAAAGTGCAATTTCTTGATTATCATCATCCTAATCAATCGCTGAATTGAATCATTTATTTGATTCATTCTTTATTTTATAAAGAACCTCGCTTGAAGACAGTGAAGCATCTGCGGGTGTGAAAGATCGTTGTTTGGGGTGGGAGTGGTGAAGAGGCAATCCTACCCTTCAAGGACCAAGTGGAAGACTAAGGAGCGAGCAATTCTACATTCCGGTTTTCGAGTTTGTGAAGCCATAGTCATTGTTGAGTATTTTGTGGTAAGTTAATTTGTGTTGATTAATTTTTTAAAAATAACTTGTCTCGCTTTGATTAAAGCTTTTATATATAGTTCCATATAATATTTAATATAGCTCTTTATAAGTGTTGTGAACTGTTTTTATACAATGATAATATCTATATATGTGTGACTTTGATTTAATTACTATTATCATTATATGTCACATTAACGAGGCATGAAGTCACTTGACTTACATTTTACGGCAAATTATTTATTTATGTTTTTGCAGGAAATGATGATAAAATTATTATCTTAAATGATATTATAATTCTATTATAATATTATCATGGTTATCATAAGCAAACCAAATCTACTCGGCCCTTTTATTATCCTTGCACCCGTATAACCCTTTTTCTATAACCTAAATATTTCTTCTAACCCTAATACTACTCACCTAACACTTCGGCTGCCTTTTGTTTCTAGGATCCCCAATTCCTCTCCCCTTTCCTAAAACTGCTTTTTCAAATCTTGCCATATCTCCTTGATTCACTGAAGCTATCTTCGCTTTTTCGGTTGCCGTTTTCGTTCTTTAATATTCGCCGAATTACTTCCTAAATTGTTTTGATTCTTGATTTGTATTGAGTCTCGAATCTTTGACGAAATCTATTTGAATCGTCTTTAACGGCTCTGTTCTTGAAATTTCGAAACACCGAAATCATTTCTACAAACCGTTATCTCAATATCCGGAGGGCAAGCAAGCGGGTCAAAGGTCGAATACGTCAACGCTGAGGCCGATGATTATGCTATGAAGCCATTGATGGTCAAATCCCTCAAAATCAGCTAAAGATCTTGCTGACAGGTTAAAGATTAAAACTTTCGTTTATCTCCAAAGAATCCGGCCATTAAACCACGTTTTCCGGCAATCATGCTAGTCAGGGAAGTTTCTATTCTTCATTTTTTTTTACAAATATAGCCTTGCATCAGTACGTGAACTAAATTATAAGACGTTTTCGGCTAACTTTTATGGTCCGAATCTTTATCATCTAATATTTTGTACATACCGAGTGTATATATATATTACATGCTATGTGACCTTTACTTGCTTGAACTGCAGTATAGTATATGGTCTTTGTCTAATTGTAATTTATGATATGTGGTATTCACTCAGTCTATGATAAACCATAAAGCATGACTCCACTATTATGTCTTTATGAGATAGTATATATATGTGCTCCAGCATAGTATAAATCATTCATTTTTGTTTACATCATGATATGAATGTGATGTACGTATATGTCAAACCTCACCATATAACAGTTCAATTTTTTTTATATGTGTCATTGTATGACATGGTTGATTCATATACATGTTTGCTAAAGTCTGCTTTGGTTTTGTTTTTTTTTTTTAGTTTGGATATTTTATTATCATACTGTATAAGTCTTTCTATGTCTATGTGACATTAGGTGAATTCATGATATATGATCAGTGCTATATAGTCAGAACTTATATGATATAAAGTCTGATATGAAACTGATTTGCCCTTGATCTGATCTTGCGAGATTTGAGCATTAAAGACTGAAGATTTGCAGCCATTTAATTGAAGATTCTGGAAGGCAATCTTCTCTCACATGGCTAAAATCAAGATTTGCATTCTTTATTGCTGATCCTTGGCAAATCATCATATGCGCAATTGACCCGAGTTTTACCTCTACTCCCTATAAATAGTAACTCATATCAACCATGGATTGCACCAGTTGAATCACATAGCAATCCGACATTTTCATACTTTTCAAAAGTCTTTTCTTTTTGGTTGAGTCTGAGAGTGTGGGCAAAGGAGGTTGAGTATCTTGTGGAGATAGTGACTGATCTGAAGCTACTGTATTGGAGGAAGAGCAGTTCATCTAACAGCTCCTGTTTCAGGATCAGTGAAGGTGAAATTCTGAGGTTCTTCTTGTGCGAGAAGGTACTCTGAATTGCCCTTTTGTTGTTAAGTTTTTGCCCCTGTATTGCTTATGTTGATCTGTGTCTTAGTCTCAATTAGTTCACTTGTGTGGTATTTAATCGAGTCTATTGTGTTTTTTATTTCTCCTTGATTCAAGTCTTGGTCTTAGTGTGTGTAAAGGACATCGACATCAGTTTGAATCTATAGAATTCTCTTGCTAGAGAAGTTCTGTGCAGTGGAAGACTGCCTCAAGATTACTGAAATCTGATTAGTGTGGCCTTGTACACACCACAGTCAAGCCTGAAAAAGGACTAGTCAAAGGTGTCAGGTTTGAGTAACCTGTTGATCCATGTTCATTCCTCTACTTGTTATTTTATCAGATTTTCAGTCTCTGACTCAAACTCTTTGAGTTTAATGCTGTAATTCTGCAATTCCTGTGCTTGGCTTTGCTTCTAATAAAATTGATAAATTTGCACTATTTGTTGCTTTGCACGAACACCATACTGCACTCTTGATCATCGGCATGGTATCTGTTCACTGAATTATTAAGTACTGCATCTGTTGTGTACGCTTGATCTTTTGTGCATCTAATCTTGTTGTGCTGCTTGGCTGAATCTTGCACATTCTGGTTCTTGACATCTGCTGCATACCTTGCTATATCTGCACTTGAACACCACTGTTTTCTGTACTTTCAACCTGATGTGCATTCATACTTGCAGAAGTTGTAAAGTCTGAATCCCTGTGCATCCAAATTTGCTGCACCTGTTAGACATTAACCTGTCCACTCTGTTTGAACCTGAATCTTCACCTTTGTGTGATCTGCTGAATTGGATGCTTGCTAATTTCAAAGCTGAAATATGCTGATCCTACTGATTTTGTTTGCATACATCCTGTGCCAAACCTAGTGGTTGGCACCTTGCTGAACTTGCTGTTTTGAGAGCCCTGTATCATCTGCATAGTTGAAGTTTTTTTGTGTATTTCCTGCTGATCCTTTTGAAGCTGTCAACCCTGCTGTTTTGTTGCTTTAATATATCAGTTGTACTTGAATAAGTTTGAAACTGCCTTATTCTTTTATAGAGCTGCTGACAGTTTGTGTAATCAGTTTAGTAACGCAGTTCTGATAATCATACCTGGACATGTTCTAACTTGATCATCACACTGTGATACTACTGATTAGTCAGCCTATTCTTTTGATCGGCTCTATTTTTCTTTGTATCTATTGTATCTGTCAGTCCGGTAAACCTTGCTGTATTATTTAGTTGTATCTAGACTGTTTGTAACACTTTGTTTGATCTTGGCTGTAATATTTTGAACCCCTTGTATTTTGTTTTGAACTTTATTGTAGTCAAAATTGTATTGTTTTAGTATTCTGAGACTCCATCTACTTCTTAGTACACATCTTATAATCTGGACTTGAATTATTTGTTGAAACATTCTGTTATACTAAGTCATCCTTGCATCTGCACTTATAGCAGTCTGAACTTAAGTCTTGTGTCTCTGCCTGCACATAAAATTTGAATTGTGTTTCACATAAATCTGCTTTTATTACTTACATATATCAGCCTCTTAATCTTTAGTGACAATTGTTTTCAAACGCCTCTATAAGTTGGAGCTGTCTTTTAAGTTTTGTTTGGAACCTGTTTCGACATATACATATTGTATAGAACTTGTTTGTTTAATCAATCTAAACTCTCAAGCTGTAACCTTTTGCAGTTTCCTTGTTTCGATCAAATTTGAACCAATCTTGCAAATTGTTGTATTAGTTTTGCTTAGGTCAATTATACAAGTTTGTTAAACCCTTTTTGTTATATATCTGTTTGATCACAAAGTTTTCATTTAAGTTGTTTAAATTATCCTATCTGTAGTCGTGGAACATTGTTTGATCACACACTTAATTAATTATCTTGATCACTAAGGTCTATAACACAAGCTAATAGTTAATTAAGTGAGCTTCCGCACTTAGTTGCTAGTACTTGTGTTAAGTTCAAAAAGAAGTTAAAAATCACCCACACTCTATTCAACCCCCCTTCTAGAGTGTGTTTGCGCATCATCGATCCAACAATTGGTATCGGAGCTTGGTCACCTAGTGATCAAACATCTGTATTAATTTTTGTGATCATTTTTTTAGAGTGCTTAATTGTCCTATTTGCTTGTCTTTCACATATTGTGCTTCACATTTATATTTTTAAGTATTGTGACTTGACATCTTTTGAAGTATAATTAGACCGTCTCTTTTGTGAGATATTTAATTATTTGATATAAATAATTTTCTGTGATATAATACACTTGGTCTTTCGAGTTTGATATTTTGCAGAAATAATCCTTTTCAATCATATACACGAAAATGGGACGCAGAAAGCGTTTGGCTCGATCTAAAGCTCCTTCTAATAGACCTATGCATGAGTTAGCTCTTGGAGCTAAAATTGATGAACATTCGAGCAATAAATCAAAATCAAATTCTGAGCATTCTGACAACCAATCACAATATTCTGATTCAAATTCAGAATCAAGCTACGACTCAGAATCCGAGGAACCTCTTGATATCATTGAAATTTGTGAAGGCTTCAAAAATAGATGTGAGTTTCTATCTAAAACAAATAAGGGTCTCAAAAAGGACATAGTTGAGAAAGACAATCTCATATGTTCCTTAACGAGCACCACAAATCAACTCGAATTAAAAGTTAAATCCCTCGAAGTTGATTTGAAACAAAAGTCTTCCAATTACGAGACTGAATTGGAATCTTTACGAAATGAGAGAGTTAAATTAAAACAAGCTATTCAAGAGCTTGAAAATAATCTTGCTAGATCGGAAACTCCTCTCTCATGTCCTAAAAAATCCTCGGGTCACACTGAACACATTCTTGATACTTCTAAGGAAGGAACCTTGAATGAGTCTGTAGTCACTGAACCCGAGTCTCAAAAGGAAACTTTTGTGCCCCGGCCCATTGCACTTGATCATGCATCACTGGCACAAAATGTTGCACCTAATAACACATATAAGTATGCTTCATCCTCAAAAACACACACCTCACAGCATACTTCGAACACTAGAAATAATGTCAATAGGAAGCATCACGCATACCAGTATGATAGGAGAAGTTCTAGGAACTACACTCCAAAGAACTACTCTTATCAATTTGATTATGAATCACCTAGAAATCATGTCTATAGAAATGCTTCATCATATAGATATCATGTTCATAATAATAAATCATGTAGATACCATGACTCTAGGATTCATCAAACACCTTATTACACTTATAGACAAAATATTCACACGCCACGATTAGCCGAACCACACTTTTGGCAATCATATCATGATCATGCCTTTCATCGTCATTCATATCATGATCCATATGCATTTGATTCGTCCTACTCACACTATCCCGACTACGAATTTTATGGTCAGTCAACTAGACCCGTATGGGTTAGAAAGACTGCACATAATTCAAAAGTTAAGAAAGTTTGGGTTCCTAAGAAAGTTCAACTTAACCCTCAAGGACCCAAAGTATAAAGGGTACCATTGTCTTTATCTTTTTTTGTAGGTCCTTTGAGCTTAAAAAAAAAGAAGAATATTTCTTGATATAAGCAAGAAATGACATAATTCTCGGTATCAAGTGGAATGCTTCATTGATAAAAGTACTTAATGACAAAATGATAATTCTTGGTATCAAATGATGGGAAGTACTCTTATACTTTATTTTTTTTTTACTTGAGTATTTATGTTTGGAGATTTATATGAGTATTTTGTGTCAAACTATTATTTTAATATGAGCATTTTGTGTTATAGCTCTCAACCCCAACTCTTTAAGTCCATATTTGATTAATTTTCAAACTAAGGGGGAGAGAATAGTATTAAAGCTTTTAAACGAGAATTTATTCTATGTTGAAAAGCTCTAATTAAGGGGGAGCCTATATTTAGGGGGAGTGTAACTCTCCATGGTTTTAAAATGTCCCATAATAAAAGCTTTAAAGTGTTATTTTGAAAATGAATCAAAGGGGGAGATTGTTGAGTATTTTGTGGTAAGTTAAGCTGTGTTGATTAATTTTCAAAAGTAACGTCTCCTTTGATTAAAGCTTTTATATATAGTTCCATATAATATTTAATATAGCTCTTTATAAGTGTTGTGAACTGTTTTTATACAATGATAATATCTATATATGTGTGACTTTGATTTAATTACTATTATCATTATATGTCACATTAACGAGGCATGAAGTCACTTGACTTACATTTTACGGCAAATTATTTATTTATGTTTTTGCAGGAAATGATGATAAAATTATTATCATAAATGATATTATAATTCTATTATAATATTATCATGGTTATCATAAGCAAACCAAATCTACTCGGCCCTTTTATTATCCTTGCACCCGTATAACCCTTTTTCTATAACCTAAATATTTCTTCTAACCCTAATACTACTCACCTAACACTTCGGCTGCCTTTTGTTTCTAGGATCCCCAATTCCTCTCCCTTTCCTAAAACTGCTTTTTCAAATCTTGCCATATCTCCTTGATTCACTGAAGCTATCTTCGCTTTTTCGGTTGCCGTTTTCGTTCTTTAATATTCGCCGAATTACTTCCTAAATTGTTTTGATTCTTGATTTGTATTGAGTCTCGAATCTTTGACGAAATCTATTTGAATCGTCTTTAACGGCTCTGTTCTTGAAATTTCGAAACACCGAAATCATTTCTACAAACCGTTATCTCAATATCCGGAGGGCAAGCAAGCGGGTCAAAGGTCGAATACGTCAACGCTGAGGCCGATGATTATGCTATGAAGCCATTGATGGTCAAATCCCTCAAAATCAGCTAAAGATCTTGCTGACAGGTTAAAGATTAAAACTTTCGTTTATCTCCAAAGAATCCGGCCATTAAACCACGTTTTCCGGCAATCATGCTAGTCAGGAAGTTTCTATTCTTCATTTTTTTACAAATATAGCCTTGCATCAGTACGTGAACTAAATTATAAGACGTTTTCGGCTAACTTTTATGGTCCGAATCTTTATCATCTAATATTTTGTACATACCGAGTGTATATATATATTACATGCTATGTGACCTTTACTTGCTTGAACTGCAGTATAGTATATGGTCTTTGTCTAATTGTAATTTATGATATGTGGTATTCACTCAGTCTATGATAAACCATAAAGCATGACTCCACTATTATGTCTTTATGAGATAGTATATATATGTGCTCCAGCATAGTATAAATCATTCATTTTTGTTTACATCATATGAATGTGATGTACGTATATGTCAAACCTCACCATATAACAGTTCAATTTTTTTTATATGTGTCATTGTATGACATGGTTGATTCATATACATGTTTGCTAAAGTCTGCTTTGGTTTTGTTTTTTTTTTTTAGTTTGGATATTTTATTATCATACTGTATAAGTCTTTCTATGTCTATGTGACATTAGGTGAATTCATGATATATGATCAGTGCTATATAGTCAGAACTTATATGATATAAAGTCTGATATGAAACTGATTTGCCCTTGATCTGATCTTGCGAGATTTGAGCATTAAAGACTGAAGATTTGCAGCCATTTAATTGAAGATTCTGGAAGGCAATCTTCTCTCACATGGCTAAAATCAAGATTTGCATTCTTTATTGTTGATCCTTGGCAAATCATCATATGCATAATTGACCCGAGTTTTACCTCTACTCCCTATAAATAGTAACTCATATCAACCATGGATTGCACCAGTTGAATCACATAGCAATCCGACATTTTCATACTTTTCAAAAGTCTTTTCTTTTGGTTGAGTCTGAGAGTGTGGGCAAAGGAGGTTGAGTATCTTGTGGAGATAGTGAGCGATCTGAAAGCTCTTGTATTGGAGGAAGAGCAGTTCATCTAACAGCTCTGTTTGAGGATCGAGTGAAGGTGAAATTCGAGGTTCTTCTTGTGCGAAGGTACGAGAATTGCCCTTTTTGTTGTTAAGTTTTTTTGCCCCTGTATTGCTTATGTTGATACTGTGTCTTAGTCTCAATTAGTTCACTTGTGTGGTATTTAATCGAGTTTATTGTGTTTTTTTATTTCTCCTTGATTCAAGTCTTGGTCTTAGTGTGTGTAAAAGGACATCAGCATCAGTTTCTGAATCTATAGAATTCTCTTGCTAGAGAAGTTCTGTGCAGTGGAAGACTGCCTCCAGATTACTGAAATTTGATTAGTGTGGCCTTGTACACACCACAGTCAAGCCTGAAAAAGGACTAGTCAAAGGTGTCAGGTTTGAGTAACCTGTTGATCCATGTTCATTCCTCTACTTGTTATTTTATCAGATTTTCAGTCTCTGACTCAAACTCTTTGAGTTTAATGCTGTAATTCTGCAATTCCTGTGCTTGGCTTTGCTTCTAATAAAATTGATAAATTTGCACTATTTGTTGCTTTGCACGAACACCATACTGCACTCTTGATCATCGGCATAGTATCTGTTCACTGAATTATTAAGTACTGCATCGGTTGTGTACGCTTGATCTTTTGTGCATCTAATCTTGTTGTGCTGCTTGGCTGAATCTTGCACATTCTGGTTCTTGACATCTGCTGCATACCTTGCTATATCTGCACTTGAACACCACTATTTTCTGTACTTTCAACCTGATGTGCATTCATACTTGCAGAAGTTGTAAAGTCTGAATCCCTGTGCATCCAAATTTGCTGCACCTGTTAGACATTAACCTGTCCACTCTGTTTGAACCTGAATCTTCACCTTTGTGTGATCTACTGAATTGGATGCTTGCTAATTTCAAAGCTGAAATCTGCTGATCCTACTGATTTTGTTTGCATACATCCTGTGCCAAACCTAGTGGTTGGCACCTTGCTGAACTTGCTGTTTTGAGAGCCTTGTATCATCTGCATAGTTGAAGTTTTTTTGTGTATTTCCTGCTGATCCTTTTGAAGCTGTCAACCCTGCTGTTTTGTTGCTTTAATATATCAGTTGTACTTGAATAAGTTTGAAACTGCCTTATTCTTTTATAGAGCTGCTGACAGTTTGTGTAATCAGTTTAGTAACGCAGTTCTGATAATCATACCTGGACATGTTCTAACTTGATCATCACACTGTGATACTACTGATTAGTCAGCCTATTCTTTTGATCGGCTCTATTTTTCTTTGTATCTATTGTATCTGTCAGTCCGGTAAACCTTGCTGTATTATTTAGTTGTATCTAGACTGTTTGTAACACTTTGTTTGATCTTGGCTGTAATATTTTGAACCCCTTGTATTTTGTTTTGAACTTTATTGTAGTCAAAATTGTATTGTTTTAGTATTCTGAGACTCCATCTACTTCTTAGTACACATCTTATAATCTGGACTTGAATTATTTGTTGAAACATTCTGTTATACTAAGTCATCCATGCATCTGCACTTATAGCAGTCTGAACTTAAGTCTAGTGTCTCTGCCTGCACATAAAATTTGAATTGTGTTTCACATAAATCTGCTTTTATTACTTACATATATCAGCCTCTTAATCTTTAGTGACAATTGTTTTCAAACGCCTCTATAAGTTGGAGCTGTCTTTTAAGTTTTGTTTGGAACCTGTTTCGACATATACATATTGTATAGAACTTGTCTGTTTAATCAATCTAATCTCTCAAGCTGTAACCTTTTGCAGTTTCCTTGTTTCGATCAAATTTGAACCAATCTTGCAAATTGCTGTATTAGTTTTGCTTAGGTCAATTATACAAGTTTGTTAAACCCTTTTTGTTATATATCTGTTTGATCACAAAGTTTTCATTTAAGTTGTTTAAATTATCCTATCTGTAGTCGTGGAACATTGTTTGATCACACACTTAATTAATTATCTTGATCACTAAGGTCTATAACACAAGCTAATAGTTAATTAAGTGAGCTTCCGCACTTAGTTGCTAGTACTTGTGTTAAGTTCAAAAAGAAGTTAAAAATCACCCACACTCTATTCAACCCCCCTTCTAGAGTGTGTTTGCGCATCATCGATCCAACAGTCATTGGTGAAGGACAAACAACTTTGGAATCTTTGTATAATTTACATCAAAGATCTCTAGTGAATTTCCTCAACATCACAAGGAGAAGAGTGACGCATGAGGATTACATCACTGGAACCACTATAAAACCACCGCTACTTACTTTCGCTTTTACTTTCGCACTTAGTTTACTTCACTCATCAACCTCATGAATCTAGCAATGAAATCACACACTTGCACTTCTAGGTATCTAATACTTAGTATCATATTTGACAACAAGTATTAAGGCTTAATTTTGATTTAATTCCATTTGCACAAATTCAAACAAACTCAACTATCGATGAAGACATATCGCCATCAACTCTCGAAGTCTCAAAGAGACTCTGAAGTATCGCAGGCTGCTTGAAGTTGCGAGAATTTGTTAACTCCAAAGTTTTAAGTTTTAAGTTTATTCACCCCCTCCTCTAAACTTAACCAAAGCGCTTTCGAGGGACCAACAATTGGTATCGGAGCGGTGCTTACATTCGAAGGAATCCTACTTGTTGTGCTTGTGAAAATTCTTTAAAACTTTCTTTCAAGTTCTTGATTTTCAAGACTTGCATCATGGACAATACATGTATGCTAGAACTATGTTGATGTGTTCTCTTGATAGATTTGATGAGTATAAACAGCGAATGCAGGCATATCTCTTGCTGCTACTCATGATGAGATGATGGATGTACTAAGCGATGGACCACTTAGAGATTACAAAGCGATAATAAGGTGGGTGATGTGAAGCCGAGTACATTCTAAACCAAAAAGTGAATGGAATGCGAGAAGGCATGAAAAAGGCAAATCTCAACAACATTGCTATTGATATCATTTACGTAACCTTGGATAGCAATATGTACATGAAGGTTAAAGATTGCAAGGCGCAAAGGAACTTTGGGATAAGATTCACTTGATCTGTGATGGCGATGCAATAAAGAAGAACAAAATCGAGTGTGGCGAGAAAGAGATTTCAAAAGTTCAAGATCTTCGCCAAATGAAACCATTGAGCAAATGGAATCAAGATTCAATGCAATCTTGGATGAACTTACCTCTTTGAGTGTAAGTTATTCAAAAGAGGAAATAAACACCAAAATCTTGGAAGCTCTACTGCAAGAGATGTTTGGAAAATGAAAGTGATTTGCAATTGAAGAAATGAGAAAGTTGCATGAAGAAGACACCTTCAAATTGTTTTGAGATCTAAAGGCTTATGAATTTAGCAAAAGCTTGTGCTCAAATCCGAAAGGAAGAGCCAAAGACCACTGCGTTGGTTTCGCTTCACATCATGAAGAAACATCGGAGGATGAGTATGATATCTTTGGATGAGATGCAAGAAAATCAGGATGATGAAGACTGGAAAGGCCCCTGCAAGAAATTTTACAAAAAGGCCTACTGAAAGAAGGAAAGAAGAACCAAGGAAAGATAATGACTATCGTGCTTTCATTGCAAGAAACCAGGACACTTCAAACTGATCGCCTGAGTTAAAACAAGGCAAGGAACTCGATTATCTTTGCTTCAATCGCAAGAAGCTGGACATTTTAGACTGATTGTCGGATCTCATGAAGACCAAAAGTCAACAAAGAAGACTTGGCAAGAAGGCTATGGTTCTTTGAAGATGAATCAAGGCTATGAAGTTGAAGCGAAAAGGAAATGAATCGGATGACCTTTGCCTTTGAGTTCTTTGATATGGAGGATTATGCTTTGATGGCTAATATGGATGAAACTGAGGAGGTATACAACACTGTGTCTATCAACACTCCTGCTGGAAGTGATTGTGAATCAACTTGTGGTTCAAATCCTAGAAATTTCGACAACAATGAGACTTTGGATGCCATCCTTAATCAAGCGAGGATAATACAATCGGGCTATGAGGTTGTGAAAGGTGAAAAGAAACTCTTGAGTTAGAAGTTGGAAGATTGAAAATTTGAATTAAGGGTTCTCGAGGGTAAAGAAAAGATGTTGGGATGAGAATCAAAATAAGTCTGCTGAACATCCGGCAACCTCTGAATCTTTGAACCATCTTGTTCCAATATCGCATACAAATCGGGAAAGCCTTATGGAGATAGAAAGCAGGGCTTGGATTTGGAACTCGGCAATCTAGCAAGAGTGGATCCAATGGAGTTCATGAACCTAGTACCAAAATTGGTCCTAAGTTTGTACACACTAGATCCAACTCCCGTAAGGTTCTTTGAAGCGAAGAAACCCAATGAGAATGCTTCAAGAAGCAAAATCGAAGTCTAAGAAGTCACGACTCTAGTAAAAGAATAAATCAAAAAATAGAGACTGCTGTGCCTCTAAGCTCTTGATATGAGAGACCTCGCCGCTAAGTCTCACTGGACCACGGAAGGGTAAGCGAAATATTCCAAGGATAAGAATCCTAAACCCAAAAATGTTAATCATTCAAGGATACTTATCTCGGGGAAAGGTAGATTGTTTCCCGATGATGATTGGAATATTCCTGCATCTAATGCTAAAAACACTAAGTATAACCATACTGCCAGGGTAAAACCTATGCAATGGAATCAGCAAAGGGCTCAGCAGAGGATTTATACAAGGCCTCAGCAGAGACCTCAGCAGACTCCATATTATAGGGCTGGTTCTAACAGACAGCACACCTATGGTTATGCAAATGTTTCAAACAACAAGAATCACTTCAAACAAACATTATAAACCAAAAGGCCGGAAAATATATGTGATTCTACACAACCTCATGTTAGAACTTATGGATGTGTAGAATACATGTATGAACCAAAGTATGAACCAAAGTATGACACATTCAGAGAAGACCTTATGGAGACATGCCAATGGTCATGCTTACCATCGACCATTATGGACCCAAACAGGTTTGGGTACCTAATATGCATTAACTTTGTTTTGTAGGTGTGCGGTACTTTGACGGTGGATGTTCCGGACACATGACAAAGAATAAGCACTTTATTTATCAAACTTTGTGGCAAAAGATGGTCCAAGGGTGAATTTTGGCAACAAAAATACACTGGATATACATGAGGATATGGCAAACTTGTGAGGAATGGACTTACAATCAAGAATGTTGCATATGTGGAAGAGGTGAACTACAACTTCTTTGAGCCTTTGGACAATTCGTGATATGGGATACAAGGTCACTTTTGACAAAGACAATTGCATTGTCATTAGTGAAAGAGGTGATCAAGTTGTACTTGTTGGTAGAAGACAACGAGAATATGTATGTTGTGGATTGGTCTCATGCAGATTCGAAACACTGCACTGATAGTGCATACCAAGTCGAACTCAATTGGCTATGGCACAAGAAGTTGAATCACTTAAACTTTGATGCTATTAATCGGTTGGTAAAGAAGAAGCGGTGGTTGGTTTACCACGAGATCACATTCAAGAAGGATGCTATATGTGATGCTTGTCGGCCAAGGTAAGCAGAGATAAAGTCAAGCTTCAAATCAAAGACCAAACAATCAACAAATAGAGTGTTGGAGTGATGCATATGGATCTTTTGGACCAATAACTCCAACAAGTGTAACAGGAAAGAAGTACACTCACAGTGGTTGTGGATGATTATTCTAGATACACTTGGGTGATATTCATGAACAAGAAAAGTGAAACACTTCAAAGCATGCCTAATCTTTTGAAGAGATTACAAAATGAGAAAAGTTTAATGATGATAAAGATAAGATCGGATCAGGTAATTGAATTTCTCAATAAAGTTATAAGAGAATATTGTGAACAGAATGGTGTACTACATCAACTTCTGCTTCTTTGGTACACTGACAAAATGGGGTTCTTTGAAAGAAGAAACAAAACTTTAAGGAAGCGGGAAGAACAATGATTTGTGAGGCATTGCTACGAAAGATATTAAATTTGAAGCGATAAATCTGACATGCTATACACAAAAGCAGAACATCGATAAACAAGAAAGCTGCCAAGACACCTTATGAGATTTGGAATGGAAGGATACTAACATATCCTATTTTCATCCATTTGGAAGCAAATGTTTTATTCTAAATCATAAAGCTCATTTGAAAACATTCCAACCAAAATCGGATGAAGGAATTTTCTTAGGATATTCTTGATCAACAGAGCATTCAGAGTCTTGAACAAAAGATCAACTGAAACATGAAGAAACAATCCATGTTGTGTTTGATGAACCTAAGTTTCTTGGTATGGAAGATGAAGATTGTGAACTCTTTGAGAATCAACAAGTCACGATCCAGATTGTGTTGAAGTTTTGGAAAGATTCAATGACTTGAAAGTTTCGACATCGCCCTCTTGAACACCTGCGATAATGTTCTCGATGCAACAATCTAGGCGGTTCAAGGATCTCTTGACCCCTGTAGAAGAAACTACAAGCAGAGACCTACTTGAAGATGATGTTCACGAAAATCAAAATAATCAAAATCCTCAATGGTTAAGGAATCACCTCCTTGAACAAGTTATTGGCAATGTCTGACAAGGTGTGAGGACCGAAGACAAGCTGGAAGCCATGTTTACATTTTTTATACCAAATGGAACCTAAAGTTGTTGAAGAAGCTATTTGAGATCCAGGTGGATAATAGCTATGCAAGAAGAATTAAATGAATTTGAAAGAAATCAAGTTTGGACACTAGTTGAAAGGCCAAGTCATGCAAATATCATTGGTACTAAGTGGGTATCTGAAATAAACTTGATGAATCTGGTACCATTGTGAGGAACAAGGCCGGACTAGTTGCAAAGGCTATTCTCAAGCGGAAGGAATAGATTTTGATGAAACTTATGCACTGTTGCAAGACCGGAAGCTATCAGATTATTCTTGGCACATCTTTGCATATAAGAACTTCAAAGTATATCAAATGGATGTCAAGAGTGCATTTTGAATGGCATTCTAGAGGAGGAAGTTTATGTTCAAACAACCTCCTGGATTTGAAGTTAAAGATCAAGAAAATAAAGTGTATAGACTCAACAAAGCACTTTATGGATTGAAGCAAGCACCAAGAGCTTGGTATGAGACTTTATCTCAATTCTTGGTGGACAATGGTTTTACAAAAGGCACCATTGACAAGACTCTTTTCAGAATCAGTGAAGGGGACAGCACCCTACTGGTACAAATTTATGTTGATGACATAATTTTTGGTTCGAAAATGACTTACTTTGTGAAAAGTTTGCAAATTTAATGAAAAGTAAATTCCAAATGAGCATGATGGGAGAAATGAATTACTTTTGGGATTGCAAGTTAAACAAATGAAAGATGAAATCTTCATTCATCAAACCAAGTATACCAAGGAGTTCTTGAAGAAGTTTGGTATGGAAAGCGACTAAGAATTCAACTCCTATGAGTACAAACATCGATTGGATGAAGATAAAGAAGGCAAAGATGTTGATCGGACATTATCTGAAGGATGATAGGCGATCTGCTTTGTACTGCTTGCCAATGAGACTGATATATCCTTTCTTTGTAGGTGTTTGTGCAAGATTTCAATCAAAACCAAAAAAAAAGTCATTTAGAGTGCGAGTCAAGAGAATTCTCAAGTATCTAAAAGAGACTTTGGGAGTAGGGATATGGTAATCCAGGAAGGAAGCTTCAAAGTTATATCCTACTCAGATTCAGATTATCTTTGGATGCAAGATTGATAGAAAAAGCACCTCAGGAACACCGTCGAGTTAATGGGAAATAGAGTGGTCTCTGGTTCGAAAGAAGCAAATTCTATATCAACTTCCATTCTTTGGTTTGAATACATTCTTCTTTGGAAGTTCTTTGTGCACAAGTACTTTGGCTAAGACAACAATTAAGGGATTATGGAATTGAAGAAAAGGAAATTCCAATTATGTGTGATAACACAAGTGCAATTGCAATCACGAGAAAATCCAGTTTTGCACTCAAGAACCAAGCACATTGATGTGAGACATCATTTTATAAGAGATCATGTTGAAAAGAAAGATGTTGTGGTTACATACATCCCTCTTGAAGATCAACTTGTCGATATTTTCACTAAACCACTTGAGAGTGAAAGATTTTCCAAATTAAAGGGTGAACTTGGAATTATAAAGTTGGTGATATTTGAGTTGTCTTGGAATTCACCAAGGGATTAGTCTTTGCTATGTTGGGTGAGCTCACTTAGCAGATTAGTCATTGGTATCAACAATTCCATGTACTTATGTTTGGACAATTGAGCAAATGAGGTTTCAAAGGGATTGATCTTTGTCATGTTGGGTGAGCTCACTTGATGGATCGAGTCATTGGTATTAAACTTCATCTTGTATTATCAATTGAACAAAACAAGAAGAAAACAAGGATCGCCAGAGTGCTTTTGTCGAGTGCTTGAAACTACTGGCTATAAGTAGATCTTGAGCCAACCTGTTTGAGAGGATTACCTGCTTTGGAAGGAGCGTTACAGTCAAAGTAATTAAAGTCTAAAGCAGTTTGGCGGGATATTTATTCTATCCATTATTACCATAGTTAAACCATCCAACGGTTACAAACGTTATGGAGGAGTAATGGGCCATGTGTCAAGACAGAACTTATTCAATTTTAATCGTGGTTACCTCGATATGCGTGCAATGACGGTTTCAACTACGATCTTGTCTATATATTGATTTGTTATCTGTGAGAATCGTCACTTGCAATTCTGCTTTATCACTGCAAATCTTTTACACTGTGTGAACACAGATTTGAGATTCAATCTTCTTCATCTCGTCGTTCTCATTAAAATGGCGGAAAGGATTGAAGTTCAAATCGAATCAAGCCAAAGTGTGAGAGGATATGTTGTTGATGCAAAACAAACAGAGTTGGCTATTAATAGGTCGAAGAATAAAGAGGTTTGCAGGCTTGGAGAACAAACTCAATATCCGGGTAGAAACGATCTCATACACCAATGTTATTGATTTCTGGAAGAATATGGTTGTGGAAGAAGGAAGGCTGAAGCATTCAAGACTACGGTGAATCTTTGAGGAGCTTGTAATCTCCTCTAGTCTACTGAGGGAAGTGTTTGGATTTGAAGAAGTTGTAGATGGTTCAGTAAATCCTGAAGCAATGGGATTGGACAAATTGGCATTTGTGGATCAGATTAAAACAAGTCTGACCATCAAATCCGTGCAGGCATCAATTGCAAACATATTGGAAATGAATACGACCTCTTTGAGCAAGCTCATTGCAAAGAACATACTTGGGCTAGTTGGCAGTATGGATACTCTATCAGGACCCAAGATAGAGTTGATGATAATCATCTGCAGGAGCATGAGGTTTGATCAATTTTGGTTATTTCATTCATTATATGAAGAAAGTAGCCAAGGAGGAGAAATTAGGGAAAAGGAAATCAAAGGCCTTACCCTTGGGATTGATGATTCAGACCCTGTTGAATCATTTGAATGTTCCTGATCTTGAAGCTGAGAATATTAATCAGTCTAGATACAAGAAGGAAATTAATCATGCTATTCTGGTCAGATGATGATGAAGAGGTTGTTGAAGAAATTGCTTGGTGATGATAATGATGATGATGATGGTGATCTTTGGTGGTGAGCGAGGTTGACAAACTAAGAAAATATCTATTAAACCTGCTGCACCCAAGAAAACTGCTGAGAAGAGAAAGGATGGTGGTACAAAGAAAGTGACTGAAGGTTCAAAACCTTCAAAGAAGACAAGAAAGGAAACAACATAGACTGCTGAGTCTGCTGAGGGTCAAGTGGAGGTTACTGACCCTGCTGTACCTACAAGGAAAACTGTTGTTGAAATTTTGAGAGAACAACAAAAAGAAGCCAGCAGGAAGAGGAAGTCTGCTGTGACTGAAAAAGATGATGATGAACCTCTCTCCAAGAGGATGAAGGAAATTGCCAAAAAGAAGAAATATGGCAAAGGGAAAGAGTTGAAGAACTTGGAAGCTCAAAGAATCCAAGAAGAAGCATCGATAGAAGAGAAAGAAGAATTTGTTGAGGTGAGCCCTTAACTATTATTCCGCTTTGTAGTAATTAGTGACTCCTCACTTTGAAGAGGTTGTCAAATCATCGATCTTTGGAATGATTGTTGTTGAGCAATCTGTTGAAGATACAATGATCATCGACCACTGAACTCTTTGTAGTATCTTACGAAGAACCACAACAAACCACATGAACTGAACTCTTTGTGGTGGTTGGAGAAATAAATCAAGACTTGGTTGAAGACCACTGCAAATGTGGCAAGAACTCGGGGAAGAAGCGGTCTCTTTGCTAAGTGTGATCTGAGATGGAAGTAGTAGGCATAAATTTACAATCACAAAGACCAACTCTTGACTTTCAAACATCTGTTGAAGAAACTTTGAATCAACTTGTTGGAACCTTTGGAGGTCAACAAAGTCTGGAGCTGCTCAGGAGATCCTTCATCCCATTTGAAAGGCATGAGAAACAAAGAAGGAAAGCGAGAGGAGTTTGTAGATCCCAAACTTCAAATTCTTTGACTACTACTTAGTGGAAGTTTGGTTTCTACAAAAGACAAAAGCATTTCTTGAACCAATGACAGATCTTGAAGAATAGGCTTTTTGGCAACCGGGAGTGGAGAACTTGGTGGATCGATTGATACAACCTGTTTGCAATCAAGATTGATGGATATATTTGATGAGCAACAGAAGGAGGAGGGTATCAAGTTTAGAGATCCAAGAGATGGTCCTGATGATTCTTCCTCATCATCTGATAGTAGAGGAGACTTCCCCTCTGGACCAGGAGGAACCAGTGGGACTGCATTAATGAAAGAACCACCTGTACAACAGTCCACTGATACTGGCAAGTCTGCTGAGGGCCAGCAGACTGGAGAGATGGATGAGGATCTACAGGATCTCACCATGGATGATCTGGAGGCATTGATCAATGAAGGCATTACTCTGAGTCTTTGGAAGGTGATGATGAACCAAGTACATTCCATGTTGTAGAGCCTCTTGCTAAAGCGATCTTGCCGACAGTGAGGATTTGGATGGAGAAAAGGTTCTCGATATTAATGAACCTAGTGCCGATTCTGAAGAGTCAATTGAATATCAAGATGGATTTGACATTGAAGGCACTCTAACTAAAAGCGCCATCATCCCGCACAAGATTGGTAATCTTTGAAGGTTTCAAGTGGATAATGAGGCTACATTCAATCCACGAGGAAGTTGAAGAGAGAGGTACAGTTCTTGCCGAGGTACAAACAAAGACTGGACAAAGGTTGGAGCAGGAGAGTGCAGTCTTTGAGTCTCAAACGACACTGGACAAAGGTTGGAACTCGCTTTGGGTTTGGAGGAAACCCTGTTGTTGATGAAATTTCTTTGTAATGGAGCCTCTCTGGAGCCAAAGGCCATCAGGGAAGGATAGTCGGCGGTGATATTGTTACTCTAGAAGAGCAATTTCTTTGGACTATGACTACGAGTGATGATGAATTTCAAATTTTTGGAGAAGAAGAAGTTCTTTGAAGAACTGCACAAGATCCTATCATGGAAGATATTCTTGGTGCTATGGTTGAGGAAGGACCTCCCCTGCTTTGGGAGAGATATGAGTAAGGCAATGGTCATCGGCGAGACAGAGGCACAATATAGAGTTGAGAGCTCTTGATGGATCTCTTGATTGTAGAGTAAGGAGTGGAGTGTCGATTGAAGTTTTCAATGAGTTAGGCTGTTAGAAATGATATGCAATGATTAAGAACTCAAGCTGACGAGCAAGAACAAAGATTTGAAGAAGCGATGAAGATGGTGAATGAAAGCAGGACAATCTGTTGATCTGATTGCTTCAAATTTTACATCCACTCAAAATGTTGTCAGCGATATGATGCTAGATGTGAGAGGCATCAAGGTTGGAAACACTTGCAAAAGATAAACTACGAAACAACAACTTATTTCTATCTATCGAAACTTGACAACCTTGCTTTCGCAACATCCGAACCTCATCGAGCTCTTCTTTGCACAACAACTTTCTTGTGCTCGACCCCAAACTCACTGAGCGGATCAGCAATTTGGAGGAGACATTGCAATCCGGGATTCTTTGCTCTTGATACTAGGCTGGAACTATGGAAGGTCAATTGCATAGAGTGATAGTATCACGAGGAGGCTATTCATGGCCTTATATCCCGTTTCGTTGATGATGTCACTAAGGGAAGAGGGCCAATCATTTGCGACAAAGGAGGCTGCAAGACTCTTTGCCAGAAAAAGATGGACGAGATGATACAAATGCTTTGAGCAACCTTTGCACTGGCAGAGTTCAACTCATTTGATGATCTGTTTAGGCAAGTACAAGAAAGAGTATTACAACAGGAGGAGACCTTATCATAACATGGGGTTTCATGAAGGTCTTAACTCTTTCTTGGGTTTGAAATTTTGGGAAGCAAGAGTCGAGGAGATCTAAGGGCAAGCAAGAAGTAGAAGAAGTAGCAAAGGTGATAAGGTGCTACCCATTACAAAAGCAAGGGACTCACTTTGGATGAATTCAAGGAGTTGTATTTGAAGTTTGGATTGAGTGAATGAAATTAATCTTATCCTCCTGAAGCATGGGATTTGGTGGAAGCAAGTCAATCCTACATTGATTTTACAACGATTGAAAATGAATGGATGAGGATATGATAGAACAAATCAGAGCCTATCAAGAACAAGCTGAGAAGGCTAGAAGAGAAAGAGAAAAGAGACAATAGATCAGCATATACTTATTATTCCTTATCTTTGCTGTATCTAGTTGTAATAACTGAACAATGATTATAATGAGAATTGGTGAATTTGTTCTGCTTTTTTGTTGTTTATCTTTTGCTTTCTTTGATTAGGTGAGGGTAGTGGCATAAATCACCAAAAGGGAAATTGTTGGACTTATTTCTTAGTTTTGATGATGAGTGCCACACTTATTTGTTATAGTGCAAAGGCAAAAAGATGTTTAGATTAAATGTATAGGTTTATTAGAGTTTGATTCATAAATAGGTTTGATCAAACAAGCCTTTGTAAAGGCCTCTTGATTTATATCATTGATGAGTCTAAGTCGATAGGGTAGATAGGTCGATGAGACGTCGAGAATCTCTTGAAGATCAAGGCGAGAGGCGAAGATCAAGGAGTGAGGTTCAAACTTCGATAATTGAAGGCTAAGGGATCAAACTTAGTATTTAAAGTGAAGGATATGGAATCGGACTTTAGGCAAGTCTGTGATGACTAAAGCGATTGCATATACCTTGTATAGAAGGTCTAAGTTCCATTAGTTGGATGATGTTTGGAACTTGGTTATAATTAAAATGATGTAATCTAACTTCACAAATAAAAGTTAGATAAAAGTAATCATTGCATTATATTTTACATACGAAATATGGCGATCATCGATGATAGGTACTTGTGAGACTCATGAACTCTTGATATATTACCTCGATTAATTCAAGTTTATTTGAAGATTACATGGATAAGGACATCCAACTACCTCGACTTATCAAGAAAATCAAAGGTGAGATTAAAAGGCGTTGGGATGATCCACATTTTTATCCATTGGATACAAGTCAAAGGGTGGATGATCGCTTTGTCAAAAGGAATCGACAAAGATGTCGATCCCATGAATAGTGACAGACTGCATATTAGATGGGACAAAAACAGAGAACGGTCACATTTGAATTTCAAATACAAGTCACATGCATTCCTACCTATAAATAGAGGACTTTCAACTCAGAAAAAGATGATGAAATTTGGAAAAACTTTAAGTGATAATCTTGAAGGTGAAAAACACCTGCTTGAACCTCATGAGCATAAGTTCTTTGATCTAGAAAATTTCTTCAAGTGTATTACGTGTTCAATTTGCATCAAGCATACACACTTGAAATTTGCAAGTGCTGATTACATCATCCTAATCAGGCTGCTTTTGAATTGAATCATTTATTTGATTCATTCTTTATTTTATAAAGAACCTCTTGAAGACAGTGAAGCATCTGCTGGTGTGAAAGATGTTGTTTGTGGTGGAGTGGTGAAGAGGCAATCCTACCCTTCAAGGACCAGTGGAAGACTAAGGAGCGAGCAATTCTACCTGTTCGAGCCAGGTTTGTGAAGCCATAGTCATTGGTGAAGGACAAACAACTTAGGAATCTTTGTAATGACTACATCAAAGATCTACAGTGAATTTCCTCCAACATCACAGGAGAAGAGTGGGCGTGCATGATTACATCACACTGGAACCACTATAAAAACCTGCCTACTTACTTTCTGCTTTTACTTTCTGCACTTAGTTTACTTCACTCATCAACCTACTGAATCTAGCAACTGAAATCACACACTTGCACTACTAAGTATCTAATACTTAGTATCATATTTGACAACAAGTATTAAGGCTTAATTTTGATTTAATTCCGTTGCACAAATTCAGCAAACTCAACTATCAGTAGACTACTATTTATCGGCCAGAGCTCATCGAAGTCTCAAGCAGACTCTGAAGTATCGTGATGCTTTGAAGTGCAGAATTTGTTAACTCCAAAGTTTTAAGTGTTAAGTTTATTCACCCCCTCCCCCCCTCTAAACTTAACCAAAGCCTTTTCAAGGGACCAACACCATCAAACTCGAAGATGAACATAATTAGGGCTCAAACATACCTTAACAAAGCTGCAACTTTCTGATGTCAAAACGTTGCTCTCTTCACAACGATTCCGTGCTCTACTCTGAACTGAAAACCGTCAAGAACCGCTTTAGCAACGGATAAAAAAATCCCTCAGCCCTAACTTGCTCTCACACGTAGGAAATAAGTTTGGAGGTGGAGAAAATCTGATGAAAATAATTAGGGAAAATTGTTTGGGGTTAATTTTCCTTAAATAGGAAAATCCCAAAAATTTACCTTATCATTTTTTTCCCTTAATTACCCTTACTAACCAGATTTTCCTCCTTAATTATATACATATATCTCAAATTATATATATATAAATATCCGAATTATTAAACTGAAAAAAAGGAACCGAACCCAATATTTTGTTTTCGCAAAATGACACGTCTGCCCTTTCCCGAAAATCGGAATATTACATTCTTCCCCCTTAAAGGAGTTTCATCCTCGAAACTTAGAACATACCTGGTAAGTCCATAAAATTTGGAAATTCACTGATCATATCATCCTCGACTTCGCAAGTAGCTTCATCCGGCGAATGATTGCTCCATTGCACCAAAACCAAAGGGACCAACCGTCTCTTTATCATATTTTCTTTCCGGTCCAAAATTCTGATCGGTTTCTCATCATATTCTAGATTATCTTGAAGAACCTACGGATCAACAGTAGTCTCAACATCCATCTTGGTCAAACACTTCTTCAACATCGAGACATGAAACACGTTGTGGACTCTTGACATGGATTCCGGTAACTTAAGCTTGTATGCCAATGGTCCAACTCTTTCCAAAATATCAAAAGGTCCAACATACCTCGGACTTAGCTTTCCCTTTTGTCCAAAACATTTCACTCCCTTCATTGGTGAAGCCCGTAGATAAACTCTTTCACCAACTTCAAACTCCAAAGGCCTTCTTCTAACATCTGCCCAACTCTTCTGTCTATCTTGAGCCGCCTTCAGATTCTTCTTGACCAACTGAACCCTTTCTTTAGCTTGTTCAACCATTTCCGGCTCTGTGATCTGTCTTTCCCCGACTTCATCCCAAAACAGCAGCATTCTACACCTTCTTCCATACAACGCTTCAAACGGTTGCATGCCTATGCTTGCATGATAACTGTTGTTGTAGGCAAACTCCGCCACTGGTAGGTAATCATCCCATGATCCACCTACTTCCAAAACACAAGCTCTCAACATATCTTCAAGTGTTTGGTTAGTCCTCTCAGATTGTCCATCTGTCTGAGGATGAAAGGCCGTACTCAAATCCAACTTGGTTCCAAAGGCTACTTGTAAACTTTTCCAAAACCGACTGATGAACCTCGACTCATGATCCGAAACTATCGAGATAGGTACTCCGTGTAACTTCACTATATTATCCAAGTATAGTGTCGTCATCTTCTTCAAGGGCATATCAACCTTATACGGTAAGAAATGAGCGGATTTGTTCAATCTATCCACAATAACCCAAATCGCATCATCTCCGCCCTTCGTCTTAGGTAAACCGGTGATGAAATCCATCGTAATCTTATCCCATTTCCATTCCGGGATATCCACTGGCTTAAGCATTCCTCCTGGTCTTCTATATTCTGCTTTAACTTTTTGACAAATGTCACACTCTGGAACGAACTTGGCTATTTCCAACTTCATCGAGGGCCACCAAAACCTTTCCTTCAAGTCCCGATACATATTGGTAGAACCTGGATGAACTGCAAAAGCAATCCTATGTGCCTCTTCCATAACTCTCTGTCTTAAATTACCAATATTAGGCACACACAAACGATCCTGATACCAAAGGTTTCCATTCTTGTCCAAGACATAACCCACCGTAGGCTTCTCTCTAGCGACTCGCTTCAAGTCAACCAAAGCTGGGTCTTCGTCTTGCTTTTCCCGAATGTCATCCATCAACTCGGACCTTGCTAACAACGGTGCTACAAACTGCCGGTCTTCAATCTGATCAAACTCCGAATCTGCAGCCCATTTAACCTCTCTGCAACAACTTCAACACTTTAAACCGCAAACACTGGTTTCCTACTCAAAGCATCGGCTACTACATTTGCTTTACCCGGATGGTACTGAATATCCAAGTAATAATCCTTAACAAACTCTAACCATCTCCTTTGTCTCATATTCAGATTTTCTTGGGTAAAGAAATACTCCAAGCTCTTGTGATCTGTGAAATACCTCGCCTTAACTCCATACAAGTTGTGCCTCCAAATCTTCAGGGAAAACACTACTGCTGCCAAATCTAAGTCATGCTTTGGGTAATTCTTCTCATGCACCTTCAACTGTCTAGATGCATAAGCGATCACCTTCCCTCCTTGCATTAACACACAACCCAAACCTTGCCCCGAAGCATCTGTGTAAACGTCGTAATTATCAAAGATCTCCGGAACCGCCAATACTGGGGTTGTAGTCAACTTCGTCTTCAATGTCTGAAAAGCCTCTTTACACTCACTGGTCCACTCGAACTTTACATTCTTTTGAGTGAGCCGGGTAACTGGTGTAGCTATCTTTGAGAAATCCTGAACAAACTTCCTATAGTAGCCAGCCAAGCCGAGAAAACTCCTAACCTCTGAAACTGTAGTCGGTCTGGACCACTTCTCAACCACTTCAATCTTCACGGGATCGACCTTAATGCCATCACCAGAAATGACATGACCCAAGAAACTCACTTGATCCAACCAAAAGTCACACTTCGAGAACTTAGCATACAACTGGTTCTCCTTCAAGGTATCCAACACTATCCTTAAGTGTTCCTCATGTTCTTTCTCATCCTTAGAGTACACTAGAATGTCGTCTATGAACACTATCACAAACTTATCCAAGTATGGCATGAAAACTCGCTGCATCAAATCCATAAATGCAGATGGAGCATTAGTGAGTCCAAAAGGCATGACTAAGAATTCATAATGTCCATACCTTGTACTGAAAGCCGTCTTCGGTATATCTGCTACCTTGATCTTCAACTGGTGATAACCTGACCTAAGATCAATCTTGGAAAACACTCTCTTGCCTTGCAACTGGTTAAACAAATCATCAATCCTTGGCAAAGGGTATTTATTCTTGATGGTAAGATTGTTCAACGCTCTGTAATCTGTACACATCCTCATGCTACCATCTTTCTTCTTAACGAACAACACTGGGGCTCCCCAACGCGAAGTACTAGGCTGAATTATGTTCCTCTCAAGCATATCCTTAAGTTGATCTTTCAAATCCTTCAATTCAGCCGGTGCCATTCTTTAGGGTGCCTTAGCAACTGGTGCCGCTCCGGGTACCAACTTGATCTCAAATTCAATCTCCCTATCCGGCATGTTTCCTGGTAACTCTTCCGGAAACACTTTAGGGTACTCCTTGACTACAGGGGTTTCCTCTAAATTAGGCTTCACTTGCTCCACATCAACTGCGTACAACAACCAGCCTTCACAACCTTTCTGACAAGCTCTTATAGCCTTAACTGCTGAAATTATAGGGTGACGCTTCTTACTAGATTTGTAAACGTTACCCTGGTAAGTCTTATCTGATCTCCCGGGTACCTTAAAGGTCACTCTCTTTTCTACAATCCAAGTGAACATAATTCTCGGATAGCCAATCTATTCCAAGAATCACATCGAAATCTGAAAAGTCTAGAACCGTAAAGTCGCTCTTGCATCGATAAGATCCAACTCAAACATCTACTTGTGGCATCAACTTGGTTACCTTAGTCACTCTTCCTAAAGGTGTTGTGATCTCCAAGGTGTTTCTTAAAGGTTCCATTGGTAGGTTAAGCTTCTTAGCTACCTTAGTTGACACAAAAGTAGTAGACGCTCCCGTATCAAACAATGCCGTAACTGCTAAGTTGTTTAATATTATTGTACCTAGGATGTGAATTCATTTATTTAAATACGAATACAACATGATTTAAATAGTGCAATAGAAGTAATCTAATAAATTAAAATAAACAATAAAGGTACCTGAAATAACATTATCGTCTGGTTTCGCTACCTCAGCATCCACTGCAAAGACTCGAACTAGGCGACTCGGGCCGCCTTTTCCACTTCCTTGACTCGGAATATTCGAACTCCCCTTCATTGGACACATCTTGGCAAAATGTCCTAGATCTCCACAGTAGTAGCAGCCGCCTGTATTGGCCTTACACTCGCCCGAATGGTTCCTGTTACACTTAGGACAAAGTGGTGCTCCGGTTGGAGGTTTACTCGCTGCAGGGGCTGTTGTTTTCTTGAAATTCTGTTGCGGTGATCCCCGGCTATTGCCCTGGCTTGTTCCAAAATTCCTCTTGCTCCCAATAACAATGGTGGCCTTCTTCCTGAATGTCTCAACCTCTAAGGCCTTATTCAACAACTCAGCCATATTCTTGGCTGTGAAACCTAACATGCCAGACTGTATCTGATACGATAATTCTTCCTTGAATAGGGCCATCTTCCTCTCTTCTACCTTCATTAACTCGGGGTAAAACCTTCCCAACTCATTAAACTTATTGGTGTATTGTGATACTGTCATGTAGTTACCCTGCTTAAGCTTTAAGAACTGGCTTGCCATGTCTGCCTGCACTGTTGCTGGAAAATAATCATTATAGAACATTGCCTTAAAGCTTTCCCAATATGTCACTTTCCCGTTCTTTCTCTCAGATCGCATCGATCCAAGCTTCATTTTACACTAAAAGAAACCAATCGCTAATCTGTGCCATCTCGGTCTATGGAACATTGATGTTCCTACAAGCTTTCTCAGAGCTTCTCAACCTTTCATCTGCCTTTGAATGCTCCACATTACCAAAGAAGTCTTGAACTTTGTTCCTCCTTAATCTCGTATACCAATCAACCGGTGGTGCTTGCTCATGTGCCGGTCTAACTGGTGGGGCTTGTGGATAAACTAGAGGGTATCCATAAGGTATTTCATGGTGATACTGTTGTTGCTGGTATGGTGGTTGATAGAGACCGTAGGGTGGGTATCCAAAGCCTTGTTGGTGATCAAAACGGGGTGAAGGTGGTATAGTAGGTCGAGGAGTGTGACCTACCGGAGGAGGGTAAAAGTTCTGCTGCTGATGATGATGAAAAACCGGTGGTGAGGGTGGCTCACCGGTGGAGGGTAAACACTGACTAGTGGCGGGTAAATGCTTACTAGAGGGGGTACACTGACTGGTGGAATGTCTCCTACTACAGTGACTCGTATAGGTGCTTCGCCTGGTTCTCCATAAATGTAGTTGTACCTTGGTGGAGGGTAGCTTACTAGTGGTGGTACTAAACCCGCTGGAACGTCACTTACCAATGAAACCTGAACCGAACTTCCCACATTCCATTGTGGGCGTTGCTCCGGATGAGGTCGTGGTGAAAAACTCTGCTGAGATCGTGGTGTAGGGGTCACAGTATGAGGGAGTGGAGTGGGGCTCGGATGTGGTGAAGGATTCTGCCTCATAAAACCGCCTCTTACGACTGGTGTCGGACTTTCTCGTCGAACTCCTGATGCTTCTGCACCCGCTCCGGTTCTAGTGAACACCATCCTGATGATCAAAGAAACCCATAACATTACTAAGAGGTCTAAAGAAAACTTATCTTAAAAGAAAGGAAGCCTAAAAGACGCTTTTCTCTGATACCAACTGTAACGCCCTGTTCCCGGACACCGAGTCCTTATCCGGAAATCGAAACGTTCGGCACGCATAATATTAAATAAATTATATTACACGTAAGCCTCTACTACGTCGTATCAAATAAAAGCAAACGGAAGCTAAAAGACTCGGGTAAATTTTTTTTCCAAATAACCAAGGATAGAAATAAGGAACTAAAGAGGAAATGTAATATTATTACATTTGAAATTGAAACCAACGAATCCAAAATGTACAAATTCCAAAGTACTAAAAGCAAACTACAAAATCCAACAATAAACCAAGTCTTTGAAATAAATGAAAGAAACGAATAAATAAAAATCAAGGTCTTCAACTTCGGAGTCCTCAAACGTCGTCATCAAAGTCCTCCTCGAACTACAAGTCTACCTGTTCGTCTTCTCTCCCCAAAACACATAAATAAACATGCATTTGAGGTAAGTACAATGTACAAAGTAAGAAGTAGAATCTACAATTTAATTAAGGTTGTTTATTACTAAAAGATTTTTCTTAATGAGACCGACTCAATTTAGGGTTCATTCCATGGCCATCGACACGTCATCTATCTAAACAACTAAAGAACAGGTTGGCTTGCTGCTCTTCAACTGCTTGAACCACTGGTCCTTAGAGGGTTGTATTGCCTCTTCACCAGCTACCACCACAAACACAGTCTACCCGACTGCAAAAGTCACAACTGTCATTGGCAACTCTTTGACCGTATTGCTTCACAGTCTAAACCTTTGATTAAGAATCAAAGTTGGGCTGAGAATCAATAAATTGGTTCTTGCTTGTGGTTCTTCAAAGTGCCGAAATCTGGATATGATCGATTGTAGCTTGAACACTTGAAGGATTCTGGATATGATCTTGTTTGAGCGCAGATATTGATAGCAATTCAAATGGACTAGACTTGTGATCAAAATGCTTGTAAATTTGTGTTTTTGTCTGTTTGATCCTTGATGTAAAGTCCTCTATTTATAGTGTGATGTCCAACGTTCATCTTGTTTGAATTTGAATTGTATCAACGTCTATATTTTCAGATGTAGAAGACCATTCTGACATGTCAGTCCTTCATCTAATAAAATTCCTAGATTTATAACGTTCGAATGTACTTTCAGTTGTTTGGATGGTTGACTATAAAATTGAGTTTCCTGATCAGTTTTATACTGAGTATGTCAATTTTCAGTTTGTTAACTGACTTAGAGCATTAACTTAATTTTTACTCTTCTTCAAAACTTCAGTACTCTATTTATTTGATTTTATGTGACTGAATCAGATTACACCATTTGTTATACATATCATCTAAAATATCATTGTCCTTATGATACTTAGGTCTTCGTTCAAGATCCATAAAGTCAGTTCACGCCATCACATACTTACCTGAATTCTAATTTTACAGCCTCGGCTTAAAATCTTCATAACTGAGTTTGAGCCCTCGGTTCTTCAATCTTCTTCAAACTGAGTCTGTGTCCCTTAGTCCTTCAAATATTGAGTTTGTTCCCTCAGTCCTTCAAATACTGAGTTTGTTCCATCAGCCTTCAGTTCTAGATAAGCCAACCGAGTATGTGCCCCTCAGCGAACTTACATTCTTCAGCTCTGAGTGAAATTTGGTTTTAGGTGTATATCTTCAGTTTTAAGTTCAGTTCCAGTTTTCTAGATGATTTCCAGTATTCAGTTTTACGACACTTCTATCTATTATAGTGCTTTCCTGATATAACCTATATAATTATCAAACTCTAGTAAACCTTATACATTCAGTTCTAGACATCTTTTTTCTTTCCACTATAACAGCTAGTTCCAGCACTTCATCAATGAGGTGTAAACAAACATATATTTAAATAAGAAGAATCATCATCAAAACTAAATTTTATTTTCAACAACTTCCAATGCCCTTGATCTTTACAGTAATTACAGACATCTGTGGCTTTAGGACCTTTGGACTTCTTGGATTTATTCTTCCCAGTCTACTGTAAATATCATTTTCCACTGCTGCTGACTACTAGTCCTGCAACCTGACTGTCTGTCCCTGCTGCCTTGTGTCTCAGCTCCCTGGCATGTAAGGTTGCCCTCACATCCTCTAAAGCCACTGTATCCTTCCCAACTATGAAGGACTGCACAAAGTTCTCATATGAACTTGGTAGTGAAACCAACAAGATTAGGGCTGCATCTTCATCTTCAATTTTAACATCAAAATTTCATGAGATTAAGTAATATTGCGTTCAGTTGATCCAGATGTTCCCTCAGCAGACCTCCTTCATGCATCCTTAGACTAAACAGTCTCTGCTTCAGCAGCAACTTGTTGGTTAATGACTTAGTCATTTACAGGCTTTCAAGCTTTTCCAACAACTTGGCAGCTGTGTCTTCCTCGACAACCTAAGTGATAACATCATCAGATAAGCACAACATGAAGGTTGCATGTGCTTTCTCTTCCAGACTTGTAGAATCTGCTGAACTGACATCTCCTTTAACAGATAAAGAAGTCCACAACCCTTGTTGTTTCAACAAGGCCCGCATCTTGATTTACCATAGACTAAAATTGTTTCTTCCTATAAATTTGTCGATTTTTACGTTAACTGCAGACATTTTTCTTGCCAAAGAACAAAACTTTTATCACAGAAACCTAGCACCGGCGAAGGTCTTGGTGAAGATAAAATCCGTTCGTACAGATGATTCCCAGAACCAACGCTCTGATACCAATTTGTTATAACAGGATAGGGAATCCAGATGCAAGATAGATAAATTAACTGGTGCAATCTAACATAAACAATCACACTGAGAACAGAAACAAGAAGAACACAAGGATTTAACGTGGTTTACGGCGCTGTGCCGACTACTCCACGGACATAAAAGAGTTAATTATTACCACGATTAACCATGATTAATCTTGGAATAAATGAGATGCTGCCACATGTCCAACTAACTTGTCCCTAATTGACTTTTAACCATTGTATAATCCTCTGAATCTTTCCAACGTTCCTTTTATCTTGACCATTGATTTGTTGATTAAATCAAGGATTGTAATCCATCCTTATCCACTTAATCTTCAAATGTAACTTTTGATTAAATCAAGATTTCCATTCAGCAGACATCTGGATTATACCAGTGAGCTAATTTTAGTCTGCTGTGTTTTAATAATACTTTAGCAAACTTCTTGTCATCTAACTTTTTATTGTGAAGTTAGAGTACACAATTTTGATTATAACTAAGTTCCAATCACCACATAACATATGGAACTTAGACCTTGTACACAAGGTATATGTGATCAGTTTAGGTCATTACAGAATTCCCTAAATTCTGATTACATATCCTTTACATTAAATACTAAGTTTGATCCATTAGCCTTCAACAACTGAGTTTGAGCCCTCAGCCTTCATCCATCAGCAGGTTCCTAGTGAGTGACCTAGAGAGCCTACTGACCTAGATAGGTCTGCGGATATAGTCAGCTGACCATTTTACAATGCTTGTTTGATCAAACCTATACAAAGATCAAACTCTAGTAAGCCTATACATTTAATCTAGACATCTTTTGCCTTTGCTCTATAACAGCTAGTCTGGCACCCATCATTAAAACTTAAAATACTTCCAACAGTTTCCCTCTTTTTAGTGATGATGCCAATACCCCTCTTATAGCAAAGCAAAAAGATAAAGCAAAAACAGAACAAATTCATTCATATCTCATTACAAATCACATATGTTCAAAATTATTACAAACTAGGATCAACAAAGGATAAATGCGTAAGTAAATGTGCTGATCTAGTTTATGTTGATGTCTTGTTCTTGCTTCTCTTGATACTCCCTGATTTCCCTGACTACATCTGGCATCCATTGATTTTCCAATGTGGAAAATTCAATCTAGGTATGTATCTATTTCCACCATTTCCAGGCTTCTGGTAGAGTCAACCTTATGGTATGAACATTGAAGCCTTCTCCCAAATAGGAATGCTTGAATTCTTCCCGTGAATCCCTTGTTGTCCAACTTCCCATTCTTTGACCTCTTCAACCTCTTCCACCTCTGCTAGAAGCTCTTATGGATTTGACCCTTACTTCCCAAAAATTAAGTCCAATAAAGGAATTAAGTCCTCTCTGAAAGGTCATATCATGGTAAGGTCTTTCTTTGAATAGTACAGTTTCTTGTACACTTTCAGTAGATCATCAGTCAACTGTATCCTGCCAGGTGTAGGGTTCCTGAATTCATTGATTTCACCCTCCCATCTCTTTTTGCTTTAGATTCTGCCAATTTTTTTTTGCTTCTTCTGTCTGACCTTCTTCCCCCTTATTGACATCATCAATAAACCGGTTGAGCAGGCCATGAACACTTTCTTGTGTGACTACCAAATTTGCCAGTTGTCTTTCCATAATTTCAGTCCTTGTGTCAACTGTAGTAATTCGTCCTTCCATAGTTTGTTCCAGCAGATTGATCCTTTCAGTTAGTTTAGGATCCAATATAGCAGGGTGAGGTGCCTCAACTGGCTTAGGTGCCTCAGTAAGCTTGTCAATCTTCTTGTGCATTGAGGCAATCTGCTCATGCAAATTTTTATCTCAGTTTACCGTGATGTTCTTTATACCTCTTACATCTCTGAGTAGATCATTTATAGCAAATTGAGTAGAAGTAATGTTGGAAGCAATTGTTTCAATGGCTCTTCCTCTATTTTCCACCAAATTCACTAAGTCTTCAAACCTCTGTTCACTTCTTGTCAGTTGAGTTCTTAGCAATGTAATATCATTTTTTACAGCTCTTAACTCCTCCAAAAAATTTGATGGTACTGCACCAGTCATACCACCATCCATTTGTCCAGCAAAATCACCAGAAGGCTCTTCAACATGATCATCTGCCCTAGGTTGTCTCCCAACAATTGCTCTTGTCCTATCCCATTCATGGGGTTCAGGACCTTCTTCAATATCATCTCCAAAATTATCTTCAAGAGCAGGTTCTTGTACATGTTGAGCCTCTTGTATTGCCTCCAAAACAGGTACTTCTTTAAAAATTGGGACATGTGCCTATTGGGGCTCTACCTCTACCTCTTCTTTTTCTTCAGGCATTTGAAACTCCTCATCACTGAAATCATAGTCAACAAGCTGTTCTTCAACATGTGCATCAGCAGCTTGCTGTCTATCTTTACTATCAGTAACCCTTTCCTAAGAAGCCTGCCTACAATGCATAGGGGATTCCTCCAATCCCAACATCAGGTCCAACCATTGTCCCAACATTGTTTGATCCTCAGTGATTAGGACCTCCTGTTCCAACCTTTGTTCAGTTGTTTTCTGTTCCTCAGTAGACTGAACCTCCACTTCTTCAACTGTGATGTGAGGAAATACTGGCATATTTTCCTATAACACACAATGTACTACAACTTTTTCTCTAAGATTTTTAGAGGCTTGTGCTAAAACCTCATCAGTATCAATATTGTGTTGATATTGAGCTGAGTCTTCTGATAGAATTTCATGCAGATCAATCATCAAAGCATCAATAATGGCCTTCAGCATAGCATCTTCATGAAGTGTTGCTACTGTCATTTGTTCTTCTAGATCTTCTGTAAAAGTAGCAAACAGTTCTTGATCCAAATTATCAGTCTACTGACCCTCAACAGACTTGCCATATCAGCAGATTGATCTGTTGTCACTTCAGTAGACCCCTGTCCTGCATCCTCAGCAGACTTTTCCTTAGCAACTCCACTGGGTTCTCCTGGATGTATGAGATGATCATTATCTGAATCAGATGAGGATGATGAATCATCACTATCAGGTGTATACCTAGGATCCCAGAACATAATGCTTCCTTTTTGCTTTTCTGTTTCAATGATCTCTAGTAGCCTTGCTCTTAGCTCAGATGTATCAACTAATCCAAGTAAATCCTCTACTCTCAACTTGTCACTTGCAGGTTTTTGTCTTTTATAGAATCCAAATTTCCATTTAAAATATTTCTCAACTTGTCTGATATTTGAATCTACCTTAGGGTTCTTGGTTTTCTTTTATTTTCTCTCATAAGTCATAATAGGCTTTTTGGGAGCAGGTTGTTCAACGTGTTGACCTCCAAAGGTTTCAACAATATGACTTAATGTATCCTCAGCAGATGCAAATAGGTCAGTAGGTTCTTCAGGTTGCACATTTGTACATACTACCACCATTTGCTCAACAATTCCTTCCTCCTGACTCACATGCTCATCAGCAGGGTTTGTAATAGTATGTTCTTCCCCCTAAGTTGTTGTAATTTCAGTATGGTCTTGCATAGGTACATTAACTTCCACAGCAGGTGCAGATTCAGTAGTGCGCTATGGTTCTTCAATTTGTTGTTCAATAACAACCTTAGCAGCCTCAGTGGGCTCAACATGTTGTGTTGTGTCAGCAACATCATCTTCTACTTCTCCTTCCTTTTGGGCCACCAGAACCCTCAATTATTTTCCATTTCCATGTCCTTTCTTTTTGACAACTTGCTTCCTTATTTTTGTAGGTTGTTGTTCAGCATCAAAAAGTTCTTTTTCTAGCTGCTCTTTGCTAGCAGCTTTCCTCTTTCTTGAATCTTCTTTGATTTGTTCTTTTAAGATTTCAGCAGCAGTTTTCTTTAAAACTCCAATAGGCTTAGTAGACTCAATATCAACTTGAGCCTCAGTAGACTCAGCAGTGTCTACTAATTGCTACCTTGCCCTTTTAGGCTTCAACATCTCAGTCATCTTTCTTGTTTCACCAGCCTTTCTTTTCTCCATAGGCTTCTTTGGTGCAGCAGGTTGCATATCATTTTTAGCCTTAGTCCTCTCTTCCTGCCCACCATCATTGCCATCACTGTCATTATCATCACTTTCTATCCTTTCATCTTTTTCCTCATCATCCAAACTAAGGATATGATAAACCGATTTCTGGTTTGTATCTTTAATTATTGATTTTGCAAGGTGCAACATCAGGTATCATCAGATGATTCAGCAGGGTCTGAATCATTAGACCTAGAGGCTTTGTCTTTGATTTCCTAGTGCCATCTCTTTAATCTGACACAGCCTTTTTCATGCATTCCACAAAGAATCCAGCCCAATCAAATTTCTTGCTTCTGCAAATGATTATCAGCATGTCTATCTTTGGTCCAGAAAGTGTATCAAGGCTTCCACTAAACCCCAGAATATTCTTGGCAATAAGTTTTCTTAATAGGTTATATTCCAAGCCAATATTCTTCACATTCATATTCAAGGCTATTGTTATAGACTAGTTTGTCTTTATTGATTCATCAAACTCCAATCTCTATAACTCCATCAGTTCTTGATTTGTAGGGGCATTATTTCCAGGTCCAAATCCAAAGACTTCTCTCAGTAGGTTTGAGGAGATTTCAGTCTCTTGGTTGTTTATGTTTAGGGTGATTTTCTATGGTTTATAATGTTATATTTTATAATAATTTCCTCTATAATCTGATGATTTGCATAGAAAGTAGGTATTTATTGGATTTATTGAGCAAATGAGGTTTGAAGTGGTTTAAGTGCAAAATCGAGTTAATTACGTGATTTTATTAACGATTTTCTATCAATATATATGGTTCTACATTTTGCACGTTTCTATTATCTTGTAGGTACAATTTGCATGGCAAGGAATGAGCTGAAAAGATGTTTGATTGAAGATTAAATGGAAGGAAGGAGATGCAAGTCGAAGGTAGAATGAAGATATGATGAGTCAACGCGCGCGTCCTACTCCTCCGGCCGACGGGCGCCGGGCGTATGAACGTATGAGCAGCGTCAGGAGAAGTAACTTGATTCAGAGTTTTGACAAAATTGATGAACGAGCGTCTATTTTTACAAAGGACGGGCGTCTGGTCCAGCTCGGCCCGACTCAATGTTTGTATGCATGGATGGACGAGCGTTCACTCTTTTGGACGGGCGTCCAAGCGCCGCCTTTGCTGAAACCGACTTATTTTCTTATAAATAGTCGTATTTTACACAAGAATTCGAATCCTAATTTATCTTGGCGGCCACATATACCCTAAGGGGCGGCTTAGCTGCGTTTTATACTTATTTTAGATCAAACTTTATGCTTTTCAATCTCTAGATTAGATCTTTAAATTTATGTACTTTATTCAAGCACATTCAAGCTTTCAAGTGATGTTTAGAGGCTAAAAGCTCTTGGAACAAGCATTGTGAAGCCATCCTATCAACAATTCAATTTCGTTTCTTGATTATCTTGTGAGTTTTTCTAATTAAAGTTGTACCTTTATTATCGTTTTGTTTGTTTTTATGCAATTACATCGAGAGATCGTTGCATGTTTGATTGTTTGATTTTGATGAGAATCATGTTAAACCTTAGATCACCATGATAAAGGTTAGATCTTTAACCTAAAAATAACGAGAGTTGATTAGGTTGAATTTCTAGGTCGCTAGATTGAGAAATCTTACACCTTTGATTTGAAAGCATTAATCTTTAGGATCGAAAGATAAAAGATTGATTGGCGAACTTTTTAAGAGATTAGGAGTTCATACCTATGTTAGGTGAATCACAACTTTGTTGAAAACCGCAAGATAATCTACATAGGAATTGATTGTTGTAGGATTGGTGGATCAATAGCTTGTTCGTTTGTTAAATTATTGACTAAAATCACTTGTCCTAGAATTGCCTAGTAAAGCTATACTTTTTATTGCGTATTAGGGTTATAATAAACTTAGGTTAGTTAACTTGTTCGCACCCATATTTTCCTGGCTTTAGATCTCGATCTTACATTCGTCGATTTACTTTCGTTATTATCGTTTTAGCTTTGTTACTTGTTAATTGTTTTATTTTTTATAATCTTTTTTAGTAGTAGTAGTCGTGACATATTTAGGTTAATTAAATAAAAACTAGAATAAACAACCCCGATTCCTTGTGAGATCGACCCGGTATTAGTTGCTATACTACGATCCCTACACTTGGGGTATACCGGATTTATAATTTATTACTTGTTGTTTTTCCATTGATAAAATACGAGACAAGTTTTTGGCGCCGTTGCCGGGGAACCGGACGGTTGTCTAGTTTTTATTTTCTTGTCTGTTTTTTCTGTTTTCAGTTATTTCTGAAATCGGACGAGCGTCCAGTTAATCCGGACGCCCGTCTAGTTCTTCAGGCATACGTCCGTCCAGTAATCCGGACGCCCGTCTGACCTCTTTTCTTTAAAATATTTTCTTGGTTTTAACATTTGATTAAAAGGTTAAACCACTTGTTTTTGGTTTCGGTTTATGCAAACTCGAAGTCAAAAAGGGCCACTACTCTATACCCCTGACCTCGAGCAGACCATAGTCCGACCAAACAGGCAGAGAATCCATTATGCGGTTCCTTCTTACAGGACCGATCAAGACCTTGAGGATCGCTTAGCTGAAGAGATCGAGGATTTCATCATTATGGCTGCTGAAGATAGACGTACGTTGGCAGACTACGCCATGCCTGGCGAAGTCAAGGTCAACCCGGCTATCGTCCTACCAACCATAAATGTACAGACCTTCGAACTCAAGCCTGGGCTCATTGAAATGAAGCAACATGCATCCATCTTCCACGGGTTTCAATATGAAAATCCTCATACGCACGTACACACATTTCTGGAGATATGTGGTACGACTCGCATCCAAGGAGTCAGTGAGGATGCGATTAAACTGAAACTATTTCCGTTTTCCTTGAAGGGGGAGGCAAAAGAGTGGTACAACTCTCTCCCTGCTGAATCCATCACCACCTGGGTTGGACTAGAGAAAGAGTTCTTAAGTCAATATTTCCCGCCATCCAAGACAGCCCAATGCTTAAGTGACATTTTCACTTTCTGCCAAAAGGAAAACGAATCGTTCTTTGATGCATGGAAGAGGTTCAAGTCTCTTCTTCGTAAATGTCCCCATCATGGTTTGGACTTGCAGAGACAAGTCAATACGTTTTTCAGTGGATTGACCGAGCTCACTAAGGGCATGGTCAATAGTTCTTCTGGTGGGACATTCTTGAGAAAGACACCTGAAGAGGGATGGGCACTATTTGAGGATATTGCCAAGTATAATTACGCCCCCTCCTCTCAAGCTATCCAAGCACCTCCTCCTCCTCCCAGGATCGAGGAGGTGAATATGCAAAGTCTGATCGCCATGCTGCAAAAGTAGATGGCAGCTTCTCAAATGTCGTCTAATCCGATTAACCAGAATCTATCATTCCCAAAGAACTCTCAAGTTTCAGATTGAACATTATTCTTCGTCGACCGCCATATGGTTGGCCAGTGTCAATTCATTTCCCCTTCTAGTCATCAAGTTAATGTTGTTCATGATTATGGACAGTACAATCAAGTAACATGTCAGAACTATGAAAATATGGGGCATACATCTCATTTCTGTCCTATGAATGGACAGAATGCTGAAGTAAACGCTTTCTTTGGCCAGCAAAACCAGAGATTTAATAATCAATTCTCTGGCCAAAGTAATCTTCAAAACCAGGGTTTCAATCATGATCAAAATTTCAATCAAAATTCGAATCTTAACCAAATTCAGAATTTCAATAGAAACCCTAATTTCAATCAGAACCAGAATACTAATTTTTCCAATCAGAATCAAAGGTTCAATCAGAATTGGCCTAACAATTCTAATCCTGCATTGCAGAGTCGGTCTAGCCTGCCTTTTCCCCAGAACTTCCAAAATTCTCAAGGCCCCTCGCACTCTAATGATATCAGAGCCTAGTGGACTCCTTTCGGGAGGAGCAAAATAGAACAATGAAGAATCTTGAAAGGCAAATCGGGCAATTGGCCGAGCAGTTAGCTTCCAGACCCTCAGGGCAGTTGCCTAGCTTCACGGAGAAGAATCCTAAGGGCAGTCAGGTAGCTCAGACCGATTTAAATCATAGCCAATGCACTGACCTGGTACATTCAATTCCGTATGGTTGAGAAGAGGCCAGTGCAATGAACTAAGTGGTCCCCCGAACCAGGGAAACCACTAACCCCTCCTGCCAGTGATAAGGCAGGAGGGGAAGTCAGCACCCTACGTTCCCTTTTACGCAGAGAGTACTCAGGTGGCTGATCCCCTGAAAAGTAAGGAGTTTGAAGGACCTCAGGTGGCTGATCCCCTGACTAATAAGAAAAATGAGAAAGTGGTGAGGTGGAAAGATTTGGAAGACAAAGCTGTTAATTCATCCTCGAAGAAAGTCTTTTCTGAGAATGATTTGAAGAAACTTCCATTTCCACCTAGAAAAAGCAACATCCCCTTGCATGAGGATAAGAAATACGAAAAAGTGCTAAATCTTCTGAAAAATACTCAGGTTAATCTTCCACTATCTGATGTTTTGGTTGAGATGCCTAAGTATACCAAGTTCATCAAGGATGTTGTTTCTTCTAAGAAGAAGTTATAAGACATGGATCGGTTGATTGGTGAGGATTGCTCTATGGTAACCTATGATGATCTACCAATCAAGAGGGGTGGCCCTGGGAAATTTATGCTCACATTGCTGATGGGAGGCTTAGTCTTCCCAAATTCTCTATGCGACACAGGTGCATCCATAAGTCTCGATGCCATTCTGCATGCGCAAAGCGGCTTGGATTGAATGATCTTCTAGAACCCACAACCATGAACCTTCAATTTCGATAGATCTTCCAAGAAAGGCTGCGGGAATATTAAAGGGCGTATTAGTTCAAATTGATAGATTTACCTTTCCGGTTGACTGGTACGTCCTGGACATAGAGAAGGATGAGAATGTCCCCTTGATTCTTGGAAGACCTTTTCTTTCTACATCCAGGGCCCTCATTGATTGTGATGGTGGGCAAGTGACTATACTGAGTCGGTGATCGAGGAGGTGAGCTACAAAGTGTCTCCAAAGCTATTCAGAGACCTACGATTACCCCACCGGCTTCTCCATTGAGGATATGTCGGATGATTTCAATGATTACATGGAAAAGCAAGTCATGGGTTGTAACCCCGAATCTGACGATTAGTTGATAATCCGAAATATCATGGTGTGGTGAATCTAGAACAGTTAGAAGCTGAGTTTGATAAAGGATTATTGAAGAGAGAGGCTTTGGCAGTGGGACCACTAAGTAAACTCAGTGATGTTGAGTTGAAAAGTAGAGATCTTAAATCAAGTTTAGAAGACCCCCCTGCAGATCTGGTACTAAATCCATTACCTAAGCATCTGAAATATGTGTTCTTAAGAGAAGGTGACAAGCTTCCGTTGATTATTTCTGCCAAGCTATCTCGATTGGAAGAGATGAAGTTGTTAAACATTTTGAGAAAGAATGAGAAAGCCTTTGGTTGGCAAGTAGGAGACATCCGAGGGATATCTCTTGACATTTGTATGCATAAAATCAAGACTCAAGAGGGTGCAAAGTGTGTTAGACAGCCCTAGAGGAGGCTCAAGCCTCATATGCAAGAAGTGGTCAAAAAGGAGATTATCAAGCTTCTAGACATGGGTATCATTTACGCAATAGCTGACAGTGAATGGGTATCCCCTACTCAGGTAGTTCCCAAAAAAAGAGGAATTACTATTGAGAAAAATGAGAAGGGAGAAGAAATAGCATTGAGGCTCGTTAATGGTTATAGAGTCTGTATCGACTATAGAAAGCTCAATGTGGTTACAATGAAAGATCATTTCCCCCTTCCATTCATTGACCAGATGCTAGAGCGCCTGGTGGGACATGCATTCTACTGTTTCCTGGATGGATATTCAGGATATTTCCAGATACCCATCGATCCGGTTGACCAAGAAAAGACCACTTTCACCTGCCCCTATGGTACATTCGCTTACAGGCGAATGCCATTTGGTCTTTGCAATGCCCAAGCTACATTCCAAAGATGTATGCTGGCCATCTTTGATGGGTTAGTTGAAAAGTGTATGGAAATTTTTATGGATGATTTTTCGGTCTTTAGTCAATCCTTTGATGATTGTCTCGATAATCTTGACCAGGTGTTATCCCGATGTGTGGAAAAGAAATTAGTCCAAAATTGGGAAAAGTGCCATTTCATGGTAGATGAAGGAATAGTTCTTGGCCACAAAATCTCAGCCAAAGGTATTGAAGTAGACACGGCAAAGGTTGAAGCTATCGAGAAGCTGAACTATCTTAGGAATGTGCGCGAAGTTAGAGGTTTTCTTGGACACGTCGGTTTTTATAGGAGATTCATTAAAGACTTTTCCAAGATAGCCAAGCCCCTATCTACTTTGCTCAAAGAAGATGTTGTTTTTAATTTCGATGATAGTTGCAAGAAAGCGTTTGAGGAGCTTAAAAGTCGATTAATTTATGCATGATTCTTATCTCGCCTGACTGGTATCTACCCTTCGAGCTTATGTGCGATGCATCAAACTATGATGTTGGTGCAGTCTTAGGACAACGGATTAAGGAAAAATTCCAGCCTATCTATTACGCCAGTCACACACTAAATCATACCCATGTAAACTACATGACGACTGAAAAGGAATTACTAGCCGTAGTCTTCGCTATGGACAAATTTCGTAGTTACTTGTTCGGTGCTCAAGTGATTGTGTGGACTGATCACGCTGCTTTGCGATATCACATGACAAAGAAGGAGGCTAAACCGCGCTTACTATTGGATGAATCGATCCTACAAGAGTTTGATGTCAGATTAAAGACAAAAAAGGCAAAGTGAGAGCGTAGTGGTGATCATGTTTCGAGAATGTTGAATGAGGAAAAGGAAGACCACGGCGATATAGATCTTTACTTTCCTCTTGAGAATGTCATCTTCGATAGACGATTGTGCTCGGATGTTCCATGGTATTCTTCCATCGTCAACTACCTTCATTCCCAATATCTTAACCCGGAATTTTCATATCAGGGGAAGAAGAAATTCTTCTCTGATTTGAAAACATTTGTATGGGATGAACCTTACCTCTTCAAGATTTGTAAGGATGGATTACTAAGGAGATGTGTACCTGAATCTGAGCAACGTGACATTATTGAACAATGCCACAGTGGACCTACTGGTGGTCACTTTGGTCCCTAGAAAACCGTTGCCAAGATCTTTCAATCTGGTTTCTATTGGCCCACGATCTTCAAGGATACAGAAGCTTTCTGTAAATCTTGTGATAGGTGCCAACGAACCGGAGCTCTAACAAGGCGTTTTGACATGCCATTGAAGCCCATTCTTGAATGTGAAGTCTTTGATGTACGGGGGATTGATTTTATGGGCCCGTGCCCATCTTCCCGTGGGAAATAAATACATCTTAGTGCAGGTCGATTATGTATCGAAATGGGTGGAGGCTCAAGCCACTTCTCGCAATGATCATAAAACGGTCATGAATTTTCTAAAGAAAAGTATCTTCATGAGATTTGGGTGTCCACGTGCCTTGATAAGTGATGAAGGGACACACTTCTGCAACCGACCACTAGAAAAAGTACTTGAAAAATGGTGTATGCGGCATAAAAGCGGCACACCATATCACCCTATGACTAGTGGCCAAGTCGAGAGAAGCAATCAAAGCTTGAAGAAGATCCTGGAAAAAGTAGTCAACAGTCACAGAAAGGACTGGAGTCTTAAATTGGATGATGTGCTATGGGCATACCAAACTGCCTATAAGACCCCCATGGGCACATCACCCTACCAGATGGTTTATGGAAAACCATGCCACCTGCCAGTTGAGTTGGAGCATAGAGCATATTGGGCCACTAAGTTCTTAAACTTTGATGCCAAATCATGTGGTGAACACCGACTGCAGCAGTTGCATGAGTTAGATGAGTTTAGACTCCAAGCCTCCGAGAGTGCCAGGATAAGTAAGGATAAGATGAAACTCCTTTATGACGCAAAAATCAAGAAGCGAGAATTTCAAGTTGGGGAGCAAGTTTTATTGTACAATTCCAGGTTACATCTGTTTCCTAGAAAGTTGAGGACACGTTGGTCCGGCCCCTTTGAAATTCTACAAATCATTCCTAGAGGTGTTTTAGAATTAAGAGGTCATGGTTGCCAACCGTTCAGAGTGAATGGTCAAAGGTGTAAGCATTATATCGGTCAAACCAAAGAGAAGCCTTTGATTGTTCACTTCCTCGACATCCTCGGGAGTGGGACTCCTGAAGTCAATGAGTTTGACGAGTTTTCGCCCGATTTGTTTTCCGAGGATGACGGCAGTGGTCCAGTAGAGGAAGTTCTGGCTGGTAGTTGGGATATGGAAGACCTTGAAAGGGAGCGACAGTTGATGAAAAGACAGAGAAAGAAGAAGTCTACAATGGGGAGGATTAAAAGCGTTTGGAAAGCGATCAGAAAATTGACCCCATGTGTTAGATGTTGTTTCTGCTGCCGCACTACTGACCAGAGCTTACACGATGTAGTGGCTGGGAGAAAGGTTAAGTGGCCTGATCCAGGCTGAATTGAGAGAATGTCGAGCTAACGACATAAACCAAAGAGCCACTAGGAGGCATCCTAGATATCCTTTTCCATTTTAGTTACTTTCGTTTTTGTTCTTTTCTTTGATTTATTTATTTTAAGCCTAATTAGGTTTTTGTTTGAATAAGCCTCAGTTTAGCTTGTTTTTAAAATGGATTACGGAGTTCTGCCGCACAAGTTACCATACATTAGTAGGATTCCACTTATCACTTTAGATGACGGACCTTGGGGGACGATCATTTTGGATGTAGATTATGACATTAGCTCCCGCATCAGGACCGTTACCTATGTTATCATTATACCCCAAGCTATGGGAGGTGGAGAGTTTGGTACAGAGGACCTGCAGCGCGTTTTAGGACGACCGTACACAATCCTTAATGACCCGATACTGACTGACTTGATGCTAGTGATGCGTGCTGAACACTTCAGAGGAGTGGATGTCGCTGGAGAGGACTGGGCTTTACAGGATGAGTACGATTTTCCTCCCGTGATTGATATGCTCCGTCGTCTGATCCGAATTGTGGATTGGGCGGAGATTTTTGAGGACTAGCTTCATTAGGGTTTTCGTCGAGCAAACGACGTTAAACAAAAGCGCTCGGTGGAGGCAACCCACTATTTTCTATTTGTTTTTATTCATTTTTGAGTTTTTGTATTTGTTTTATGTTGAAATAAAAGGTTAAAATTGGAATTAATGAAAATTTTGAAGTTTTTGCTGAATTCTACCATGGACGTGCGTCCATGCCTTGAGACGCCTGTCTGATCTGTGGACAGCGTCCACCCTTCCTGAATGCCCGTCTGCTAATTTCCCTTCAACCCTGTTCTCTTTTTGAGAAGTTGGACGAGCGTCTGAATATCTGGACGCCCGTCCCGTTCATACTCAACCCAGTGGATGTCCGTCCATGTAGCTGAATGCCCGTTCGGACCTGCATCTATAAATACCCCTGCTTCTCAATTGTTATTCGCATCAGAAAATTCAAAATAGCAAACCCGACTTTTCGACCCCTTTTTCCCTAAATTCTTTGTTTCTAAACCAAATTGAGCGATTCAAAGCTCCACAAACACCTCTCAAACCCCTCTTTTTGATTCTTCAAACCAAATCCTCCAACAAACAACCGTTATTTCGATTCAGTGACCTAGCTAGTGCGGTTTCTTTGAAGAAAAATCCGATTTTTGGGTTCGATTGTTCACTGTTAGGACTTCTAGTCATCATCATCATCATCCCTTCAACGTACTTGGTAAGATTCCATAAGCTTTTCTTAGATTATTGCACGTTTTTTTTTTGAGTTCGATCTTCGAGTCGACTCTTTTACATGAAATTTACCTTAATTGTTTTTTTCTTCTTGTTTTGGTTATCTTTCTTCCTTTGTTGGTGATCTGGGATGGTAATGGATGATAATGGATGGATTGCATTGTCGTTTTGATGTTGGTTTGGTGTTGAATTGTTTGGGAAATCCCGTTTGGACGATAAACGTGTGGTTTTGAATTGGATTGTGGTTTGGGATTGTTGTTTGTAAAGCCTGAGTTTACGATGGTACGTAAAGTGGTACAGAAATGGCATGGTAAGGGGGTTGCCAATGAACCTACTAAGAAGAAAAAGGTTGTAGACCCCACTTTAGTAAATCCGAACCAAGGCATCTCAGATTGGTGACGTCAAAATCCTCCTAGGGCTGCTCAAGGTCAACCTAGGGTTCCTTTAAGAGATGAGTCAGTCGGGATCTCAAGGCGATGATGAGCGATTAGTGAGGAAGAAGACTAGGGTGTCGGAGGCTCAAGTTGAGAGAGATGAAAATGAACCTAGGACTAGAACCGAGGAAGCAACTGAGAGAGTGGAGCCGGCTAGACAGAATGTTCGGGCCCTATCCCTATTCCATTGGCTCGTAGGTTCATTAATTCCAAGGCTTTCGAGGTGTATAATAAGCACTATGTTACGAGGACTATGTTGATCGAGAGAGCCGTTCTTGAGACGAAGGTTGACCCCTCTTTTGTGAAACTACTTACGGATAGAGGCTGGGAGCATTGTTGAAGACTCGAGGACTCAGTCAATGCTACGTTAGTCCGAGAGTTTTATGCAAATTGTTCGGAAACGGATTTGGAAACCGGAGTTGTTATGGTTCGAGGAGTAAATGTGCCGTTTACGCCTAAGGTTATTAATGATAAATATCAGTTGGCATCTTTTGAGGGGTTAGACTATAAAGAAGCGATCAAAGCTAAGCAGGATGCGGGAGAGGATCCGTTGGAGGATTTAAGATTGTTAGTGTGCCCGGATGTGCCGTGGACACTCAGACCGGGCGGAGATAGAAAGGAGTTGGTCACGACGACCTGGACGGAGGATTGGAAGGTCCAATGTCGTTTTATTCAGAACAGGTTGTTACCTAAGAACAACCTGACTCATTTTCACATTGGTGACCTCGGGATTTTGTATGCGTTAAACTTCAAGCTGAATGTTGATGTAGGACAGGCAATTTTTGATGAGATAGCAACGAATCAGAAAGTGTATGCAAGATGTTTGATATGTCCGCATTTGATCCACAGTTTATGCATTGATGCTGGAGTTGCCGAGTATAAGACGGATCACAAGCCTAAGAATCCGCGGTACCTGCAGCGTGAGAAAGTGAAGTCTACAGGTCAGACTGAGACTGAGACTGAGGCAACACATGAGCCTGGATCATCTTCCGTCCCACCTCAAGCATCTTCCCTTCAAACTTTGTCTCCATCGGTTCGGATGCGTCTGAGTATGGCTAATAGTATACGGAACTGGATGGAGGACATGAGAACATCCCAGAACAATATCCTGACTATCTTACGTTGCATGAGTGAGGGCCATCCTCCGAGGGATCAGAGATGCTACAATGCAAGCACGATGGATTAAGTTTTCTCTGACGACATCGACCAAGCCATTGCAGATGTTCTTCATGAATCTGAGTCGTCTTCTGATGAAGAGCAAGTTGACACGGCAGGGAGGACTACCACTACACAAGCTGGACCTTCTGATACTCCTACGGGTGGAGCACCTCCTGCTGGTGATTCTACAGCACCGGGGCAGACCTGATTCTTATGTTTCTGATTCTAGCTTCTGTATTTTTGATGAGATGATTGTATTTTCCTACTACTTTTCCTTACTTGATTCATTGTACTTTTCATGTTAGCTCTTTGTTTGTTCGTTCTTTGTATTTTCTCGATGAATCATGTAAGCCTTAAGGCATTTCGTACTTTCATTTGTATTCGACATTACTATGCTTTCGATTTTCATTGTATTGAATGTTTTATCTTTTGATCTAATTCTATTTTACCTTATCCTTTCGTTATCTTTCATTTCGTTCATTATGGTATGATTTCCCCGTTCCCGAGATTTTTCCATGTTTGTCGAGTAGTTCAAGAATATTTCTAGCTGTGTTGTCGAGCTAGCTTTTACATCATGCTGATACGAGTTCTATTTGTCACTACAAGCGTTGGCCTTTTCATGCTCCGGCCTGACCAACGGTTCGAGTATCTATACGCATCAGCTAAGTACTTTATTTCTTTTTAAATTTTGCACAACCTGAGGACATGTTGTCGTTTAAATGTGGGGGAGGGGAATGGTTATGTGTATCTATCATTTGCTTATATCATTATGATTCTATGCTGAAATGAGCTAAAATTTTCAAATTTTTGTTTTGTCTCGAGTGAGCAAATGCATATTTTTGTTCGGTTTTTATAGTCATTCATGCTGTATACCGTATGTTTAGTAAGATAGATGTTTTACCCGACATACATTTCACGAGCCATATTGAACGATGAGCTAAATTATTAAGCTATACCCATTTAGATTAGTAATGTTTGATTATCTTATAAGTATCATGTGCTTAGTGCTAACGTACGTATCGTGAGAATTATAATAGTTTGTGTTTATAGCCAGAGTATGATATACTGTGAATATCTTAGGTTTGAATGTGATAAGTGAAACGTAACTATTGTTCTATAAAAAGTATGTTCAAAAACAAATATGATGAATTAATCGGGTGTCGGAAGTCGGGTCGATGATTGGAGTGAGGTAGGAGTATCTCAATGTCTATACCACTATGATGACCAACGACTCACCACGATCAGAAAAATTCGCTTTATGATTTGAGTAAGGTAGGTTATATCTTGAATATCCTATTCTACTATGACAGGGCAATAGCTCATTCTGATGTGTGTTTGTATATGGAAGTTAATTGAATCAACTTATATAAGGAATCTGGTATGAATGAGTAAAAGACTTAGTTATCGTCTACCGTATCCCCAGTATAAACTGACAGATATGTTGTAGGGATTATCCTCTGAGTATGTCAGAAAGGTCCTAAATGTATTCTATCATCTTTTTTCGGGATATGTTACGTTTTGTAGGGTGCATGTTATAAGTGTCAATTATTTCTAGTTTGAATGGGGTATTTGCTAGTTGCTTGGAATGAATTTCAAGTTTGGACTTAGTGGAAGTTTGCTATGGCTTTGCACACACACACCGGGGTGAACCTCTAATTTATTGACTATGCGTTATATTTGCTGAAGTGTCTACTTTTTTTTTATTCCGAGCCTTTATCTTGTCTTGTTTTGCTCGGGACGAGCAAAAGCTAAGTGTGGGGGAGTTGTTTAGGGTGATTTTCTATGGTTTATAATATTATATTTTATAATAATTTCCTCTATAATCTGATGATTTGCATAGAAATTAGGTATTTATTGGATTTATTGAGCAAATGAGGTTTGAAGTGGTTTAAGTGCAAAATCGAGTTAATTACGTGATTTTATTAACGATTTTCTATCAATATATATGGTTCTACATTTTGCACGTTTCTATTATCATGTAAGTACAATTTGCATGGCAAGGAATGAGCTGAAATGTTGTTTGATTGAAGATTAAATGGAAGGAAGGAGATGCAAGTCGAAGGTAGAATGAAGATATGATGAGCTGAACGTGCGTCTCCTGCTCCGTCCGGCTGGACGGGCGTCTGAAGGTATGGACGAGCGTCCAGGAGAAGTAACTTGATTCAGAGTTTTGACAAAATTGATGAACGAGCGTCTATTTTACAAAAGACGGGCGTCTGGTCCAGCTCGGCCCAACTCGAAGTTTGTATGCATGCCTGGACGGGCGTTCACTCTTTTGGACGGGCGTCGCGCCGCCTTTGCTGAAACCGACTTATTTTCTTATAAATAGTCGCATTTTACACAAGAATTCGAACCCTAATTTATCTTGGCGGCCACATATACCCTAAGGGGTGGCTTAGCTGCGTTTTATACTTATTTTAGATCAAACTTTATGCTTTTCAATCTCTAGATTAGATCTTTATATTTTTGTACTTTATTCAAGCACATTCAAGCTTTCAAGTGATGTTTAGAGGCTAAAAGCTCTTGGAACAAGCATTGTGAAGCCATCCTATCAACAATTCAATTTCGTTTCTTGATTATCTTGTGAGTTTCTCTTATTAAAGCTGTACCTTTATTATCATTTTGTTCGTTTTTATGCAATTACATCGAGAGATCGTTGCATGTTTGATTGTTTGATTTTGATGAGAATCATGTTAAACCTTAGATCACCATGATAAAGGTTAGATCTTTAACCTAAAAATAACGAGAGTTGATTAGGTTGAATTTCTAGGTCGCTAGATTGAGAAATCTTACACCTTTGATTTGAAAGCATTAATCTTTAGGATCGAAAGATAAAAGATTGATAGGCGAACTTTTCTAAGAGATTAGGAGTTCATACCTTTGTTAGGTGAATCACAACTTTGTTGAAAACCGCAAGATAATCTAGATAGGAATTGATTGTTGTAGTATTGGTGGATCAATATCTTGTTCGTTTGTTAAATTATTGACTAAAATCACTTGTGCTAGAATTGCCTAGTAAAGCTATAGTTTTTATTGCGTATTAGGGTTAGAATAAACTTAGGTTAGTTAACTTGTTTGCACCCATATTTTCCTGGCTTTAGATCTCGATCTTCTGTCCAGTTTACTTTCGTTATTATCGTTTTTAGCTTTGTTACTTGTTAATTGTTTTATTTTGTTATAATCTTTTTAGTAGTAGTAGTCGTAACATATTTAGGTTAATTAAATAAAAACTAGAATAAACAACCCGATTCCCTGTGAGATCGACCCGGTATTAGTTGCTATACTACGATCCCTACACTTGGGGTATACCGGATTTATAATTTATTACTTGTTGTTTTTCCATTGATAAAATCCGAGACAGTTTACAGTGGTAGTAAATGCCTCTCTGTCATCTCTTATCACCATATTCCTCCAGAAGTTGATAACATTGGTGTGTGAGATACTTTCCAATCTGAGATTTAAGACGGTTTCCAATCCTTCATACCGTCTGATTCTTCTTCGAATGTTGATTTCTAACTCAGTCTTGTTAGCATCAACAACAAAACCTCTAACACTTTGGCTTGTAACAAGATGAATATCATTGTCCGTCATTGTAAAAATTTGAGAAAGATGAAGAAAACTCTGTAAATATGTGTTCACACTTGTGTATATTTAGAGAAAATCAATCTGAGTTCTGTATGTATCTTCTGTATATATGTCTGTATATATAAGAAAAGATAGTGGTTGATAACTGTCAGGAAAGTACTATGCATGTAATGCAGCATTTAACCATGATTAATCTTGGAATAAATGAGATGCTGCCACATCACTAACTTGTTCCATTAAGAGTTATAACTGTTGGATATTGTAACCGCAGTTATAATGGATAATATCCAATTATTTCGCTGTTGACTTTCGTTAAGGTTTGATTGTCTTTATAACATATAGTCAGCAGACTTGGTCTTCAGTAGAGTTGAGCTTCAGTAGGGTTACTTCGAAATTGCTCTGCTGATCTTTTGTTGGCTCAGCAGCCTGCGGACAAAATGCTCTGCTGATTTTTATTTGGTATAGTTTTGTCCAATTGATAATACAAGATGAAGATTAATACCAATAACTGACCTGTCAAGTGAGCTCACCCAACAGGACAAAGACCAATTCCCTTGGCAACTTCATTTGCTCAAATTTTCAAACTATATAAGTACTTAGGAATTGTTGATACAAATGACTAATCTACCAAGTGAGCGCACCCAACATGGCAAAGACTAATCCTCTTGGTGAATTCCAGTACTCTGTTCACTATTAGAAAGTCAGTCAACTTGATGATGCCAAGCTCGGTTCTTAACTTAGTAAATCATTTACTGTCCAAAGGTTTTGTAAAGATGTCAGCAAGTTGATCTTCCATAGGGATGTAGAGAACAACCACATCTTTCTTTTCCATATGATCTCTTATGAAATGATGTCTCACATCAATGTGTTTGGTTCTTGAGTGCAAAACATGATTTTTTGTGATTGCTATTGCACTTGTGCTATCATACATTATGGGAATTTCTTTTTCTTCAATCCCATTATCCCTCAATTGATGTCTCAACCATAGTATTTGTGCACAGCAGCTTCCAGCAGCAGTGTATTCAGCTTCAGTAGTGGAAGTGGATATTGAATTCTATTTCTTGCTAAACCAAGAAACAAGTCTATTTCCCATCAATTGACAAGTTCCTGTGGTGCTTTTTCTATCAATCTTGCACCCAGCATAATCAGAATCTAAGTAGGATATAACTTTGAAACTTCCATCAATTGAGTACTATATTGCTACTCCCAAAGTCTCTTTTAGATACTTGAGAATCCTCTTGACTGCAGCTAAGTGACTTTCCTTAGGTTTAGATTGAAATCGTGCACAAACACCTAAAACAAAGGATATATCAGGTCTGCTGGCAGTGAGGTACAGCAGACTTCCTATCATCCTTCTGTACAAAGTCTGATCAACATATTTGCCTTCTTTATCTTCATCCAATCTTATGCTTGTACTTATAGGAGTTGATACCTTGGTGCTATTTTCCATAACAAATTTCTTTAGCAGCTCCTTAGTATATTTAGTTTGATGAATGAAGATTCCATCTTGCATTTGCTTGACTTGTAATCCCAAAAAGTAGTTCATTTCACCCATCATACTCATTTGGAACTTGATTTTCATGAGATTAGCAAACTTTTCACAGAGCAATTCATTTTCAGAACCAAAGATTATGTCATCCACATAAATCTGTACCAGCAGGGTGTTGTCCCCTTCGTTGATTCTGAAAAGAGTCTTGTCAATGGTACCTTTTGTAAAACCCTTGTTCACAAAGAATTGAGATAGGGTTTCATACCATGCTCTTGATGCTTGTTTCAAACCATAAAGTGCCTTATTGAGTCTATACACTTTATCTTCTTGATCTTTAATTTCAAAGCCAGGAGGTTGTTGAACATAACCCTCTTCCTCTAGAATGCCATTCAAAATTGCACTTTTGACTTGCATATGGTATACTTTGATGTTTTTGTATACTGCATATGCCAAAAATAATCTTATAGCTTCCAATCTTGCAACTGGGGCATATGTCTCATCAAAGTCAATTCCTTCTACTTGAGAATAGCCTTTTGCCACTAGTCTGGCCTTCTTTCTAACAATGGTACCAGATTCATCCAATTTGGTTCTGTATACACAGTTTGTGCCAATTATATTTGCATGACTAGGCCTCTCCACTAGTGTCCAAGCTTGGTTTCTTTCAAACTCATTCAATTCCTCTTGCATAGCAATTTTCCACTCTGGATCAACAATTTCTTCTTCAACAACATTAGGCTCTATTTGAGATAGAAAGCAAGTGAACATTGCTTCTACTTGTCTTTTAGTCCTTACATCTTGTTATATATTACCAATTACTTGTTAAGCAGGGTGGTCTTTCAACATTGTTCATCTCGATTTGCTTGATTTATAGGGACCTCATCTTCAGTAGGGTCTGCTGTTGCTTCAGTAGGGGGATTAGCAGATCCTTGAACTGCATCTGTTGTTGCATCAGTAGAGTTACCAACAGGTTCTTGAGCAGGTACATCCTTGCTTCCAGAATCAGAAATTTTTATGTCACTTATCTCCTTCAAAACATCAACATATTCTGGATCAGTGACCTCCCGATTCACAGCAGGTTCTGAAATTTCAACATCATCCATTCCAGTGAACTTAAGTTCATAAAAACCAACATGTATAGATTCTTCATGTTTTAAGGTCCTTTTGTTCAGTACCCTGAATGCCTTGCTGACTGAAAAATATCCCAAAAAGATTCCTTCATCTGACTTTGGTTGGAAAGTCTTCAGTGGTTCCTTATGATTTAAGATGAAACACTTATTTCCAAACACTACTACAAAATAGGATATAGGTCACACTTAAGATAAGATAACAATCACAGTTTCAATAAAACCGAGACAACGAAAATATATATATATATCACACTTACAACTTTCTATCACACTTATTGTAAAACTGAGATAAGTTATATTAATCAATCTCATTTTTAAAGTGCGACTTAATTGATATGATTTTTGTGTCACAGTTATTGGAAAACCGAGATAAATTATTTCAATCAATCTCATTTTTAAACTGTGATTGAATTGATATGATATTTCTGTCACAGTTTCTAAAAGACGAGATAAATTATATCAATCAATCTCACAAACAGTGACAGAATTGATATGATATTTTTGTCACAATTATTCAAAAAAGGAGATAAATTATACCGATCAATCACATTTTTAATCTGTGACTAAATTGGTCTGATATTTTTGTCACGGTCATTGAAAAAGTGAGATAAATTATATCAATTGATCTCATTTTTAAACTGTGACTGAATTCATGATATTTTTGTCACAACTATAGAAAAAGTGAGACAAATTATATACACTAACAAGAAAAGAGACATAGATCACACTTTTAAAAAACCGAGACAAGTAAAATGTATATTTATCACACATAATTTTTTTATCACAATTATTAGGTGTGAAAAAAAAATGATCACACTTTTTTAGGTGTGATTGAAATAATAATAGATCTCGGCTTTTAAGTGTGATAACAACTACTAAAATAGATCACAGTTTTTAAATGTGTTGCAATTATAATCGATCTCGGTTTTTAAGTGTGATAACAACTATAATAGATCACGATTTTTAAGTGTGATAACAACTAAAATAGATCACAGTTTTTATTATCACGGTTTTTAAGAAAATTGAGATAAGAACATCAATCAATCACGGTTTTTAACTATGATTAAAATAATATGATATTTTATAATGATATTTTAGATTAGTGTGGCCGAAAATGATAATAAAGTAGGCATCGGCCCAGCGGTAATTAGTGTGGTTCTTAATCCAGAGTATCCGTGTTCGAGTCCCAGTGGCAACAAAAAATATGTGTGTGTTTATTTTGTTTTCGAAGAAAAAGAATGATCACACTTTTTTAGGTGTGATTCAAATTATAATATATCTCGGTTTTTAACTGTGATAACAACTACTAAAATAGATCACAGTTTTTAAATGTGTTGAAATTATAATAGATCACACTTTTTTAGGTGTGATTGAAATTATAATATATCTCGGTTTTTAAGTGTGATAACAACTACTAAAATAGATCACAGTTTTTAAATGTGTTGAAATTTTAATAGATCTCGGTTTTTAAGAGTGATAACAACTATAATAGATCACGGTTTTTAAGTGTGATAACAACTAAAATATATCACAGTTTTTAAATGTGTTGAAATTATAGTAGATCTCGGTTTTTAAGTGTGATAACAACTAAAATATATCATAATTTTTAAAATCACGGTTTCTAGAAAAAATGAGACAAAAACATCAATCAATCACAGTTTTTGACTGTGATTAAAATAATATGGTATTTTATAATGAGATCTTAGTTAAGTGTGGTCAAAAATTAGTAGAAAGAAAGCATCGGCCTAATGGTAAATTGTGTGGCTCGTTAATCCAGAGTATCCGGGTTCGAGTCCCGACAAAGACAAATATATATGTGTGCTTATATATTGTTTTTGAAAAAAACACTTTTATTGGTGTGATTTAAATTATAATAGATCACAGTTTTTAAGTGTGATAACAACTAAAATAGATCACATTTTTAAATGTGTTTTAATTGTAATAAATCTCGGTTTTTAAGTGTGATAAAACCTATAATAGATCACGGTTTTTAAGTATGATAAGAACTATAATAGATCACAGTTTTTGAATTCGATGAAGTTATAATAGATTACGGTTTTTAAGTGTGATACCCACTATAATAGATCACGGTTTCTAAGTGTGATAACTATTATAATAGGTCACAGTTTGTAATTGTGATTGGATTAAAGTACTTAATGTCACACCTGAATATGCCACACTATGGAAGCCGTGACTAATGTGAATATATCACACTTAAAAACCGTGATCTTTATGCTTTTTTGTAGTAGTGAAATGGATGAAAATATGATATATTTGGTTTCCTTCCATTCCATATCTCATAAGGTGTCTTGAGCAACTTTTTGTTTACTGAAGACCTATTTTGTGTGTAGCATGCTGTATTGATTGCTTCAGCCCAATATCTTTCAGGTAGTAATGCTTCACAGATCATAGTCCTCCCTGCTTCCTTTAAAGTCATGTTTCTTCTCTCAACAACCCTATTTTGCTGAGGTGTTCCAACCGCTGCTAATTGATGCAACACACCATTTTGCTCACAAAATTCCCTTATGAATTTGTTAAGGAACTCAGTACCTTTTTGATCTGATCTTCACTACTGTCAAACTTTTCTCATTTTGCAGCCTCTTCAAAAGTTCATGCATCTTTTGAAGTGTTTCACTTTTCTTATTCATTAAATTTACCCAAGTGTATCTTGAATAATCATCCACAACTACCGGAGTGTACTTCTTTCCTGTTACACTTGATGGTGTTACTGGTCCGAATAAATCCATATGCATCAGCTCCAAAACATTCTCTGTTGATTGTTTGGTCTTTGACTTGAAGCCTGACTTTGTTTGTTTACCTTGCTGACATGCATCACACATACCATCCTTTTTGAATGTGATCTCAGGTACACCAATCACCAACTTCTTTTTCACCAACTGATTGATATCATCAAAATTGAGATGATTTAACTTATTATGCCATAACCAATTTAGTTCTGACTTTGTATGAACTATAAGGCATGTTTCTGGAACAGCAGTGGACCAATCCACAACATACATGTTTTGTTGTCTTCTTCCAGCCAGCATAACTTTTTCACCTCTTTCACTAATGGCAATGCAATAGCCTTTGTCAAAAGTGACCTTGTATCCCATGTCACATAATTGTCCAGTGCTCAGTAGGTTGTATTTCAATCCTTCCACATATGCAACATTCTTGATTGTTAGTCCATTCTTCACCAGTGTTCAATATCCTCTTGTATATCCAGGTGTGTTCTTGTTTCTAAAATAGACTCTTGGACCATCCTTGCCACATAAATTGTTAAACATTGCTTACTCTTTGTCATATTCATGGAACATCCACTGTCAAAGTACCAGACACCCTAGAAAACATATTTAATGTGTTTTAAGGACCCAAAACTGTTTGGGTCCATAGTGGTCATTGGTAAGCACAACTCTTGGCAAATTTCCATATGGTCTTCTTTGGAAATTGTTGCAATTTTGTTCATATATGTATCCCACATTTCCATAAAATCTAACATTTGGTTGTGTATGATTCACATATGGTTTCTAGCCTTTTGATACATAGTGCTGTTAGAAGTGATTTCTATTGTTAGAAGAACTAGCATAACCACAAGGTTGATGTCTGTTAAACATAGCCCGGTAATATGGAGTCTGTTGAGGTCCTTGCTGAGGTCTCAAAAAAGTCCTCTGCTGAGTCCTCTGCTGATTCCACTGCTGAGGTTTTACACTAGAATTTTGGTTATGTCTTTTGTTTCTAGTAGTAGGGGCATGAATATTCCAATATTCATCAGTAGGGAGCAATCTACATTTCCCAATGAGATAAGTATCCCTTGAATGATTAACATTTTTGGGTTTAGGATTCTTATATTTTGGAATATTTTCATGTTATTGCCCTTTTGTGGTCCAGCAGACTTTGCAACAGGTCTGCTATCAGCAGGTCTAGAAGGTCCAACAGTCCTACCCTTGGATTTACCCTTTTTGTTAGGTACTGTTGCCCTTTTGGACTTCTAATTTTGCTTCTTTGAAGCATTCTCAGTAGACTTGACTGCCTCAGTAACCTTTTTTGGAGTTGGATCTTATGCAGGCACAAACTTAGGACCAATTCTGGTACAATGGATCCACCCTTAGTAGATTGTTGAGTTTCAAATCCAAGGCCTGTTGTATCACCATAAGGCTTTCCAGATTTGAATGCAGTAGTGGAACAAGATTGTGCAGCAGATTCAGCAGCTATTGAAGGTATATTAGACTTATGTTGAATCTGTTCATAATCCTTTTACTTACCTTTGAGAATTCTTAATTCAGCATTTAATCATTGAATTTCTGCTTGAAGAGCCTCTTTTTAAGCCTTCACAATCTTATAACTAGATTGTATTTTCCTCAGTTGATTAAAGATGGCATCCAAAGTTTCTTCACAATCATAAATTTTAGGATTCGAACCACAAGTAGATTCACAATCACTTTCAGCAGGAGTGTTTATTGATACAAAATTGTATACCTCCTCAGTTTCATCCATATTGGACATTAAAGCATAATCATCCATGTGTGCAATAAGTGAAGTATCATCAGATTCATTTCGTTTTTCTGATTCAACTTCCTATCCTGATTCATCATCAACAACCAACGCTTTCTTGCCAGATCTCCTTTGCTGACCATTGTTCTTTAGTAGGTCTAGACAATCAGGTCTAAAATGTCCAGGTTTCTTGCAGATGAAGCACAAATAACCAGGTTCCTTCTTTTGTTTCAGATTAGGACAATCAGGTTTGAAGTGTCCTGGTTTTTTGTAGTTAAAACACAAGAAGTCGTGATCTTTCTTGGATTCTTCCTTTTTCTTTTCACTTGATTTCTTGGTGAAATTCCTTGAAGCTCTTTTTCCAGCTTCATCATTCTGATTTTCTTACTCAGTAGGGCTATTTGCTCTTGCGTTTCATCCAGCAAGTCATCTTGAACACTTGATGACTCTTCTTTATGTGCAGCAACCAATGCAGTAGTCTTTGGTTCTTCTTTTTCAATATTAGGAGCAAAATCCTTACTGAATTCATAGGCCTTGAGATCTTAAAACAATTTGAAGGCATCTTCTTCATGTAGTCTCCTGGACTCTTCCATGGCAGTAACCTTCATTTCCCAAACTTCCTTTGCTGGTAGGGCTTCTAAAATTCTTGTATTGATCTCTTCCTTTGTATATATGCATTCAGCAAGGTGAGTTCATCCATGATAGCATTGAACATTGACTCCATTTGTTCAATGGTTTCCATTGACTTCATTTTGAAGTCTTGGAACTTTCGTTTGGCTACACTGGTTTTGTTTTTCTTGATAGCATCAGTGCTTTCAAAGATTAGTTGCAATCTTTCCCAAAGTTCCTTAGCAGTCTTGCAATCCTTCACTTTCATGTACATATTGCTATCTAAGGTTCTATAAATGATATCAATAGCAATATTGTTGAGGTTTGCTCTTTTTCTTTCTTCAGCACCCCACTATCTCTTTGGCTTTGGTACAATCTGATTTCGACCATCCACAGTTATGGATTTGGTGATTTCCAGTGGTCTATTAGTCAGCACATCCATCATCTCATCATGTGTTGAAGCTAAATAAGCCTACATATGATGTTTATACTCATCAAAACGATCTAGAGAGCACATCAACATAGTCCTAGCATACTGGTTGTTATCCATAATGCAAAGCTTTGAAAAACAGAAACTTGAAAAAAGTTTTCAAAGAATTTTCACAAGCACAACAAGTAAGATTACTTCAGAACAGAAGCACTGCTCCGATACCAATTGTTGGTCCCTTGAAAAGGCTTTGGTTAAGTTTAGAGGGGGGGTGAATAAACTTAACACTTAAAAACTTCGGAGTTTTTCAAACTCATCAAGGTCAGTAGTCTGCTGACTAACAAAGTTACTGAATTTTTTTGCAACGGATTAAGTTTAAATTAAGCCTTATTACTTGTTGTTAAAAAGATGATACCAAGTATTGGATACGCAGTAGTGTATGTGTGTGATTCAGGTGCTAGTTTCTGTAGAATGATGTGATCAGTGTGCTGATAAATTTGGCAGTTGTCCTTCCATAATTTTAGTCCTTGTGTCAACTGTAGTAATTCGTCCTTCCATAGTTTGTTCCAGCAGATTGATCCTTTCAGTTAGTTTAGGATCCAATATAGCTGTTTGTCCCTTGAAAAGGCTTTGGTTAAGTTTAAAGGGGGGAGTGAATAAACTTAACACTTAAAACTTTTTGGAGTTAACAAACTCAGCAACTTCAGCAGCCTGCAGATACCTCAGTAGTCTGCTGACACTCAGTAGTCTGCTGACAGGTGAGTTTGCTTAAATTGTGCAGCGGAATTATATAAAAAATAAATCCTTGTTACTTGTTGTTAAATATGATACCAAGTATTGGATACTCAGTGGTGTATGTGTGTGTGTTCAGTTGCTAGATTCAGTAAGGTGATGTGCTTGATAAACTAAATGCAGAATATAAATGTAGAAAGTAAGTAGGCAGATTTATAGTGGTTCCAGGAGGTGTAATCATGTACTCCACTCTTCTCATGTGATGTTGGAGGTAATTCACTAGAGAGATTCTTGAGATAGCTGTTACAAAAATCCCTATGAAGTTTGTCCTTCACCAATAACTATGGCTTCACAAACTGAAAACAAGGAACAAGTAGGATTGCTGCTCCAAAGTCTTCCACTGGTCCTTGAAGGGTAGGATTGCCTCTTCACCAGCTCCACCACAAACAACAGTCTTTCACACAAATGTGCTTCACTGTTTTCAATAGATTTCTTGTAAAAGAAAGGTTGAATCAAATGAATGATTCAGTTGCAGCAACTTGATCAGGATAATATGATCAGTAGCTTGCAGTCTTCCAGTGTGTAAACTTGATGTAGCTTGAATGCTGATTACACTTGAAGAATTTATCTGGATCAATAGCCTTAAGCTCAGTAGGGTTCAGCAGGGTGTTTTTCTTGATCAGAAATTGAAGCTCAGGACTATCTGTATTTTTCCCTTAATAATCATCACTTGAATCTGAATTAGGAGTCCTCTATTTATAGGTAGGAACCCTTGTGACTTGTATTTGAAATTCAAATGTAGCCGTTTCAGATTTTGTCCCATTTGACTTGCTTTCTATCACTGTTCATAGTACTAACACAGTCAGACTGCTTTTTGACAGAACGCAGTCTGTCCATCCTTTGACTTGTGTCTATTGGATAAAGTCCTAAATCATCCAACGTCCCTTTAATATCAACCATTTATTTCTTTGGTAAAGTCAGAGGTTGTTAGCTGTCCTTATCCATGTTTTCTTCCAATGTAATCTTGAATAAATCGAGGCATATGTATCAGCAGGTTCATTACCCTGCTGAGATACATATCAGTCAGCTGAACCATGTTTTCCTAACTGTCTTTTATCTAACTTTTATTTATGAAGTTAGATTACACCTTTTGCATATAAGCGAGTTCCAATCATCATCCAACTTGTGGAACTCGGACCTTTATTACAAGGTATATGTAATCGATTTAGGTCATCAACGACTTCCCTAAATTGCGATTCCATATCCTTGACTTTAATTACTAAGTTTGATCCCTTAGCCTTCATTAAGCGAGTTTGACCTCCTCGGCCTTGGTCTTGGCCGAGGTTCTGATAAGTCTCTTGACCTAACTACCTACTAACTAGACGATCTGTGACATAAGTCGGTGACCTTTCTGAGCATGTTTGATCAAACCTATACAAAGATCAAACTCTAATAAACCTATACATTTGATCTAGACATCTTTTTGCATTTTTACGTATATGATTAGTGGCACTCATCACTAAAAATTAGAAATAAGTCCAACAATTTCCCCCTTTTTGGTGATGATGCCACTACCCTCACCTAACAGCAAAGCAAAAAGATTAAAACAAAAACAGAACAAATTTCAGTCATATCTCATTAAAATCAGTTGTTCATGATTATTACTGATCTAGATGCAAAGAAAGATAAAATAGATTAAGTATGCTGATCTACTGTCTTTTTTCTCTATCTTGTCTAGCCTTCTCCACTTCCTCTTGGTAGGCTCTAATTTCTTCTATCATCTCTCTCATCCATTCATTTTGAATAAGAGTGAAATCAATGTAGGGATTCACTTCTTTCCACCACTTCCATGCTTCTAGTAGAATGAGATTGATTTGATTTACTCTGAATCCAAATTTCATGTAAAGTTCTTTGAATTCATCAAGAGAGTCCTTTGCTTTTGTGATAGGCAAACTCCTTTCACCTCTACCAATTCTTCCACCTCTGTAATTTGCCCTCAAGGCTTTAACTCTTGCTTCCCAAAACTTTAAGCTCAAGAATGAATTCAAAACTTCATGAAATCCCTTGTCATGATAAGGTTTCTTTCTGTTGTAGTACTCATTCTTGTATTGTTTGAGGAGATCATAAGTAAGTGGAATTCTGCCAGGTGCAGGTTCCCTGAATGCATTGGTATCATTCTCCCATCTTTTCTTATGAAAGATTCTAGCAGCCTCTTTTTCTACTGCTGTTTGGCCCTCTTCACCCTTAGTGACATCATCAACAAACCGGGACAGTAGACCATGAACACTCTCCTGTGTGATAACCAGATTACTCAGTTGTCCCTCCATAATTTCAGTTCGTGTATCAACTGCAGTAATCCTTGTTTGCAAAGTCTGCTCCAGGAGATTGATCCTCTCAGTAAGTTTAGGATCCAATCCAACAGGTTGAGATGTTCCAACAGCCTCAGCAGGTTTACGTGTCTCAGCAAGTTTGTCAAGTTTCTGGTGGATGGCTTCAAGTTGATTTTTCAGAAACTTTTCCTTCACTGTATTTCCTTGGTTGATGCCTCTCACTTCTAGGGTAAGATCAGCAAGAGCATACTGATTGGAGGTAATATTGGAGGCAACTGTTTCTGTAGTCCTCCCTCTATTTTCCACCAAATTGATCAAATCTTCAAATCTCTGCTCTTGTATGTCTAGTTGAGTTCTTAAATTTGCAATGTCATTTCTGACAGTCCTCAAGTCTTCCATGACATGTGCTAGTACCCCACCAGCCATTCCTCCAGCAGCTCCATCAGCAGGCTCTTCTACATTGTATTATTGCCTCTGTTTGCTGATCACCACTGCAAAACTCATATCCAGTCCAGCAGGGTTGGGTCCTTGGTATTCCTCTAGAATAGGATCAAGAGCTGGTTCTTCAAAGATAGGTACAAATGCCTGTGGGTGTTCATCATCAACATGTACTTTTTCAGGCATTTGGAATTCCTCATCACTATAGTCATAGTCCAGTAGCTGCTCATCCTCATTAACAGCAGTCTGCTGACCATCTTTCCCTACAGTGGTCTTCTTTCCAGCAGGCTCCACTACAGCAGCTGTTAAGGGTGAATTTATACGATTTATAATACTATATTCTATGATATTTTCCCCCGTATTTGTATTAAATTGCATAAGAAACGAGTGTTTAACGGAAATATTGAGTAAATGAGGTTTTAAATGAGTTATTCGTAAAATTGGTTAATTTATGTGTTTTAATTATGATTTTATGATTATTTGGACATTATTACATTTTGAGATGTTTTTATGTGTTATAGATACATGTTTGAGGCTCAAGAGATGATCAAAAGTTGATTAAGTTCGAGCTAATTGATGATAAAAGAGATAATGAAGGAATGAGATAGAGAAAAAAAGAGATAAAGATCAAGAAATCAAAATTCGATCATCTTGAGCAGCGTCGAGTCCCGTCCAGTGGGACGGGCGTTTGATAAATGAGCGGGCGCCCGGTGGTGTGATTTTGATAGAGAGAGTTTGACGCTTTGTATGAGCGGGCGTCAAGGGCGATCCAGATCTATACGGACGGGCGTTCACAAGAAGCGGGACGGGCGTCCGTCGGCCGACTTAGTGAAACCGACTCAAAACTCTATATATAGCAGATGTTTTCTCCACATATGAGAGACCATATACACATTATTCGAAACCCTAAACCTAGGGGCAGCCTTAGGCTGCGTTTTTCTTCCTTTTATTCCAGCTTTATGCACTTTAGATCTAGATTAAATTAGCTACTTTTTATGCCTTTGTTTTACGCAATTTTGAGTTCTTGAGGATGTTGAAGCTAAAAGCTTCATCAAGCGAGTATTGTGAAGCCATCCAACAACTGTTGATTTCGTTTTCATTGATTATCCTGTGAGTTTTTATTAAAGGTTGTTTCTTTATTCATGTTTATTATGTTTAATTGCTCTTATATCGGAAGATATGCATGTGTCGATTGTTTATTGTTGATGGAAATCTCTATAAACCTTAGATCACCATGAATAGGGATCGTATTTGAATCTATCTTAACGGAAGTTAATAGGTTTAATTGCTAGATTATAAACATAAAGTTTACACCTTTGGTTACAAAACGCGTTAATCTTGCATCGGAAGATAATGGATTAATAGATGAAGTTTCTATGGAATTAGGGTTCTTATTTAGATAAGGTGAATCACAACTTAGATAAAAATCACAATATAATCGAGATAGGAAATCAATGCTTGTTGGATAGGTGGATCAATCCTCGTTTGTTCGTTATACATTTGATTTAAACCCTCAAAAACTTGAATTTGTTTAGTTAGTTTACTTTTATTTGCATCTTAGATTAGTTTAGTTAAAGGTTCGCAACCCGTATTATTCCTAGCTTTGGATTATATCCTCTGTCTAGTTTTATTTTCGGTTTTGTTCTGTTTTATTCGCTGTTTAGATTAGTTTCGTGACATAGTTTAGGTTAGACAAAAACTAGGAATCACAATTGGTTAGTTCCCCGTAAGATCAACCCGGCGTTAACCACTATTACTACGATCCTTATACTTGAGGTTAACCGGATTATTACTTGTTTGTTTTGTGTTAATAAAATCCGTGACAAGTTTTTGGCGCCGTTGCCGGGGAACCGGACGGTTGTCTAGTTTTTGTTTTTCTGTTTTTTGATCTTATTTCCTGTTTTTAATTGTTTTAGGTAGTTTTTAATTAGGTAATTAGGGGTTTTAGTTAGGGTTTAAGGTCTTCTTTAGTTCTCTTGTGATTAGATTTTCTCTCTTTCGTTTTGTTTCTTTCTATCTCTATTTTCCTTCTCTGTTCTCCCTTAACCCCTGTTCTTTTCTGCAAATTTTTCTGCTTCTGTTCTAGTTTTCCCGCTACCAAACGGGCGTCTGGAATCTTGGATGCCTGTCCGCTGGAAGGTTTTCAATCCTGTTCTGTTTTCAGTCACTTAGACGGGCGTCCATAAAATTTGGACGCCCGTTCAAGTTTCTTGACGACCAGACGAGCGTTTGGGCATCTGAACGCCGTCGGCCTGAAAGTTGGGCGACGCGCCCGCCCAAACCTTTGGGCGCCCGTGTCATTTCATCTTCTTCCTTAATAATCCTAATTCCTTTCCTTTCTTTTCTCTTCTTTTCTTAGGTTTTAATTTTTAGTCTAGGCTTTTAAATTTTCTTTAGTTTTTTAGGTTCAACGTCTTGAGTTGAGTTTCGGTTTATGCAAACTCGAAGTCAGAAAGGACCACTACTCTTTTCACCTGACCTCGAGCGGACCATAGTCCGACCCAACAGGCGAACACTTCGTTTCGCCGATCCTTCTGGCGAAGGAAGTTCAACCGATCAAGAAATTGAACAAAACCTAATAAAGGAAATCGAAGATCTCGTATTAATGGCCGCCGAGGATAGACAAACGTTGGCAGACTACGCCATGCCTGGTGCAGTAACTGTCAACCCGGCTATCGTCTTACCAGCCATTACTGTACAAACTTTCGAACTCAAGCCGGGACTTATCCAGATGATGCAGCATGCATCAATTTTTCATGGCTATCAATCAGAGAATCCGCATACCCACTTACATACATTGTTAGAGATATGCGGCACTACACGCATCCAAGGAGTAAGTGAGGATGCAATTAAACTGAAACTTTTTCCATTTTCTCTTAAGGGAGAAGCGAAGGAGTGGTACACTTCTCTTCCCTCTGAATCAATCACCACTTGGGCTGAACTCGAAAATGAGTTTTTGAGTCAATACTTCCCACCTTCAAAAACTGCCCAATGTTTGAACGAGATATTCACTTTCTATCAGAAAGAGAATGAATCCTTTTTTTCGAGTGTTGGAAAAGATTCAAGTCTCTGCTTAGAAAGTGTCCCCACCACGGCTTGCCGCTACAAAGGCAAGTCAACACATTCTTTAGTGGATTGACCGAGCTTACAAAAGGCATGGTCAATAGTTCATCTGGTGGGGCGTTTTTGAAGAAAACACTTGAAGAGGGATGGGCATTGTTCGAGGACATTGCTAAATATAACTATGCTCCATCCTATCAAGCTATTCAAGCACCTCCTCCTCCTAAGGTTGAGGAGCTAAACATGCAAAGTTTGATCGCCATGCTGCAGAAGCAGATGGCAGCATCTCAAGTTTCAAATCCGATAAATCAAACTTCTTCTTTTCCACAGAACCCTCAGGTTCACATGCTGCCTTCTTTGTCGCCGATGGCCATATGAATGACCAGTGTCAGTTTAATCCCCCTGCTCCTTATCAAGTGAATGATGTTCATGATTATGGATAGTATAATCAAGTCACATGTCAAAATTGTGACGAGGTGGGGCACACATCTAAATTCTGTCCTATGAACGGACAGAATGCTGAAGTGAATGCGTTCTATGGTCAGAACAACCAAAGGTCTAATCAAGTTTCTGGCCAGCAAAATTTCCAAAACCATGGGTTTAATCAATCTTCTGGTTCCAATCCTAATTCGAATCAAAATTTCAATAGGAACCCTGGTTTTAGTCAGAACCAAAACGCAAATTTTTCCAATCCTACTCAAAGGTTCAATCAGAATTGGCCTTCTAATTCCAATTCTAATTTTCAAAATCGGCCCAGCCAGCAATACTCTCAAAATTTTCCAAACTTCCAAGCCCTTCAAGCTCAGGAGACCTCAAGGCTGAATGGAACTCATTCAGAGAGGAGCAAAACAAAAATATTCAGCTCCTTACGAGTACAAATAAGAACCTTGAGAGGCAAAATAGGTAACTAAGTGAGCGATTAGCTTCAAGACCCCAGGGCATCTACCCGCTTTTCTTGAAAGAATCAAAGAGGCGGTCATGTTGCTCGAACCGATTTGAACAAAGGCCCATGTACTAACCTCGTACCTTCAATTCCATAAGGTAGAGAGGAGGCCAGTGCAATGAACTTAAGAAGTGGTACTCAAGTTAGTGGTCCTTCCCACCAGGGAAACCACTAGCCCCTCCTGCCATTGATAAGGCAGGAGGGGAAGCTGAGCACCTATACTCCCCTTTGCCAAAAGAGAATACTCAGGTGGCTGATCCCCTGAGAGGTGAAAAAGTTGGAAGTCCCCATGTGGCTGATCCCCTGAGGAGTGAAGATATGAGTGAAAGTCAGGAGGCTGATCCCCTGACTAATAAAAAGATTGAAAAAGCCGTTAGGTGGAAGGATCTGGAAGACAAAGCTGTCAATGCATCCCCAAAGAGAGTCTTTTCTGAGAGCGATCTGAAAAAGCTTCAATTTCCACCACGAAAGAGCAACATACGTTTGAGTGAAGATAAGAAGTATGAAAAGGTTCTTAACCTTTTGAAAAATACTCAGGTAAATCTTCCATTATCCGAAGTCTTGGTCAAGATGCCTAAGTATACAAAATTCATCAAGGATGTTGTGTCTTCGAAAAAGAAGTTAGCAGGCATGGAGAGGCAAATTGGTGAGGATTGCTCCATGATCAATTATGAAGACTTACCAATTAAAAGAGGTGACCCTGGCAAGTTCGTGCTTACAGTATTAATGGGAGGTCTAGTCTTCCCTAATTCTTTGTGTGATCTAGGTGCCTCTATAAGTCTTATGCCAATGTCTCGTATGCAAAGCATTTCGGTTTACAAAGCCTTCTAGAACCCACTCTTGTGAGTTTACAATTCGCCGATAGATCCTCTAAGAAAGCTTCAGGATCTGAAAGGCGTTTTGGTTGATTGATAGATTTACCTTTCCGGTCGATTGGTATGTTTTAGATATGGAGAAAGATGAAAACGCCCCCCGATTCTTGGAAGACCTTTCTTATCTCTGACTAGAGCCCTCATCGATTGTGATGGTGGGCAAGTGACTATCCGAGTTGGTGATCAAGAGGTGAGTTACAATGTCTTAAAGTCCATTCAAGTACCCTCGGCCCTCCAACCGGCTTTTCCATTGATTATATGATGAGATGATTTCACCGATTATATGGATAAGCAAGTCATGGCTGTAGAAGCTGAATATAAGCGATTGGTTGATAATCTAAATACTCATGGTATGGTCAATCTAGATCAATTAGCGGTGATTGTGAGGAAGAAACTGTTGAGAGGAGAAGTTGAGGCGGTGGGACCACCGAGTAAGCTCGGTGATGTTGAGTTGAAAGGTGGAGATCTTAAGTCAAGTTTGGAAGACCCCCCTGCTGATTTGGTTCTGAAGCCGTTGCCCAAACATCTAAAGTATGTGTTTTTAAGAGAAGGCGACAAGCTTCCGTAAATCATATCCGCCAAGCTGTCTCGTATAGAAGAGATGAAATTGATCAACGTCCTGAAGAAAAATGAAAAAGCTTTTGGCTGGCAAGTAGGAGATATCAGAGGGATATCTCCTGACATCTGTATGCATAAGATCAAGACTAATGAGGGTGCTAAATGTGTTAGAGCGACCTGGAGGAGGCTCAACCTCATATGCAAGAAGTCGTTAAAAGGAAATCATCAAGCTTACGGACATGGGAATCATTTATGCCCATCGATAGTGAATGAATGGTTTCCCCAACTCAAGTAGTTCCCAAGAAAGGAGGAATTACGATTGAGAAGAATGAGAAGGAGAGGAAATAGCATTGAGGCTCACATCGGTTATAGAGAGTCAGATCGACTATAGAAAGCTCAATGAGGTAACCATGAAAGATCACTTCCTAGATGGATACTCAGGATACTTCCAGATACCCATTGATCCAGCTGACCAAGAAAAGACCACTTTCACCTGCCCTTATGGTACATTCGCTTACAGGCGAATGCCATTTGGTCTCTGCAATGCCCCAGCTACATTTGAGAGATGTATCTTTGGCTATCTCTGGACGGGCTCGTAGAAAAGTGTATGGAAATTTTCATGGGCGATTTTTGGTTTTGGTCGATCTTTTGATGATTGCCTTGACAATCTTGATCAAGCGTTATCCAGATCGTGGAAAAGAACTTAGTATTCAATTGGGAAAAATGCCATTTCATGGTAGATGAGGGCATAGTTCTTGGCCACAAAATCTCCGCCAAAGGTATAGAAGTTGACAGGGCAAAAGTAGAAGCTATAGAGAAGATGAGCTATCCCAAGAATGTGCGTGAAGTGAGATGTTTTCTTGGACATGTCGGTTTCTCTGATGAGATTCATTCAAGATTTCTCCAAGATTGCCAAGCCCCTGTCTACTTTACTTAAGGAGGACGTTGAGTTCAATTTCAATGAAAACTGCAAGCAAGCGTTTGAGGAGCTCAAAAATCGTTTAATATCTGCTCCAATTCTTATCTCGCCTGACTGGAACTTACCTTTTGAGCTTATGTGCGACGCATCAAACTATCTTTGTTAGTGCGGTCTTAGGACAAAGGCTTAACGGGAAATTCCACCTATCTATTACGCTAGTCACACATTGAACCCCTCTCAAGTTAACTACACGACCACTGAAAAGGAATTATTGGCTGTAGTCTTTGCTATGGACAAGTTTCGTAGTTACTTGTTAGGAGCTCAAGTGATTGTGTGGACTGATCACGCTGCTTTGCGTTATCTCGATGACTAAGAAAGAGGCTAAACCGCGCTCTCTGCGTTGGATCTGAGACCTACAAGAGTTTGATGTTCAAATTAAGGATAAAAAGGGTAGTGAAAACGTAGTGGCTGATCACGTCTCAAGAATTTTAACTGAGGAAAAGGATGATCCGGATGATATAGATCTTTACTTTCCTCTAGCTAACATCATGCTTATCGATGGCTGCCCTCCTGATGTTCCATGGTATTCTTCCATTGTAAATTACCTTCATGCCCGATATCTCGATCCAGAAATGTCCTATCGGGAGAAGAAAAGTTCTTCTACGATTTGAAATCTTCGTTTGGGATGAACCTTATCTTTTAAGATCTCAGTAAAGATGGTTTGCTCGAGAAGATGTGTTCCCGAGTCCGAGCGTAGCGATGTTATTGAGCAGTGCCATAGTGGACCCACTGGAGGTCACTTTGGTCTGTGGAAAACCGTTGCTAAGATTTTCCAATCCGGTTTCTATTGGCCCATGATCTTTTAGGACACAAAAGCTTTCTGTAAAGCTTGTGATAGATGCTCAAGAACCGGTACTCTGACAAGGCGTTTTGACATGCCTTTGAAACCCATCCTAGAATGCGAGGTCTTTGATGTATGGGGTATCGACTTTATGGGACCATTCCCATCATCCTGCGGTAACAAATATGTCTACGGATTTTATCTATGCAAAACAAACAAGTAAAAAATTTATAATCCGGTTAACCCCAAGTAAAAGGATCGTAGTACTAGTGGTTAATGCCGGGTCGATCTTACGGGGAACTAGACGGTGGTGGTTCCTAGTTTTTGTCTAACTAAGCTATGTCACGGAAAACTAAACTAAGCAATGATTAAACAAAACTAAATCGAACATATATCTTTGAATATAAACTAGGCAGAGGGACGAATCCAAAGCTAGGGAGGTTTGGTTGCGAACAAATTACTCTAAAAGTGCGAATAGAAAATAAAACTAACTAAAGCAGTTCAAGTCTCAAGGTTAAATCAAGTTTAATATGGGCAAGCGAGTATTGATCCACCTATCCAACAAACACTAATCTCTCATCCCGATTATATTGCGTTTCTACCAAGTTGTGGTTCATCTTATCAAAGGTATGAATCCTACTTTCGTAGATGATTCGCCTATTAATTTCTATCTTTCGATTTACGGAAATTAACGCGTCATAACATAAACAAAGATGTAAACTTTAACGTTTTAACCTATCAACTTTCGTTTGACATAGATTAAAGATCTATTCCTAAATCATGGTGATCTAATGTTTATAAAGACTTTCATCAAATATAAAACATCATACATGCACATCTTTTGATATAAATGCAATTAATCAACATAAGACATGATAAAGGAAACAACTTGATTAAAAACTTACAAAATAACCGAAGAATCAAAAGTAATGTAAGTTGGATGGCTTCACAATGTTCGTTTGATTGAAGCCTAGCCTCTTAGCATCCTTGAATAGCTTGAATTGTTGAAGTAAATTGCATAAACTAAACCAATTTTATCTAGGAATTTAAGAACATAAAACTGGGAAAAAACTGAGTAAAAACGCAGCCTATAGCCGCCCCTAGGGTTTAGGGTTCGAGAATTGTAGAATTGGTTTGAGAAATCGCGCCTATTTATAGATTTTTAGGTCGGTTTAGGCTAAGGCGGTGCTTGGACGCCCGTCCACTATCTTGGACGCCTCGTCCAGCACTTACAGACGGAGGTGAACGCTCGTCTATATGCGGTGTTTGAAGGCTCGAATGTAAATCGCACCTCACGAGCGCTCGTTCGGTTGAGCAAACGCCCGTCCACCATGGACGGACCGTGGACGCTTCGTCCATCGATCTTTGGAACTCGATCTCTTGATCATTATCTCTTCCTTCTTCCATCTTTATCCTTCTTTTCTCATCTCTATCTCGATTTAGCGCGAATTATATCAACATTTGATCATCAATTTAGCCTCCAACATGTATCTACATCACATTAAGACATCGCAAAACGTAACACAATCCAAATACTCATAAAACCATAATCAAAACACGTACACAACCTCATTTTGCGAATAAACTAATTAAAATCTCACTTGCTTAATAAATCATTTAAAACCACATTTCCTATGCAAATCATATGAATTATGGGGGAGAACATCATAAAATACAACGTTATAAAACGTATAAATTCAACCTTAACAACTCCCCCACACTTAAACTTTGCTCATCCATGTCCTCAATCCTAGATGGAAGATTGTATGAAACAAAAACAGAAATCTAAACTACGAAAAATTTAAAACAGAAAAACAGAAAACACTCAAAAAGGGGAAAAAAAACGTGTTGAAATCTTCTGAGCCCAAAATGGAAGGGAAAACAGTGGATTTTGACCTCGAAAACGGTGTCGGACGGCCTCGGAACGAGCTTTCCGAATTGGGGTCCTACGCGCCAATCCGACACTCGAGCCGAAAGTTATGGCCAAAATACTAAAGAGTGCTAAAACGGACCCTTTTATCCTAAAATTTGATCGTGAAAGGTGTGGAGTCAGATGATTCAACCTTAGATGTCACCGAATCAACGTGGAAACTAGAAAGGATAGAAACAAAAACCCTACCTACGAAAAGACACTGAAACAGGAGGACAGACGGGCGTTTGGAAATCCGAACGCTCGTCCGCAGTCGAATTATGCAGATTGAAGAATTTTTCGGTGGGCGGGCGTCCGATAAACTAAACGCACGTCCGACTAGAGAAAGAAGAATCGGACGGGCGTCTCGGTAAAGCGGACGCCTTTCGTCAATCAAGCGTAACGTTTAAAAGAGAGAGCGAGAAAAGAAACGATAATAGAAAACAGAGACTAAAACTCAAAAACAAAAGTCTATACTACAACTAACAAGAACAAATATTAATTAACAGAAAAAACAAATAAGTAAAACAACTAAATCACCAACGAAAAACAGAAATAAAAACAAAAACCTAACCTAAATTACTAATGAAAAACAAAAACTAGACAACCGTCCGGTTCCCCGGCAACGGCGCCAAAAACTTGTCACGGATTTTATCTATGCAAAACAACAAGTAATAATAATTTATAAATCCGGTATTCCCCAAGTGCAGGGATCGTAGTATAGCGATTAATACCGGAGTCGATCTCAGGGAATCGAGGTTGTTTAATCTAGTTCGATTAATTCTTCTAAAATTGTCACTACTATTTATTACTAAACCTAAACTAAAACGGAAAATAAACTGGACAGAGGATTGTCAGTCCAAAGCCAGGTAAATATCGTTGCGAACAAAATAAAGAAAACTATAACTAAGAAAAACCGATAAATCTATCTAACGAAGAACAAGCAATGATCCACCTATCTCACAACCCTCAATTCCCTCTCTAGGTTGTTTAGTGATGATTTTAACTAAAGATGTGGTTCACCTAACTAAGGCATGAATTCCTACTCTCGTAGATAATTCGTTTTGCAATCTTTTATCTCTCGATCTTAAAGATTAGCGCTTTCAATTCAAAGGTGTAAGATTTATTCAATCTAGAAACCTAGATTTCTACCCTAATCAACTCTCGTTACTTATAGGTTAAAAGTCTAATCTTTCCTATGGTGATCTAGGTTTACATCGATTTTCATCATATAGTAAACATCAACATGCAATATATCTCTCGATTTCAATTGCAACATAACAAATAAACATCGAAAAGAAACAACTTTAAATTAAAAACTCACAAACATCCAAAGATTGAAATCAAGTTGCTGTTGAGATTGGCTTCACATGCTTGTTCAAGGAAGCCTTAGCCTCTAATCATTGTAGAAATCGAACAAATAAACTAAAAGAAATTAAAGTGATTCTTGGTCTGAAAACCGCAGCAAAAGTCGCCCCAAGGGGCCTGTGGCCGCCTAGGGTAATGTCGTTGTCATTAGGGTTGAAAATAACACGCATATTTATAGTTTTTAAAGTCGGTTTGCTGAAGGTCGGCCGTGGGCGCCCGTCCTCAATCTTTGGGCGCCCGTCCATCTTTGTGCTCTGGACGGAGGGTGGGCGCTTGATTCACCTAGCGTCCCGAACTCTCGATACTAAAATTCTTGCATGGAACGCTGGTTTACTGTTCTGAACGCTGGTTCAAGGCTGATGCATGGCAAACGCTCGTTTGATCGACTTCCATGCAAACTTCAAGCTTCAATCTACCTTTCTTCCTTTCATCTCTTCATAAAATCTAAACTTGAGCTTCTTCTAATCATCTTTCAAGTCGAAAATATGTATCTACAACGCACCAAAAACATCGTAAAATGTAGTTATATCCAAATAGACATAAATTCATCATAAAATCACATAAACTAACCGATATCGCGAATACACCGTTAAAAACCACACTTGCTCAATATTTCAATATATAGCGCTCATTTCTTATGCAAATTATACAAATAAGGGGAAAATAATCGTAAAATATATCAATATAAAACGTGTAAAAACACCCTTAACAAAATACAACTTAGTCTGCGTGGATTACGTGTCAAAATGGGTGGAGGCTCAAGCCACTCCTCACAATGATCATAAGACGGTAATGAAATTTCTTAAGAAAAACATCTTCGTGAGGTTTGGATGTCCACGTGCCTTGATCAGTGATGAAGGGACGCACTTCTGCAACCGACCCCTAGAGAAAGTCCTTAAAAAGTATGGTGTTCGTCACAAGACTGGCACACCATATCACCCGATGACTATTGGTCAGGTTGAAAGAAGCAACCAAAGTATCAAGAAAATCCTGGAAAAAACGGTTAACAGTCATAGGAAAGACTGGAGATTGAAGTTGGATGATGTACTATGGGCATACAGAACCGCCTATAAGACTCCTATGGGTACGTCTCCATATCAAATGGTTTATGGTAAGCCATGTCATCTGCCAGTCGAGTTAGAGCATAGAGCTTATTGGGCTATAAAGTTTCTGAACTTTGATTCCCAATCTTATGGAAAACATCGACTGCAGCAGTTGCATGAGTTGGACGAATTCAGACTCCAGGCCTATGAAAGTGCCAGGATTATTAAAGATAAGATGAAGCTACTCCACGATGCTAAGATTAAGAAGAGAGAATTCCACGTTGGCGAACAAGTTCTTCTATACAATTCTAGGTTACATTTGTTTCCTGGAAAGTTGAGGACACGTTGGTCCGGTCCCTTCGAGATTCTCCAAACCATTCCTGGAGGCGTTCTAGAACTTCATGGTTATAGCGGTAAACCGTTTCGAGTGAATGGCCAAAGGTGCAAGCACTATCTTGGTGAACCTAAAGAGAAACCTTTGATTGTCCGTTTCCTCGATATCCTCGGGTGTGGTGCTACGGAAGTCGAAGAATTCGACGCATTTTCACCCGACCTGTTTTCAGAGGATGGCGGTAGTGGTCAATCTGAAGAAGTTCTAGCTGGTAGTTGGGATATGGAAGAGTTTGCGAGGGAGCGTCAGTTGAAGCGTCATCAGAAGGCTCGGAGAATGAAGAAGTCAACCATGGGGAAGTTGAAGCATGTTTGGAAAGCTATTAAAGGTTTTACCCGTGTGTTAAGTCTTTGTTTCGGCAACGAACTCTCGACCAAAGTCTGGACGAGGTAGTGGCTGGAAGAAAGGTCAAATGGCCTGATCCAGGCTGAGCTTAAACGGTGTCGAGCTAATGACATTAAACAAAAGCGCCACTAGGAGGCATCCTAGATATCGTTAGTTTTAGTCGTTTTTGTTTTGTGCTTTTGTAGTTTAGTATTTAAGTTTTAGTATTTAAGTTTAGCTTACTAAGTTTTGTTTTTGTTTATATCTGTCAGTTAGTTGTGCTTTCTAGATTTGGATTTCGGAGTTCTACCAGAGGAGTTGCCTTTCCCTAGGAGGATCCCACTTACCACTGTAGATGACGGACCGGGAGGGACTATAGTGTTGCACGTAGATTTTGACATTAGTACCCGCGTCAAGACTGTCACCTATGTTCTTATTGTTCCCCGCTGTTCGGGAGGTGGAGACTTCACTACTGAGGAGTTACAGGAGGCTCTAGGACGTCCATACACAATCCTCAATGATCCGATCTTTGTGATTTAAGCGCAAGTCTTTGCAAGTTTGAACATTTTCGAGGTGTTGATGTAGCTGGTGAGGATTGGGGTTTGCAAGATGAGTATGACTTCCCTTCGGTGATTGACAAGCTCCGCCGTCTTATTCGAGTGATAGATTGGTCGGCCATTTATGATGACTAGCGTTCATAGGTTGTTTCGTCGAGCAAACGACGTAAAACAAAAGCGCTTGGTGGGAGGCAACCCACTGTTTTCTATCTGTTTTCTATTTTGTTTTTACTTGTTTTCCAGTGATTTTATGTACTTCATCGATTTCCAGTTGTATTTTTGGAGTTTTAATTAAGTTTAATAAGAAAGTGCAAGTTTGAGTTTAAGATTGTATGAAATTTCATAATTTTTGCATTATTCTACCTTGGACGCCCGTCCAGAAGCCTGGACGCCCGTCCTCCTAGACCAATTATTGGACGAGCGTCCACTATGCCTGGACGCCCGTCTGATATATTCCCTCCAATCTTGTATTTGATTTAGCAGTTTGGACGAGCGTCTGAATATCGGGACGCCCGCCCGATTCATCTAATTTCCAGTGGGCGCCCGCCCCGCTGCGTTGAATGAGCGCCCAACGTCTGTCTATATATATACCCCTGCGTCATTGAACTCCCACTTTTCTCGAGTTTTAAAACGCGAAAACCGTTTCCTCTCCCTCATTTTGGCCTAAAATCTTCAATTCTAAACCATTTCGAGCGATTCAAAGTGCTATAGGCCGCTTTTGATCCCCTCTCTTCGATTTTCAAAGCCAAATTCCCCAACACACCATCTTTTTGGAGAATCAGGACCCTTTTCAGTCCGACTTTTTGTGAAAAAAATCTGATTTTGGGAGCCAATTTGGTGTTGTTTGGACTAATCTTCATCTCGATCAGCATCTACTCACCTTACTCGGTAAGTTAGTAACAACTTTTCTCGATTTTGTTCACGTTTTTCTGAGTTTGATCTTCGGGTCGGCTCGTTCACTTGAATATCACCTTATTTGTTTTCTTTCTTTCATTTTGTTTCTTGGTTCTTGCTGGTTGGTGCTGCGATGATGATGTGGATGATGAATGGGTTGGTTATTGATAATGGATGGTTGTGGTTTGTGGTTTGGTTGATTTGAAATCCCGATTTGGATGTTAAACGGGTACCTTGTTTTGTTTTGGGATCGTTGTGGTTTAGTCTAAGATTGCATAATGGTTCATAAGAAGGGAGTAGTGAAGAGACATGGTAAGGAAGTGGCTAGGGAGGCCGGAAAGAAACACAAAGAGTTTGATCCTACCTTAGTTGATCCTAACCGGGGTGTTAGTATTCGAGAACAACCTCATAGAGCCACCCAAACTAGGACTACTTTGAGGGATGAACCAACCTCGGAGTCTGAGACGGATGATGATATTCCTTTGGTGAGGATGCCTAGAGCTCAGAAAGGTGGAGTTTCATCTAGGGTTGAGGAGGCTATGGATGCTCCTCGGGAAGAGGAACCTGTTGAAACTAGGGTTGCTCGGGCCGAGGAAGAAAGCTAAAACCATACCCCCTGTGCCTATGCCTCGTAGATTCGTGAACCCTAGGGCCCACGACGCGTATACCAAGCACTATTTCTCGAGGACTATGTTGATAGAGAGAGCTACATTGGAAGCTAAGGTCGATCCAGGATTCGTCAAGTTGTTAAAGGATCGGAAATGGGACGCCTTGCTGACTATCCCGACTACCCCGGTAAATGGCTCCCTAGTTCGGGAATTTTATGCTAATTGCTCGGAAACCGACTTGGAGACGGGGGTAGTTATGGTTCGAGGGGTACAAGTTCGTTTTAAGCCGGATGAGATCAATAAGAAGTATGGGTTGGCGGCTTTTGAGGGACGGGATTATAAGGAGGAGATTGTACATAGACAGAGTTTGGGGCAGGATCCTTTGGAGGAGTTGAGGCTGAGAGTTTGCCCGGAGGTGGCTTGGACATTGAGGCCGGGTGGAGACCGGAAAGAGTTAGTCACCACTACCTGGACGGAGGATTGAAAAGTCCAGTGTAGGTTTATTCAGAGTCGGTTGTTGCCTAAAAACAACTTGACGCACTTTCATATTGGTGACCTAGGCATGCTTTATGCGTTGACTTTTGGCCTGAACGTCAATGTGGGACAGGCATTATACGATGAGGTGGCTATTAATCAAAAGATCTATACTCGTTGCCTGATTATCCCTCACTTGATTCACAGTCTATGTCTGGATGCCTGTGTGCTTGAATATGGAGCGGATCATAGACCGAAGAACCCAAGGCCTATACAGAGAGAGAAGGGTAAGCCTTCGGGTCAGTCTGAGTCGGGGGCACCGCAGGAGCCTGGTTCGTCATCAGCACCGCCTCGCGCATCCTCACTTCCTACTTTATCTCCCCTCATCCGGATGAGGTTGAGTATGGCCAATGATGTTGGCCCGGATGGAGGATATTCGGACTTCTCAAAACAACATTTTGACGATTCTGCGCAGTGTATCGGTGAAGGCCGGCGGCCAAGGATGCGAATCTTGATCCGAGCATCATTGATTACCATTATTCGGCGAGATTGAGCAGGCCATTGCGGATGTTATTCACGAGTCCGAGTAAATCGATGAGGAGCACTGATGCCCGCGGGGTGATGTACCTCCGGTGATGATTCCGGCGCCCGGGGCGATCATGATTTCATTTGTCTATTTTTCGATTTTGATTTGCCCTAGATACTGTGATTGTATATTTCTGCTACTTTTGACTACGTGATTCATTGTATTTTGTATTTAGCTACTATTTATTATTTCCGATGGATCATGTAAGCCATAAGGCATCAGTACTTTTATTTCTACTTTATTTCAACTGGTGAATGTATTTAATGCTTTATCTTTTGGTATTACTCGTTTTTATTATCTCTTTTCATTCTGGTATAATTCCCCGTTTTCCCCGAGATGTTTCCGTGTTTGTCAAGTCGTGCAGGTATCATTCTACCGGTTTTGTCGACCTACATTGTAAGATTACGAGTTCTAAGTGTCACTATGTAGGCTCCGGCCTGACCGAAGATTCGTGTATCGGTTTAAATCTGCTAAGTCTTTTACCTTTTCTTTCGTTCTGCACAACATGAGGACATGTTGATCTTTAAGTGTGGGGGAGGGAATGATTTGATATGTATCTATACATTTGCTTACATTCGTTATGTTTCTATGCAAAATGAGCTAAAAATGAGCTAGAATTTTCAACATTTTTCGACACTTTTGTTTTTGTTTTGTCCCGAGTAGGCAATTCAAATCTATGTTCGTTATTTTTATAGTCATTCAAGCTATATATCATATGTTTGATAAGTTAGTTGTTTCACCCGATATTTATTTTCACGAGCCATAGTGAATGAGGAGCTAATTTATAAAGTTATACCCCTTTTCGATTAGTGATTTTTGATTTTCTTATAAGTCATGTGCTAAGTGCTACGTACATATCTTTAGATTTATGATAGTTTGTATTTAGATCCAAAGTATGTTATACTGTGAATATCTAAAGTTTGAATGTGATGAGTAACACGTGACTTATTGTCAAATGAAAAAGTTTAGTTTATATAAGAATTAATTGGGTGTGTCGAAAGCTAGTCGATGATTTGAGTGTGATAGGGTATACCACGTATGTCCTATACCACTATGATGACTAAAAGCTCACGACAGTTAGAAAAAGCTGCCTTATGATTGGAGTAAGGTAGTGTATATCTCGAATATCCTATTCTGCTATGACAGGGCAATAGCTCATTCTGATGTGTGTTTAAAGTGAAATAGTTAAATCAACTAAAGAATTGGTATGAAATGAATATGAGACTAAGTTATCGTCTATCTTATCCCCAGTATAAACTGATAGATATGCTGTAGGGATTATCCTCTGAGTATTTCAGAAAGGCCCTAGATATGTTCTATCATCTTTTTCGGGATATTTTACGTTTGTAGGGTACATCTTATGAGTGTCATTTATTGCTAGTCTACGAGGGGGTATTAGCTAGTTTGCTTTGAAATTTTCAAGTTTAGATTTAGTGGAAGTTTTCTATGGCTTTGCACACACACAGTGGTGAACTTCTGATTTATTGGATCTATGCTATATTGTCTGAGATGTCTATCTTTTCTCGAGCCATTATCTTGTTTTGTTTTGCTCGGGACGAGCAAAAGCTTAAGTGTGGGGGAGTTGTTAAGGGTGAATTTATGCGATTTATAATGCTATATTCTATGATATTTTCCCCCGTATTTGTATTAAATTGCATAAGAAACGAGTGTTTAACGGAAATATTTAGTAAATAAGGTTTTAAATGAGTTATTCATAAAATTGGTTAATTTATGTGTTTTAATTATGATTTTATGATTATTTGGACATTATTACATTTTGCGATGTTTTTATGTGTTATGGATACATGTTTGAGGCTCAAGAGATGATCAAAAGTTGATTAAGTTCGAGCTAATTGATGATAAAAGAGATAATGAAGGAATGAGATAGAGAAAAAAAGAGATAAAGATCAAGAAATCAAAATTCGATCATCACGAACGCAGCGTCGAGTCCCGTCCAGAGTGGACGGGCGTTTGATAAAGCAGACGGGCGTCCGGTGGTGCGATTTTGATACAGAGAGTTTGGACGCTGTACGAACGGGCGTCTGAAGCAGTCCAGATCTATCTGGACGGGCGTTCACAAGAGCGGACGGGCGTCCGTCGGCCGACTTAGTGAAACCGACTCAAAACTCTATATATAGCTGCTGTTTTCTCCACATATGAGAGACCATATACACATTATTCGAAACCCTAAACCTAGGGGCGGCCTTAGGCTGCATTTTTCTTCCTTTTATTCCAGCTTTATGCACTTTAGATCTAGATTAAATTAGCTACTTTTTATGCACTGTTTCTGCAATTTTGAGTTGCTGAGGATGTTCAGATGCTAAAAGCTTCATCAAACAAGTATTGTGAAGCCATCCAACAACTGTTGATTTCGTTTTCATCGATTATACTGTGAGTTTTTATTAAAGGTTGTTTCTTTATTCATGTTTATTATGTTTAATTGCTCTTATATCGGAAGATATGCATGTGTCGATTGTTTATTGTTGATGGAAATCTCTATAAACCTTAGATCACCATGAATAGGAATAGTATTTGAATCTATCTTAACGGAAGTTAATAGGTTTAATTGCTAGATTATAAACATAAAGTTTACACCTTTGGTTAGAAAACGCGTTAATCTTGCATCGGAAGATAATGGATTAATATATGAACTTTCTAAGGAATTGGGGTTCATATTTAGATAAGGTGAATCACAATATAATCGAGATAGGAAATCAATGCTTGTTGGATAGGTGGATCAATCCTCGTTTGTTCGTTATACATTTGATTTAAACCCTCAAAAATTTGAATTTGTTTAGTTAGTTTACTTTTATTTACATCTTAGATTAGTTTAGTTAAAGGTTCGCAACCCGTATTATTCCTAGCTTTGGATTATATCCTCTGTTTAGTTTTATTTTCGGTTTTGTTCTGTTTTATTCGCTGTTTAGATTAGTTTCGTGACATAGTTTAGGTTAGACAAAAACTAGGAATCACAATTGTTTTGTTCCCCGTAAGATCGACCCGGCATTAACCACTATTACTACGATCCTTATACTTGAGGTTAACCGGATTATTACTTGTTTGTTTTGTGTTAATAAAATCCGTGACAGCAGCCTCTTCAACAACAGCAGGGGTTTCCTCCAAACCTAAAGTTTGTTCCAACCATTGTCCAGGTGCTGTTTGAGACTCAGCAACCTGTACCTCCTGTTCCAACCTGTGTGCAGATGCTGTTTGTAACTCAGCAGCCTGTACCTCCACTTCTTGCCTTGCTTCATGTGCAATTTGTGCTATAATAACCTGATCAGGGAATATATCCATATTTTCTTGTTGAAATTCCCCAATATCACCAATCCTTCTCAGAAAATTTGCAGTGTTGGTTAGAGTGCCTTCAGTGTCAACCCTATTTTGATATTTAATTGAATCTACTGAACTGACACTGGGTTCACTGTGGTCAGTAACCCTCTCATCATCCAAGTCTACAGTCTGCTGATCATCAACATGCTCAACAGGTTCTACAACAAATAAAGGATCTATCTCACCAACCATTCCGTTTGCACCAATGTCTATACCTTCATTGATTTGTGCCTCAATATCATCCATGCTGAGATGTTCCACATCCTCAACCATCTGTCCAGTTTGCTATCCCTCTGTGAATTGTCCAGAACCAGTAGACTGCCCTGCTCTTGGTTCAATAATCATGGCAGTTCCACTGACTCCTCCTGGACAAGAGGGGTGATTATCATCAGAATCAGATGATGAAGAGTCATTATTGTCACCTCTTGGATCCCTGAACTTGGTACCCTCTTCTTTCGGTTGTTCACCAAACAGATCCATCAGTCTTGATTGCAGCAAGGTGGTATCAACCAGATCCAGCAAATTTTCCACTCCTAATCTCTCAAAAGCCCATTCTTCAAAATCTGTCATTGGTTCTGCAGCTGGCTTTTGTCTCTTATAATATCCAAACTTCCATTGGAAATAATTTGCAACCAGTAGGAGTTGAGGATCAACAAACTCCTCTTTCTTCTTCTTCTCATGTCTCTCAAATGGCATGAAAGACGTTCTAGGAGCTGTTCCAGTACTTTGCTGACCTCCAAAGGTCTCAAAAAGTAAGTTCAAGGTATCTTCCACAGATGCCTCAATGTTAGTAGGTTGCTCAGGTTGGATGTTAGTCCCTACTACCTCCATCTGTACAACACTTGGTTCCCCCTGAATTATATGCTCATCAGCAGGGTTAGCAGCAGACTGCTCTTCCCCTTAAACTATTGCAGGACTTGCACGGTCTAGTACCAAATTTTCAACTTCCACAGTAGGTGTTGACTCAGTAGCCTACTGTGGCCCTTCTACAAGTAGCTCAACAACAACTTGTGCAGTTTTAGTAGGCTCAGTAGCCTCTTCTGGTGAGGATTCAACAATTTCTACCGCAGGCACAGGGTCAGTAGTTTGCTGTGATTCTCCAGCAGGTTGCTCAACATCAACCTCTACATCCTCATTAGGCTTGATAATAGTCAAGGGCTCAGCCTCAATAGCCTCTTCTTCCTCTTCTACTGCTTCTTCTTGTTGTTCTTTCTGACTTTCCAAAAGTCTCAATTGTTTTCCTTTGCCATTCGTCTTCTTTTTGGCAATCTCTTTCATTCTTTTGGAAAGTGGTTCATCATCATCAGCTCCAGTAGACTTCCTCTTTCGACTGGCTTCCTTTTGTTGCTCTCTCGGAATTTCAAAGAATGATCTTCTTAGCAACTACAAGCAGGTCGATTACCTCAATTTCATTTGGACCCACAGACTCAGTGATCTGTCTTTGTTTGCTTGTTTGTCTTCTTAAGCTTTAACATCTCTGTTATTTTTCTTGTGTCAACAGCCTTTCTCTTCTCAGTAACCTTCTTTGGTGCAGCAGGCTTGACAACCTTTTTAACCTGCTCACCACCAGCATCACCATCATCTCCATCATCATCATTGTCAGCAGCCTCACCAACTGCTTCTTCATCATCATCCAAACCAGGGATATGATAGTCAATCTCTTTCTTGTACCTGGATTTGTTTATCTTCTCAGGTGCAAAAACAGCAATTTCCAAATGATTCAGCAGGGCCTGAACCATTAATCCTAAGGGTAAGGCCTTGGATTTCCTGGTCCCTTCTTTTTCTTCTTTTGCAACCTTCTTCATGTAGTGTAAGAAGTATCCTGCCCAATCAAACTTCATACTTCTGCAAATAATCATCATCAGTTCTATTTTGGGTCCTGATAGAGTATCCATGCTTCCAATGAGCCCTAAGATATTCTTGGCAATAATCTTGCTCAGTAGGTTGTACTCATAACCAATGTGTCTCACATTAATGCCTGGAATTGATTTGATGGCTTTATTGGTCTTGATTTTGTCAACAAACTCCATCTTTGACAATCCCATTTCCTCAGGATTTGTAGGAGCATCAATCATTTCAGCAAAACCAAAAGCTTCCCTCAGTAGACTTGAGGAAACTTCAATCTCCTGGGCATTTACAGTTGTGGTGAATGCCTCTCTTCCTTCTCTTATGGCTAAATTTCTTCGAAAGCTAAAAGCATTTGTATATGAGATTGTTTCCAATCTTATATTAAGAACATTCTCCAGACCTTCATATCTTCTTATTCTTCGACCAATATTGATTGCTAGTTCTGTTTTGTTTGCATCAACAACAAAACCTCTCACACTTTGACTTGTTCCGATTTGAACATCGTTCTTTTCCGCCATTGTAATGAAAATGAAAAGATGAAGAATATAGCTTGTAAATATGTGCTCACACAGTGTAAATACAGAGAGAATCGATCTGAGATTTTGTAAGTAGACTCTATGTAGGTCTGCATATATAGACAGATACGGTTAGGAACTGTCAGATCATGTACTGTGCATTAACCACGATTAAATATGAGTGAATGATGTCTTGACACGTGGCGCATTACTCCTCAAAACGTTTTGTAACCGTTAGATCGTGTTAACTGCGGTTATAAATAGGAAATAAATATCCCGCCAAATGCTTTTTGACTTTAGTAAGTTTGACTGAGTAACATTTCATCCAAAGTGACCTTTGTCATCAAGCAAACTTGGCTCAAGATCATCCGCCGACAAAGTATCTCGGCTGACTTCTTTGATAGAGTCACTCTGCTGATGCTTAAATCCCTTTGTATTGTCCAACTGATAATACAAGATGAAGTTTAATACCAATGACTGATCTGTCAAGTGAGCTCACCCAACATGACAAAGACCAATCCCCTTGGCAACCTCATTTGCTAATTGTCCAACAATAGGTACATGGAATTGTTGATACCAATGACTAATCTGCTAAGTGAGCTCACCCAACATAGCAAAGACTAATCCCCTTGGTGAATTCCAAAGCTAATCGATCGATCAACTTTAAAGATTCCATGTTCTGTCCTTAATTTTGCAAATCTTTCACTATCCAGTGGTTTAGTGAAAATATCAGCAAGTTGATCTTCAATAGGGATATAAAGAACCACCACATCCTTCTTCTCAACATGATCTCTTATAAAATGATGTCTCACATCAATATGCTTGGTTCTTGAGTGCAAAACATGATTTTCAGTAATTGCAATTGCATTTGTGTTGTCACACATGATTGGATAATCCCTTAACTGTTGTCTTAACCACAGTATTTGTGCACAGCAACTTCCAGCAGCAATGTACTCTGCTTCAGTAGTGGAAGTTGATATAGAATTCTGCTTCTTGTTGAACCATGAAACCAGTCTATTTCCCATTAACTGACAGGTTCCTGAGGTGCTATTTCTGTCAATCTTGCACCCAGCATAATTTGAATCTGAGTAGGATATAACTTTGAAACTTCCATCTTTAGAATACCATATCCCTACTCACAAAGTCTCTTTAAGATATTTGAGAACTCTTTTGACGGCACCTAAATGACTTTCTTTAGGTTTTGATTGAAATCTTGCACAAACACCTACAGCAAAGGATATATCAGGTCTGCTGGCAGTAAGGTACATCAGACTGCCTATCATTCTTCTATATAATGTCTGATCAACATCTTTTCCTTCTTTATCTTCATCCAGCCTTATGTTTGTACTCATTGGAGTTGATGCTTTGGTGCTTTTTTCCATACCAAACTTCTTCAGCAGCTCCTTGGTGTACTTGGTTTGGTGAATGAAGATTCCATCTTTCAACTGTTTGACTTGTAAGCCCAAAAAGTAGTTCAATTCACCCATCATACTCATTTGGAACTTACTTTTCATCAGATTTGCAAACTTTTCACAAAGTAAATCATTTTCAGAACCAAAGATTATGTCATCTACATAAATCTGGACCAGCAGGGTTCTGTCACCTTCACTGATTCTGAAAAGAGTCTTATCAATAGTACCTTTGGTAAAACCATTGTCCACCAAGAATTGAGATAGAGTCTCATACCAAGCTCTTGGTGCTTGTTGAGTCTGTACACTTTATCTTTTTGCTCTTTAACTTAAAAACCAGGAGGTTGCTGAACATACACCTCCTCTTCCAGAATGCCATTCAAGAATGCACATTTGACATCCATCTGATAAACCTTGAAGTTTTTGTAAGCAGCATATGCCAAAAATAATCTGATTGCTTCTAATCTTGCAACTGGGGCATATGTCTCATCCAAATCTATTCCTTCTGCTTGAGAATAGCCTTTTGCTACTAGTCTGGCCTTGTTCCTCACAATGGTACCAGATTCATCCAGTTTGTTTATGTATACCAATTTTGTGCCAATTATATTTGCATGAGTAGGCATTTCCACTAGTGTCCAAACTTGATTTCTTTCAAATTCATTCAACTCTTCTTGCATAGCAATTGTCCAATCTGGATCTAAAATTGCTTTTTCAACAATTTTTGGTTCCATTTGAGATAGAAAGCATGTAAACATTGCTTCCAGTTGTCTTCTATTCCTCACACCTTGTTGTATGTTTCCAATCACTTGTCCAGCAGGGTGATCTCTTAACCATTGTGGATTCTGGTTAGTTTGATTCTCAGGAACCTCATCTTCAGTAGGGTCTGCTGTAGCATCAGGAGGTTCAGCAGATCCTTGAACCGCCTCAGTAGTTGCATCAGTTGAGTTACCAGCAGGGTGTTCAGCAGGGGCAGAGTCAGAAACATTTAAGTCATTGAACCTATCCAAAACTTCAACACATTCTGGATCAGTGACTTGTTGATTATCAGCAGGTTCTGAATCTTCTTCTTCCAGTCCAGTAAACTTGGGTTCATCAAACACAACATGTATGGTTTCTTCATGTTTTAGTGTCCTTTTATTCAGTACCCTGAATGCCTTGCTGACTGAAGAGTATCCCAAGAAGATTCCTTCATCTGACTTGGGTTGGAAAGTCTTCAACTGCTCCTTATGATTTAAGATAAAACATTTGCTTCCAAATGGATGGAAATAGGATATATTAGGTATCCTTCCATTCCAAATCTCATAAGGTGTCTTCAGCAGCTTCTTGTTCACTGAGGTTCTATTTTGTGTGTAGCATGCTGTATTAACTGCTGCAGCCCAATACCTTTTAGGTAATAGTGCTTCACATATCATAGTCCTTCCTGCTTCTTTTAGAGTCATGTTTCTTCTCTCAGCAACCCCATTTTGTTGAGATGTACCAGCAGCAGCAAGTTGATGCAGTATACCATTTTGTTCAAGTATTCTCTTATCACTTTGTTGAGAAACTCAGTACCCCTATCTGATCTGATCTTCACTACTGTGACACTTTTATTATTTTGTAATCTTTTCAAAAGCTCTGGCATCTTTTGAAGTGTTTCATTTTTCTTATTCATGAATACTACCCAGGTGTATCTTGAATAATCATCCACAACAACTAAAGTGTATTTCTTTCCTGTTACACTTGTTGGAGTCACTGGTCCAAATAGATCCATGTGCATCAGCTCCAACACTCTCTTAGTTGATTGCTTTGTTTTTGACTTGAAGCTTGATTTTGTTTGTTTACCTTGCTGACAAGCATCACAAATAGCATCTTTCTTGAATCTGATCTCAGGTAAACCAATCACCAGTTTATTCTTTACTAACTGATTGATATCATCAAAATTTAGATGATTCAACTTCTTGTGCCATAACCAGTTGAGTTCTGACTTTGTATGCACTATCAGGCAGGTTTCTGGAACTGCAGTTGACCAATCCACAACATACATATTTTGTTGTCTTCTTCCAGCCAACACAATCACCTCTTTCACTGATGACAGTACATGTACTTTTGTCAAAATTGACCTTGTATCCCATGTCACAGAATTGTCCAGTGCTCCCCAAGTTGTAGTCCAGTCCTTCAACATATGCAACATTCCTGATTGTCAGTCCATTCCTCACAAGTGTGCCATAGCCTCTTGTATAACCAGGTGTGTTCTTGTTTCCAAAGTTCACTCTTGGACCATCATTTGCTACAAAGTTTGACAGACAGTGCTTATTCTTTGTCATATGTCTGGAACATCCACTATCAAAGTACCAGACACCCTACAAAACAAAATCAATACATTTTAGGTACCCAAATCTGTTTGGCTCCATGATGGTCAGTGGTAAGCATGACCTCCGGCAAGTTCCCATAAGGTCTTCTTCTACAGGTGTCATACTTATGTTCATACATGTATTCCACACATCCATAAGGTTTTACATTTGGTTGTGTAGGATTCATGTATCCTTTCTTGCTTTTTGGTATATAGTGCTGTTTGGAGTGATTTTTCTTGTTAGAAGCACCAGTATAAGCATAGGTTTGCTGTCTGTTAGGAACAGCCCCGTAGTATGGAGTCTGCTGAGGTCCCTGCTGAGGTCTTATATAAGTCCTTTGCTGAGTCCTCTGCTGATTCCATCGCCTAGGTTTTACCCTAGTAGTATGGTTGTATTTGTTGTTTCTATCAGTGGGGGCAGGAATATTCCAATCATCATCAGTAGGGAACAGTCTACCTTTCCCCCTGAGATAAGTATCCCTTGAAGGATTGACATTTTTGGATTTAGGATTCTTATCCTTGGAATATTTCTGATTTTTACCCTTCTGTGATCCAGCTGACTTGGTAGCAGGTCTGCTATCATCAGGTCTAGAAGGTACAGCAGTCCTATTTTAGGATTTATTATTTTTATTAGGAGCTGTAGACTTCTTTGACTTATGATTTTGCTTCCTTGAAGCTTTCTCAATAGACTTTACTGTCTCAGCAACCCTACTTGAAGTTGGGTCTTGAGCAGGTACAAACTTTGGACCAATTCTGGCACTAGATTCAGTGACCTTACTTGATCCACTCATGTTGGATTGTTGAGTTTCAAATCCAAGACCTGTCCTATCACCATAGGGCTTCCCAGATTTGAATACAGTATAGGAACAAGATTGTTCAAATAGATTCAGGGCTCTTGAAGGTTAATGAGACTTATGTTGATTCTGTCCAACTTCTTTTTCCTTTCCTTTGAGAGTTTTCAATTCAGCTTTCAATCTTTCAACTTCTGATTGAAGAGCTTCTTTTTCTGCATTCACAATCTCATAACCAGATTGTATTATCCTCAGTTGATTAAGGATGGCATCCAAAGTCTCCTCATTATCAGAATTTTTGGGATTTGAACCACAGGTGGATTCACAGTCACTATCAGCAGGAGTATTAATTGATATAGAATTGTATACCTCCTCTGTCTCATCCATATTAGCCATCAAGGCATAATCATCAAATCCAGCAACCAATGCAGTGTCTGATGGAGGTCAAGTTAAATTATTAACTCGATGCCCACTAACACACTAGCAAGAGAACTAGGTTCAATTGTAGTATAGCCGGATAGAAGTCGAGGAGTCGATCCCACAGAGACTCGGCACAAATAAAACACAACTTTATCCTATTAGAACTAAATTGAAAGGGCGGTCTACGACCAACTAAATGCAGTAAATAAAATAGTGACAACCACAAGACACAAAAGACCACAAAGACAGACTAAAGACTACTAAAACACGGATAATACGGTTTATATTATCTAAACAAATAGTATTGATTATGCTAGTAGATTATAACTCCCCCATGTGAATTAGGATAATTACGAGATAAAACAAACGTTAAAGATTGATTATTATGACTACGGGAGTCATCCCCTAAGGTAGATTTAGCTCCGGTTAGGCCATCTAAATCATCGTGCCTCCATTACGTGACTTCGCCTTTTAATGCCTCCATCTCATATAACTTCTGACACAATTATGAAACTAGGGATGCCGGTATAAGCCGTAACCTCATCCAAGCAACATTCCTAGGGTAAGGCGTACTTCTTAGATGCCGATTCAATCTATATCCTAAGTAACAATCACTTTTTGGGTTTCATGTTAAATTATGATGACAAATAATTAAGTTGATCAGGTTTAATTACTCGTTTTAATTCTAAATCAGAGAATCTGACGTAGTCGAAGCCGATCATAATATTGCCCTACACATCACCACGCTCGGTCGACCGGACGACAGCACTCGGGCGACCGAGTGACACGTCTAGGTCGACCGAACACAGTTCTGTGTTGGTACAAATCATGATTACTTCTCAACGTTTCTAACCTAAACACATGGGTTCGTAAATTAATCTACATCATGCAATCAATACAAGAAAAACTACACCATAATAAATTGCATCAGATCTACAAATAAAGATTGCATAATTGAATAGTCATACCCTCGAAGACGAGAGTGACTCCCACTCTTTAATGCGCTCCCTAATCGGAGAATCCGACGAATCCACAATGAACGAACTTAAAGAAAATAAAACTAAAGACTTAAAAGCTAAAATTGTATGAATTGTTTTTGTGTTGTAGTGGTGTGTCTTTCTCAGCATCGTGGCTGCTGTTTATATAGGAGTTGTAGCCGACATAGGGAGAATCCAAAAGATTGACATGCATTTATCAACTTAGGCTCGGGTGACCGAACGTACATGCTCGGTCGACCGAATGGCATGGCTCGGTCGACCGAGCCTCCCTCTTTACGCGTTTTCAAAGTCGGTTCGTCTGACTTGTTCCCCACTCCATGCTTTTGAATTGATCTGATTAATCTTTTCTTCAATGCTCCGATTTTCTTCTCTTTTATCTTGAGATCTCCCGATTGCGTGATACTTATCTTCCCGATTTTATCATGATCTGCAAAATCAGCATTTATCACACAATTAATTGCTCTTTTATAATAAAAACAGCTAAATACCAATTATCATATTAATAATCACTTATCATTAAATAATAAATATAAACACGTGATTAAATATGAAATATATATATAATTAACTCTGATTTAAGGTTATAATTGATGACATAAATGGGTATATTTTAAACGTCATCAAAATACCCCCCACTTAAACTTTGCTTCGTCCCGAACAAAGCATCAACAAGTTATTCCCCAAGACAACATTTTCTGTTGTCAACTCATACTTACACAAGAAACCCGAGTCAACTCATACCAGTCATGCTCATAAGATAAGCATTATTTACTACTCGCTATGAGTCGAAGTGATTGTGTGCATGTGCATTGGTTTTATATAAATGTAGCAAGATTAGAGTTTATGCAGACTTCATATCTAAATTCACCAACATCAGCATTCATACTTCTTATGCCTCTCAATGGTTAAAGCACTAGAACAATAAGCAAGAGCGTATCTATAGGGTTTTTGGACTTGGAGACCGAGTACTACTCAAAGCCTCTAAAAATCCGAAAAAAAATTCAATTTTGCATATTTTTCGAATACTACTAATCTCAAAGAAGAAAACTTTTCATAGAGTATCCCCCTATCTTAGATTAAGCATAGCATCGAATATTACCACAAGCGCGGGGCTACTTTGGTAATGTTACTACAAGCCCAGTGTTTTAATGCATTGTCAAAACACAGGTACGTCCCAAGCTTATTACTCCGCTTTTGTTGGCTAGAAGATCAAAATACATCAGTCGACAAATATCGACACTAGGTCCTCATAACCAATTATCTAAGCAATGTACACATACTTCTTTCAATTATTATAACTCATGCGGTACTAAGCGATTCATGTGTTGAGTAATTGAACAATACCTAACTACTTGCAATTGTTGGCATGAATATCCTTAAGTCTACTAACAATTTATCGCAAAAGTATAATATGACCACGTACTCACGCAACTTGGTTCATTTCCTATTAATTCTAAGTATAAGAACTTTACAAGTTTAAGGGTACGAGTTAAACAACTTGGCATTTATCCATAAAATTTTTAAATTTGGCTCAATATTGTCTCAGTATTCCGTTCCCCTTGACTTTTTCAACATATATTTTCAACATATCGCTAAGTCCCTTGCCCCCCACTTAAACAGGGCATTGTCCTCAATGACAAAAATAAATGAGAGTTCAAGATGAAAGACTTAGCTCTGGAAACGGCTCCCAAGTAAAGGAACAACATCGGAGTAATCATCGGCACAGCGTGGAGAGACAGACACATCCTGTATAAACAAACAAGCTCCACGAAATCGTCAAATACCATGTCTATGGAAGTTATAAAATAATGTGGCAGTAATTAGATATAGATATCTAAAAACAATTTAAGCCACTTTACTTTATACTGCCATGGACAAGACCAAAAGGGATTTAAACCTAAATAAAAACTCACATGACGGCTATCAAGGAAAAAACCTCGTTTATTCCGAACTTAGACTCGGAACATGGCGAGATGAAAAAAACCGTGATAGGCGCATGCTACTTTATTAAAAAGAAAAATGAAAAAGATAGTTATAGGTAGTAGTTCTAAGTTTATAGTCGCTAGCTCGACTCAGCTCAAGATGGTTTATTCATAGACGAGTGGTCGGTCGAGGTACAAAACCTCCTCCTCAGCAGCGGAAGCCCGTGATAATGCTTAATACGATGTCCATTGACCACAAATCTGGACTCGTCTTTGAAATTGAACAGCTCCACCGCTCCAGAAGGAAGGACTCGATGTACTTGAAATGGGCCACACCATCTTGATTTCAACTTACCCGGCAAGAGTCTTAAGCGCGAATTGTACAAGAGAACCAGATCACCCTCTTGAAAGGTCCTATCCAGAATATTTTTGTCATGAAACTTCTTCGTGCGCTCCTTGAAAATCTTGGCATTCTCGTATGCCTCTAAACGAAACTCCTCTAGGCGAGTTAATTCTAACATCCTTTTCTCACCGGCCAACGTCTTATCAAAATTTAGCATCCTTGTTGCCCATATGGCCCGGTGCTCGATTCCAGGTAGATGGCATGCCTTTCCAAAAACAATCTGTGCGGTGACATTCCAATCGAGGTTTTATATGCGATCCTATAAGCCCATAAAGCGTCGTCTAAACGTAACGACCAATCCTTCCTAGTCGTGATAATTTTTTCCAGGATACGCTTTATCTCTCGATTGGTGACTTCTACCGCCCACTAGTGCAGGGGTGATATGCGGTTGCTAGCTTATGTCGAACCCCATACTTAATCATCGACCTTTCAAAAGGTTTATTGCAAAAATGACTACCATTGTCGCTATAATCGCCTAAGGCGCCCCAAACCTTGTAAAAATGTTCTTCTTCAAGAATTGAACCACAACTCTAGCATCGTTAGTAGGGGAAGCAATGGCCTCAACCCTTTTGGATACATAATCTACAGCAACTAATATATATCGGTTGGATAATGATGAAGTGAAGGGTCCAACAAAATCTATTCCCCAAACGTCAAAAAGCTCTACTTCTAAGATGCTCTTGAGTGGCATCTCATTCCTCCTTGAAATATTACCCGTCATTTGACAAGCATGACATGCCTTTGCATATTGGTGTGCATCCTTAAACAATGTCGGCCAATAAAAACCGCATTGGAGGACCTTAGCCGCGGTTTTTTCTCCCCCGTAGTGTCCTCCAACTTCATAGGAATGACAATGCTTCAGGATATCATTATACTCTTCTTGGGCACACACCTTGAAAAATATTATCGAGATCCTAGCTTAAACAAATAAGGCTCATCCCAATAGTAGTGTCTAAGATCTTTAAAGAATTTTTTCCTTTCTTGGGATGTGAGATTTGGTGGTAGGTACTTTATGAGATAGATAATTGACAAACAAACTAAACCATGGTTGCTTCTTCTCCTTCACAACCTCAATTCGCAAAGATACTGCAGCACAATCATCATGTCCCATGATGGTGGTGATGGAGAAAAGTTGTTCATCAGGAAAAGATTCTCCTATCTCAGGTAATTCCTCACCATCCTCTAATTGTAAGCGCGATAGATGATCGGCCACCACGTTCTCACTTCCTTTCTTATCTCGGATTTCTACGTCAAATTCTTGCAGCAGTAGAATCCATCTCAACAGTCTCGGCTTTGAATCTTGCTTTGCTAGGAGATACTTAAGAGCCGCATGGTCAGTCCACACAGTGACTTTAGATCCTACTAAGTAAGATCTAAACTTGTCAAAAGCAAAGATAACGGCCAAAAGTTCCTTCTCCGTTTTGGCGTAATTTCTTTGGGCAGCATTCAAAGTCCGACTTGCATAATAGATAGGTCTGAAGATCTTATCTTTTCTTTGACCCAAAGCGGCGCCTACAGCAATATCACTTGCATCACACATCAGCTCAAACGGAAGATCCCAATCCGGTGCGACCAGAACGGGTGCAGTGATCAGTCTACTTTTTATTTCGTTGAAAGCCTTTATGCACTCATTAGAGAACACGAATGGCACATCCTTGGCCAATAATTCGGTAAGAGGTCTAGAGACTAGGGAAAAGTCCTTGATAAACCTACGATAAAATCCGGCATGGCCTAAAAAACCTCGCAGAATTTTAAGATTAGTAGGTGGAGGTAATTTCTCGATGACCTCAACTTTGGCTCTATCCACCTCTATACCGTTCTTTGATATGTGGTGGCAAAGATTATATACCTTCCGTAACCATCAAATGACATTTCTCCCGATTAAGCACAAGATTCGTCTCTTCACATCTCTTCAACACTCGTGCTAGATGTGTGAGACATGAATCGAAATCGTCTCAAAACACGGAGAAATCATCCATAAAGATTTCCAAGAATTCTTCCACCATATCCGCAAATAATGACATCATACACCGTTGAAATGTTATGGGCGTTGCACAATCCAAATGGCATTCGATTATACGCAAATGTCCCATATGGGCATGTAAATATTGTTTTCTCACGATCTTGGTGAGATGTGGATTTGATAGTATCCCGAATATCCGTCGAGAAAACAATAGAAAGCATGCCCTTTCGTCTCGAGCATTTGATCGATGAAGGGAAGAGGAAAATGGTCCTTACGAGTTGCATCATTTAGTTTCTAAAGTCTATGCATACTCGATGACCGTGATTAGCCTCACATGAATTAACTCATTCAACTCATTGGCTTGCACCGTCAATCCTCCCTTCTTGGGAACTACATGGATAGGGCTTACCCATTCGCTATCAAACAATTGGAAATATAATTCCCATTTCTAGCATTTTATAACCTCATCCCTAACCACGTCCTTTAATTGTGGGGTTAAACGCTTTGAGGTTGTGCAACCGCTTTGTTCTCGTGGTCTACGGAGATCTTGTGCATACATACGCTAGGACTAATACCCTTAACGTCAGCTATGGTCCATCCAAATGCTCCGCGGTATTCTCTCAGAACTCTCATAAGTTTCTCTTCTTGTAAGTCCGTCAAGGAAGAAGATATGATTAGTGGCAAGGTCTCATCTTGAAGAAATACGTACTTCAAATTTGCAGGAAGAGGTTTTAAAGTCAAATTTGTGGGAGGTTCTTCCAAAGATGTCTTCAACTTTTGACCTGTGAGTTTGAGTTCGAAGTACTTATGCCATGTTGGTCTATGATAGAATCTTTCAATCTCCATGACACTTACTTCCTCTACAGGTCTTGGGGTCCTCTACTACATCCTGGCCATATCATCTTCTCCTCCTCACTACTCACATACTTGACTTCATCTTCTTCTTCTAAGACAGCATCCAAAAAATCCTTTATACTTTCATGTTGTTGAAATTCTTGAACGATCCTATCAATGGAATCTAACATGAAACATGCATCCTCTCCATCATCAGGTTGCTTCATAGTGTTGAAAACATTGAATGCAACTCTCTCTTCGTTCACTCTTAACACCAACTCGCCTTTGTAAACATCAATTAGCGTTCTACTAGTGGCCATGAAAGGTCTCCCTAATATCAATGGTACTTCGTAGTTAGCTTCCATATCTAATACCACAAAGTCTACAGGAAATACAAACTTTTCAACCCTTACTAGCACATCCTCAACCTCTCCACACGGTTCCTTGACAGAACGGTCAGCTAATTGCAATGTGATTGAGGTCTTCTTAAGATCTTTCATGCCTAGCTTCCAAAAAATAGATAGTGGCATCAGGTTCACGCTTGTTCCTAGATCACACAAAGCTTTGTTCAGACATACGTTACCTATGGTGCAGGGAATGAGAAAGCTTCCCGGATCTTTGCATTTTGGGGGTAACTTATGTTGAAGAATGGCTGAGCATTCCTCATTCAGGCATATGGTCTCTAAATCTAGAAGTTTCCTTTTAGTTGAGACAGCGCCTTTTAAAAACTTGGTGTACTCAGGCATTTCAGCTAGTGCTTCAACTAGGGGTATATTGATTTGTAACTTACTAAACATATCCACAAACTTCTTATATCTCTTATTATCAAGCTTAGGCTTCGGCTTTGGTGGAGGATAAGGTAGAGTTGAAGGATCGACATCAGTGAAAATTGGATACTTGTTATTGTAAAGTTCAACTCTAGGGCCAGCAGGTTCTTTATCCGTTCTTGCTCCAGGCAAAGTCTCGGAAGTATTAGTCTCATTGCTTGGCTCACCATCCTTATTCTTTGTGACTTTTTCTTTCTCTTGCAAGGATGGTGGAGTTACCTCCTTTCCACTTCTTGTCATGATCGCATTCAAATCCTTAGGGTTCTTCTCAGTGTTGCTTGGCAACCCTCCAGGTGGTCTAGTTGACACTTGCTCAGCTAGTTGTCCTACCTGGTGCATGAGATTTTGGACTAGAGCTTCTTGATTGGTTACCTTGGCATCAGTCTTCTGACAATATTGGCTAAAGTTAGTGGCCAATTCAGCCATAGATTTTGAAAGTTGTCCCATATTGTCAGTGGCGACATTACTCGATTTTTCTATCGCAGACTTCCCAACCAAAAGTTTTAGTCGATGTGGGTACATGGGCGGGCGGTTTAGGCCTTTCTCCTGCATTAATGTCACTATATCGGAATCCGGGATGGTCATGATTAGGCATGTACCCTCCCCGACATAATTGGCTTCTTCAATACCAAAGATTCTCACTTTGAGGTGCTACCTCGATTCCGACCCTTTCTACTCTTGTCATCCTCTCTTGCATCCCATCTACCTTATTGTTGATAACAGAAAGTTGTTCTAAGATTTTGGTAGATGCACTATCATCAAATATGTCGCCATCTTCACAAGAGCTATGTCATTGCCTCCCATTGGCTATTCATCGCTATTTGCTCCATCTTCCCTTGTGCCTCCTACGGAGATAAAGAACAAACGCTCCATTCTTTGGAGGCGTCTACTCTAATTTTCTCAGTCTCTCTCAACCCATGGTAAAAAGTTTGCATTAAAAGCCAAAGAGAGATGTCATGATGAGGACACTTCCTCATAGCTTCCTTGAAACGCTCCCAAGCTTGATCAAAACTCTCCCCAGGTTGTTGCTTAAATCCTAGGATGTCTTGGCGTAACTTAAAAGTTTTTCCCAAGGGAAAGTACTTATTCATGAATTTTTGTAACAATTGTTACCAAGTAGTGATAGATCCAGCCTCTAAAGAGAGAAGCCATTGCTTAGCTTTATCTTTCAAAGTGAAAGGGAAAAGCTTAAGACGAATGTTCCCTTCCGGGATTAATTCTAGTTTCACTGTGCTAACGATCTCCAAGAAATTCGTCACATGAACACCAGGATCCTCGTTTTGGATTCCATGAAAAGTGGAATAGTTGGTTACCATTTGAATTACATTAGGCCTAGGGTGATAGACTTCTGCAGCATCTTGTGGTGCTACGATAGCGGGAATGAATTGTTCAATAGTGGGCGTTGCATAACATTGCAAAGTACGCCTCGCTCCTTGAACTAGGGCTTGGTTCTCATTATTAGCATTTGCATTCACATTATTGGCATTATTAATAACAGGATTAGGTACCTGGTTTGGATTGTTCTGAATGCCTTCCATTTCTGCCTCAGATTCAGAATGTTCAGGATGATCAGTTATATGTCCTTCTTCCAATTCGTGCTCGCTTTCCTCAAGATTTGGATCCTCTTCTCCTTGCTTAGCCAGTTCCCTAGCTAACTTCCTATTCCTTCTCGCAAATTTCTCTATTTCAGGATTATAAGGCTCAAGCGGTTCCTTCGATTTCCGAGTAGCGTACTATAAAATAATAAACAACAATAAAACAATTAATCACTAGTAAAGGCTAGGCCTTTAACTAACTAACTAAAACAGACTCGAAATAAGTTTGAGAAAATAAAACAGAAGCAGAATGTTATAAAACTAATACAGAACAGAAACAGAAAAGAAAATAAAGTCTCGGTCGACCGAGAGCTGTGGTTCGGTCGACCGAACGCTTTTTTTATTTTTTTTTTATTTTTTTATTATGACACTGTTTTAATATATCGACTCTTCTTCACGAATATTCACGAATCCAGTTTCTAACAAAATAAGCTATATCTTAATTTAATGACTCGAGTCCCGCACAACGGCGCCAAAAACTTGATGGAGGTCAAGTTAAATTATTAACTCGATGCCTACTAACACACTAGCAAGAGAACTAGGTTCAATTGTAGTATAGCCAGATAGAGTTGAGGTCGATCCCACAGAGACTCGGCACAAATAAAACACAACTTTATCCTATTAGATCTAAATTGAAAGGGCGCTCTACGACCAACTAAATGCAATAAATAAAGTAGTGACAACCACAAGACACAAAAGACCACAAAGACAGACTAAAGACTACTAAAACACGGATAATACGGTTTATATTATCTAAACAAATAGTATTGATTACGCTAGTAGATTATAACTCCCCCATGTGAATTAGGATAATTACGAGATAAAACAAACGTTAAAGATTGATTATTATGACTACGGGAGTCATCCCCTAAGGTAGATTTAGCTCCGGTTTGGCCATCTAAATCATCGTGCCTCCATTACGTGACTTCGCCTTTTAATGCCTCCATCTCATATAACTTCTGACACAATTACGAAACTAGGGATGCCGGTATAAACCGTAACCTCATCTAAGCAACATTCCTAGGGTAAGGCGTACTTCTTAGATGCCGATTCAATCTATATCCTAAGTAACAATCACTTTTTGTGTTTCATGTTAAATTATGATGACAAATAATTAAGTTGATCAGGTTTAATTACTCGTTTTAATTCCAAATCAGAGAATCTGACGTAGTCGAAGCCGATCATAATATTGCCCTACACATCACCACGCTTTCGGTCGATCGGACGACAAAGACTCGGGCGACCGAGTGACATCCTAGTCGACCGAACACGATTACGTGTTGGTACAAATCATGATTACTTCTCAACGCTTCTAACCTAAACACATGGGTTCGTAAATTAATCTACATCACGCAATCAATACAAGAAAAACTACTCCATAATAAAATGCATCATATTTACAAATAAAGATTGCATAATTAAATAGTCATACCCTCGAAGACGAGAGTGATTCCCACTCTTTAATGCGCTCCCTAATCGGAGAATCCGACGAATCCACAATGAACGAACATAAAGAAAATAAAACTAAAGACTTAAAAGCTAAAATTGTATGAATTGTTTTTGTGTTGTAGTGGTGTGTCTTTCTCAGCATCGTGGCTGCTGTTTATATAGGAGTTGTAGCCGACATAGGGAGAATCCAAAAGATTGACATGCATTTATCAACTTAGGCTCGGGTGACCGACGTACACGCTTCGGTCGACCGAATGGCATCTTTCGGTCGACCGAGCCTCCTCTTTACGCGTTTTCAAAGTCGGTTCGTCGACTTGTTCCCCACTCCATGCTTTTGAATTGATCGATTAATCTTTTCTTCAATGCTCGATTTTCTTCTCTTTTATCTTGAGATCTCGATTGCGTGATAATTATCTTCCGATTTTATCATGATCTGCAAAATCAGCATTTATCACACAATTAATTGCTCTTTATAATAAAAACATTTAAATACCAATTATCATATTAATAATCACTTATCATTAAATAATAAATATAAACACGTGATTAAATATGAAATATATATAATTAACTCCGATTTAAGGTTATAATTGATGACATAAATGGGTATATTTTAACCGTCATCAGTGTCATCCGATTCATTTCCTTTATCTGATTCAACTTCATAACCAGATTCATCTTCAGCAAGCATTGCTTTCTTTCCATGCCTTCTTTGTTGACTCTTCCTTTTTTGTAGATCTGGACAGTCAAGTCTGAAGTGTCCAGGATTTTTGCAGTTAAAGCAAAGGTAATCTTGTTCCTTTTTCTATTTTAACTCAGGATCAGATCTGAAGTGTCCTGGTTTCTTGCAATGAAAACATAAGAAATCATTATCTTTCTTTGTTTCTTTCTTCCTCATTTCACTGAATTTCTTTGTGAAATTCCTAGGTGAACGCTTTCCATTCTTCATCAATCTAATTTTCTTGCTCAGCAATGCAATCTGCTCTTGCATATCATCCAACAAATCATCTTGGGCTGCTGAAGTTTCTTCTTGATGAGCAGCAGCCAATGCTGTAGTCTTTGGTTCTTCCTTTTCTGTCTCAGGCACCAGTTTCTTGCTAAACTCATATGCCTTAAGATCTGAGAACAGTTTGAATATGTCTTCCTCATGTAAGCTTCTCATTTCTTCTATTGCTGTCACTTTCATCTCCCACAATTCTTTGGCAGGTAAAGCTTCTAAAATTTTTGAATTTACTTCTTCTTGTGAGAATTTTACATTCAGCAGGGTGAGTTCATCCATAATTGCAATGAACCTAGATTCCATTTGTTCAATGGTTTCATTTGGATTCATCTTGAACTCTTGGAACTTCTTCTTTGCTACACTGATCTTGTTCTTCTTTATAGCATCAGTGCCTTCACAAATTAACTGCAACTTGTCCCAAAGTTCCTTGGCTGTTTTGCAATCTTTTACTTTCATGTACATATTGCTATCTAGAGTTCTGTAAATGATATCTATAGCAATGTTGTTGAGATTGGCTCTCTTTCTATCTTCAGCTGTCCACTCTCTCTTTGGTTTTGGAATGTACTGGATCTCATTATCCACAGTTACAGCTTTTGTTATCTCCAGTGGTCCATCTGTGAGTACATCCATCATTTCATCATGAGTAGCATCTAGATAAGCCTGCATACGACGTTTATATTCATCAAATCGATCCAAAGAACACATCAGCATTGTTCTAGCATACTGATTGTTATCCATGATGCAAGTTTATGAAAATTAGAAATTTGAAAAAGTTTTCAAAGAATTTTCACAAGTACAACAAGTAGGAATACTTCAGAACAGAAGCACTGCTCCGATACCAATTGTTGGTCCCTTGAAAAGGCTTTGGTTAAGTTTAGATGGGGGGGTGAATAAACTTAACACTTAAAACTTTTTGGAGTTTACAAACTCAAAGAACTTTAGCGACCTGCGATACCGAAGAGTCTCACGACACTCGATAGTCTGGCGACTGGTGAGTTTCTTTGAATTTGTGCAGCGGAATTATATCAAATAAAGCCTTGTTACTTGTTGTTAAATATGATACCAAGTATTGGATACTCAGTAGTGTATGTGTGTGTGTTCGGTTGCTAGATTCAGTAAGGTGATGTGCTTGATAAACTAAATACAGAATATAAATGCAGAAAGTAAGTAGGCAGATTTATAGTGGTTCCAGGTGGTGTAATCCTGTACTCCACTCTTCTCCTGTGATGTTGGAGGTAATTCACTAGAGAGATTCTTCAGATAGCTGTTACAAAAATCCCTATGAAGTTTGTCCTTCACCAATAGCTATGGCTTCACAAACTGAAAACAAGGAACATGTAGGATTGATGCTCCAAAGTCTTCCACTGGTCCTTGAAGGGTAGGATTGCCTCTTCACCAGCTCCACCACAAACAACAGTCTTTAACACAAATGTGCTTCACTGTCTTCAACATATTTCATGTAAAATAAAGGTTGAATCAAATGAATGATTCAGTTGCAGCAACTTGATCAGGATGATATGATCAGTAGCTTACAGTCTTCAAGTGTGTAAACTTGATGTAGCTTGAATGCTGATTACACTTGAAGAATTTAACTGGATCAGTAGCCTTAAGCTCAGTAGGGTTCGGCAGGGTGTTTTTCTTGATCAGAAATTGAAGCTCAAGACTATCTGTATTTTTCTCCTAATAATCATCACTTGAATCTGAATTAGGAGTCCTCTATTTATAGGTAGGAACCCTTGTGACTTGTATTTGAAATTCAAATGTAGCCGTTTCATATTTTGTCCCATTTGACTTGCTTTCTGTCACTGTTCATAGTACTGACACAGTCAGACTGCTTTTTGACAGAATGCAGTCTGTCCATCCTTTGACTTGTGTCCATTGGATAAAGTCCTGAATCATCCAACGTCCCTTTAATCTCAACCATTGATTTGTTTGGTAAAGTCAGAGGTTGTTAGCTGTCCTTATCCATGTTTTCTTCCAATGTAATCTAGAATAAATCAAGGCATATGTATCAGCAGGTTCATTACCCTGCTGATATACATATCAGTCAGCTGAACCATGTTTTGCTAACTGTCTTTTATCTAAATTTTATTTATGAAGTTAGATTACACCTTTTAGCATATAACTGAGTTCCAATCATCATCCAACTTGTGGAACTCATACCTTGTACACAAGGTATATGTAATCAGTTTAGGTCATCACAGACTTCCCTAAATTCTGATTCCATATCCTTGACTTTAATTACTAAGTTTGATCCATTAGCCTTCATTAATCGAGTTTGACCCCTCGGCCTTGATCTTCAAAGAGGTTCTGATAAGTCTCATGACCTAACTACCCTCATCGACTAGACTCATCACGACATAAGTCGGTGACCTTACAGAGCTTGTTTTATCAAACCTATACAAAGATCAAACTCTAATAAACCTATACATTTGATCTAGACATCTTTTTGCCTTTGCTCTATAACAGTTAGTCTGGCACTCATCACTAAAACTTAGAAATAAGTCCAACAATAGCAGGTTGAGGTGCCTCAGTGTGCATTGAGGCAATCTGCTTATGCAAATTTTTATCTCTGTTTGCCGTGATGTTCTTTATACCTCTTACATCTCCGAGTAGATCATTTATAGCAAATTGAACAGAAGTAATGTTGGAAGCAATTGTTTCAGTGGCTCTTCCTCAATATTCCACCAAATTCACTAAGTCTTCAAACCTCTATTCACTTCTTGTCAGTTGAGTTCTTAGCTATGTAATATCATTTTTTACAGCTCTTAACTCCTTCAAAATATGTTATGGTACTGCACCAGCCATTCCACCATCCATTTGTCCTGCAAAATCACCAGCAGGCTCTTCAAAATGATCATCTGCCCTAGGTTGCCTCACAAAAATTGCTCTTGGCATGTCCCATTCATGGGGTTCAGGGCCTTCTTCAATATCATTTCCAAAATCTCTTCAATAGCAGGTTCTTGTACAGGTTGAGCCTCGTGTATTGCCTCCAAAACAGGTACTTCTTCAAAAATAGGGACATGTGCCTGTTGGGGCTCTACCTCTTCTTCTTCTTCTTTAGGCATTTGAAACTCCTCATGACTGAAATCATAGTCAACAAGCTGTTCTTCAACATGTGCATCAGCAGCTTGCTATCTATCTTTACTATCAGTAGCCTTTTCCTCAGTAGCCTCCCTACAATGCATAGGGGATTCCTCCAATCCCAACATCAGGTCCAACCTTTGTCCCAACACTGTTGGATCCTCAGTGATTAGGACCTCTTGTTCCAACCTTTGTTCAATTGTTGTCTGTTCCTCAGCAGACTAAACCTCCACTTTTTAAACTGTGATTTTCTGAGGCTTGTGCTAAAACCTCATCAATATCAATATTGTGTTGATATTGAGCTGAGTCTTCTGATAGAATTTCATGCAGTTCAATCATCAAAGCATCAGTAGTGGCCTTCAGCATAGCATCTTCAAGAAGTGTTGTTGCTGTCATTTGTTCTTCTAGATCTTCTGTAAAAGCAGCAAACAGTTCTAGATCCAAATTATCAGTCTGCCGACCCTCATCAGACTTGCCACCATCAGCAGATTGATCTGTTGTCACCACAGTAGACCCCTGTCCTGCATCCTCAGCAGACTTTTCCTTAGCAACTCCATTGTGTTCTCCTGGATGCATGTGATGATCATCATCTGAATCAGATGAGGATGATGAATCATCACTATCAGGTGTTAACCTAGGATCCCTGAACATAATGCTTCCTTTTTGCTTTTCTACTTCAATGATCTCTAGTAGCCTTGCTCCTAGCTCAGATATATCAACTAATCCAAGTAAATCCTCTACTCTCAACTTGTCAAATGCCCACTCTTCACAACAATTCATAGGTTCTCTTGCAGGTTTCGGTCTTTAATAGAATCCAAATTTCCATTTAAAATATTTTTCAACTTGTCTGATATTTGGATCTACCTTAGGCTTCGTGGTTTTCATTTATTTTCTCTCATAAGGCATAGTAGGCTTTCTGGGAGTAGGTTGTTCAACTTGTTGACCTCCAAAGGTTTCAACAAGATGTCTTAATGTATCCTTAGCAGATATAAATAGGTAGTAGGTTCTTCAGGTTGCACATTTGTACCTACTACCTCCATTTGCTCAACAATTCCTTCCTCCCGACTCACATGCTCATTACCAGGGTTTGTAATAGTATGTTCTTCCCCCTGAGTTGTTGTAATTTCAGTATGGTCTTGCATAGATACATTAACTTCCACAGCAGGTGCAGATTCAGTAGTGTGCTATGGTTCTTCAATTTGTTGTTCAATAACAACCTCCGTAGCCTCAGTAGGCTCAACATGTTTTGTTGTGTAAGAAACATCTTCTTCTACTTCACCTTCCTTTTGGGCCACCAGAACCCTCAATTCTTTTCCCTTTCCATGTTCATTCTTTTTGACAACTTGCTTCCTTCTTTTTGTTGGTTGTTGTTCAGCATCAAAATGTTCTTTTTCTAGCTGCACTTTGCAAGCAGCTTTCCTCTTTCTTGAATCTTCTTTGATTAGTTCCTTTATGATCTCAGCACCATTTTTCTTTACAACTCCAGTAGGATTAGTAGCCTCAATATCAACTTGAGCCTCAGTAGACTCAGCAGTGTCTACTAATTTCCACCTTGCCCTTTTACGCTTCAACATCTCAGTAATCTTTCTTGTTTCACCAGCCTTTCTTTTCTCCACAGGCTTCTTTGGTGCAGCAGGTTGCACATCATTTTTAGCCTTAGTCCACTCTTCCTGCCCACCATCATTTCCATCACTATCATTATCATCACATTCTATCCTTTCATCTTCTTCCTCATCATCCAAACCAGGGATATGATAACCGATTTCTAGTTTGTGTCTTGACATAATGATTTTTCAAGGTGCAACATCAGGTATCGTCAGATGATTCAGCAGGGTCTGAATCATAGACCTAGAAGCTTGGTCTTTGATTTCCTTGTGCCATCTCTTTCATCTGACACAACCTTCTTCATGTATTGCACAAAGAATCCAGCCCAATCAAATTTCTTGCTTCTGCAAATGATTATCAACAGGTCTATCTTTGGTCCAGAAAGTGTTTCAAGGCTTCCACTAAACCCCAAAATATTCTTGGCAATAAGTTTGCTCAGCAGGTTATATTCCAAGCCAATATTCTTCACATTCGTATTCAAGGCTATTGCTATAGACTTGTCTGTCTTTATAGATTCAACAAACTCCAATCTTGATAACTCCATCAATTTTGGATTTGTAGGGGCATTATTTCCAGGTCCAAATCCAAAGACTTCTCTCAGCAGGTTTGAGGAGATTTCATACTCTTGGCTGTTTGCAGTGGTAGTAAATGCCTCTATGTCATCTCTTATCACCATATTCCTACAGAAGTTGAAAATATTGGTGTATGTGATACTTTCCAATCTAAGATTTAGGACGGTTTCCAATCCTTCATAACGTCTGATTCTTCTTCCAATATTGATTGCTAACTCAGTCTTGTTAGCATCGACAACAAAACCTCTAACACTTTGGCTTGTAACAAGATGAATATCATTGTCCGTCATTGTAAAAAATTGAGAAAGATGAAGAAGAGAACTCTGTAAATCTGTGTTCACACTTGTGTATATTCAGAGAAAATCAATCTGAGTTCTGTATGTATCTTCTGTATATATGTCTGTATATATGTCTGTATATATTAGGAAAGATAGTGGTTGATAACTATCAGGAAAGTACTATGCACGTACTGTAGCATTTAACCACGATTAATCTTGGTATAAATGAGATGCTACCACGTGTCCCACTAACTTGTTCCAATAAGAGTTGTAACTGATAGATATTGTAACCGCAGTTATAATGGATAATATCCAATTATTTTGCTGTTGACTTTCGTTAAGGTTTGATTGTCTTTATAACGTATAGTTCAGCAGGCTTGGTCTTCAATAGAGTTGAGCTTCAGCAGGGTTAATTCGAAATTGCTCTGCTGATCTTCTGTTGGCTCAGCAGCCTGCTGACAAAAATGCTCTGCTGATTTTTATTAGGTATAGTTTTTTCCAATTGATAATACAAGATGAATATTAATACAAATAATTGATTTGTCAAGTGAGCTCACCCAACAGTACAAGGACCAATTCCCTTGGCAACTTCATTTGCTCAAATTTTCAAACTATATAAGTACTTAGGAATTGTTGATACAAATGACTAATCTGCCAAGTGAGCGCACCCAACATGGCAAAGACTAATCCTCTTGGTGAATTCGGTAAGACATTGTTGTTAGAAAGTCAGTCAACTTTGATGATGCCAAGCTCGATTCTTAACTTGGTAAATCTTTCACTGTCAAAAGGTTTTGTAAAGATGTCAGCAAGTTGATTTTCAGTAGGGATGTAGAGAACCACCACATCTTTCTTTTCCACATGATCTCTTATGAAATGATGTCTCACATCAACGTGTTTGGTTCTTGAGTGCAAAACAGGATTTTCTGTGATTGCTATTGCACTTGTATTGCCACACATTATGGGAATTTCTCTTTCTTCGATCCCATAATCCCTCAATTGATGTCTCAACCATAGTATTTGTGCACAGCAGCTTCCAGCAGCAATGTATTCAGCTTCAGTAGTTGAAGTGGATATTGAATTCTATTTCTTGCTAAACCAGGAAACAAGTTTATTTACCATCAATTGACAAGTTCCTGTGGTGCTTTTTCTATCAATCTTGCATCCAGCATAATCAGAATCTGAGTAAGATATAAATTTGAAACTTCCATCAATTGAGTACCATATTGCTACTCCCAAAGTCTCTTTTAGATACTTGACAATCCTCTTGACTGCAGCTAAGTGACTTTACTTAGGTTTAGATTGAAATCCTGCACAAACACCTACAGTAAAGGATATATCAGGTCTGTTGGCAGTGAGGTACAACAGACTTCCTGTCATCCTTCTGTACAAAGTCTGATCAACATCTTTTCCTTCTTTATCTTCATCCAATCTGATGCTTGTACTCATAGGAGTTGATACCTTGGTGCTATTTTCCATACCAAATTTCTTTAGCAGCTCCTTGGTATATTTTGTTTGATGAATGAAGATTCCATCTTGCATTTGCTTGACTTGTAATCCCAAAAAGTAGTTCATTTCACCCATCATACTCATTTGGAACTTGATTTTAATGAGATTAGCAAACTTTTCACAAAGCAATTCATTTTCAGAACCAAAGATTATGTCATCCACATAAATCTGTACCAGCAAGGTGCTGTCCCCTTCGTTGATTCTGAAAAGAGTCTTGACAATGGTACCTTTGGTAAAACCATTGTTCATCAAGTATTGAGGTAGGGTTTCATACCATGCTCTTGGTGCTTGTTTCAAACCATAAAGTGCCTTATTGAGTCTATACACTTTATCTTCTTGATCTTTAATTTCAAAGCCAGGAGGTTGCTGAACATAAACCTCTTCCTCTAGAATGCCATTAAAAAATGCATTTTTGACATCCATATGGTATAATTTGAAGTTTTTGTATACAACATATGCCAAAAATAGTCTTATAGCTTCCAATCTTGCAACTGGGGCATATGTCTCATCAAAGTCAATTCCTTTTGCTTCAGAATAACCTTTTGCCACTAGTCTGGCCTTCTTTCTATCAATGGTACCAGATTCTTCTAATTTGTTTCTATATACACATTTTGTGCCAATTATATTTGCATGACTAGGCCTCTCCACTAGTGTCCAAACTTGGTTTCTTTCAAACTCATTAAATTCTTCGTGCATAGCAATTATCCAATCTGGATCTGAAATTGCTTCTTCAACAACTTTAGGCTCTATTTGCAATATAAAGCTAGTGAACATTGCTTGTAATTGTCTTCTAGTCCTTACACCTTGTTGTATATTACCAATTACGTGTTCAGCAGGGTGGTCCTTCAACCATTGAAAATCTTGAGTTTCTTGATTTACAGGGACCTCATCTTCAGTAGGGTCTGTTGTTGCTTCAGTAGGGGGATTAGCAGATCCTTGAACTGCATCTATTGTTGCATCAGCAGAGTTACCAACAGCTTCTTCAGTAGGTACATCCTTGCTTCCTGAATCAGAAATTTTTATGTCACTTATCTCCTTCAAAACATCAACATATTCTGGATCAGTGACCTCTTGATTCACAGCAGGTTCTGAAATTTCATCATCACCCATTCCAGTGAACTTAGGTTCATAAAAAACAACATGTATAGATTCTCCATGTTCTAAGAACCTTTTGTTCAGTACCCTGAATGCCTTGCTGGCTGAAGAATATCCTAAAAAGATTCCTTCATCTGACTTTGGTTGGAAAGTCTTCAGTGGTTCCTTATGATTTAAGATGAAACACTTACTTCCAAATGGATGAAAATATGATATATTTGGTTTCCTTCCATTCCATATCTCATAAGGTGTCTTGAGAAAATTTTTGTTTACTGAAGTCCTATTTTGTGTGTTGTATGCTGTATTGATTGCTTCACAGATCATAGTCCTTCCTGCTTCCTTTAAAGTCATGTTTCTTCTCTCAAGAACCCCATTTTGCTGAGGTGTTCCAACAGCTGCTAATTGATGCAGCACACCATTTTGTTCACAAAATTCCCTTATGACTTTGTTAAGGAACTCAGTACCCTTTTGATCTAATCTACACTACTGCCAAACTTTTCTCATTTTGCAGCCTCTTCAAAAGTTCATGCATCTTTTGAAGTGTTTCACTTTTCTTATTCCTTAAAATTACCCAAGTGTATCTTGAATAATCATCCACAACTACCAGAGTGTACTTCTTTCCTGTTACACTTGATGGTGTTACTGGTCCAAATAAATCCATATGCATCAGCTCCAAAACTTTCTTTGTTGATTGTTTGGTCTTTGACTTGAAGCTTGATATTGTTTGTTTACCTTGCTGACATGTATCACACATACCATCCTTTTTGAATGTGATCTCAGGTAAACCAATCATCAACTTCTTTTTCACCAACTGATTGATATCATCAAAATTGAGATGATTTAACTTATTATGCCATAACCAATTTAGTTCTGACTTGGTATGCACTATAAGGCATGTTCAGAGAACAATGGTGGACCAATCCACAACATACATGTTTTGTTGTCTTCTTCCAGCCAGCACAACTTGTTCACCTCTTTCACTAATGACAATGCAGTAGCCTTGGCCAAAAGTGACCTTGTATCCTATGTCACAGAATTGTCCAATGCCCAGTAGGTTGTATTCCAATCCTTCCACATATGCAACATTCTTGATTGTTAGTCCATTCTTCACCAATGTTCAATATCCTCTTGTATATCCAGGTGTGTTCTTGTTTCCAAAATAGACTCTTGGACCATCCTTTGCCACATAATTTGTTAAACATTGCTTATTCTTTGTCATATTCCTGGAACATCCACTGTCAAAGTACCAGACACCCTACAAAACATATTTAATGTGTTTTAGGTACCCAAAACTGTTTGGGTCCATAGTGGTCAGTGGTAAGCACAACTCTTGGCAAATTTCCATATGGTCTTCTTTGGAAATTGTTGCAATTTTGTTCATATATGTATCCCACATTTCCATAAAATCTAACATTTGGTTGTGTATAATTCACATATGGTTTCTAGCCTTTTGATACATAGTGCTGTTAGAAGTGATATATATTGTTAGAAGCACTAGCATAACCACAAGATTGATGTCTGTTAAACATAGCCCTGTAATATGGAGTCTGTTGAGGTCCTTGCTGAGGTCTCAAATAAGTCCTCTAATGAGGACTCTGCTGATTCCACTGCTGAGGTTTTACACTAGAATTTTGGTTATGTCTATTGTTTCTAGTAGTAGGGGCAGGAATATTCCAATCTTCATCAGTAGGGAACAATCTACATTTCCCAATGAGATAAGTATCCCTTGAATGATTAACATTTTTGGGTTTAGGATTCTTATCTTTGGAATATTTTTGTGTTATTGCCCTTTTGTGGTCCAGCAGACTTTGCAACAGGTCTGCTATCAGCAGGTCTATAAGGTCTAGCAGTCCTACCATTGGATTTACCCATTTTGTTAGGTACTGTTGTCCTTTTGTACTTCTAATTTTACTTCTTTGAAACATTCTCAGTAGACTTGACTGCCTCAGCAACCTTTTTGGGAGTTGGATCTTGTGCTGGCACAAACTTAGGACTAATTCTGGTACAAGGTTCAGTACCCTTACTGGATCCACCCTTAGTAGATTGTTGAGTTTCAAATCCAAGGCCTGTTGTATCACCATAATGCTTTCCAGATTTGAATTCAGTAGTGGAACTCGATTGTGCAGTAGATTCAGCAGCTACTGAAGGTACAACAGGCTTATGTTGAATCTGTTCGTATTCCTTTTCCTTACCTTTGAGAATTCTTAATTCAATATTTAATCTTTGAATTTCTGCTTGAAGAGCCTCTTTTTTAGCCTTCACAATCTTATAACCAGATTGTATTTTCCTCAGTTGATTAAAGATGGCATCCGATGTTTCTTCACTGTCATAAATTTTAGGATTCGAACCACAAGTAGATTCACAATCACTTTCAGCAGGAGTGTTTATGGATACATAATTGTATACCTCCTCACTTTCATCCATATTGGCCATTAAAGCATAATCATCCATGTGTGCAATAAGTGCAGTATCATCAGATTCGGTTCCTTTTTATGATTCAACTTCATATTCTGATTCATCATCAGCAACCAACGCTTTCTTGCCAGATCTCCTTTGCTGACCTTTGTTCTTCAGTAGGTGTGGACAATCAGGTATGAAATGTCCAGGTTTCTTGCAGTTGAAGCACAAATAATTAGGTTCCTTCTTTTGTTTCAGGTCAGGACAATCAGGTTTGAAAAGTCCTGGTTTTTTGCAGTTAAAACACAAGAAGTCATGATCTTTCTTGGATTCTTCCTTTTTATTTTCATTTGATTTCTCGGTGAAATTCCTTGAAGCTCCTTTTTCCAGATTTTGTCATTCTGATTTTCTTATTCAGTAGGGCTATTTGCTCTTGCATTTCATCCAGCAAGTCATCTAGAACACTTAATGACTCTTGTTTATGTGCAGCGGCCAATGCAGTAGTCTTTGGTTCTTCTTTTTCATCATTAGGAACAAGATCCTTACTGAATTCATAGGCCTTGATATCTTAAAACAATTTGAAGGTATCTTCTTCATGTAGTCTGCTGGACTCTTCCATGGCAGTAACCTTCATTTCCCAAACTTCCATTGCTAGTAGGGCTTCTAAAATTCTTGTATTGATCTCTTCCTTTGTATATATTACATTCAACAGGGTGATTTCATCCATGATAGCATTGAACCTTGACTCCATTTGTTCAATTGTTTCCTTTGACTTCATTTTGAAGTCTTGGAACTTCCGTTTGGCTACATTGGTTTTTTTTTTCTTGATAGCATTAGTGCCTTCACAGATTAGTTGCAATCTTTCCTAAAGTTCCTTAGCCGTCTTGCAATCCTTCACTTTCATGTACATATTGCTATCTAAGGTTCTGTAAATGATATTAATAACAATATTGTTGAGGTTTGCTCTTTTTCTTTCTTCAGCATCCCACTCTTTGTTTGGCATTGGTACAATCTGATTTCGACCATCCACAGTTATGGATTTGGTGATTTCTAGTGGTCCATCAGTCAGCACATCCATCATCTCATCAAATGTTACAGCTAAATAAGCCTGCATATGACATTTATACTCTTCAAAACAATCTAGAGAGCACATCAACATAGTCCTAGCATACTGGTTGTTATCCATGATTCAAAGCTTTGAAAAACAGAAACTTGAAAAAGTTTTCAAAGAATTTTCACAAGCACAACAAGTAGGATTACGTCAGAATAGAAGCACTGCTCTGATACCAATTTTTGGTCCCTTGAAAAGGCTTTGGTTAAGTTTAGTGGGGGGTGAATAAACTTAACACTTAAAAATTTCGGAGTTTTGCAAACTCAGCAAGGTCAGTAGTCTGCTGACTAATAAAGTTACTGAATTTGTTGCAGTGGATTAAGTTTAAATTAAGCATTATTAATTGTTGTTAAAAAGATGATACCAAGTATTGGATACTCAGTAGTGTATGTGTGTGATTCAGTTGCTAGTTTCAGTAGGATGATGCAATGATGTAAAGTAGGCATGATGTATAATGGTTCCAGGTGGTGTAATCCTGTCAGTCCACTCTTCTCCTATGATGTTGGAGGAAATTCATTAGAGATTCTTGAGGTTTCTGTTACAAAAATCCCTAAACTATTTGTCTTCACCAATGACTATGGCTTCACACACTTAACACTTGAAACATGTGGGATTGCTGCTCCAAAGTATTCCACATGTCCTTGAAGGGTATGATTGCCTCTTCACCAGCTCCACCATAAACAACAGTTATTGACACCCAAAAGATGCTTCTCTGTCTTCAGCAAACTTCTTGTAAAAGAAGGGTTGAACCAAGTAAACGATTCAGCTTGCAGCAGCTTTTGATCAGGATGAAATGATCAGCAGCTTGAGGTCTTCAAGTGTGTATACTTGATGTAACTTGATAGCAGATTACACTTGAAGATAAATCTTGATCAGCAAATTTAAGCTCACTATATGTCAGCAGGGTGTTTTTCATGATTAAAAACTTGATGGCTTCGTATGGATTATAATGTTGTTCATTCACTTCAAACTGAGTCAGGAGTCCCCTATTTATTGGTGTGAATCTTGTGACTTGTGTTTGAAATTCAAATATGGCCGTTTCAGACTTGTCTTCATCTTGACTTGCTTTTTATCACTGTTCATAGTACTGACATTGTCAGTCAGCTTTTTGTCAAATTTCAGACTGTCCCCCATTGACTTATAACCATTGGATAATCCTCTGTATCTTTCCAACGTTCCTTTTATCTTGACCATTGATTTGTTGATTAAATCAAGGCTTGTAATCCATCTTTATCCACTTAATCTTCCAATGTAACTTTTGATTAAATCAAGATTTCCATTTAGCAGACATCTGGATTATATCAGTCTGCTGATGTATATATCAGTGAGCTGATTTTAGTCTGCTGTGTTTTAGTAATACTTCAGCAAACTTCTTGTCATCTAACTTTTTATTGTGAAGTTAGAGTACACCATTTTGATTATAACTAAGTTCCAATGCCCAATTAACATATGGAACATAGACCTTGTACACAAGGTATATGTGATCAGTTTAGGTCATCACAGACTTCCCTAAATTCTGATTACATATCCTTGACTGTAAATACTAAGTTTGATTCCTTAGCCTTCGATAACTGAGTTTGAGCACTCAGCCTTCAACATCAGCAGGTTCCTAGAAACTTTACTGACCTAGATAGCCATCGATTTAGACAGTCTCGGGCCGATAAAGTCGGTGACCATTTTCTGATGCTTGTTTGATCAAATCTTTTTTCCTTTACTCTATAACAGCTAATCTGGCACTCATCCTTAAAACTTAAAATACTTCCAACAATTATGCACTGAAATTCAGACAGATTACACACATTACAATGACCAATACAGTTTGTATTTATAGGCATTGATCCCTAAACCCTAACCTCCAAGAATCTTTGTCGGATTTCAATAAATGCCCAGATGTTGTGTCACTCTGCTGACACAACTCAACTGATCATTGCCCCGATGTAGAACTAATCGGAATCCATAAAACTCAGTAGACTTGATGAAGTCTCACGACATAACTGAATGTCTCACAGACTTCACCCGCGCGATACACATAGATTTGAATACACTTCTCAGCAGATCATCACTCTGCTGATAATCAGATTAATTCTACTAGATGTAGAGTTTAAGTCACTTTGCTGACATATTTGCTATTCTTTTTAATTTGTTGTAAATTTCTGAAGAGTTATTTATTTCTTTCATGATTTTTGATAGAGTTATATATTCAATACTCATGAAAGTTGTCAATAATATTTATTCTTGGTTCAAATAGTGGTTTCATATAATATTAAAGTCAGTGTTCTGCCTATATATTAAGAAGATATCAACCCTTCGAAGGCTACAAAGAATATGACCACCACAATAGAATCAGGATAAACCTCTACTTATTCTTCATTTGACATGTTATCTTATTTCGTATTCTGATCTATTTCATTTGGTTGTCCACATTGGCACTTTCAACACCAGGAAAAGCGTATTGCTTTTTTTTGTATTTCTTTCTTAGCATCTAAAATTTTTATTTTACAGTTCATTGGACGAATCATCTCTCAACTTAAGCACTTTGACACTACATGTTCATTTGTGGTTGCACCATGTTCTGGGATTCAGATCAAGTTTGAGATCGGCCAACGGATACGTTATCTTTAATTGAAGGTTCACCACCATTCTCCTTATTCATCTGAATCATTTTTATACATATTTTTACTTTCACGAAAACGATTTTAAATTTTGTTGAAATGCTCTTGTATGTGTTCTAGTAATCACAATTTCTGTTAATTGATTATGATGTCATCTAGTATGTTACTACCCCCATTGCGATTTGTGTGTGTCTGCGTCTGTCTACTAGCTGGATTTATTGAGCACAAGCTTGGACACGTGCAACATTAATTAAATTTTTTTTTTTGAAATATGCATTAATTAATTAAATCGTCTTCTGTGAAAGCAAGAATAATTAGTTAAATCGTCTTCTTTAACATAATTGAATTTAAGAGCATGGTTTTAATTTAAGATATTTGACATGTACATGATTATTATTCATAATGGTATGATGATTTTAATTTAGAAGTATAAAATTTAACCACAAGCTAATCGATGAAAGTCCATGTGTTAATGATGAAAATGAATTTGTTTTCTATATACTATCAACTGTAGTAGCCACCCATTTAATGCAGAATATTTTTACATACAATTATATTTTAAACAATAACTAAGTTCTAATTTGTCATTCAATGTGAATTTTTTTTATTAAATAAATATGTCATTCAATACGAAATATTCTCACATTATATGAAATTTTGAAAAATATATATATAAAATATCTCAAAGAAAATAATCCTCTAGAAATAAATTAAATTAACTTTCTGAAACATAACTAAAGTCAAATATGTTAAGAAAAATAATCATCCTTTACAAATTAACGTCATCTATTAATACAAAATATTCTTAAATTAAATTACATTTACAAAAATTAATAAATTTCAATATGTCAATTAATACACAATTCTTAAATTAAATCATCCTTACAAATTAGCCACTTCATTTAATGCCAAATATTCTTATATGAAATTAAATATTGAAAAATATATGTATTAAAATTTGTCAATTAATACGAAATATTCTTACATTAATTTCATCCCTGAAAATTAGCCACCCTATTTAATGTCAAATATTCTAACATTAAAATAAATTTTTTCAAATGACTTTATTCAAATTTACCAATTAATACGAAATATTCATAAATTAAAGTCAGCTCCGGTAAATTAGCCACCCCATTTAATGCCAAATAATCTTACATTAATTTAAAAAATTTAAAATAACATTATTCAAATTTTCCAATTAATACGAAATATTCTTGCATTAAAGTCATCCTCTGCAAATTAGTCACATCATTTAATGCCAAATATGCTTACATTGCATCTCTACAAATAACTTTACTCAAATTTTCCAATTAAAATGAAATATTCTTAAATTCATTCCTTCAAATTAGCTACCTCATTTCATGCCAAATATTCTTACATTAGATTACATTTCAAAAAATCACTCTATTCAAATTTTCCAATTAATATAAAATATTCTTACATTAAATCATCCACTGCAAATTAGCCACCACATTTAATGCCAAATATTCTTTCATTACATTTCCAAAAATAACATTATTCAAATTTGTCAATTTATACGAAATTTTTAATGGCAAATATTCTAACATTCAATGGTATTTTCAACAATAACTAAAGTCAATAATGTCATTTATGTGAAATATTTTTACTTGAGCAAAAATGTTATTCAAAGTGAAATATTCTTATATTAAATTACTTTTCGAAAAAAAAGTCTTAAATTCAAATATGCCAAATAAAAATAATCCTTTAAAATTACATTAAATTAGTTTTATGAAACATAAATAAATTCAAATATGTTAAGAAAAAAATCATCTCTTACAAATTAGCGTACTTCATCAATACGAATATTTATACATTAACGCATCCGCTACAAATTAGCCACCTCATTTAATGATAAATATTCTTATATTATATTACATATTAAATAATAATTTTATTCAACATTGCCAATGAATACAAAATATTCTTACAATAAAATAATCTCCTGCAAATTAGCCACCCCATTAAATCTCAAATATTTTTACATTAAATTAAATTTTCAAAAATGAATCACAAAAAATATAAAAAGAAACTCAGAAAAAAGTTCTACAATAATCAACCCATTAATTCAGAAAGTTGAAGTTTATCATTATACATATTATAGTTTGTAACTTTGAAATACCTTATCTATTGTTTGAAATGTTTCAAATTTACAAATTGGTTTATTAACATGTGTACTAAATATAGGTTGCGAAAATCATCTTTAATATAGTTTTTTCTTTTTCATTGGTGAAGATAAGTGGGGTAGGGTGTGAGGGATGAAGAGGTCTATGATTTTTTTTTTATGAAGAAAAAATCGAGGGGGTTCGGGATGAGTCCGAATGAGGGTCCCATATAAATGGCACATGATCCACATACAAGTGTTTTACTCTATTGTGTCATTTCAAGTGTTGTCGAAAGAGGAAAAAAAAACCTTTTTAACCGTGGTCAATAATAGGTTCCGACATTCACCTTTGATATAGGTTGGAAAACCCAATAAATCTTAACTAAGTGTGTTTAGTTTAAAGGTTTGTACAGCGCAAGTTTTTTTCAATTCTTTTTTGGGTGAGTTTGTGGGATAATTTGAAAGACGGTGTTTGAGAATAAATGAGCCTATGGTTGTCTGTGGGTCCGGAGACGTAGGCTTATTTATGATTTCTTATAGAAAAATGATTTGAGAGAGTTTAAGGTTTCTTAAGCACAATTTAGGGCTTTGTTTTTATTGTTTAAATATGGTTGGGGGATAAGTTGCGTCACGGGAGAGGGGTGAGGAGAGGCTAGGAGATGGTGGACAATGGTAAGATGCGGATGAGTGAGGCTACGGGTAAGGGTTGATGGTAGGAGCGTGTTTCTTACCTATGTTGTTTTTCCTTTAGAGTTTTAACTATTTTTTTTCACGAGTTATTTGTTTAAAATATAATTTTTCTTGGCCAGCCCAGGCCTTACCGCTGAGTAGGAGTCGGACTCTGCAGGCACGTCCCGGGCCGAACTCCGGATTAGTCGGACCAGTGGGTTCCGGATACCGGGGGCTTTAAGCTAAAATAAATTTCTTAAGATAACTAATACAATGTGATAATACATTATTCTCTATGATACGACATTGCATCTCTAACTTAATATTATCAATATTCACACAATTATATTCTAATCCATTATGTTCTATATTGTTATCACGTGCATCACACGGGTTTTTGACAAGTATATTAATATTTAAGAGAAAAAAACTGTCAACTAACCCATTTAGCATTGATTATCCGACCCATCACCCGTATCATCTATATCTGGTTCCCTATGTTCTTCTCAGCCTATTCCTATTATCCCACGTTCTCTCTCACTTCTTCATTAGTTATCACCTCTTTTAATTCACCAATCCATCGATCTACTTATTAAACACTTATTAAGCAGCAGTTTTCTAGTTCCCACATTCACCGTTCAAAAATCGATGAAGCAATTAGGGTTTCAGACCAAAATATTTTGTCAACTATTGTTATCAAACACCCCCCACCCACTCCCCCTTCTTTTTGTACATGGGTAGACTGGTTTTTGATTTTTGGACAATTTCAGGCTGAGAAAGAGGCATTAGAAGAAGCATAGAAGATTAGGAAAACCAAGGAGGAAGATGTTCGTACCTTAAACCTGAAAACATTTTTTTTGTTTTGAAATTTGGTAGTTAGTGTAAAGGAATGTAAATTATTTTGAATTACTGTGATGCAGGAAGCTCAAAGAGAATGTGAGAGGTAAAGACGAGAAATGGGCCATGATCGAAGGGACCGTCATAGAGATAAATACAAAAGGGTATGTATATATCTCTTTTAATTCTATCCAATCTAACATGGTTTTTGATATAAAATTATTACACTGCTTTCGGTTGATCATGACGACAATTGGATAAACAGATGTTTTGTAGGTAATAGTAACATCTACGGTGAAACACTTGCTGCAAAAAGCATTGCCTTTACTATTTTCCGTAGATGGTCGTCTACTATGCATTTTTGCTTGAGAATTCACTATGTTTATTGCAATATGTACTGACAATCACTATTTCCTCTCATGTTGCCTTTCAAAAGCATCAATGACTATGAAACTCTTCTGGTGATTCTTAAGCTTCCTTTATTGTTGGTTCTGGACGAAGCATATATCGTGTTTCTAGGAGTTGAGTCTCGGATGAAATGGGTGAAGAAGCATGAAAATTTTATTGTTCTTTGGACTTTCAGCAAACGAGAAGGTAGCCTGGTAGGTATATTATATACTCTCTCAATCTCCTTAAGCTTCTGGATGTAATAGTGTCAATTGTTGAAGTATACATAAAAAATGTTAATTATCTACCTCCATCTATCAACTTAAGCTTTTGTAATATGAAGCACCTTTATTTTTCTTGTGGACAGTGAGAATTTTAGTGTATTTTTATTTATTTATACCTATTCTTCAATCTTGATATTCTTTTTGCATATATAGGCCTAGCGGGCCATCGTGTGGGTTATGGGGCGTTCCCATTAAGCATAAGCGAGTATCTTTGGAGAGCAAAACAACCATACAATGTTTCAGTAGCAGAAGCATCTGCATGTGCTGCACTGAAAAACATGGTTTATCTTGAGGCGAGTAATTTGGTGATTTTGTTTTATTTTATTTTATTATTAACCCTTAAAATTCATTGAACCGTTTATACTAAGAAAATGTAATCGTACCATTGGCGGACAGGATGTTAAAGAGGCATTGGTTCATGAATGTGGAAGGTTGTATGATCTTTTAAAACAAGTGCCTTTCCTAGAACCTTATTGCAGATTTTCTAACTTCATCCTTGGCAAGGTTACATGGTATTGATGATAAACAGTTGAAGGAATGAAGCCCTATGCTTGACTACTTTCTGACCATTTGTGCACTGGTTAATTCGCTATATTCACACCATTTTTTTGTTATGTATAATTGTATATCATGTATCTTTATGCAGGAAGAGCTTGCTATGATGGGGTGATGATTCGGCACTATAATAACAAAAAATTGTCCGCATCTCCATTGGTAAACCTTAGCATGAAGATTCCTTGATGAAGAGCCTCCAAAAGTTTTCTTCATGCAGTTCTGGGATTCCATACATTGATGAAATTGGTCATGAGATACTCTGCTAATATTAATGTTCGTAGATGCCTTGCTTTTTTTACCTTCATAATTACTAGCATATTCATGTATGAAGTTACATTGGATCTGCGTTGCATATATTACTTGCTTCATGGAGCAACATACTATGATTAATTAGCACCCATTCATCCACCCCAAACTCCCAAAAGTATATATAATCTTTTGTCTTGTAATTCTTGATTGTCAATGTTCTTCATCTATTTTTCTTTTCTTCTCGGGAAAGGCATGTGTATCATTCCCCTTAATGGATCGGACTACACACAATTCACAGTATTATTTCACTTTACGTTTCAATTTCAACATAACATTTTCTGTTTATGTATTATCATTTTCTTAACGTACTAATTTTCAATCAGTCATTCTCCCGTGCATTCCCGTGCATTGCACGGGTTTTCCTACTAGTATATAAAACGTGTGTATTGGTGATGGACATATGTATATTAATTCATGTTAGTATTCTAATTATGGAATTTTTAGGTTTCTTTTCTAGGTAAATTAGCCATATTCGCGTATTATCACGAGCTATGTATATAAATTTTATTTCACGAGCCGAGCTTGAGCTCGAACTCGAACGTTACGTTCATGTTATCGAGCCGGACTCGAACGGAATTATATATTCATTTGACAAATGTGCGAACTCGAACATGTTTGTTTAACAAACGACCTCGAACTCGAACCGTAGATGTTCGGCTCGGCTGGGTTCTTGAACACCACTAGCTAGGATTACTAAGAAAACTTTTTCAAGCTCATTAATTCCTATTTATATCATGACGTATTAATTGCAAAAGCAATGAATAATGTAGTAGAGCAAGTTTCCGGAAAAAAATGATTCTCTACTAATGAATAATCATATTAATTAAAGGGTGCAATTTCATATTTCCATGACATCACTCTGATGCCATTGACCGGCCTAGTGGACAAACCTTGTTTAAGTTCTTTTAAGAAAACGTAAAGAAGTTCCAAGGAAATGTCGTAATGGTAATGGGTATGAGTGTCTTAAAAGGGCATCAGGATCTTAAGTTGAAGTGTGGAGGTTCGAACCTCGTAAATAAAGATTTCTTTCAGTTCTTTAGTATAACAACTCATTATTCTGAGATACTAAGTTACCTGATTAACATCTACATCATCCTACAATTAAGACTGAGAAGTGGGTACCCTCTTGATTAGGGTTTAACCCTTTTAAGAAAAACTAAAGAAAACTTTTACACCAAAAAGATACATGGACACAAACAAAGTCATGCTTTCCATCAATTTTCTTTTCGGGAAGTGGAATAAAGCGCAAGGAAAAAAAAGGAAAAATAGGAAGCAAGTGGAAAAATTGAGGTATAAGCGTACATCATTTAATGATTAGGAAAAAGAAATGGTTTTCTAATAAATAAAGTATAAGAAAATCGACTATTTGCTACACAAATCCAATGTTCGAAACCCAAAAATTAATTATTTCTATCCAAAATCTACACTATTTGTTACAGTGAAACTATGAAATCGACACCTAAATCCGGTATCCACTAAAGTGAAACAGTGGAACATACCCCTAATCCACTATTCCACTGTTTCGTTATAACACCCCTTCCACTAAAACTTCCACCGTGCAAATCTACCTTTTCGCTGTTATTAAGAAAATGACCTCGAAACTGACAATGAAAAATATCAAACGAGATTATCAAAATAAAAAGGAAGAACAAAGAAAAATGAATGGTGAAAAAATAACGATGTACTACATGCGTCCTGAAATATAAGTCCATTTTTTGACTTTTCACACATCTTAGGAACTTGGTTAAATCGTTTATGTCTCATTAATTTTAATGAAAAAAAATCTAAAATAACCTTTAACCGTCGGTAATGCAATAGTTGTAAGGTATTGAAAAATTGGGGAATATATGATAAATGAGGGGTAAAAGAAGAAAAACATAATAAACGCTTAATTGATATTCTAAATGGACGTATTTATCTTTTGGGATGAAGGAAGTATTAAAGCATAGATCAAAAGATAAATTTATTTTTGGATTGGAGAAGGGGAGAAAATGTATGGATTCTAGTGGAATAAAAATTTGTCATTTTTTCCATAAAAAAATCCTACCGGAGTAAGTGCTTACAACATTTTTTTTTTATATTGTCCACTTTCTTTTAAATACACGGTGGAAGCGCATAGTGACACAATAGTTTTATTATTGTTTCACACGGTAAAGAGAGACAGACCACAAACACAGATTTTGCACTGTAAATTTCCACTATTTCACTCGTATCTCCTTTCTTCAAACCGTTCTCATCTCCGTTGAACGACCTGACCTGGCCAAGATTATTCTTGCAATTTTATTGAGAATTTCTTTCCCACACGACTTTTATCATTTTTCCTTGTTTGAAACATTCTACGCCTAGCTATGGAGAAACATTCATTCCCCTTTGTTTTCTCATGCCGGCAAGATGTTTGTTGTTTAACACACATTTTTTTTAACAAGAGGAAAAATAGAAAGATCCTGACACATTACAACTAAAAGAAAATAATTCATTTTGTGAACCACATCATCTATCAGATTTTCTTTGTGGAAAAAAAAAATCACATGTCGTGACAGCAGGGGAGGGGGGTAAGGTGCTGGAAAAATTTACACAAGTAAAGAATGAACTAAGTGAATGAAACTCCAAGACACGCAATAAACGTTGTCTATTAAAAGATGTTTTGCTCCTACAAAGTCGCTTTGAGTTCACATGAAAATATCTCTCAGGATACACTTGAGATGTTTGATTCAAACATTGACTTGTTTGATGATGCTTTCAAAACTTAGGAATGATTTCATTTGCATGATGGTGCCTTTCATAGGTCAGAGTTAGCCCATACACGAAGTGAGATACTATTACGCGAAAGTGTAAATTAAGGTCATCCCTGTTCCACCAAAAACTACGACTCTTGGCTTCGTGAGGTGCATCTCTTCGTATGTTCATGAATTAGAATTGCATCACTTCAGTGATGCATGTATCTTAAATGCACAGATACATCAATTCGAATTTCATAGGAGCTGGAGGTGTTTAGCTTTTGAGGGCGTTGATGAAAAAGTTGAAGGATGCAGGTTCTTAGATCTAAACGAGTTAGATCTATGCGCAGCGGATGGATCACGATTTATATGACACAATTCATAATTAAAGGACTTAAGTACTACAAGGGGGTTTAAGATTATGTTACCAATAACGGGAAGAGTCGCCTTGATCTTCCGATGTGTTCTCCAAACGGCGGTTGGTGGACACCCTTCTTGATACACGAACCTCCTCGATATGCAACACCAAGAAAAACTTAGTGTTTTTCTTCTTCTAAAACCCAACACAAGAAAACTAATTATTTCTCTCTTTTTTGCTATAGTGGTCGAAATTTGCCAAGTATGTTGAGGCTTGGGAGAACTCTCTTTATATAGGAGAGTAAACCTTGTCCTCCAAGGATTAAATAATTAAGAGATAATTATTTCATTAATCCTTTATTCCAAATAAAAGATAAATAAAATGATTATCCCAAACAAATTAGGATAAATCACATTATTATCTAATATTCCATGAATTATCATTTAACAAATAAAAGATAAATCACATGTCAATTATCCATCACAAATGGCGCCACATATAGGGTCATTAAGCCCACATAAAATGTCTTTTATGTGTATTATATTATTTAGCCCAACTAAATAATATCCATGCATATCAATTAATTAGCCCAGCCAATTAATTATCACTGATGCCCAAATAACAAGATTATTAGTCCGAATTACGAAGCCACATCGGGGACCATGGACTATAACTAGTAGCTCCAATAATTAATTATTCATCGAAGAATAAGTACATTAATTATTAATTCGGGATTACGCCACCATAAACCCGAAATCGAACTCTCATCGATTATAGATGTATACTTATACTCAACCCATAGAGTGAATAAGCGTCCATTGATATAATCACTACATACGGATTAACCCTCCATAGACTGTCCATTCTGAGTGGGAAGTCTCCGTGAACCCAACTCAGAATATCTTATCCTTATTTACCATTAACCCTCTGATGACCAATTAGTTCACATATCTGACTAGTGATCAATTAGTCTAACATGAAGCTGGGCCCATCGATCATTTTCTTAGGGCTAACAAATAAGGGGACTATCCTCTACTTCCCGAGGAAGGAATGGATTCCATGTCTGTGAAAATCGAACTACTCACTCATCGGAGATAGTGCCAATGAGAAGTGGCTTGGAACACATATTTAAGTGAACCGTAACTAACACATCAAACACTACCCGGGACAAGCAAAGCACCTGTGATCACCTCAGATTAAGGTTGATCCATATATGATCATCTAATGATTTAATAAGATTCCTCGATTACGGAATTATACCGAGAAATACAGATTAAATCGGTCCAAAGTCTATATGAATGCCATCATATATAAATGCCCCACGTAGGTACCTCCTCACCGACAGTCCGGATAAGACTATCACACCCTAAGGTGTTTCAGGCGCATTATTGGTGTTTTAATCAAGAGACCCTAAACTCGATTAAGTTCACCACGGACTAACAGATTTAAGTATATCACCACTAACTCAATCCTCACGTGTAATCCATACACCGAGTTAAGTGGTTACATACTGAGATATACTTAGGGTTTGCAAGCAGTGATGTATTACTTTACAAGCACAAAGCAAGTAATAAGGTGAGATAAATTCTGTCATTCATTATTAAAAACAATTACACAAATTGTCTTTCGGGCACTACACCTAACAATCTCCCACTTGCACGAAATGACAAGCAACGATTGTGTTTTAGAGCACACCTTTCTCATCTTATTCACAACACTCTCCCACTTGCTCTAAAAGCGGTTGAGATATATCCTCAATGCCGTACCCTCCAAGCACTCGACTTGGTACATCGATCGATTAGGTTGTCGGCTCGAAACGATCTTTAGGATCAAGCGTCGCCGTCCATCTAATCAAAGCGGTACTCTCTCTCAATATGCTTTTGACCTCTAAAGGATCGAGAAGATCCTTCTAAGCTATCTCTTCTTTGTTTTCACAATGAAGTGATATCGGCTTATCGGACACGGAATTACTCCTGGACCAAAAAGGAAATTCTAAGCACTATGAGTAAACACTGAGCCCGAGATCAACGTAATGATCATCCTTAATCTGACTACAAGTCAGAATCAGTGTAGTCAACCATATTCAAGTTTGCACCTGAATATACAAGCATATGTTTCCTCGTTCTCTAACGATACTTGAGGACGTACTAAACCGCTATTTTATGCTCGAATCCGAGATTCGACTACTATTGACTTGTGACAACCTGACTTGCCGTTATCCAAGAGAGACTCTATCCCATTTTCTCTTTATCCGAAGATTTAGAGAATCATTCCTGAGAGGTAGGGTAGGACAACTCTCGATGAATGCTGCAACCATATATGCATAATCATCTTATTCAATAAGATCAGTAGGATAGCCAATGACTCATTCTCGTGAATTTGACCGAATCAGATTCTTAGAACATAGTCCAATTCTCTCATCCAGAGAATCTTGGCGTGTCAGTTTCCGACTTCAGATAGCACACCCATGTTGTTTCCAACTGTTTTAGTGTTATCATTTATGAACAGTAATACTACTACTACATTACCAATATTGATATCCAGTCTACGAAAAACTTATCAATATTTTGGTCAAGTCCACATATTTTAAAAAATGTGACTTTTAAATGACCGAGAGGTTCTCTTAAATCCACAAAGGATATAAGCCATGGCAGCCTCCTACCAAAGGTTCTTTCGAATGAATTAAGATATCGTTAGTCTCTTAAAAAATGTCTTAGGGAATCACCCCTATCTTACGCTTTGTAACGAATCCGTTATTCATTCTTAGCTAAAACCCATACATTCGAATGAATTGATTCCGTTGTTCGGCAAGAAAGTGTCGAGGAATCACCCTATTTTTTGCTTTCTAACTAAATCTAGCAAGACCGAGTGGTGAGAGAGTTCAAGGTCAGTTAAATCTCTAGTTGTCGAGGAATCACCCATATACCACTCAACTTTGCGCTGAAAGTTTAAACTTTCCTATTCATTCGACTCTTTTCCGTGTAGATCCAATTGCTCCCACTCGGTCCGAGACACTCGGTGGTTCTACAAGAGTTTGACAGTAATCGGAGTACCAAAACTCCATTCACGAGGGTTAAGGTTTTCAAACCAACCTCTATAATCGTAATCCTATACACCCACCAAGAGCCATAGGTTATCAATCACCCCAAAGAGATTATAAAGTCCACAAAATCACAATGGGTCAACGGTTAAACCATACTCCCACTTTGTGTCTTGGGTGGATTGACATTACGATCTAGTAGTATTTATCGGTGTGATCACCAACAACTAATGTTGGACGTGGTCCGATTAAATCAGATAGTAACTTCCTTTGGGTAACCGTACTCAAGGTCTAAGGTCATTACTTATAGATTCTATCGGAAGAATTGTGATGATCCAAGCGTCACTTTCGATCTCAAGAATCTTATAACCAACCTTCACTCGTCTCATTAAGGCATTTCACGAGCAGTCAAAATCGAACGTATCGCAAAATCTCCGATCCTACCTTCAAGCATTAAATGCTAAATGCCTACATTTACGGAAGTGGTGTGAACCGAATTCACTCCTTATCCATAAATTCACTAGCATCTTCTAGGTAGACTTCTCGGTTTACATAATAATGTTAACCGTTATTTTGCAACCAATTATCTTAATCGAGTTTAGCGTGTATTGTAGTACATCAATAACTATATAGGGCAAGTCTATGGTTTCTTTTTCAAAGGAGAAACGCGTTCCACTAGGAGGCAGGCTGAGCATCAGTCCCAAGACTATGCTATAGCCTATTTATGAGCATGGAATACTCTATTCTCTGCTAAAATCAGAGAATCCTCCTCGTATTCTTTTGATAAACTAAATCGCGTTTCGAGTAGTTATCAGACAAAATGTCACCACTAAAAAACTCCCACTAGCTTGTGTCTCTCACTATACCCCGAAGGTCATGATGAACAAGCTATGTTACCCCTTCAAAACTATTACCCTCTCCCGATTGAAAGGAAACTTAGTCATTGTTCCTTTGAGATAGTGTTTCTAGGCGGGAGATAGGAATCACCCTTAGCGATTCGTCAGTCTTATCTCTAGGATATATGCACTAATTAATAGATATTGAAGGGTCGTTTATCTTAATACGGAAACCTTTTACCTTTAATAGTTTTAGACGTGTTACACATACCTATTCAGCTTTTCTTAGTGGTTCTGTCTTTATCAAACAAAAGTCCGAGTCATGATTCATACTACGAATGTCATCTTCACTTTGTTTAAGGCAAGCTGTAGTATCGAGATGAAAGTGAATCCATTTGTTTCAACGAATCAGAAATGTGAAAAATAAATTTTTTCGTGATATTCGAGATAGAATCCGAAATTCATTTCCTTATATCACTCCCACTATTTTAGCTGAAATTACTGTCCATTGTTACTCTATTAATCGTTAATGCAAAGCTCTCTTGTTCTTCCAAAGAACTTAGCTCCCGAGTCGAGTTACTCGGTTAAGAAAGTTGCTAAGGATTCATTGGTTAGTGATCCGAAATCACTTTCCTTATCCTATACTTTCTTTACTTAATGTTTCGGTTTAGCCTCAAAACTTTAGTTAAGATGATTAACACTTATAGACATTCTTTCCCATTCTTAACTTTCCTTAAAAGGAAATAGTCTTGAACTAGCAGTTCGTTTGAGCAGACACTACTCGTGAACTGTGGGATGTCTAATGAAAGCGTTACCCAGTGGGACTAATCTTCTAATTAGAAAAACATAAGATAAAAGCTCCCACTAGTTTATCGGTTCTATATACCGTCTAACTAGCGACACTTTAATTTATGATTCTCCAATTTTTCTATTTGAAAATTTCTCGTGTAGACACTACACAATTAAAATTCACTAGATGAATTTTATCGTCCCATTCATCTTTCAAACTAACTACGGTTGTCTCTCGTACTGCACGAGTGACAGCAGTGACATGCCTATTTACGTCACTTAAGTTTTGAAGGCTTCAAGAGAAATATCTCTTCCGAAAAATTAATCGCATGTGAGATTAATAAATACAACGTTCTAGTTACTTACCACTTTTTAACGAAGTCATTACTAGTCAATTTTACACTAGCGATCTAGCACCTGTAGAGATATATATAATGAGCTTGTAAATAAAATTGATGAGAAAATAAATCCAAATCATACACTACTAATAAATTTTAGGAACATAAACTAAGTACTTATAGTCTATCCTACCGTTCAAGGATTTAATCTATTGCCTCGTGTGCGCCTTAGGGTAGGTCAAAGAGGTTTCGATTAATATTGAAGATCGATTGAGAATCGAACATCTCATTTGTGATCGTCAATCACCTTTCCTTTTTCAGCCAAGGTACTACCAAAAATACCCTTTATGAGTGTGACCTACTGTCTCAGATTTTTAGGTAGACCCCGAGTGTGCCGCCTTAGGGTCGGTCAGTGACCCGACAAGTACCCAAAATCCTATCCTTTCGGAGACCAAGCCTTGAATTTTGATAGCGGTGAAGGCCTTCCTTAGGGAGCCGGTCCCAGCCGCACGAGGCGTCACCATTCTCTCACGTTGCTTGTGTCAACAGTAGAGGCCGTGGGGTCGGCTGTCGCCTCTCCCGCTCCCACTCAATATTTTGAAAAAGTGGTGGGTTTACTGATCACGTTTTTGGACTTGATGTTACATTAAGGAACAATAAATCATAGGCCCGAATGTTGTCGGTTATATGGGCTAGCCCACCCGACCTATTCGTTAGAACATGTGTGGCCGCCGGACGGGTCAAGGCTAGGAGAGGTCCGTTGAGCCGTAGTGGCTCTTCGGATGGCTCGATATTGCCGCACCTTCGCAAACGCCACACGTGGAGGGTGAAGTCGATTGAGCTGTAGCACGTTGACCACCCAACCGTGGTTAAACCACTTTCGAACCGTTTGCCCGTGATTATCCAATCCTTAAACATCAAACTTTCACGTAGACACTACGGAACAAAAACGTAATCTCGTCTTAGGTAAGGTGGAATTCACCGAGAATCCAACACCTTAACCACGAGGTTTCGGATTTTACTCCTTATGCTTTCGCAGAGTGGGATTCACCGAGAATCCATCACCCAACCTCGACGATTGAAAAACCCGTGTTCCTCGGTTTTTACCCTAATTAGTTTCTAATTAATATCAAACAATTAATTAAAACTAATCGTGTGTTTTATACATGCCTAACTAATTCCTCGAATTAATTTCTACATGTATGCATATGGAGTGGAATTCATGATATGATGCATGTCATGGCAATTTTCCGATTCTACTCATACAATCTACACATGTATACTAGTGCGGAAAATAAACACCGAGATGGACCGTTGGCACCAGTAACTAATCTATTCGAAAAAAAATTAAAACCCTAATCTGCGGTGATAAGAATCTTCGACGATCGGCATATCAAACGAACTTGGATCGGGATGAAACTTTCCAGATCTGATCTTCATTCTTCGAATTCAAGATGGACGGTCGGATCGGAGCTTTGACTTGTCAATCTTCCTCGATGAGCCGCCCAACTTGCTGCTGAAACAGACTCTCACAAAGAGCGCAACATATACTTCCCGAGATCGATCGGGATGACGATGAATCCCGATCGTCCTGAAATTTTATTTCACGTCCAGAACTCCATGATTATCGATCTGACCGGTCGGATTTTAATTTGAACGGTCCAATTGTTCCCAGAAAATCGAAGAAGTCACGATTAGGGTTTCGTGAATCCTGCGTTTTTCTGTTACAGCAGCCACTTAGCAGCAACGAACGGAAACCCAAATGGACTCGATCGATACCAAAATTTGTGGGATTGTTCATCAACTTCCAATCTTGATTCTGACCGGAGGGATCTTCGTTTTAACGGCTCAAACAACGGAAAAACGAAAAGACTAAACAGCTAATGTACAGATCTATTTTTGGAAATTAAAATTTCAATAATACATAAATTACATAATTTCCTATACTCATATGAACGAATTTTCATCGTTTATATGAGTTTACAATAGATCTAACGGTAGTAAGCGATGCCAACCCCAATCCATCTCTTCAACCATAGCAATTAATCATTATCAATGCATAAAACAATAAATAAAATTTACCTACATGCAATTCCACTCCTTTAAATCGTTTAATTATGATTATGACTATATAAATCGTGGAACCTTGCTCCGATACCACATGAAGGATGCAGGTTCTTAGATCTAAACGAGTTCGATCTATGCGCAATGGATGGATCACGATTTATATGACACAATTCATAATTAAAGGACTTAAGTACTACTGAGGGGTTTAAGATTATGTTACCAATAACGGGAAGAGTCGCCTTGATCTTCCGATGTGTTCTCCAAACGGCGGTTGGTGGACACCCTTCTTGATACACGAACCTCCTCGATATGCAACACCAAGAAAAACTTAGTGTTTTTCTTCTTCTAAAACCCAACACAAGAAAACTAATTATTTCTCTCTTTTTGCTATAGTGGTGAAATTTGCCAAGTATGTTGAGGCTTGGGAGAACTCTCTTTATATAGGAGAGTAAACCTTGTCCTCCAAGGATTAAATAATTAAGAGATAATTATTTCATTAATCCTTTATTCCAAATAAAAGATAAATAAAATGATTATCCCAAACAAATTAGGATAAATCACATTATTATCTAATATTCCATGAATTATCATTTAACAAATAAAAGATAAATCACATGTCAATTATCCATCACAAATGGCGCCACATATAGGGTCATTAAGCCCACATAAAATGTCTTTTATGTGTATTATATTATTTAGCCCAACTAAATAATATCCATGCATATCAATTAATTAGCCCAGCCAATTAATTATCACTGAGGCCCAAATAACAAGATTATTAGTCCGAATTACAGAAGCCACATCGGGGACCATGGACCTATAACTAGTAGCTCCAATAATTAATTATTCATCGAACAGAATAAGTACATTAATTATTAATTCCGGGATTACGCCACCATAAACCCGAAACTGAACTCTACCGATTATAGATGTATACTTATACTCAACCCATAGAGTGAATAAGCGTCCATTGATATAATCACTACATACGGATTAACCCTCCATAGACTGTCCATTCTGAGTGGGAAGTCTCCGTGAACCCAACTCAGAATATCTTATCCTTATTTACCATTAACCCCCTGATGACCAATTAGTTCACATATCTGACTAGTGATCAATTAGTCTAACATGAACTGGGCCCATCGATCATTTTCTTAGGGCTAACAAATAAGGGGACTATCCCTCTACTTCCCGCAGGAAGGAATGGATTCCATGTCTGTGAAAATCAGAACTACTCACTCATCTGGAGATAGTGCCAATGAGAAGTGGCTTGGAACACATATTTAAGTGAACCGTAACTAACACATCAAACACTACCCCGGGACAAGCAAACCACAGCGTGATCACCTCAGATTAAGGTTGATCCATATATGATCATCTAATGATTTAATAAGATTCCTCGATTACGGAATTATACCGAGAAATCTGATTAAATCGGTCCAGTCCTATATGAATGCCATCATATATAAATGCCCCACGTAGTACCCTCTACCGACAGTCCGGATAAGACTATCACACCCTAAGGTGTTCAGGCGCATTATTGGTGTTTTAATCAAGAGACCCTAAACTCGATTAAGTTCACCACGGACTAACAGATTTAAGTATATCACCACTAACTCAATCCTCACGTGTAATCCATACACCGAGTTAAGTGGTTACATCTGAGATATACTTAGGGTTTGCAAAGAGTGTATTACTTTACAAGCACAAAGCAAGTAATAAGGTGAGATAAATTCTGTCATTCATTATTAAAAACAATTACACAAATTGTCTTTCGGGCACTACACCTAACAAAAGTGTGTCGTGGTCATTTGTGGCGATTGTTTTTTATTTAGTAACTATCACTACATTGAAAGTTAAACGGACACAATCCCATGACAATTTATTATCATAGTATGTTACCAGTTGTAAAGTAATGTTGAGAAATACATCAAATTCATGAGATCTACCATTTCATTTGCATATCATTACACACAAAAAGAGATACAAATGCTTCTTTATTACATATTAAAACATAAAAAGAAAAAAGCCAAAATTTACCATTGCGATAGTTAATGGGCCTCTAATTCTTTTTGCCCCTTAATGCCCTCAACACTACTCACCCTCACGCATTATATTAATCGTCTATCTCATATTCCCCGTCTTCATCTCCCACTTGATTTCCCTGATAATATTCTTCGTCTATCTCATATTCTCCGTCTTCATCTCCCACTTTAATTCCATGCATGTATGAATTGTTTTCGTCTGTCTCTGTCTGCATCTCCGTGCCCATCTCTGTTCCCGTCCCCGTATTCGTCTCCGTTCCTGACCCTGTCTCTGTCTCCATCTCCGTTCCTTTGTTTTCTTCGTCTATCTCATATTCTGTATCTTCCTCTCCTTTTTCTGCTTCCACAACCCCTTCCTCGCCTTTAGACGGCGGGCCAGGGTAAGAGTATGTGCAACACTTATAATCTGTGTTACATTTGCCGCAACCTTCTATTTTTAAGCATCTTTCCTTTGGATAGTGTTTTATATCACATGGTTTCTTGTGACACTGATGAGGATGTTCTTGTGGCAAAAACCTAAATATTAATGGTGAAGTACTACTGGTAAAGGCTGGTTTCTCACCTAGCTTTCTTCCGTCCTTGTCTTCGATTTCGCGTGGTGAACTTTCGGCTGCTCCCACTGTCGTCGCCGTTGCTGCCATTGTCGTTGCCACATTTGCCATTGTCGTCGTCGATGCCACCGCCAATAGGAGGGCAACTATAGTAATTAATTAGTTATGATTTCTTTCATATATTTAATTTTAGAACGTGTTTATTGATCACGGCTAGGTTGAATTATAAGTTAGTAATTAAGTAATTATGATTTCATTCATATAATATAAAAAGAAGAACGGATTCACTACAATGCATTTTACGGTGCTGTGAAAGATATGTAATAAATGCATATCATCCGGAAATATATATTAAAAAAGAACAGAACCAACTATAAATACACAATATTAGCAAGGATTACAGATTACTAAGAAAAAAGTTTCAATCTCATTGGATTCCTATTTATACCATGATTTATCAATTGCAAAAGCGAAGAATAGTGTACTACTTCTCTGTCCCAAAATTTAAGTCTGTCCGCCTTTTTTTATCTGTCCTAGAATATAAGTTATTCTATACTCCCTCCGGTTTTTTTTCAACTATCGCAGAGAGAAGCATCACACAGATTAATAAAGTAATTAATATGTCAAATATATAATATTGAAAATGTATTTTTTTATTGGAGATATGAATACTTTGTTGGTAAAAAAACTTTTAGTATTGGAAATGTATTTCTTAATTGGAGATGTAAATACTTTATTGGTAAATGAGGAAAAAAATAATAAATGATGAATTGGAAATGTAAAATGACAGATAAAAAAAAACAGAGAAAATTCTGAGATGTGACAGATAAAATTAAGGGAGGAAGTATTACCAATGAAACATTTATTGCTTTTTTCTCTACCTTACCCCTTATTTATTAACAATCAAACTACTTTTAAATATTTTATAACCATTTTATTAATGGAAATCAATGGATATTTTAGTCATTCCTTCTTAAAGTTTATGTAATTCAACAACTTTTTTATCTACCTGAAACTACCCAAAATTATTTATATTTTAAGAGAGAGGAAGTAGATCAAGATTCCTAAAAAGAAACATAAAAAAAATTGTATGCGGAAGGATGCGGGCATACCAAGCATGGTAAGATGGGAGTGAATGAAGTAGTTAAGCTTAGTCATCCCCTTAATTAATTTCCTTCTCCCTCTTGAAACTTGGTGAAAATAATAAATGGTTCTCTACAGATGAATAATCTTAATAAAGGGTGCAATTTATAATGCAATTTCATGCTTCCATGACATCTCTTTGAGGCAATTGGCAGGCCTAGTGCACAAACCTTGTTTAAGTTCTTTTATGCAAAGTTATTTTCTCAATTTAGTACTCCCAAAATAATTGTTCCAGTAGGTAAAACCGTTTGTTCTATTTTATGTAAGACAGATACATTTTCAATGCATCATTTATTATATATTTTTCCTACATATATCCTTATTTATTGATAAGTGAGAGAATAAAAATAATATTGCATTAATTATAGTGTAGAGATTTTTTCGTTATTTTGGTATTCAAATTAAAATATTAACTCGCCGTGTTTTTGTCAACTGCATCGATATTTTTGAAATGAAGGGAGTATAAAGAAAAATTTTATTCCAAAAGCTATATGGACACAAAACAAATCACGCATTCAATCAATTTTTAATTAAATTCTTTTCTGGAACACTTATAGAAAATATGGAGAAAGAATTACAATTTTTAGAAAGCTTGATTAAAAATAAACAATTCAGTGGGAGAGAGAAGATATATAGTAAGTTTTCTATTTTATAAAAATGAAAGAGTAAAATGCTTTAATGAAATCTTAAATTGTCCTTAATCCTATAAAAATATTAGACAAATGTGAAAATTGACAATATAGAGATAGAAATAAACAATTGGTAAAGTGAACTTTTTGTGGAAAAAAAGACAAATTTCTATTCTACTAAATTTTACAACCCCTCCTACTCAATTACAAAAAAATAAATAAATCTTTCGATTGAAGCGTCAAAATATTGTTATTCTTTATTTTTTTTTTTTTCTTTTTTCGTCATTTATATTTTGACATCCCATTTGATATTTTTATGTCTTTTTCGAGGTAAATTTTGTTAAAAAAACAGCGAAACAATGGAATAGTGGAACGGTGAATTTGGGACAACGAACATTGGATTCAATTTACAATCATTTTTTGTCTTTTATTCTCACTCCAATGAAAATATTTCACTGGATTAAATGTCAACTAATAACTCCATAATTTCATTTTTCATATTTTCCTTTGAAAACAATTGGCCTCAAGCAGTTAAACACAATTAAATTCATTTTACTTAAATATAAAAATTATTCATAAGTTATTAATCAAACATAATAATCAAAATTAAAGTAGAGATACTTATTCATCTTTTCCACTTATTTCCTTTCGTCGGACCGTTTTTGTGTCCTTCCTCGTCCTTGTCATTAATTCCTGTCATGAACCCACCAGACCTTTTTCGGCCAAAAATATTCTTGCAATTCTATTGACAATTTCATTCCCACATAACTTTTACCTTTTCTTCTTGTTGGAAACATTCTACACCTAGCTATGGAGAAACATTCCTTCGTCTTTCTTTTCTCATGCCGGCGAGCTCTTTGTTGTTTAACACGCTTATTTTTAACGACAAAAGCTTATTTTATTAGTTAAAAATAGAAAGATCCCGAGACATAACAACTAAAACAAATTTCGCGTGTCATTTATGTTTTGAACCAGGACGGACCCAGCATGGTGAGGGTGGGGGCCATGGCCTCCACTCAAATTTCGGTGTGAAATTACTAGTATACCCCTCAAATAATATTAACAATGTGTATGTATATTATTTCGAACAAGTTTGACCAAACTATCCTTTTAGCTAAGTTGGTAAAATACATAATTATCTACATTAAGGCTATGAGTTCAAATCTTGTCTTTTTTCACAAATTTTTTTAATCCCTTTTTTTGTTTGATTTTCTCATTTCTAGTGTTTGTAATTTATGTTTTATTTTCTCTTTTTGCTAGTGTTTGTAATTTATGATTTTCCTTTTCTTATTAACTTTTGTGAATTTTACAAGAAAATGTTTTGCTACCACATTTTAGTGAGATTTCGACCACCACTGAAATTAAATCCTAGATCCGCCACTGTCGTGAACCACCTCACCGATCAGATGTATTTTTCATAAAAAAAAATTTCACGTGTGGTGAGAGCAGGGAAGGAGGGGTAAGGCGGTGGAAGCCCGCGCCCAAAAAAATGGGTGGAAAAAATTGTGCTCGAGGGGCCGGGTGGGGGGGTAGTATGTGGGAGGGGGGGCTGCTTGTTGAACTTTTATTGCAGCTAACAAGAAGCAAGCATTAACCAATCCAAGTTACATCAATTCAAATACATATGCCGCATACGGAAGTGAACCAAACTAATCAAAGCATCACCAAACTAAAGCAAGTCACCACCCAAACTAAACAACTAACAACTCATGACTTCAAGAGGCTTAGATCTTTAATCCTCACAATTAAGAGCACTCTCGATCAATCTATTAGAGATCCACTAGAAGGAATATCGCTGAATATCGTTATAGGTGTTTTCAAGAGACGGTAAGACCGAATTAAACACCACGTTATTCCTTTAGAGCCATAGAGTCCAGAACACCCTTTTTTCTTATTGAATCCCAAAGTTTGAGCGCGTATTCGCCGCAAGATTGATCGGGTTGGAAAGTGCAGAAAGTATTCTAGCTCATTAGGCATGGACAACTGTGAAGGCACCATCCAATTACTTTGTTCCAATTTTGGTGCGCGAAAGGACATAGCAGAAAATTGTGCAAAGTGTCTTCGATCACTAAGCCACAAACGAGGAAATTCTCATCCGAAATAAGTACCTTTCTTTTATCAAGATTATGACTTGTTGGTAATCTATCAATGCTCACATTCCAACAATGTCCCATCTAAAAATCATGCGTGTGGTTGATGAGCATCCACGAACTGTGAGAATGAACTCTTTTAGAGCCGCAACCGAGAACTTGCCTTTCTTGCTAAGTGTCCATATTGGATTATCAAATGAATCTGTGCAAAAAGAACATGAGGAAAACAAGCTTAAAAGATCAATAAATACCTCATATTACCTCCCCCTTAGACCTCCTCTTCATTCCCAACACCAAGACCATTCTCCCACACTAAAATAACCTTTACTACTAATCGAACCCTCTTTTCCAACAGCAAACCTAAAGAGTCGAGGAAAGATTTAACAAATGTGCCATTCACTACCCAAAAATTAGGCCAAAACCTCACTAACTTACCATCACCAATCCTTCATTTTAGAGAAGACAAAATATTAATACCACTATCTTCAAGTCTATGCGCATTGTTGATGATCCCATGCCAAAGTTTTCCTTTCTTCGCATTCTTTCCACCAATGACTTTTATCTATAAAGAAATCTCCTTAACCGAAAATCGCCACTACCACTTACCTAAAGAGCCACATTTTGACTTTTCTGATCCCCGACTCTTAGCCCTCCAATATTGTTGTGCTTAACAATATTGGACCAATGAACTAAAATATGTTGTCTCTCATCCCAACCCCCTCCCAAAAAAGCGAGTTCTCAGTTTTTCCAAAGTGTGAATCACTAAAATAGGTAAATGAAAGCAAGAGATCTTATATTTTATATTTTTTTGTTCATTCTTGAATTTTTCTCTTTACTTATTTTTGGTACTTTTTATTCATTTTATATATTTTTTATTTCGACAATATTGTTTATTCTATTTTTTAACTGCAAATTTTCTGCCCAGCAACAACAAGATGTTTGGATGAACCGTCTGTTTCTTTATTTTTTATTCATATTGTTGCAACGGATCGATCAAGGAGTGATGATTGTGAGTAAAGATAAGAATTCAACAATCACAACAAGTAAATAATACAGAAACCAGAAAAACACAGATTTAACGTGGTTTCCGGCTATGTGCCGACTACTCCATGGACAAACGAAGATTATTTTATTGCCATAAAAAGTTACAATTTATATACATTACAGATGGTTTATAGGCCTTGGAAACCCAAGCCTAACCGCCTTAACAGCCAACCCAGTAAATGAGTGAAATACCCCAGAAGTAACCTTCACCAAAATGGAAAACCATACAAATGTGTTCCCCAAGTAATGTTGAGAACTAACTCAAAGCAACCTCGATTGATCGATCAACTCGCTAACTTTCATCATTTGAACACGGACTCAAGAATGACCTTCATGCTCTGCTAACCAGACCATAATGTTCACACATGCTCAACTGAGTATCACAATCAGCTTACCAGACTCATTAGCATAGTTTAAGTCACCATTACAAATCTCCACCTTGACTTGAACTTCATGCAGGCTGACCAGATGCACAACCAAGAGCCATATTTCATCTTTGTCTTCAGATTTGAATATCTTAGTAGAACCCCCCACTTCAGCTGAGTATTCCCAGATTCAGATTAATAGCTTTGGATGTTCAGCAAGTCAAGACACAATTGAAACTTGCCCTTTGGAACTGGTTTAGTGAACATATCAACAGGATTAACATAAGTGATGAGCTTTTAAACTTTGTCCCTCTTCTAATTCCTCATAAAATGGTACCTAACATCAATGTGCTCGGTTTTGTCATGGTTAACCTGATCCTTAGCCAAACATGTTGCACTGAGACTGTCACAATACACCATGGCTTGATCTTGATGCAGACTCAGATCATGGACTTGCCCCTTTAACGTGATTGTCTTTTTTTCGCTTACATCGATTATATTTTACTGCTTGATAGTAAACAATGTCACTGTACCCTGTAAAGTTGCTGATGATGCTGGATTTTGTCATGTATAATTTCGGGTCAATTTAATCTAGGGATGATCGAATCAGGGATGATTTAGACTGAGCATGAGAGTCTCTCTCAGGTTGTCTACGTATCCTGTAATTGTCCAGGAATCAAGTCACACGTAGTTCCTGGAAGTGTATATTTATAGGGAGTTCATTACCCTAACCCTAAACCATGTCGATTTGGGTAAAATACATATTAGCCCTTTGGGCTTTTACCAGCTTATATGGGCTTTACCCACTTATGCAAGTAACCACATGGATAATGGGCCTGTGTGTTTAGAATGGACTTTATCCACACCCCATGCTTTCCGACTTGCGGTATCGAGATGGGCCCATCGTCTCGGTTCTCTGATCATGTCGGTTGTCGATGTCTCAAACCGTAATTCAACCCTTGGGCTATCACTTATTCTTGTTCAGGAGGACCCTCTCGTGACGCCACGTGGAGGTGCGAGATTTGGTATCGTCATAAGCCCCCCAAATCTATCTGAGCTCTTGAGGTCAGGTCTGATATGTCAAAAGTGTATCTCGGCCACTGTCATCCAATGCTCTGAATTTAAATCTGCCCTGCGGACTTACTTCCCGTGGAGTCCGACATACGGAATTTCCATGTCTGCTTTGCAGACTTTTTTGCCTTAGCAACATTATCTGTCCCTTGGACTTATAATGTGTGTCTAAGTTGACATCGACTTCAATGCCGTAGCTGTCGAATGAATGATGAGATGTCCAACTTGAGACTGCCTCGGTTGAAATTGACTTCTCTGAAGAATCTGATTTGCCCTGATTTTGGAGTATGTCATGCAGATCTCGAATGTCAGTCTAACAGTCTTGAGAATTCGCAACTTAACAATGCTATAACTATTTGGCTAGTCTTCGTGACAAGGCTTTTTTTTTTTGCTGAAATTTTTACAAGTATTTGATGTCAAACACTTTTGTTGCATGTCGATTCCCAGTTATTTGCTCGCTTTTTTATTTGCTCGCTTTTTCATGAGTATTGCATGTCGATGCTCGTCTCGATGCCTTTTAGCTTTTCGCTTGTCGGGCCTTTGGCCCTGTTTGCTGTTTGCTTTATTGATGTCGTGTTGCCCCCCAAGTGTATTATGAACCTTTGGTTCTTACTGCACTTGCGAGTCTAGTTTATTGAGATCGACTTGATCACCTTAGCATTTTTTGTCAGACGGACTAGTTCTGCCATAGATGTATCGATTCTCTGGGCGTGTGGTCTGACTTTCCGAATCGTCCCTCTGCCTTAGCATTTTTTGCCTATTAGGCTCATTTTGCGTTTTGGCTGGTCGATTTTTTTGGGCGTTCGGTCTGGCTTTGCGAACTCTCCCTTTGCCTTAGCATTTTTTGCCCATTAGGCTCGTTTTTCTTTTGGCTAGTTGATTTTATGGGCGTTTGGTCTGACTATGCGAACTCTCCCTATGCCATAGCATTTTTTTTTGGACTTTTCTTTGTTGTTGCGTAGTAAAAGAGATGCCCCTGGCTATCTTCTTTCATTTGTCGAAATCGATGCCCTTTCGGCTGTCGATATATATTTCCGGCTACGATGTCCTAGTAATTACTGTCTAAAAATACTGGCAATACGTAACTGTCGCTCCGGATCTCGGTGTCGTGGTGTTTCTTTGTCGTTCATGACTCATGACGCATGATTTCCGGGAGATTTGGACATAGTCCGAACTCGATGCCTTAGATTTTTGGTTCCCTGGAACTTTTAGCTTCACGGGCTGTCGATCGAAATGATCATGTTGCCCGACCTCGATTCCTTAGTAAATTCTCTCTCTTAGGAGTCAGATTACGTCGCTGTCGACTCGGACTTCGATGTCATTGCATTTTTGTCCTATTAGGACTTATAAACGTTGGCTGTCGATACTAAAGACGTCTGTCTTGCGGATCCTCATAGACCGTTGAGTAGATCCTTTATGGAGTGGACCTTCGAGATACGCAATACACTAGTCAAAAAGTCACAAAAACCATGAGGATAGTTCCCAAAATAAGAAGGCTCGTCCCGCAATGCTCGGCTAGGAGAGTTCCAGAATAAGATAGCTCAACCCGCCAGTTCCGTAGGGTGAGTTCTAAAATAATATAGCTCGACCTGCCAGTTCTGTAGGGTGAGTTCCAAAATAATATAGCTCGACCCACCAGTTCGGTAGGGTGAGTTCCAAAATAAGATACCTTGACCCGCCAGTTCGGTAGGGTGAGTTCCAAAATAAGATACCTCGACCCGCCAGTTCGGTAGGGTGTGTTCCAAAATAAGATAGCTCGACCCGCCAGTTCGGTAGGGTGAGTTCCAAAATAAGATAGCTCCACCCTCCGTGGGGAGAGTTCCCAAAATAAGAAGGCTCATCCCGCCACTCTCGGCTAGGAGAGTTCCCAAAATAAGAAGGCTCGTCCCACCATGCTCGGCTAGGAGAGTTCCCAAAATAAGAAGGCTCATCCAGCGGTGGGGAGAGTTCCCAAAATAAAAAGGTTCATCACGCCACTCTCAGCTAGGAGAGTTCCCAAATTAAGAAGGCTCGACCCTCCGTGGGGAGAGTTCCCAAAATAAGAAGGCTCGTCCCGCCATGCTCGGCTAGGAGAGTTCCCAAATAAAATAGTTCCAAGATAAGATGCCGAGTCGAACTCGGACTTATTAAAGATTCGCTCATCGGTGAGCTCTAAATATGATGCCTAGCTTTATTCTGCTTCAATTTTTGCAGTATTTTTCTTGTCGCTTATCGATATTCGCATATCAACTGTTGCCCCCGAAGTATGATGATTACCTATGGTCTTCATTATACTTCTAGCAGACTCTGTTATCGATTGTGAGTTTGTTAGAATTGGTTCTACCATGGGACGAGTTCCCAAAATAAGAAGGCTCGTCCCGCCACGCTCGGCTAGGAGAGTTCCAAAATATGATACCGAGTCGAGCTCGGACTTATTAAAGTTTCACTCATCGGTGAGCTCCAAATATGATGCCGAGTCGAGCTCAGACTTATTAAAGATTCGCTCATCGGTGAGCTCCAAATATGATGCCGAGGCCAAGATCAGCCTTCGGGCAAGAGGAGTCCGTAAAGCTCGAATGCCGGTGCTCGATATCTCGAGTCTTTGTGGGGCATTGTGATTGTGATAAAAAAACATAGCATATATAATAAAGGCTTACAAAGTGTATAATAATTTCAAAGAACGAATGTAAGAACCTGGAGAGCTAAAGATCTCGGCTTGATCCTTGGAGCTTGAGAACTCGCTTCGTGGATAGCTAGATACGGTAGATAATTCACAGCTTTCTTGGGCACCACAGCAGTGTCTTTCCGGTGGCAATCAGACCTCGAAAAGGACTCCGATCGGCACGAAATTTGGAGGGATCATTCTTCCCTCACTTTTCTTCAATGTGACCGGTGAAATTGTTCTTTCGACGGCTCAATCTCTGGGAATAAGCCACCGATCCGGAAGCTGCTGTCCAGAATCCTGATGCTTTTTTTGTGCCTTGCAGCAACTTCCTTGTCACGATCAGGTAATCAAACGAACTCTGATCGGTCTGAAATTTTGAGGGATCGTTCGGTCCTCATAACTCTTGATTATGACCGGTGGAATTGTTTTTCCAACGGTTTAATTGGCTTAAATAGGCTGCCGACCTGTTTGCTCCCAATTAGGGTTCTGCTGCGTTTTCGGGGCTGGCAGTCACTTTCTTGGTGACGATCGGGCATCAAGACGCACTCCGATCGGTCTGAACTTTGGAGGGCTTGTTTTTTTTCCCCTTCTTCTTCAATTTGACCAGAGGAATTTTCATTCCAACGGTTCAAACTTCATAAATTAGCCGCCGATCTCGCTGCCTTTTTGGCCTTATTTTGCCATTAACATGATCACCATCACTCCTGGATCCATCACCGATAGAAGGCCCTCATTCTTGCACCAATGATGATGCTGGATATTGTCATGTATAATTTCGGGTCAATTTAATCTAGGGATGATTTTAGACTGAGCCTGAGAGTCTCTCTCAGGTTCCCTACGTATCCTGTAATTGTCCAGAAATCAAGTCACACGTAGTTCCTGGAAGTGTATATTTATAGGGAGTTCATTACCCTAACCCTAAACCATGTCGGTTTGGGTAAAATACAGTATTAGCCCTTTGGGCTTTACCCACTTATGCAAGTAACCACATGGATAATGGGCTTGCGTCTTTAGAGTGGACTTTGTCCGCACCCTGAGCTTTCCGAATTGCAGTATCGAGATGGGCCCATCATCTCGGTTCTCTGATCATGTCGGTTGTCGATGTCTCAAACCATAATTCGACCCTTGGGCTATCACTTATTCTTGTTCAGGAGGACCCTCTCGTGACGCAACGTGGAGGTGCGAGATTTGGTATCGTCAGTTGCCTTCCAACTTACCACAGAACTACCCAAATTAAACACATACCCCGTCATTGATCTTATGTTGTACACATCAGCAACATAATCAGAATTACAATATCCTTTGACAAAACATTGAGTACCACCTCCATAAATGAGTCCAGTATCAGATGTACTCCTAAGGTACCTAAGCATCCTCTTTACTACATTCAGTCCTCCTTCCCCGGTTAACGATAAACCTGCTGACAACACTAACTGCCTAAGAAAAACAGGCATAGTGTAGACCATGGCAACCTAAGACTGACCAATGCACTAGCATATGGACCTCTTGACTTGTATTCTTTTTCCTCAGCTGACTTTGGAGCAAACATAATAGACATATGTTGATTTGGTGCCATAGGAGTATCTATAGGTTAGGCTGCTGACATGTGAAACTTGGATAATATCTTTTCAATATAACCGTGATGAGAAAAGAATAGCTTCCACTTCTTCCTATCTCTACAGATCTCCATGTTGGAAATAAAATTTATGTTTTGAATTCGAAGTATTATCTTAACCTCATTGATGAAGTGCTGAAGCTAGCTGTTATAGTGAAAAGCTAAAAGATGTCTAGAACTGAATGTATAGGTTTTACTAGAGTCTGATATTTGTATAAGTTACATCAGACAAGCACTGTAATAGCTAGTGTGTCGTGAAACTGAAAACTGGAAGTCATCTAGAAAACTGGAAATCGTCAAGATAACCAAACTGACTCAGACTACACCGATATGGAACTGAAGATGGTAAGTTCGCTGAGGGACACATACTCAGTTGGCTTATCTAGAAGATATAAGAACTGAGGGTCACAAACTCAGTTACTGAAGAGTGAAGAACTGAGGGATCAAACTCAGTTATAAAGATCACAAGTCGAGACTATAAAGTTAGACTTCAGGCAAGTTTATGGCAACCTGAACTAACTTTATGGATCTTTTATGAAGACCTAAGAATCATAAGGACAATGAGTTTTAGAAGATAGTTGTTTATGGTGTACTCTGATTAAGCCAATTATAATCAGATGAAAACTGGAGTACTGATATTTGAAGAAGAGTAAAATCTCAGTTAACGCTCCAAGTCAGACAAGAAACTGACATTTGATAAAACTGATAAGGAAACTCAGTTTTATATGTCACAAAATATAGCCGTTACAAAATATAGCCGTTACAAGATAGACGTTGATACAATTCGAATTCTAACAAGATGAACGTTGGACCTCACACTATATATAGAGGACTTTGCACCAAAGGAAAAACAACAAGATTTACAAGCATTTTTGTGCATTAGTCGTTTTATTCGAATTGCTATTATCTCTGCGCTATAACAAGATCAAATCAGGAATTTCTTCAAGTGTTAAAGCTACACAGAATTTATCCAGATTCAGACACATTGAAGAACCACAAACAAGGATCAATTTATTGACTCTCAACCCAACTTTGATTCTACATCAAAGGTTTAGATTGTGAAGCAAACCGGGAAGGTTTTGCCAAGGACAGTGGTTACAAGCAGTCGGGTAGACTGTGTTTGTGGTGGTAGCTGGTGAAGAGGCATACATAACCCTTCAGGGACCAGTGTTCAAGCAATTGAAGAGCACCAATTCTTCCTGTTCTACAACTGTTTAGATAGTGGATCTAGGATTAGCAAAGGACTATTGTTTAGGACTTTTTGTAACAGCTCACCTCATGAAGTTCTAGTGGAATTTTCCTCCGCACCACAGGGGAAGGGAGGACTGACAGGATTACACCACCTGGAACCTCTATAATTCTTGCTTATTTACTTTACACACTTATTTATTTACTAAGCATTTATCTACAGCATTCTGAGAATTGTTTGTTATACACCTCACAGTTCACAAACTGACATTCACCAGAATTCAGTTCAGCATACTCAGCTTTCATATAGAATAACAAGATCAAGAAAAAGGCTAGAACTATATCCGCTGCTGGTTGACTCAGTTTTGCTTAAGTCAGTTTGACTTAGACTCAGTTCAGTCAGCTTAACTCCACACAAGTTTTAACTGAACCTTAATTTGCTTAAAATCTAGTTTTTGGTGACAAGTTTATTCACCCCCTCTAAACTTGTGTTAGCCTTTCCAAGGGACAGACAATCGGTATCGGAGCAGTGTTTCTTTGACAAGATATCATTCGCTTTAAACCACCTCTAGTTGTTCTTCTTAGAAAGCTGAGTTTCTAAGTTTTCACATAATCAGTTTTCACTCTCTCACTATGGATAACAGTCAGTATGCCAGACAAATGTTAATGTGCAACATGGACAGATTTGATGGATATAAACGTCGTTTGCAGGCCTTCTTGGCAGCTTCCCATGATGAGATGATTGATGTACTCACTGATGGACCCATCCAGATTACTCACATGCAAACTATTGACCAGTGATGATCGGAAGAGTTCCCAAGCCTAAAGCTGAATTGACCAGTGATGATCGGAAGAGAAATAATCTGAACAATTCGCCATGGATATCATACTCAGAACTCTTGATGGCAACATGTACCTAAAATTCAAGGAGTGTACGACTGCAAAAGAAATATGGGAAAAACTTCAGTTGGTTTGCAAAGGAACTGATTTGATTAAAGAAAATAAGATCTCTGTAGCAAAACAGAAGTTTGAGACTTTCAAGATGAAGTCAGGCGAGAATATTGATCAAATGGAAACAAGATTTAGTGCTATAATGGATGAATTGTCTCTACTCAAAATTGAGTATTCCAAGAAAGTAATCAACACTAGAATCTTGAAAGCCTTACCGATGTGTTGGAAGATGAAGGTTACAACAATAGAAGAAGCAAGAAGACTTGACATAGAAGACTCATTCAAAATCTTCTCAGATCTCAAAGCGTATGAATTCAGTGATGATTTCACTATGACAACGGCTCTAATCAAAGCCATGGAGGAACCTAAAACAACAGCTCTTACAGCAGTAGCATCAAATGATAACCAAGAAACCTCATCAAGCAATATCCAGGAATTGGATGAGATGGAAGAACAGATGGTTCTAATGATGAACATAATTCGAAGGATGAAGAGTGGACACCTAGTCACTCAGAAGTTCATCAAGTGGACTCCTTAAAAGAGGAAAGACGATGAATATCTTTGCTTCAACTGTAAGAAGCCTGGACATTACAAAGCTGAATGTCCAGAACTGACCAAGAAGACTCAGCAACGAAGAACTGGCAGAATAGCACTTCTAGCCGGAGATGAATCAGACTATGAAGCTGGTACTGAAAGATTATCAGATGACACAACTTTAATGGCTCACATGGAAATTTCAAATGAGGTATGTGAATCCAACTCTAAATACTCTTCAGCTCAGATTTGTATGCAAAATGCATGTTCTTCGACTGTTGACTCCAATCCAAAAGATCTGGAATTAGAGGAAACACTTAACGAATTGATGAATCAGCTAGTAATCATTAAAGCTGGTTATGAATCAATTAAGGCTGAGAAAGAAACTCTAATTCTTGAAGTAGAAAGATTGAAGTCCGAACTAAATATGATCAAACTGACTAGAACTGTTAAGGAAAAGAATCAGTATCAGCCTACTGCATCAGCAGCAACAACTGAATCTCTTGCTCAATCAAGTTCAACTACTGGATTCAAGTCAGGAAAGCCATATGGAGATAGAACAGGCTTAGGATTTTCTAAAGAAGGAACTAGTAAAGCTGCTGAACCTAGTATCAAAACTGGTATTAAGTTTGTAGCTGAACAACTTCCACAAACTAAGAAAATAGCTAAACCAGTAAAGTCAGTATCACATAGGATAAATCAGTTTTCTAAGAAGACAACTATATCTACCAACAAAGGTAAACCAACTGGTAGATCAGCTGTATCTCAAGAAAACCGAAATGTCAAAACAACTGTCAGATCCACAAAAACTGATCAAGTCAAGAACCAGAAAAATTACAATCAAGGTAAATATAAGAATGTACGCCATTCAAAGATTCACACATCCAGGGGGGAAAGGAAGACTATATCCCACTCGATGATGATTGGAATTTTCTTCGCATCTACTAATAAAGCGATATGAACAATCATTCCGCAGAAAACATATCACAAGTTTCGATTGAAAACTTCAGAAGAGCTAATTTCGATTCTCGGCAAAGTCCCGATACCAAGGTCAGTCTGCGGACCTCGATGATGAAGGAATGATGGTTATAATTCAATCTTTAATAGTAGAAAACATTTTGGAAATCAAAGTGAACCAAAAGACATGAGAAATTATATATATAAAACACAATCCAGAAAAAGATATTATGGAAGTGTGGCTTATATATATGAAAACAAGTGCAACAATTTCCAGAGAAGACCTTATGGAAATATACCAGAGTTGTACAAACAACTGACCACTATGGACCCAAACAGAGTTAGGTAACTAAAACATTTTAATTTGTTTTTCATGATGTATGGTACTTTGACAGTGGTTGCTCAAAGCACATGACAAAGAGCAAGGATCGTCTAAGTAATTTTATTGCCAAAGATGGACCAAAAGTTAATTTTGGAAGTAAAGACAAACCTGGACTCACCAAAGGTTATGGCACCTTGATCAGAAATGGTCTCACAATCAAGAATGCATTTATGTAGAAGGTTTACACTACAATCTACTCGGCACCAGTCCATTTTGTGATATGGGATACAAAGTTACTTTTGACAAGGATTTCTGCATTTTCTTCAGCAAAACAGCATTTCAAGTTGTATTAGCCGAAAAAAGGAAGGAAAATATGTATGTTGTAGATTGGACTACAGCTGTTGCAGAAACCGGTTTACTTGTGCATACCAAGTCAGAAATTAACTGGTTGTGGAACAAGAAACTGAGTCATCTAAACTTTGATGACATCAACACCCTTGTCATGAAATAGTTAGTCATTGGACTACCAGAATGTTCATATAAGAAAGATAGCTTATGTGATGCTTGTCAGCAAGGAAAGCAAACAAAAGCAAGTTTCAAGACTAAGTCTCAGCATTCAACAACCAGAGTTCTGGAGCTACTACATATGGACATATTCGGACCTATTACACCAATTAGTATCAGTGGAAAGAAATATACATTGGTGGTAGTAGATGATTTTTCAAGATACACTTGGGTTATCTTCTTAACCAAGACAAGTGAAACCAAGCAAAGACTTACTGAATTACTCAAGAGACTTCAGAATCAAAAAGGAGTATCAGTTGTGAAGATAAGATCATATAAAGGAACTGAATTTCTCAACAATGTGATCATTGAATATTGTGAAGAGAATGGTGTCTTACACCAACTTGCTGCTACAGCAACACCTCAACAGAATGGTGTAGCTGAAATAAGAAATATAACACTCAAAGAAGCAGGGAGAACCATGATCTGTGAAGCAAAACTACCTGAAAGATATTGGGCAGAAGCAGTTAACACCGCTTGCTATACATAAAACTTAGCTATCATGAATAAGAGGCATGAGATGACTCCTTATGAAATTTCGAATGGAAGAAAACCAAAATTTTCTTACTTTCTTGCTTTTGGAAGCAAATGTTTCATACACAATAATGGGAAAGATCAACTTCATGTTTTCCAGCCCAAAGCTGATGAAGTAATTTTTCTAGGATATTCAAGTGTCAGCAAAACATTCAAAGTACTAGGTTCAGGTGTTAACTGATGAAGTAATTTTTCTAGGATTTGTCTAGGATTTTTCTAGGTTATTCAAGTGTCAGCAAAATAAGAGGACACTCAAGCATGAGGAATCAATTCATGTGGTGTTTGATGAACCAAACTTCCCTGTGAAACAACTGAAGACAGATCAGAACCAGTTTCTGAGTCTCAGTTACCAGTATTGCCAGAATCTATTTATGTTGACATTGAAAGATTATAGATTTCAGATTCGTCAGAACAAGATCAGTCTCAGTTTCCAACTACTCAACAACCCACACCTGAACAACATGATTCCAACTACTCAAAAAAATCCGTTGATGCAAGCACCAGTTTACCAATGGATGAGAGATCACCCTGAAGAACAAGTTATTGGTAATACTCAAGCTGGAGTTCGAACAAGACATCAACTAGATGCAATGATTGCATGTTTTCTATCTCAATCTGAACCTAAGGAGATAGAGGAAGCTTTAAAATATCCAGACTTGATACTAGCTATGCAAGAAGAACTAAACGAATTTGAAAGAAATCAAGTATGGGAATTGGTAGAAAGACCAGTTCATGTGAATATCATTGGAACCAAATGGGTTTTCAGAAACAAACTTGAGGAAGATGGGAATATCATCAGATTCAAAGCTAGACTCGTAACTAAAGGGTATTCTCAAGCAGAAGGCATAGACTTTGATGAAACTTATGCACTAGTTGCAAGATTGGAAGCAATCAGACTATTTCTTGCCTTTGCAGCTCATAAAAAGTTCAAAGACCAGATTGATGTTAAAAGCGCATTTCTAAATGGAATACTTGAAAAAGAAGTTTATGTTCAACAACCACCTGGATTCGAGATTAAAGATCAAGCTGATAAAGTTTTCAGACTATGGAAAGCTCTTTATGGACTTAAACAAGCACCTAGAGCTTGGTATGAGACTCTATCTCAGTTTCTAGTACATAATGGATTTATCAAAGGAACTATCGACAAAACCTTATTCAGAATGAAGAATGAAGAAAGTACTCTACTTGTTCAGATCTATGTTGATGACGTTATCTTTGGATCAGAAAATGAACTGTTATGTGAGAAATTTGCATGTTTAATGAAGAGCAAATTTCAGATGAGCATAATGGGAGAATTAAATTATTTCCTTGGATTACAAGTTAAACAATTAGATGATGGAATTTTCATTCACCAAACCAAATACACAAGAGAACTTGTCAAAAATTTTGGAATGGAAAAATCAGCTGGAATTTCTACACCAATGGGGACCAACATCAGGTTGGATGAATACAAAGAAGGCAAAGATGTTGATCAAACACATTACAGAAGAATGATTGGTAGCTTACTCTATCTTACAGCCAATAGGCCAGACATATCTTCTACTGTTGGTGTATGTGCAAGATTTCAGTCAAAACCAAAGGAAAGTCATCTCACAGTTGTAAAAAGAACCTTGAAATATCTGAAAGATACATATGGAGTTGGAATTTGGTATTCAAAAGAAGGAGAATTTAAGCTAATATCCTATTCAGACTCAGATTATGCAGGATGCAAAGTGGACAGAAAGAGCAGCTCAGGCACATGTCAGTTACTAGGAAATAGACTTGTGTCTTGGTTCAGCAAAAAGTAAAATTCTATCTCAACTTCAACAACTGAAGCAGAATACATAGCAGCTGGAAGTTGTTGTGCTCAAGTTCTATGGATTAGACAACAATTGAGAGATTATAGGATAGAAGAAGGAACGATTCCTATAATGTGTGACAACACAAGTGCAATTGCAATTACTGACAATCCAGTTTTGCACTCAAGAACAAAACACATTGATGTGCGTCACCATTTTATAAGAGATCATGCAGAGAAAAAGGATATTACAGTTCTTTATGTACCTACTGAAGATCAGTTGGCCGACATCTTTACAAAACTTTTGGATAAGGAAAGATTTGCCAAACTGAGAACTGAATTGGGGATAATCAAAGTCAGTTGAAGTCAGTATAGCTAGAGATTCGTCAAGGGGATTAATCTTTGTTATGCTGGGTGCGCTCACTTAACAGATCAGTCATTGACATCAACAATCTCAAACTGACCAACTTTACTTTAAAACTGACCTCAACATTAGTTTTTATAAGAGTCAACTTAAGTCAAAGGTTGATAAGATAAAACCGACCGCGGTTATATCGCATTTAATTACCCCAGTTTCTGTCAGAATATGTTGCGTGTACACTCCATTACTGTCAGAACAGTACATGCATTAGTTACTCAAACCATTATGGAATTTGAAAAGTTGTACTAATCAACCGTCAATACATTACCCCTTTATATGCTACCTCCGTTTACATATCTTTGAAATCAAAAATCAGATTTTTCACACTCTCCAAATCAAAATTTTGTTTCCACACTCAATTAAAAAATGGCCACTTCAAAGAAATCACAAGAAGAAAGATTGATCACAGATTTAGATGTGTATACATTCAAAATCTATGAAACTTTATGCAATAACACTCTGTTAGCAAGTTATATCTGTGAAAAGATCCAGAAACAACCAGGATTGAGAAACAATCAGGAAGTTACTTTCAACGAAGAACGTGATGTGGAAGGAATTTTACAATTCTGGCAGAATATGTGTTTGGTAAGAAACTCTCTATTGACTACAGTTCATGGAGATCGAATTATCATCAATGAACGAGTCATGAAATCACTATTTGGTTTCACAAATTCTTCTGTGACATCAATAGATTTGACTTGTCTACCATTGAAAAGAGACGCCTTTCTTAGGCATATTTCACTAACTAAGGAACCAGCAGAAGTTGGCACTCATATTGACAAATGCAAGCCAGAATATGGACTTCTCAGTAGATGGCTCAGCAGACATGTTATTGGAAAATCTAAAGGAATCAACACTTTATCGGATGACAATGATTATCTAATGAACATAATTCGGGACGAATTAGAATTCAATTGGGCTGGTTATGTTTTCAATCAGATAAATAAGCAACATTTAAGCTGAATTAGAAGGTATACAAAGAGCTCAAACTGAAGGACAAGTAACTGTTTGCAGATTTTGACTGAAGAAAACACTCAGTGGAATCATCCACTTTTATTTAGAGAAACTCAAGGCAGGGAAGGATGCAAGACAAAATGCAGCCACAACTACTATTCCAGAGGAACTTGCAACAGTAACTAGAACAACTTCCCAACCTGAATCCAGACAGACAACTATGTCTCAGCAGGAAGCTGAACACAAAGGAATAAAGCGAAAAGCTGACTCAGCAAAAGAAAAATCAGTTGTCAAATGTTTATACGCTAGTACTTCAAACCAGCAAGCACCAACTGAGGGGGAACTACAAAAACAGACAGCTGAAATCACACAGAAAGATACCTCTACTGGTGATATTTCTCAGCTTCAACAATCTCAACACCAATCAGATCAGCAACAAGCCCCAGTTTTTGAAGCTGATAGAATTATCAAACTAATGAAGGTGAAGCTTAAACCAGAAGATTCTCATGATGCTATTTTACAATCTGAAGAAAAATTGCTCTTGAAGGAATTGGAAATTAGAGACCTGTATACACTAATTCCTATGTCAGAGTTTCTTGCAAAATGGTTCAATAGATTCACTGAATTTGCTCAACGCAGAAAATAAGCCATATCATCTTCACCCCAGGACACTTTGAAGAAAAATGATGATGATGAAGATGATAATACAAGGAAAAAAGCTGATGTGACTATAATTTTGCAAAAGGATACTCAATCTCAACTTCAAGCTATGCAAACTGAAACTCAGCAAGACGATTTGCCAGTTGGAAATCAGACAACTGACAATCAACAAGTAGATGATGGAATTAATAATCAGCAACTTATGATCATTGAAGATGTTACTCAGTCTAAGGATCAAACATAAGCTACATATGATCCTTCTGACATCCTGACAAAGGACGAATTGGCCAAAGTTCATGAGAACTTAAAGATTATGCTCAGTCAAAGGGATGCACAAAATGGCCTTCTATCAAACATCTCTGGATATCTAGATTATCGAACTAGGACATATATCTCAGTTCATGCAAGATTAGAGATGATCCATAAATCAAGTTCAAGCTCTGCTTCAGAAATTTTGTTACTTAAATAGAAACTTGAAGACTCAACCGCAGCAGATAGGGAAACACATGCTAAGGCTCACTGGCATATGAATCAGCACATCTACGGGTTAGAGACAAAACTGAAAGAAGTACTTTCTTCTCAGCAACGTATCTCAGACGATCAAAAAGCAACCCATGCCTTGGTAGATCAATTGTATGATGCCAAAAAGGGGGAAGCTGAAGAAGAAAAGCTGAGATTACTCAAAGAAAAGATGCAACTTGAAGATGAATTGGAAAAATATAAATCAGATCCGAAGTTCTTAAAGAAAGAATTAACTGATGAGCAGCTCATTGAGAAATATAATCAACCTGAAGATCGGAGAGCTACTCTTACAAAGGATCTGTGGTTAAAGTTTGTCAAATATCACAATCCTATCAAAGCCAAGTACAAGGATAAGACTATTGAAAATTCCTTGAATTACTTTTTATGTGATGAATTCTCAAATCAGAAAATGGCACAATATAAGAAGATCAAGAGGATTGAAGACAAACTGAAGATAAAAGTCAAAGTTGAAAAGATGATAGATGATGTAACAGAATTTGAAAAATACTACTTGAATGAATCAGCTTTACCAAAGTTAATCTTATGGAGGAAATGGAAAGAAGGAAGTCAATTAGACTATAACAAGACCTTTTTCTAAAGAAGACTCCAAGCTAGAATATGATTATCGTATACAAGACAAAGAGATGAAGTATATCTCAGCTGCACAAAAAGCACAGAAAAGAGCTTAGACTCCAGTTATAATTTTATTTGAACTAAGTGTAACTATTCCAGTTTTTGCATATTCTAATGAAATCTAGTTTCTAGTTTAACATTGTTTTACATTGTTTTGATCTTTAAGCTTTACTTTTAGGGAGTGTTTTGGCATCATCAAAAAGGGGGAAATTGTTGGAAATAAAATTTATGTTTTGATGATAATTCATCATATTTATTCAAAGTATTATCTTAACCTCATTGATGAAGTGCTGTTATAGTGAAAAGATAAAAGATGTCTAGAACTGTATGTATAGGTTTTACTAGAGTCTGATATTTGTATAAGTTACATCAGACAAGCACTGTAATAGCTAGTGTGTCGTGGAACTGAAAACTGGAAGTCATCTAGAAAATTGGAAATCGTCAAGATAACCAAACTGATGCTAATAAAACTGAACTTGCAATCAACATTGGTCGAAGAATAAGGAGGTATGAAGGTCTGGAGAATGTGCTCAATATAAGACTGGAAACAATTTCATACACAAATGTTGTGAGCTTTTGGAAGAACATTGTGATAAAAGAAGAAACATAGGAATTCAAAACAACTATGAATGCCCAGGAGATTGAAATTTCCCCAAGTCTACTGAGGGAAGTTTTTGGTTTTGAAGAAGTAGTAGATGGTCCAGTAAATCCTGAGGAAATGGGATTATCCAAGATGGATGTTGTTGATAAGATCAAGACCAATAAAGCCACCAAATCAATTCCAGGTATTAATGTTAAACACATTGGGAATGAGTACAACCTGCTGAGCAAAATAATTGCAAAGAATATATTAGGGCTGGTTGGAAGTATGGATACCCTGTCAGGACCCAAGATAGAGCTGCTGATGATTATTTGCAGAAGCATGAAGTTTGATTGGGCTGGGTATTTCATTCATTACATGAAGAAGGTTACAAAAGAGGAAAGAGAAGGAAAGAGGAAATCCAAGGCCTTGCCCTTAGGATTAATGGTTCAGACCCTGCTGAATCATTTGGAGATTCCTGATGTAGCACCTGAAAAGATTAATCAATCTAGATATAAGAAAGAGATTGATTATACTATCCCTGGTCTGGATGATGATGAAGAAGGTGTTGCTAAGGCTGCTGATAATGATACTAATGGAGATGATGGTGATGCTGGTGGTGAGAAGGTCAAGCAAACTATTAAGAAATCTATTAAACCTGCTGCACCAAAGAAGGTTACTGAGAAAAGAAAGGCTGTGAGACACAAGGAAGATAATCGAGATGTTAAAGCCTAAAAGAACAAGGAAGCAAAGCAGACTGATCGCCTGAGTCTGTGAGGGTCAGTGAAGTTAAGATTATCGACCTCTTGTGTATTTGCTAGAAAAGCTGTTGTTGAGATTTTGAGGGAACAACAGACAGAAGCTAGTAGAAAGTGGAAGTCTACTGTGATTGAAATTGATGATGAGCCACTTTCCAAGAGGATGAAAGAGATTGTTCATAAAAAGAAACATGGAAAGGGGAAACAATTGAAAATTTTAGAGGCTCTAATGGCACAAGAAGAAGAAGAAGCAGTAGAAGAAGAAGTAGAAGCAGTAGGAGAGGCTATTGATGCTGAGCCATTGACTATTATCAAGCCTACTGTGGATGCAGAGGTTGTTATTGAGCAACCTGCTGGAGAGTCACAGCAAACTACAGAGACTGAACCTACTGTTGATGTTGGGGGATCCTCATCCACTAAGGCTGTTGAGCCTACTGAAAGTGAACAGGTTGTTGTTGAGCAATCTGTTAAAGAATCACTGTGATCTCATCGCAACAGAGTCTTTGTAGAAACCGATAGATCTATGAAAGTTTGCACAAGTTGTTGTTGAGCAACTTGTAGAAGAACCACAGCAAACCACTGAATCTACACCTACTGTGGTGAGTGAAACATTGGTACAAGACCCTGCAATTCCTACAATAGTTCAGGGGGAAGAGCAGTCTGCTGCTAACCCTGCTGATGAGCATATAAGTCAGGAGGAACCAAGTGTGGTACAGATGGAGGTAGTGGGAACTAATATTCAACCTGAACAACCTACTGACCTTGAGACATCTGTTGAAGAAACTTTGAATCTATTTGTTGAGACCTTTGGAGGTCAGCAAGGCACTGCAACAGCTCCCAGAGGATCATTCTTGCCCTATGAAAGACATGAGAAGAAGAGGAAAGAAGGGTATGTTGATCCAAAGCTCCTGCTGGTGGCTGATTATTTTCAATGGAAGTTTGGATACTATAAGAGACAAAAGCCTGCTGCAGAACCTATGACAGACTTTGAAGAATGAGCTTTTGACAAATTAAGGGTAGAGAACTTGTTGGATCTGATTGATACATCCTTGTTACAATCAAGGCTGATGCATCTGTTTGATGATCAACAAAAGGAGGAGGGTGTCAAGTTCAGGGATCCAAGAGGTGATAATGATGACTCTTCATCATCTGATTCTGATGATAATCACCCCTCTGGTCCAGGAGAAATCAGCGGAAGTGCTTTAATTATTGAACCAAGAGTAGGGCAGTCTACTGGTGCTAGACAGTCCACTGAGGCAGAGCAAACTGGACAGATGGATGAGGATGATGAGCATCTCACCATTGATGATATTGAGGCACATATCAATGAAGGGATAACCATTGGTGCAAACAAGATGGTTGGTGAGATTGATCCTTTTTTTGTTGAAGAACCTGCTGATCATGTTGATGACCAGCAGACTGTGGATTCAAGTGAAGAAAGAGTCACTGATCATGATGATCCAAGTGTTAGCTCTGAGGACTCCATTCAATATCAAAACTAGGTTGACACTGAAGGCACCCTAACCAACACTGCAAATCTACTGAGAAGGATTGGTGATATTGGGGAATTTCAACAAGAAAACAGGGACATATTCACGATCAAGTTGTTGTGGCATTCATTGCACAAGATCCAAGAGTTGAAGAGGAGAGTACAAGTTCTTTGAGGATCAAAAAAGACACCTTGATGTGATTAAAATATACCCATTTATGTCATCAATTATAACCTTAAATCGGAGTTAATTATATATATTTCATATTTAATCACGTGTTTATATTTATTATTTAATGATAAGTGATTATTAATATGATAATTGGTATTTAGCTATTTTTATTATAAAAGAGCAATTAATTGTGTGATAAATGCTGATTTTGCAGATCATGATAAATCGGGAAGATAATTATCACGCAATCGGAGATCTCAAGATAAAAGAGAAGAAAATCGGAGCATTGAAGAAAAGATTAATCGAGATCAATTCAAAAGCATGGAGTGGGGAACAAGTCGAGACGAACCGAATTTGAAAACGCGCGAAAGAGGAGGCTCGGTCGACCGAGCCATGCCATTCGGTCGACCCGGCGTAATACGTTCGGTCACCCGAGCCTAAGTTGATAAATGCATGTCAATCTTTTGGATTCTCCTATGTCGGCTACAACTCCTATATAAACAACAGCCACGATGCTGAGAAAGACACACCACTACAACACAAAACAATTTATACAATTTGAGTTTTAAGTTTTAGTTTTCTTTTCTTTTCTTTATGTTCGTTCATTGTGGATTCATTGGATTCTCCGGTTGGGGAGCGCATTAAAGAGTGGGAGTCACTCTCGTCTTCGAGAGTATGACTATTCAATTATGCAATCTTTATTTGTAGATCTGATGTATTTTATTATGGAGTAGTTTTTCTTGTATTGATTGCGTGATGTAGATTTATTTACGAACCCATGTGTTTAGGTTAGAAACGTTAAGAAGTAATCATGATTTGTTCCGACACAGAACTGTGTTCGGTCGACCTAGACATGTCACTCGGTCGCCCGAGTGCTTTCGTTCGGTCGACCGAGCGTGGTGATGTGTAGGGCAATATTATGATCGGCTTCGACTACGTCAGATTCTCTGAATTGGAATTAAAACGAGTAATTAAACCTGATCAACTTAATTTTTTGTCATCATAATTTAACATGAAACTTAAAAAGTGATTGTTACTTAGGATATAGATTGAATCGGCATCTAAGAAGTACGCCTTACCCTAGGAATGTTGCTTAGATGAGGTTACGGTTTATACCGGCATCCCTAGTTTCGTAATTGTGTCAGAAGTTATATGAGATGGAGGCATTAAAAGGCGAAGTCACGTAATGGAGGCACGATGATTTAGATGGCCTAACCGAGCTAAATCTACCTTGGGGATGACTCCCGTAGTCATAATAATCAATCTTTAACGTTTGTTTTATCTCGTAATCATCCTAATTCACATGGGGGAGTTATAATCTACTAGCGTAATCAATACTATTTGTTTAGATAATATCAACCGTATTATCCGTGTTTTAGTAGTCTTTAGTCTGTTTTTGTGGTTTTTTGTGTCTTGTGGTTGTCACTATTTTATTTACTGCATTTAGTTGGTCGTAGACCGCCCTTTCAATTTAGTTCTAATAGGATAAAGTTGTGTTTTATTTGTGCCGAGTCTCTGTGGGATCGACCTCGACTCTATCTGGCTATACTACAATTGAACCTAGTTCTCTTGCTAGTGTGTTAGTAGGCATCGAGTTAATAATTTAACTTGACCTCCATCAAGTTTTTGGCGCCGTTGCCGGGGACTCGAGTCATTAAATTAAGATATAGCTTATTTTGTTAGAAGTGGATTCGTGAATATTCTGTGAATAAGAGTCTGTATATTAAACAATGTCGTAAAAAAAAAAAAAAAAAAAAACCGTTCGGTCGACCGAACCACAGCTCTCGGTCGACCGAGAATTTATTTTCTTTTCATTTACGATTACTGTCTTAGTTTTAAAACATTCCGCTTCATTTTATTTACGTTTTCTTTTCTCAAACTTATTTTGAGTCTGTTTTAGTTAGTTAGTTAAAGGCCTAGCCTTTACTAGTGATTAATTGTTTTATTGTTGTTTATTATTTTATAGTACGCTACTCGGAAATCGAAGGAACCGCTTGAGCCTTATAATCTGAAATAGAGAAATTTGCGAGAAGGAATAGGAAGTTAGCTAGGAAGCGGCTAAGCAAGGAGAAGAGGATCCAAATCTTGAGGAAAGCGAGCAAGGAGTGGAAGAAGGACATACAACCGATCATTACGAACATTCGAATCAAGCGAGAAATGGAAGGAAATCAGTCAATCCAAACCGGTACCTAATCCTGTTATTAATCTGTTATCAATAATGCCAATAATGTGAATGCAAATGCTCATAATGAGAACCAAGCCCTAGTTCAAGGAGCAAGGCGTACTTTGCAAAGTTATGCAACGCCCACTATTGAACAATTCATTCCCTTATCGTAGCACCACAAGATCTTTGCGGAAGTCTATCACCGTGAGCCTAATGTAATTCAAATGGTGACCAACTATTCCACTTTTCATGGAATTGAGCGAGGATCCTGGTGTTCACGTGCGAATTTCTTGGAAATCGTCGATCTGATGAAACGAGAATTAATCCCGGAGGGAACATTAAATCTTAAGCTTTTCCCTTTCACTTTGAAAGATAAAGCTAAGCAATGGCTTCTCTCTTTGGATTTGGATCTATAACAACTTGGGAACAATTGTTGCAAAAATTCATGAATAAGTATTTTCCTTGGGAAAAACCTTTAAGTTACGCCAAGACATCCTAGGATTTAAGCAACAACCTTGGGAGAGTTTTGATCAAGCTTGGGAGCGTTTCAAGGAAGCTATGAGGAAGTGTCCTCATCATGACATCTCTCTTTGGCTTTTAATGAAAAACTTTTACCATGGGTTGAGAGACCGAGAAAATTAGAGTAGGCGCCTCAAAGCAATGGGCGTTTGTTCTTTATCTCGGAGGAGGCACAAGGAAGATGGAGCAAATAGCGATGAATAGCCAATGGGAGGCAATGACATAGCTCTTGTGAAGATGGCGACATATTTGATGATAGTGCATCTACCAAAATCTTAGAACAACTTTACATTATCAACAATAAGGTAGATGGGATGCAAGAGAGGATGACAAGAGTAGAGAAAGGGGTGGAATCGAGGTAGCACCTCAAAGTGAGAATCTTTGAGTCTTGAAGAAGCCAATTATATCGGGGAGGGTGCAGGCCTAATCATAACCATCCTGGATTTCGATATAGTGACATAAATGCGAGGAGAAAGGCCTAAACGGCCTACCACTTATGTTCACATGCAGACTAAAACTTTTGGTTGGGAAGTTGCGATAGAAAAAGCGAGTAATGTCGTCTTGACAATATGGGACAACTTTCAAAATCTATGGCTGAATTAGCCACTAACTTTGTAATATTGTCGGAAGGCGATGCCAAGGTAACCAATCGGAAGCTCTAGTCCAAAATCTCACGCACCGGTAGGACAACTAGTGAGAAAGTCTCAACTAGACCTCCTGGAGGGTTGCCAAGCAACACTGAGAAGAACCCTAAGGATTTGAATGCGATCATGACAAGAAGTGGAAAGGAGGTAACTCCACCATCCTTGCAAGAGAAAGAAAAAGTCACAAAGAATAAGGATGGTGATCCAAGCAATGAGACTAATACTTCCGAGACTTTGCCTGAGCAAAGAACGTATAAAGAACGTGCTGGCCCTAGAGTTGAACTTTACGACAACAAGTATCCAATTTTCACTGATGTCGATCCTTCAACTCTACCTTATCCTCCACCAAAGCCGAAGCCTAAGTTTGATAATAAGAGGTATAAGAAGTTCGTGGATATGTTTAGTAAGTTACAAATCAATATACCCCTAGTTAAAGCACTAGCTGAAATGCCTGAGTACACAAAGTTTTTAAAAGACGCTGTCTCAACTAAAAGGAAACTTCTAGATTTAGAGACCATATGCTGAATGAGGAATGCTCGGCCATTCTTCAACATAAGTTACCCCAAAATGCAAAGATCGGGAAGCTTTCTCATTCCCCACTGCATAGGTAACGTATGTGCGAACAAAGCTTTGTGTGATCTAGGAGCAAGCGTGAACTGATGCCACTATCTATTTTTCGGAAGCTAGGCATGAAAGATCTTAAGAAGACCTCAATCACATTGCAATTAGTGACCGTTCTGTCAAGGAACCGTGTGGAGTGGTTGAGGATGTGCAAGTAAGGGTTGAAAAGTTTGTATTTCTGTTGACTTTGTGGTATTAGATATGGAAGCTAACTCACGAAGTGCCCTTGATATTAGGGAGACCTTTCATGGCCACTAGTAGAGCGCTAATTGATGTCTACAAGGCGAGTTGGTATTAAGAGTCAACGAAGAGAGAGTTGCATTCAATGTCTTCGACACTATGAAACAACCTGATGATGGAGAGGATGCATGTTTCATGTTGGATTCCATTGATAGGATCGTTCAAGAATTTCAACAACATGAAAGTATCAAGGATTTTTGGATCTTTGTCTTAGAAGAAAAGATGAAGTCAAAATGCGTGAGTAGTGAGGAGGAGAAGATGATATGGCCAGGATGTAGTAGAGGACCCCAAGACTGTAGAGGAAGTAAGTCTTTGCGGAGATTGAAAGATTCTATCATAGACCAGCGTGGCATAAGTACTTGAACTCAAACTCACAGGTCAAAAGTTGAAGACATTTTTGGATGAACCTCCCACAAATTTGACTTTAAAACCTCTTCCTGCAAATTTGAAGTACGTATTTCTTCAAGATGAGACCTTGCCCTTGATCATATCTTCTTCCTTGAGCGGACTTACAAGAAGAGAAACTTATGAGAGTTACGAGAGAGTACCAGGAGCATTTGGATGGACCATAGGCGGCGTTAAGGGCATTAGTCCTAGCGTATGTATGCACAAGATCTCCGTGGACCACGAAAGAAAGCGGTTGCACAACTTCAGAGGCGTTTAACCCCACAATTAAAGGAAGTGGTTAGGGATGAGGTTATAAAAATGTTGGAAATGGGAATTATATTTCCAATTCTTTGATAGCGAATGGGTTAGCCCTATCCACGTAGTTCCCAAAAAAGGAGGATTGATGGTGCAAGCCAATGATTTGAATGAGTTAATTCTGTGAGGCTAATCACGGTCATCAGTATGCATAGACTTTAGGAAACTAAATGATGCAACTTGTAAGGACCATTTTCCTCTTCCCTTCATCGATCAAATGCTCGAGAGGCGGCGGGCATGCTTTTTATTGTTTTCTCGGCGGATATTCGGGATACTATCAAATCCACATCTCACCCGAAGATCGTGAGAAAACAACATTTACATGCCCATATGGGACATTTGCGTATAATCGAATGCCATTTGGATTGTGCAACGCCTCCGCAACATTTCAACGGTGTATGATGTCATTATTTGCGGATATGGTGGAAGACTTCTTGGAAATCTTTATGGATGATTTCTCCGTGTTTGGAGACGATTTCGATTCATGTCTCACACATCTAGCACGAGTGTTGAAGAGATGTGAAGAGACGAATCTTGTGCTTAAGCGGGAGAAATGTCATTTGATGAATTCTGGAAGGTATAGAAGCTGGGCCACCGCATATCAAAGAAACGGTATAGAGGTGGATAGAGCCAAAGTTGAGGTGATCGAGAAATTACCTCCACCTACTAATCTTAAAACTTTGCGAGGTTTTTAGGCCACGCCGGATTTTATCGTAGGTTTATCAAGGACTTTTCCTGGTCTCTAGACCTCTTACGAATTATTGGCCAAGGATGTGCCATTCGTGTTTTTTTAATGAGTGCATAAAAGCTTTCAACGAAATAAAAAGTAGGCGATCCTTGCACCCGTTAGTCGCACCGGATTGGGATCTTCCGTTTGAGCTTGTGATGCAAGTGATCTTCTTTGTAAGCGCCGCTTTGGGTCAAAGAAAGATCGATCTTGAGACCTATCTATTATGCAAGTCGGACTTTGAATCTTTGCCCAAAGAAATTATGCCACAACGGAGAAGGAACTTTTGGCCGTTATCTTTGCTTTTGACAAGTTTAGATCTTACTTTGTAGGATCTAAAGTCAACTGTAATGTGGACTGACCATGCGGCTCTTAAGTATCTCCTAGCAAAGCAAGATTCAAAGTGAGGCTGTTGAGATGGATTCTCTGCTTTGCAAGAATTTGGCGTAGAAATCCGAGATAAGAAAGGAAGTGAGAACGTGGTGGCCGATCATCTATCGCGCTTACAATTAGAGGATGGTGAGGAATTACGAGATAGGAGAATCTTTTCTGATGAATAACTTTTCTCCATAACCACCATCGAGGGGACATGATGATTGTCTTTGTAGTTTTTCGCGAATTGAGGTTGTGAAGGAGAAGAAGCAACCATGGTTTAGTTTGTTTGTCAATTATCTATCCGCAAAGTACCTACCACGAATCTCACTTTGTCCAAGAAAGGAAAAATTTCTTTAAAGATCTTAGACACTACTATTGGGATGAGCCTTATTTGTTTAAGCTAGGATCGATAATATTTTTTGAAGGTGTGTGCCGAAGAAGAGTATAATGATATCCTGAAGCATTGTCATTCCTATGAAGTTGGAGGACACTACGGGGAGAAAAACCGCATGGCTAAGGTCCTCCAATGCGGTTTTATTGGCCGACATTGTTTAAGGATGCACACCAATATACAAAGGCATGTCATGCTTGTCAAATGACAGAGTAATATTTCAAGGAGGAATGAGATGCCACTCAAGAGCATCTTAGAAGTGGAGCTTTTTGACGTTTGGGAATAGATTTTGTTGGACCCTTCACTTCATCATTATCTAACCGATATATCTTAGTTCTTTGTTGATTATGTATCCAAATGGGTTGAGGCCATTGCTTCCCTACTAACGATGCTAGGGTTGTGGTTCGATTCTTGAAGAAGAACATTTTTACAAGGTTTGGGGCGCTAGGCGATTATAGCGACAATGGTAGTCATTTGTGTAATAAACCTTTTGAAAGGTGATGATTAAGTATGGGGTTCGACATAAGCTAGCAACCGCCTATGAAGTCACTGTCGAGAGATAAAGCGTACCACTGTAAAAAAAGCATTATCGACTAGGAAGGATTGGTCGTTACGTGCAAACGACGCTTTATGGGCTTGTAGGATTGCATATAAAACCTCGATTGGAATGTCACCGTATAGGATTGTTTTGGAAAGGCATGTCATCTACTGTGGGGCTGGAGCACCGGGCCATGTGGGCAACAAGGATGCTAAATTTTGATGAGGCGTTGGCGGTGAGAAAGGATGTTAGAATTAACTCTTTGGAGGAGTTTCGTTTAGAGGCATACGAGAATGCCAAGATTTTCAAGGAGCGCACGAAGAAGTTTCATGACAAAAGATTATTGGAGAGGACCTTTCAAGAGGGTGATATGGTTCTCTTGTACAATTCGCGCTTAAGACACTTCCGGGTAAGTTGAAATCAAGATGGTATGGCCCATTTCAAGTACAACAAGTCTTTCCTTACGGAGGCGGTGGAGCTATTCAATTTCAAAAGCGAGTCAGATTTGTGGTCAATGGACATCGTATTAAGCATTATCACGGGCTTCCGCTGCTTCTTGAGAGAGGAGGTTTTGTACCTCGATGACCCTGTCTATGAATAAACCATCTTGAGTGAGTCGAGCTAGCGACTATAAACATAGAACTACTACCTATAACTATCTTTTTCGTTTTCTTTTTAATAAAGTAGCATGCGCCTATCACGGTTTTTCATCTCGCCATGTTCGAGTCTAAGTTCGGAATAAGCGAGGTTTTTCCTTGATAGCCGTCATGTGAGTTTTTATTTAGGTTTAATACCCCTTTTGGTCTTGTCCATGGCAGTATAAAGTAAAGTGGCTTAAACTGTTTTTAGATATCTATATCTAATTACTGCCACATTATTTTATAACTTCCATGGACATGGTATTTGACGATTTCGTGGAGCTTGTTTGTTTATACAGGATGTGTCTGTCTCTCCCGCATTTGTGCCGATGATTACTCCGATATTGTTCCTTTACTTGGGAGCCGTTTCCAGAGCTAAGTCTTTCATCTTGAACTCTCATTTATTTTGTCATTGAGGACAATGCCATGTTTAAGTGGGGGGTAGGGGACTTAGCTATATGTTGTGCTATATGTTGCTATATGTTGAAAAAGTCAAGGGGAACGGAATACTGAGACAATATTGAGCCAAATTTAAAAATTTTATGGATAAATGCCAAGTTGTTTAACTCGTACCCTTAAACTTGTGAAGTTCTTATACTTAGAATTGATAGGAAATGAACCAAGTTGCGTGAGTGCGTGGTCATATTATACTTTGCGATAAATTGTTAGTAAACTTAAGGATATTCATGCCAACAATTGCAAGTAGTTAGGTATTGTTCAATTACTCAACATGTGAATCGCTTAGTACCGTATGAGTTATAATAATTGAAAGAAGTATGTGTACATTGCTTAGATAATTGGTTATGAGGACCTAATGTCGATATTTGTGTCGTGATGTATTCGATCTTCTAGCCAACAAAAGCGGAGTAATAAGCTTGGGACGCACTGTTTTGACAATGCATTAAAACTTTGGGCTTGTAGTAACATTACCAAAGTAGCCCGCGCTTGTGGTAATATTCGATGCTATGCTTAATCTAAGATAGGGGATACTCTATGAAAATTTTTCTTCCTTGAGATTAGTAGTATTCGAAAAATATGCAAAAATTGAAAAAAAATTTCGAATTTTTAGAGGCTTTGAGTAGTACTCGGTCTCCAAGTCCAAAAACCCTATAGATACGCTCTTGCTTATTGTTCTAGTGCTTTAATCATTGCGAGGCATAAGAAGTATGAATGCTGATGTTGGTAAAGTTTGATATGAAGTCTGCATAAGCTCTAATCTTGCTACATTTATATAAAACCAATGCACATGCACACAATCACTTGATTCATAGCGAGTAGTGAATAATGCTTATCTTATGAGCATGGTGGTATGAGTTGACTCGGGTTTCTTGTGTAAGTATGAGTTGACCACGAGAAAATGTTGTCTTGGGAATAACTTGTTGATGCTTTGTTGGGACGAAGCAAAGTTTAAGTGGGGGCATTTTGATGATGAGTTAAAATATACCCATTTACGTCATCAATTACAACCTTAAATCGGAGTTAATTATATATATTTCATATTTAATCACGTGTTTGTATTTATTATTTAATAATAAGTGATTATTAATATGATAATTGGTATTTAATTTGTTTTTATTATAAAAGAGCAATTAATTGTGTGATAAATGCTGATTTTGCGAGATCATGATAAATCGGGAAGATAATTATCACGCAATCGGAGATCTCAAGATAAAGAGAAGAAAATCGGAGCATTGAAGAAAAGATTAATCAGATCAATTCAAAAGCATGGAGTGGGGAACAAGTCAGACGAACCAAATTTGAAAGCGCGTAAAGAGGAGGCTCGGTTGACCGAGCCATGCCATTCGATCGACCGGCGTGTACGTTCGGTCACCCGAGCCTAAGTTGATAAATGCATGTCAATCTTTTGGATTCTCCTATGTCGGCTACAACTCTATATAAGCAGCGACCACAGTGAGAAAGACACACCACTACAACACAAAACAATTTATACAATTTGAGTTTTAAGTTTTAGTTTTCTTTTCTTTTCTTTATGTTCGTTCATTGTGGATTCATTGGATTCTCCGGTTGGGGAGCGCATTAAAGAGTTGGAGTCACTCTCGTCTTCGAGAGTATGACTATTCAATTATGCGATCTTTATTTGTAGATCTGATGTATTTTATTATGGAGTAGTTTTTCTTGTATTGATTGCGTGATGTAGATTTATTTACGAACCCATGTGTTTAGGTTAGAAGCGTTAAGAAGTAATCATGATTTGTTCCGACCACGGAGCGTGTTCGGTCGACTGAGACATGTCACTTTCGGTCGCCCGAGTCTTTGTCGTTCGATCGACGGCGTGGTGATGTGTAGGGCAATATTATGATCGGCCGACTACGTCGATTCTCGAATTGGAATTAAAGCGAGTAATTAAACTGATCAACTTAATTATTTGTCTTCATAATTTAACATGAAACTAAAAAGTGATTGTTACTTAGGATATAGATTGAATCGGCATCTAAAATGCGCCTTACCCTAGGAATGTTGCTTAGATGAGGTTACGGTTTATACCGGCATCCCTACTTTCGTAATTGTGTCAGAAGTTATATGAGATGGAGGCATTAAAAGGCGAAGTCACGTAATGGAGGCACGATGATTTAGATGGCCTAACCGGAGCTAAATCTACCTTAGGGGATGACTCCCGTAGTCATAATAATCAATCTTGAACATTTGTTTTATCTCGTAATCATCCTAATTCACATGGGGGAGTTATAATCTACTAGCGTAATCAATACTATTTGTTTAGATAATATCAACCGTATTATCCGTGTTTTAGTAGTCTTTAGTCTGTTTTTGTGGTTTTTTGTGTCTTGTGGTTGTCACTATTTTATTTACTGCATTTAGTTGGTCGTAGACCGCCCTTTCAATTTAGTTCTAATAGGATAAAGTTGTGTTTTATTTGTGCCGAGTCTCTGTGGGATCGACCTCGACTCTATCTGGCTATACTACAATTGAACTAGTTCTCTTGCTAGTGTGTTAGTAGGCATCGAGTTAATAATTTAACTTGACCTCCATCACACACTGGACACGAGGTTGGAGCAGAGAGTGCATTGTTTGGGTTACAAACGACACTGGACAAAGGTTGGAACAAAATTTGGGTTGGAGAGGAACCCCTGTTGTCTCGATCTGACAGTCAGAGTGCAAAGATATCTGGAGACAAGGCCACTTTATAAGGAAAGATAGTCGCGATCTCTTTGTTGTTGATGAAGAAGAGCGATTCTTTGGGCTATGATTATTGATGATGAATAATTTCAAATATCCGGGAGGAAGATGTTGTTGATGAACTTTGCACAAGATCCAATAATGGAAGATATTCTTGTGCTATGGTTGAGGAAGGACCTCCCCTGCTGGGAGAGATATGATTAAAGCAATGGGCATCGTGGAGACAAAGGGCACAATATAATGTAGAAGAGAGCTCTTTGAAGGAATTCTTTGGATGAATGACCCGGTGGAGTACCCGGTAGAAGTGTTGAATGAGTTGAGGGTATCGGGAATGACATGCAATGATTAAGAACTCAAGCTGGATAGACAAGAACAAAGATTTGAAGAAGCGATGAAGTGGTGAATGACAAGCACGACCAATCTCTTGATCTGATTGCTTCAAATTTTACATCTACTCAAAATGTTGTTAATAATATGATCTTTGGATGTGAGGGAATCAGGCATGGAAATACCTTGAAAGAAATTTTTTGAAAGACCAAATTGCATCTATCCATCAAAACTTGATACACTTATTTGAAACACCCAAGCCTCTCTTGAGGTCTTTGGAACATCTCAACTCTTTGGATTGGATCCTAAGCTTCTTGAGAGGATCAATCTCTTGGCAGCAGACTTTGCAATCAAGGATTACTGATTGATACAAGAACCGAGATTATGGAAGGACAATCGAGTAATCGATTATCACACAGCAGAGAGTGTTCATGGTCTATTGTCCCGTTTTGTTGATGATGTCACTAAGGGAAGAGGGACAAAAGCAATGATAGCAAAAGAGGCTGCAAGGATTTTGCACGTAGAAAGATGGGAGAATGAGGCAAATGCTTTGGGAAACACACTGGCGAGTTCAACTTATCGATGATCTCCTTAGACAATATAAGAAGGAGTACTACAACGAAGGAAACCTTATCATGACAAAGGATTTCATGAAGGTTTAAACTCATTCTTGGGATTGAAATTTTGGGAAGCAAGGGTTAGAGCCTTGAGGGCAACTTACAGAGCTGGAAGAGGTGGAAGAGGTGGAAGAAGTGGTAGAGGTGAAAAGATTTTTCCTATCACAAAAGCTAAGGACTTACTGAATGAATTTAAAGAGCTTTACATGAGAATGGGATTCAGAGTCAATCAAATCAACCTCCTTCTACCAGAAGCTAGGAAGTGGTGGAAAGAAGTGAATTCCTACATTGATTTCACTTTGATTGAGAATGAGTGGATGAGAGATATGATAGAAGAAATCAGAGCCTACCAAGAGCAAGTGGAGAAGGACAGACAAGAGAGAGAAAGAAGACAGTAGATCAACATACTTAATCTGTTTTATCTTTGCTGTATCTAGACTGTAATAATGTGAACAAATGTTTATAATGAAAGATGATCGAAATTTGTTCGATTTTGTTTCAATCTTTTTGCTTTCTTTGTTAGGTGAGGTAGTGGCATCATCACCAAAAAGGGAAATTGTTGGACTTATTTCTATGTTTTGATGATGAGTACCAGACTAGTGTTATAGTGCAAAGGCAAAAAGATGTCTAGATCAAATGTATAGGTTTATTAGAGTTTGATCTTTGACTAGGTTTGATCAAACAAGCCTTTGTAATAGTTAGGTGATTTATATCGTGAGACCGATCTAGTCAGTAGGGTAGTTAGGTCGGTAGACTTATCAGGAACCTGCTTGATGGTGAAGGGTGAGGCTCAAACTCGATTAATGAAGGCTAAGGGATCAAACTTAGTGATTAAAGTCAAGGATATGCAATCGAGAATTTAGGCAAGTCTGCGTGATGACCTAAAGCGGTTACATATACCTTGTGTAGAAAGGTCTAAGTTCCATAAGTTGGATGATGTTTGGAACTTTGTTATAATTAAAAAGGTGTAATCTAACTTCACAAATAAAAGTTAGATAAAAGAAACCAGCTGCATTGTATTTGATACACAACAAATTCTTGTTTGATGATCGATAGGTATTACAAATGATGATGAACTCGGCGATAATATACCGCGGTTAATTCAAGATTACATTGGAAGATTACATAGATAAGGACAGCCAACTACCTCGATTTATCAAACAAATCAAAATTTGAGATTAAAAGGGCGTTAGGATGATTGAGGACTTTATCCAATGGTTGTAAAGTCTAGGGTGGAATGATTGCATTGTCAAAAAGGATTACGGCGATTGTCGAGTCCCTATGAATAGTGATGAAAGCAAGTCAAATGAGACAAAAACCAGAGCGGTTATATTTGAATTTCAAATAGAAGTCACATGCATTCCTACCTATAAATAGAGGACTTTCAACTCGAGAAAAAGATGATGATTGATGAATTTTAAGAGAAAAATATAAGAGATAATTGAATTTGCAAGAACACCTGCTTGAACCTCTGAGCTTAACTTACCGATCCAGAGAAAATCTTCAAGTGTATTTTGTATTCAAGCTGCATCAAGTTTACACACTTGAAGACTGCAAGCTGCTGATTATATCATCCTAATCAAGCTACTGCAACTGAATCATTTACTTGATTCAACCTTTATCTTACAAAGAACCTGCTGAAGACAGTGAAGCATCTGTTGGGTGTGAAAGACTGTTGTTTGTGGTGGAGCTGGTGAAGAGGCAATCCTACACTTCAAGGACCAGTGGAAGACTTTGGAGCAGCAATCCTACCTGTTCCAAGTGTTCAGTTTGTGAAGCCATAGTTATTGGTGAAGGACAAGCAACTTAGGAATCATTGTAATAATTTGCATCAAAGATCTCTAGTGAATTACCTCCAACATCATAGGAGAAGAGTGGGTGACGAGGATTACACCACTGGAACCACTATAAAATCTGCCTACTTACTTTACTGCACTTACATTACGCATTTAGTTTATTATACACATCAACCTCTTTGAATCTAGCAGCCCGAACTCACACACATTCACTCTTTGAGTATCTAATACTTAGTATCATATTTAACAACAAGTAACAAGGCTTTATTTTTTATATAATTCCGCTGCACAAATTCAGTAAACTCAACCATCAGTAGACTACTGTGTATCAGCAGGCTACTGAGGTATCAGCAGACTACTGAGATATCGACAGGCTGCTGAAGTTGCTGATTTTGTTAACTATAAAAAGTTTTAAGTGTTAAGTTTATTCACCCCCCCCCCCCCCCCTCTAAACTACACCAAAGCCTTTTCAAGGGACCAACACAGACACTTTGAAGAACCACAAACAAGGATCAATTTATTGATTCTCAACCCAACTTTGATTCTACATCAAGGGTTTAGCGTGAAGCAAACCGGGAAGGTTTTGCCAAGGACGATTGTTACAAGCGATCGGGTAGAGCTGTGTTTGTAGTGGTAGTGGTGAAGAGGCATACGTAACCCTTCAAGGACCAGTGTTCAAGCAATTGAAGAGAAGCAATTCTACCTGTTCTACAAATGTTTAGATACTGAATCTAGGATTAGCCAAGGACTATTGTTTAGGACTTTTTGTAACAGCTCACCTCAAGAAGTTCTAGTGGAATTTTCCTCCGCAACACATGAGAAGAGAGGACTGACAGGATTACACCACCTGGAACCTCTATAATTCTTGCTTATTTACTTTACACACTTATTTATTTACTTAAGCATTTATCTACAACATTCTGAGAATTGTTTGTTATACACCTCGCCCGACATTCACGAAGTCGATTCGGCATACTCAGCTTTCATATAGAATAACAAGATCAAGAAAAAGGCTAGAACTATATCCGCTACCGGTTGACTCAGTTTTGCTTAAGTCAGTTTGACTTAGACTCGGCCCAGTCAGCTTAACTCCACACAAGTTTTAACTGAACCTTAATTTGCTTAAAATCTAGTTTTTGGTGACAACTTTATTCACCCCCCCCCCCACCTCTAAACTTGTGTTATCTTTTCCAAGGGACCAACACTCCATTCCTAGAATTTTATTTGCATTCCCAAATACATATCTCAAATTCAGCCTTGAGAAAAAATTTTAGATCTTGAATATCAGACTTTTCTACAACAGCTATCAACATATCATCCACATACAGAACCAGATAAATGACTCAACCGTCCTTCAGCTTGTTGCGATAAACACAACAATCATCTGGATTACTATTGTAGCCCAGCTGAATCATATAACTGTCAAACTTCTTATACCACTGTCTTGGGGCTTACTTAAGCCAATACAAGGACTTCTTTAACTTGCAAATAGACCCTTTCTTACCATAAACTTGGAAACTCTCCGTCTGAGTCATATATAATTCCTTATCTACATCTTCATATAGAAAGGCTGTCTTCACATCTAATTGCTCAAGCTCAAGATTCTGATGTGACAATTAAGCTCAAGATTCTGATGTGCCGTTACTGCTAGTAACACCCTAATGGAAGTGTGTCTGACCACCGGTGAGAATATCTCTTCATAGTCCACTCCATTTTTTTAACGGAACCCTCCAGAACCCAAACGTGCCTTATATATGATGCCCTCAGTAGATGATATTCCTTCCTTTTTCTTGAAGATCCATTTACAGCTGAGCACCCTTCTATCATGTGGTTGTTTGACTAGATCCCAAGTCTCATTCTTCTGAAGAGACTCCATTTCTTCTCCCATGGCTGCAAGCCAATCAGATGCCTCTGAACATGTCATAGATTCCCTGTAAGTGTTTGGTTAAAAACCATCCACATCATCATCTACCTGAAGTGCAGATCCAGCCATATCCTCCTCAAATCCATACCTTATGGAGGGTCTAATATGTTGAAATGGTGTCATAAACCCAATCGGGTCAGACTGGATCTGATCAGTCCGGGTCGTTTACTGTCTATTTAGCTCATGTAATAACTTTATTATGATTAATAAAAGCACTTTTTGTTATTATATATTTAGTTTATCTTTATGAACCAATTATGTTATTGTATATATGGTAACGTCCTTAGTATTAAACTGTGCTAGAGAAACCATGATATTGATTATGGTTGATGAGATCACTAATTACATTAATAGGGTTGATACTTAAATGTCTCGAGTCGTATCTATTGTCAAACAGAACATTGATAGTACGATTAGACTAGCACGTATTGGATTTCTTCTATCTTTTTGAAGATATGGATAGATCTTGTCTATTGAAGTGTAGGGACACTTGGACTGTATGTGGACATGTATTGGAGAATGCGTACGTTAGACTGACCCACTTACATTAAGTGTTGCAGTATGTGGCAGTTGTGTAATTATCTTGAGACCGGAGTCTTCGTGGCATCACGGTGTGGATTGTCATGCTTTGACACTATTGAGGTTTCCCATAGCCATGGGCCGATCATACGTAATGCTCGGGTATGATATTGAAGCATGCGTAGGATATATGTTTGTTCTTCCGGAAATCGCGTCGGAGTAAATGTCTTTAATGACCTTCTTATAAGGAATGTTTATCTCTCATGAATCTTTGCAAATTTGGATTAATTGAGTTACTTCGAGAGAGCATGATATCCAGTTTATAAGATACGATCGTTGATGTACTAACACTCAAGATACGATTGTATGGATATAATTACAGCGATAGGATTCTATTTACACGGTAACTGTTTCAAATGAAAGGTAGTAGTCATCGCTTTTTACTCTTCTGATGATTGGGGGTCACGATGTGTTTCTAGACGCTATTTCGTGATTGTTGGGTGTGAAGGGTATTTTAGTAAAATGCACTTTATGCCCACGGACAACATATTCGAAAGTCTATCGAGTGACACACATAAGAACATCTAACCAGATTTAAATTCGGTTATAGTGATAACCAAATAAGGGAAGTTTATCTCGACTATTAAGTGTTATAGTGATAAATTAATATTGTGTTATTTATTTATTATGAATAACTTAAATACAATATATTAATTATGTTAATTAATTAAGAATATTCCGGATGCCAATTTATGGCTATATGGGGCGCAGATGATTTGTATACGATACACATGGATTTTGCAAATATATTAATGGTATTATCATGTTGGAATAGTGTCCTAAACCCAATCGGGTTGGACCGGATCCGACCAGGTCGGATCATTTCTACTATTTCTTTATGTTTATACATATATTAAATGGCTTTTCAGTTTTCATATATATGTTCTTTTAAAGAACCAATTATGAATTTTTATATGATGACGTCCTTAGTATTAAACTGTGATAGAGAAACCATGATAGGCGATTATGGTTGATGAGATCTCTAATCACTTTAATAAGTTTGATACTTAAATGTCTCTAGGCGATGTACTATTAAGCAGGGCATTGATAGTATAAGCAGACTAGCACGTATTGGATGTCTTCTGTCTTAGAAGCGAGGATAGATCTCATCTATCGAAGTGTATAGACACTTGGGTATGCGTGGGCGTGTATTAGAGAATCGTCGTTAAGTGACCCACTTACACGGATAAGTGTCACACTATGTGACGGTTGTGTAATTATTCTTAAGACCGGAGTCTTCATGGCCTCACGGTGTGGATTGTCATGCTTTGACACAATTGAGGTTTCCCCTAGCCACGGGGCGATCATGCGGTAGTGATTTGGTATGATCTGAAGCATCACGGAGTATACATGATTGGTCGAAATGCGGGAATCGCGTATCTATGATTAGGATTGAATATCCGAAATGGCCTTCTTATAAGGAATGTCTTACTCTCGTGAATCTTTGCAAAGTGGGAGTAAACGAGTTACTTCGAGAGAGCATGATATCCAGATTATAAGGTACGGTCGTTAATGTTTGACACTCGACGTACGACCGTATGGATATTATTACAACGATAGGATTGTAAGTTACACGGTAATTGTATTACATGTAAGCTAGTAGTCATTGCATTTGACTCTTCCGATGATTGGGGGTCACGGTGTGTTGCTAGACGCTATCCCGTGATCGTTAGGTATGAAGGGCATTTTAGTAAATTGCACTTTGTGTCTACGGCCAACATATTCGAAAGCCTATTGGGTCACACACATATGAACATCTAGTCGGATTAAAATGTGGTTATAGATGATAACCAAATAAGGAAAGTTTATCTCGAGACTATAAAGGTTATAGTGGTAAATTAATATGGTGGTATTTATTTATTATGAATAAATAAAATACAAGATATTAACTATATTGATTAATTAAAGAATATTCCAGATGCCAATTTATTGGCTAAGGTGACGCAATTTGTATGTGTATAAGATACACTTGGATTGTGCAATTTAATTAATGATATTACCTATTATTAATATTAGATATTAATAAAATAAAATAATATATATATATGTTATGAATGCATGCGTGTACATTAAATGCAAATTGGATTTGCATGCATGTGCACCTGTGTGTGGATATATATATATATATATATATATATATATATATATATATATATATATATATATAATATATAGATTTATTTGTGTAATATATATGTGATATATACACATGTGTAAATTGATTTATGGTAATATAATAAATATAGTCAATATTAGATATTGACAAAATCTTGGAAATATTCAATATAAGATATTGACAATATCCTAGATTTATTTAATATAAGATATTATAATAAATGAGATAAATCAATCAATTATATTTTTCTTATTTTATTGGGAAAAGGTTTTCTTCTCCTCTACTCAATTTGGGCGCCACATCCATTATAAAAGGAGGTGGGTGTCAAGCTCTTTTGTACATCACAATTCCAAGAACTAATAGTTCTTGTGTAAAATAGAGAGCATCCATAGAGAGTTGGAGAGAGAGGGAAAAGGGCCGGTCTCGGAACCGGAGTTTTCAATAGCAATCCATGATGGGATTCGGCGGGTTGTTCGTGTGGACTAGCGGTAGAGGGTGAACACTTGGCGGCTACATGCGAGAACTACTCTACTTAGGCGGTCAAAGCGTCGATCTTTTAGATCAAACAAGGTAACCACCGTCTACTACTTATTTATTTATTGCTTAAACGAAGTCGATCCTGGTTAATAGGAAATAAAATTTTAAATTCATTTGCTTTCCCGCGTAGATTTCCTAATGGTGGTATCGAGAGAGAGCTTGAGCTTAAGCAATAAGCATGTTATTTTGCGTAGTTAATTTTATCGTTCTAATCACGTAATTAAAAGATGAAAGATTTTTTATTCGCAAAAAGATACACGAAAAGAAAAGAAAACAAGATCTGGTGGTGCTCGGCCATGGTGGGCGGCACCACCCCGGCAAGCGGCGGCGGCGGCGGGGCGACCTTCTTTGCCGGCGATCGATTGACGGTCAATACTAGCGGATCTCCAAATTTTTGTTTTGTGTATTTTGTGATTCAATATGGTTCATAGTTGTGATTGGTAAATCATCCTTTGTTTAGTTGTGTCATATGGCTAACCAATGGTTCAAATAGTTTGGGTCATTGGGATGCCACACAGCATTAAAATAATAATGGATTTTCCAAATATTTGATTTGTAAAAGGCCTAGGCCTAGGCCACTTCCAAAATTTTGATTTTGGAAAGTGGCCAGGCCTAAACCAAATTTGGTTTAGGAAGATGCCTTTTGGTTTAGGAAACCAAAGGCATCCCTTTTGATTACGAATCAAAAGGAAAGAAACAAAAGAGACATAATTTTAATTTTGATTTATTTTTGGAATAGTTCTAATTAATTAAAATTAAAATTAAAATCGTTTAAAATTAATCGTTAATTTTATTTCGATTAAAATCATTTAAGTAATTAAATGTTAATTAGTTAATTGATTGGATAAAATTATTTAATAGATTACATGTTAATTGATTAATTAAGACGCAAGTAGTTAAATTTTAATTTTATGTTTTTCATAAGATGTTATTGTATGGATTAGATATAGTAGATATAATATGATTATATGGATCCCGATTGATCATGGACTCGACCGATAGGATAGATGTGAATGATTTAATTTTTCTGTTGGTTTAAAAATTGTCCAAGGCCGTTATGAAGAACGTGACCTAGTTTATTTTCTGCATTTATCCCATTCCCGTTAGCTCATCCCGTGTGCGGCGGGTGTATTTATTTTATTAGATAGAATTAAATGTAACAAGAATGGAGCAGAAGATGGAGAGCAAAGAAAGAAGAATAAAGATCCCATTGGAGAATGGAGCATTAAAGATCCTATTGGCGGTTACATCTACCCTTAGATTGTGACCCGCAGTTTCGTCAGTTTGTATTCGAAACCGCACCTAGGAAAAGTCAATGATCATACCGGTTACTTTACGCATTTATTTATTTTGTGCTTATATTTATTTTATATGATACGATAGATGCATGACTAGGCACGATCTAGATAAATGTGTAGGATGTATGTCTATAGAGATAGATATATTTGATGAGACCGTAATTAAATTAATTAAGAGAATTAATTCGAAATTAATTAAGTGAATTAATTTATAATTACTCGCACAACAAAAATCGAGTTATAATGTGTCTCCCAATATTATAGTGACGGTGAAGAGCCCTTGTTCGGATCCAGCTGATCGGCCAGCGTCGGGTGACCTACCACGGGTATATCGTCATTATCGAGATATGATCGTTATGAGATCTCATGAATACTTGGAGTTACGACTCGACTAAGAATCTTGCGGTGATTGGCCCACGTCGAGACGATCGATTTTAGAGACATAAGGTTGACTACCACATAGGCGATGTGAATTGTCAAGGAGTTGACTAGTCAAACCTTTGGAAGTCGCGTTAGCGCGATTGGTAAGAAGTACCTACCCGTCGAAATTGACCCGGTCGATCGCCCACGTCGGGATCGAGTCAACTAGATAGGATTCCGACCACTAAAGGATTTTGAAAAATTCTTGAAAGTCAATAGGGAGTAGTTGACTAGTGGGAGCAAAATCATAATCCCAAAGACCATATTTGATTTTGCGTGTATAGACAACAACACTCTTTTATTTTCTTTTTTTATGTTGTAGTTTTAGCAAACTTTATATTTATGTTTTTCTCGATTAGTAAAACCAAATTATGATATTACCTTTTGAGAAGCGTTCTCAAATATGGTTAAGTAATATTAATCCTTTTAAAATAAGCAATGACACGAGCAATCCCGTTGTAGTAGTTAGAGACAAGGAGACTACATATTTGATCACGATACTCAAGACTTTAATTATTAATGAAAGGCGGAAGCTCATGATATTGGATACGATCCAAGATGATCATTCAGTCATATGATGACAATTAATTCAAACGTTGGACCACATCTAATTTTGGAAACGTTGTCTTCAAAATTGTAAGATTTAAGTATCCACTTAATTCTATCATTGCTTAAAGGTTAATTAAATAGTTAATGTTTTAAATACGATTTAAAAGGTTAAATAACTATTTAATAAACTCTAGATTTTCTTTATGAAAGGAAATTAAAGACATAGCTCTTGTGATCTTTCTAAGTCTTATGAAGACTACACTAAGAAGTATTTACAAGTGCTTAAAGGATTAAAAAGGAAAGTTATGGCATGTGCTTAAATAGAGAACTTATTGAAGTTTCTATTCTAGGCAAGTGATTTGAGATACATCTATCTAAGTTCAAAGTCAAATCTAAGATATATGATACCTTACGAGTGTGATTAAATTAGAAAGATTAAATGCAGATATGGAAGGTGAAACAAACGTTGTGACACTTACCATACTCAGGATCTAGTAAACTGATAAGGGAGCTAAATAAATGTTATTATTTTCGGTTCTTATGAAGAACATACTTTGATTATTTGTTAGGATTTAGTAGACATATTCAATTGTAAAGAATAAATGTTATTCGATAAAGTTGGAAGGTCACTTTGAACCTAACATACTAGATTGTTGTCACTATATAGTTGATATATGTGATGAGATCTCAACTAAATATTTGTATGGTTTGTTATCCTTGATATTTGTAGTTGTTCTAGATGTCGACTCTACGGAAGAGAGGCGTGTAATTCGCGTCATTACGATGATGTTGAACAATATGATTATGAATCATGTGGGTTATACGTATCTTATCCAAAGAGGACTAAAATACCCTTTTATGAAAAGGTTATAAATTCTAGAAAATTTGTCTAAAGCCTAAACATACCGATGTTTGTTAGCTTATGATAATTAATGCCACAAATAATTGTTTGTTAATCTCTACGATTATTTTTTAGAAATGGTCAAGTGTACTCAGTGAAGTGCATAATTCGGAAAGCCCGAAAAGTTCGAGCTAGTATGAATATGAGATTGATGAGCTACTTAGGAATTAATTTTCAAGTGGATTGAAGTAATTAATACCTTAAGGGTGTTTCAGAAGTCATCTGAAAAGGAATAAGATTCTCCCTTGAAGGATACCATCTTTTGGATATGCAATTAGATTGTGTTCCCAAAATGGAAACAACACTTTATATGATAAAGGTGTGACGCAAGCCATGCGAAGTATCCCTTACCAGTTTCGGGATAGTGCCCTTATACTTAACCGAGTTCCAAAGAATAAAAGTTGGATAAATTCCATATCAGATATGGAAGAGGATAATGTCAAATCTATCTTAACCGATGATTTGATGTTGTCATAGGCAAAGTCAGAAAGGCTTGGAGCCTAACACGCTGGATATTATTTACTTATCCGTGGAGCAAAATGTTTGTCTCCAAACATCTTTTTCTTCTTAAAGGAAGTGTTTCTTCCAAAAGAAGCAGTGGGAGTGAATCGAGATCTCAAAAGAGTTTGAGAACCACAAAGATATATTCAACCATAGGAACATGAGCAGACTCCGTATAGCGATGAGGTGTAGAACAACGCTCGATTGCACGAAGAAAAGTTACGTCAGAAGTGCGTGGATGACCTCAAGCTGAAAAATTTGTTGGTATGTTCATCTTGAAGAATGAATATCTCACGACTTATGAAGGAATGTTTGAAAGGCAGGTTTGAGGATATGGCCAGGAGCCATAAAATCTGAATTAGATTCCATTAGTGACAACCAGGTTGTGAACCTAGTCTGTCTTACCCAAGGGGAATGTCCCTGAAAGGCTGAAATGGATAGTAATATGATTACCATCAAGCTATAGTGACGGCTGAGGGGTATGGGGTGTAAACCTTGTAATTACCTTTATCTTGCCGGTGAGCCAGATTCTATTCGAGATGATGCTTGTTATAACCGTATTATGGCTATATGATAGTGTTGAAGACGTTGGGTAGAAAGCTCGATGTTGATAGACGATAACATGATATGTGAGCCCACGAGATCCATTTATGGTCTCAAACAAGTTTCTCTAAACAATTTCTTTGTTTGATAATCAAAGGAGTTTGATTTAGTCAAAAGAAGGATATGCCCAATGTGCAAGATGGATAGTGGGAGTGTGTTACGATTTTTGAGTAAGGTATTGGATATCTCTCTCGAGAATTGTCACCCCATGTCACAGTCAATTAATGTTTGGTTGTTCAAGGTCTTTACGAAAGCACTTGAATTAGCAGTTCTTATTTTAGAAATAAGAATCTATAGTGATAGATTTAACTGCTGTTAGACTATAGTTTACCTATGTAGATGTGATGCTAAAAGGAGTTTAGCATAGATCGCGACAGGGGATACTGCTAGTCGGTGTTCTCGAGATCTATCTATGTTAGGACGTTGGTCCTAAAGATAAGGTGAAAGATGATGCTTATGGAAGGTTCCTTTGCTACTCTTGCAATAAGAACCATCATAAGAGTTATGCCGGATGTTCATCTTTGCATGAAGAGTCATGAGCAAGTATGAAAGTAAATCAGTGAATGTCGAGGATATCCTTAAACAAGTTAAGAATGGTTTCCTAGTTTATCAAAACTTGGAATCAGATAAATATAGTTATACAGACATATATCCTGAGTCTTACGAAGGCGAGTGGGAGCTACTATCTGGGTTTGCAATCACTTTGATTAAGTGATACGGTGAGCTGGAAATGTTCTAGCCTATGGGTCACTGTAAACTCTACAACTTAGCCAAAACACAGTAGTGCCTTAGAGGCGCAGCGGGAGCAGTACATGGATCTTGAAGGTTCATTCCTGAACCTTGAACGGTTCTTCCGCCTTTTCTATATAGTTGATATAGTAAGTGGATTCATTGCTTGAAGCAAGGACCAGGGTCTCGTCAGAGATTCATGTGTGTGTTGAGGCGGTTCCTTTGACTTGGTCATTTGGAACATGATATGAAGATAGTCGAGTCCCCACGGATAGCGATCCGTTCATGGCCTAGGGCTAGTTGCGAGTATTGCATGAGATTCTTGTGTTTCAACTTGGTCTTGTGTGTGCTAGTGATTGGTTTTAGGCCAAGTGGGAGATTTTTGGAATAGTGTCCTAAACCGAATCGGGTTGGACCGGATCCGACCGGGTCGGATCATTTCTACTATTTCTTTATGTTTATACATACATTAAATGGCTTTTCAGTTGTCATATATATGTTCTTTTAAAGAACCAATTATGAATTGTTATATGATGACGTCCTTAGTATTAAACTGTGATAGAGAAACCATGATAGGCGATTATGGTTGATGAGATCTCTAATCACTTTAATAAGTTTGATACTTAAATGTCTCAGGTGATGTACTATTAAATAGGGCATTGATAGTATAAGCAGACTAGCACGTATTGGATGTCTTACTGTCTTTAGGCGGGGATAGATCTCATCTATCGAAGTGTAGAACACTTGGGTATGCGTGGGCGTGTATTAGAGAATGCGTCACGTTAGGATCGGCCCACTTACACGGATAAGTGTCACACTATGTGACGGTTGTGTAATTATCCTTAAGACCGAGTCTTCATGGCATCACGGTGTGGATTGTCATGCTTTGACACTATTGAGGTTTCCCACAGCCGCGGGCGATCATGCGGTAGTGATTGGGTATGGGCCGAAGCATCGCGGAGTATACATGATTGGTAAATGCGGGAATCGCGTATCTATTAGTAGGATCGAATATCCGAAATGGCCTTCTTATAAGGAATGTCTTACTCTCGTGAATTTTTGAAAAGTGGGAGTAAGCGAGTTGCCGAGAGAGCTTGATATCAGATTAAAAGATACGGTCGTTAATGTTTGACACTCGACGCACGACCGTATGGATATTATTACTGGCGTTAGGATTGTAAGTTACACGATAAGCGTATCACATGAAAGGTAGTAGTCATTGCATTTGACTCTTCCGATGATTGGAAGTCACGTGTGTTGCTGAGGCGCTATCCGTGATCGTTAGGTATGAAGGGCATTTTAGTAAATTGCAGTTTGTGTCTACGGCCAACATATTCGGAAGCCTATCGGGTCACACACATATGAACATCTAGTCGGATTAAAATGTGGTTATAGATGATAACCAAATAAGGAAAGTTTATCTCGAGACTATAAATGTTATAGTGGTAAATTAATATGGTGGTATTTATTTATTATGAATAAATAAAATACAAGATATTAATTATATTGATTAATTAAAGAATATTCCGGATGCCAATTTTTTGGCTAAGGTGGCGCAATTTGTGTGTGTATAAGATACACTTGGATTGTGCAATTTAATTAATGATATTACCTATTATTAATATTAGATATTAATAAAAAAAATAATATATATATGTTATGAATGCATGCGTGTACATGAAATGCAAATTGGATTTGCATGCATGCGCACCGTGTGTGGATATATATATATATATATATATATATAATATATAGATTTATTTGTGTAATATATATGTGATATATACACATGTGTAAATTGATTTATGGTAATATAATAAAGATAGTCAATATTAGATATTGACAAAATCTTGGAAATATTCAATATAAGATATTGACAATATTCTAGATTTATTTAATATAAGATATTATAATAAATGAGATAAATTAATCAATTATATTTTCCTTATTTTATTGGAAAAGGTTTTCTTCTCCTCTACTCAATTTGGGGCGCCACATCCATTATAAAAGGAGGTGGGTGTCAAGTTCTTTTGTACATCACAATTCCAAGAACTAATAGTTCTTGTGTAAAATAGAGAGCATCCTATAGAGAGTTGGAGAGAGGGGAAAAGGGCTGGTATAGCAACCGGAGTTTTCCAATAGAAATCCATGATGGGATTTCGGCAGGTTGTTCGTGTGGACTAGCGGTAGAGGCCGAACACTTGGGCGGCTCTATGCAGAACTACTCTCCTTAGACGGTCAAAGCGTCGATCTTTTAGATCAACCAAGGTAACCACCGTCTACTACTTATTTGTTTATTGCTTAAACGAAGTCGATCTTGGTTAATAGGAAATAAAATTTTAAATTCCGCTGCGTTCCCGCGTAGATTTCCTAACATATCATATATTAATAATAGATATTAATATGTCTCGATTTATACACATATGTAAATTGATTTATGGTAATATGATAAAGATAGTCAATATTAGATATTGATAATATTTTGGATTTAATTAATATGAGATATTAAATTAAATGAGATAAATCTGGAAAATCTATTTTCCTTATTTTAGTAGTAAAAGTTTTTATTTCTCCTTACTCTACTTAGAAGCTTTTCCCATTGGGAATGGGGAGATATGGGGCGCACCTCCCCCTATATAAGCAGGGGTTGCCTAGCTGATGAGAGTCAACTTTGCTTCATTTCTTACATGATTTTACCCCTCGTTTATGACTTATTTGATGCATTTTTGGGGTAGTTTGAGTTATTTATGATTCATTTTCACCATTGCATTCACTTTGAGGTTAAAGATGACTTAGTCCAAAAATCTTGTCATTTTTGGTGAATTATTGCATATACACACATATTTTATCTTGTGGAAGTTATGTGCGGTATTGTTGTTGATATTTGCAGGATATATCTTCATTTGGATCCCGGGAGATGAGTTATTGATGATGAAAAGATGATTTTCAGAGGTGAAAGCAAGCACCCGAGGCTAAAGAGTTGAAACAGATCAAGAATCATTGATGTTTTCATGCTGTTGTGACTTCATATGCAATTTGAGACGTCTTTAATGCATCTCCTGGAAATTTTGTCTTCAGGGAAGTTGTAGGTAATTGAACGAGCTTTCCAACTCAACTTTTATCGTTGAAATCGGAGCTCTACGCAAGAAGATATCATCAAATTACTAAAGTTGTGCCTGTACAGTGGCGGTTCAGCGAGTGCATGCGCGCGCATGCTTCAGTACATGCTCGCGCATGGAAGAGCAGAAAAAGCATATCTACATTCAGCAATAGCATGCGTACGCATGCTATCTTCATGCTCGCGCATGGAACGCATGTTTTTTTTTACGGATTTTCACCATTCGGGGTCGGATTTTGGCCATATAAAAGCCAATTAGGTCAAATTTTATACCGACTTCTTCAGAATTGAATTCCCTCTTCAGTTTTTAGGTTTATTTCTTCCAAAAACCATTAGAAAATTTATTTTCTTTCATCCAATTACTTCTACGATTGCCTTTCGTTACGTGAATTCTTCAATGTGGATCGCTTCCAAACTATTGGTAATTTATTTTTCTTATCTTTTATCATGCTTTCTTACCTTTCTTTTATGATTTCTTGTCTCGTTCTTGCAATTATGAGTAGCTACATTTCTGATAGCTAAATTATGTGATGGAACTACGAAATTGATGCCTAAACGATGATCTAGGGATGAGTAGGGGTTAAAAATATAATCTTTTGAATGTTTGTGTCCTAAAAATTTGATATTAATGCTTGAGTTAATTTGATCACCAAATTCATGATTCTACACACGAACTTTATAAATGTATTTTGCGAGAAAGTGTGAGAACTAGAATTTTAAGATTGCCATGCACGAACTAGTCGAGTTTTTCGTAGCCTGTTCCTTGGTAAGGTTATTTTAGCTAAGCCATGAACTCGGTTGATGCGGAGCGTCTCATAGTTCTTAATCATATTAGGTCAATTAAATCCCATAGAGGGGACTGTTGAACCGAGTATAGGGTTACTAGGTTGTGGTATTAGCGCCTAGGCACCAGTTTAGGAGATTGCACCCACAACACATTCATTAGAAGTGATTGGTTGGTTGGTAGGTTAAGGCTCATCCTCAATGATTCGGTAAATGTGTTAAGAGTAGTGTTCCTGATCATAGTTTATCTATTCCTTTTATCATATATTTTACAGTTATAATTTTTATTTCGTTTTCTAGTTTTAGCTATTATTTTCACTCCTATTGTGAACCTGAACTAAATACAAAATTGATTGTGATACTTGATTGATTCCTCATGGGATACGACCTTGCTCGTCACTATAGTGCTTCTGACCCGGTACTCTGCCGGTTAAAGTTGGACGTCACTGTTTTGGCCATCATGTTTTCTGGCGCCGTTGCCGGGGAATTGGTTGATATCACAAAATCACTGGAGTATTTAGGATTAGGTTTTTTTTTCTTTTCCTTTTTTGATGTTTTGTCGAAGAGTCTCGCCACCTACTCCGGTAGTGGTCGTGACTTGATACCTTGATTGTGTTCTTGTTTTTTCCTGAATTCTAGAGTATGGATCCTTATGGCCAAGGAGGCTACTTACCCCACTTATTTGGAGGATTTAATTTTGGTGGGATGGGTTTTGGAACACAACCATATTATCAGTTCAACCTGTACACATCACCATACAACAACGAGTGGGAGAGTCCTCAAAGTTACCAGTTTTAGCACCCCGATGCTTATCCGCAATATTTTCAGCCACCGTAGGTTACTCCACTACCAAAGAGCACAACCGAGTTTTTGTTGGAGCAACTTAGTCAGAATCTAAAAGAATTAAAGGATTCCCAGCACCGCATGGAATCTGAGGTGGTTGATCTGACAATCCGGGTAGGGCAGTTGATTGAGAAGAAGAGGCTTGAAGAGAGCATTAAAGAAGAAGAAGGTTTCCAATCTCCACCGTCTCTCCTTGAGGTAATCACGCATGAGGATTGCCTTGAAAAAGGTATGAATATTGTCCCCATTAAATTATCAATTCCTTCTACAGTGAGCCTTGTTGAGACATTGGTGGAGGTGTGTCCTTTTAAGTCTTTTGATGCTTTGGTTGAGCCAACTTGTTACTATGTGGTGCGTGAATCCTTATTAATTGGCATATGTCCTGTTTCGGGGAAAGTGAATTCGTTGTGTTGCATGATGAATTCCTTGAGCCAATCTTGATGGAGGGGATTGAACCCCTTGTTTTTCTTTTCCTATTTTGAGGGAGTGCTCAATTCCTATGATTTTTGTAGGGAGACGCAACGGTTTGCTCTCCTTTGGTATAACTATCCTTTGCATTATTGGTGTAGAAAGTTGAGCTAAAGACTTTAAACTTAGAATGTTTTAGGTAGTTTGTTTTTTTTTCTTTACACTCATGCTTCTTTGTTTTCTTTTACTTTCTTAATAAGTCGAGCCAACAACAATAAACAAAAGCGCTTATGGGAGGCAACCCACTTTTTTCCCTTAGTTTTTTAGGCTTTTTTTTTAGAAGTGTGATGAAAATTTGACCGAGCATCTCGAATTCCATTTCATGCTTTGTGATAATCCATATTTTATTTATTCTATACATCTCCATACTTGTGTTTACGTACACTTAAGGTTTCGGCCTTTTGTCGTAGTGGATTCTTGGTTTCTATGCTGTGATTGTACAGGTACCCTGGGAGATACATTGGAGGTTGTCACTTTGCAGAGTTCCGCCCTATTGCCAGTTCAGCTAAGTCTTTCTTTCTTTACTTTATCACTCACACACCGAGGACGGTGTTCCGTTTTAAGTGGGGGTGGTAGACTTAGCTTCACTTGACCATGTGCTTTATTTTTATTCATCGAATAAGTTATATGACTAGTGTTTGGTCTCTAATTGAATAAAATTGAGCCATTCTTAAAATTTTTCATGGTTTTGATGTTGCAAATTATATGTGAATTCATGGTATTCTTTGATTGCAAGTCAAACCTTTATCTTGTTGTGGAAATTGAATTCCTAAGCACGTAATAGCTTCTCTTTCATGAATTGTGGTTTGTTAGTGAATGATTATAGATGCCATAGACATTAATATGTTACCTAGAACTTATACCATTAACTTTGAGGTGAAATAGAAAGGTCAGTCTTGGTAGATTAAGGGATAATGGTCCTGGCATTTATTTGACCCGACCAGAGCCAAATAGCCAACCCTGTACATAATTTCCACAAGAACCCCTCTAAGCCTTTGTAGGGTGGTTAGACCCTCACCCGAACTTTATCCATTCGTTGATTAGCCTATAATTACCAACCCTTAGCTTTATTTGTGGTCTACATTTCTTTGGCACCTTACGAGTGAGTTTTAATCTTATTTTGAGCACACTTGCTAGTACAAGTGTGGGGTGGCAAAGATGTGTATCCAAGTATGGAGGAGGTGGATCATTTGAGTTACGAATGAGAAGGGGCAGCAAAGTGTTGGTGTTTGGTGTATCAAAAAAAAATCAAGAGTCTATCAAAAGTGGAAAAATTGAATAGAGTGTTTGAATAAAGTCGAGTCCAGAAATGTTGAGGAAAGTTTTCGAGTTAGTATTTCCAATGTAATGTATGCCGATGGGATGAAGTAAATTGGAGTAGATGTTCTTGAATTCTTGGTGAGCTTGTTCTTGGTGACGACTATTTTTCCAAGCGATCTTGGAATTTCATCTTGGGGCCAACCGTTTTTGCATCTTACTCCTGTTTATGATACGGTGTTGAAAGGAGGTGAGCTATGAATTTAGTGCAAGACATTCTGATTAGACTCACTCGTATTTCTCTTTTGATATTCCTATTATCCTTTCGATTAGCCCCGTCCCTAGCCTAACGTTACAACCTTGCAAGTCCTACCCGACCTAAATTAGCCTTGATTTGACCTTGATTAGTGGAGATGATTATTAAGTATAAGCTTATGGTGTAACGCCATTAGTCATGCATTTATAATCTGAGCCGGTTAACCATAATTAATGATTGAGAAGCTATGCACACACACACATTTTGTTTCCATGATGAGATTTGTTTTGGCTCGTGTTTATTCGCTTATTGACTAGCTTTTACTCATCGAATACTTTGATTTCTCATATGATCGCAACGTTGACCTCGTGATTTATTTTTGAATCGCTTGATTTCCTCGAGGGCGAGCAAACGCTAAGTAGGGGGTAGTTGATGAGAGTCAACTTTGCTTCATTTCTTACATGATTTTACCCCCCGTTTATGACTTATTTGATGAACTTTTGGGGTAGTTTGAGTGATTTTATGATTCATTTTCACCATTGCATTCACTTGAGGTTAAAGATGACTTAGTCCGAAAATCTTGTCATTTTCGGTGAATTATTGCATATTTCACACATATTTTATCTTACGGAAGTTATGCACAGTATTATTGTTGATATTTACAGGATATAGGTTCATTTGGATCCCGGGAGATGAGTTATTGATGATGAAAAGATGATTTTGAGAGGTGAAAGCAAGCACCCGAGGCTAAAGAGTTGAAACGGATCAAGAATCATTGATGTTTTCATGCTGTTGTGACTGCATTTGCGATTTTTGACATCTTAGATGCATCTCCTGGAACTTTGGTCTTCATGGAAGTTATAGGGAATTAATCGAGCTTTCCAACGCAACTTGAATCGTTCAAATTGGAGCTCTACGCGCGAAGATATCATCAAATTACTAAAGGTGTACCTGTACAGTGGCGGTTCAGCGAGTGCATACGCGCGCATGCTTCAGTGCATGCTCGCGCATGGAAGAGCAGAAAAAGCATATCTAAATTCAGCAATAGCACGCGCACGCATGGTTTTTTTTACTGATTTTCACCATTCGGGGTTGGATTTTGGCCATATAAAAGCCAATTAGGTCTAATTTTATACCGACTTCTTCCGAATTGAATTCCCTCTTCAGTTTTTAGGTTTATTTCTTCCAAAAACCATTAGAAATTTTATTTTATTTCATCCAATTACTTCTATGATTGCCTTTCGTTTCGTGAATTCTTCATTGTGGATCGCTTCCAAACTATTGGTAATTTATTTTTCTTATCTTTTATCATGCTTTCTTACGTTTCTTTTATGATTTCTTGTCTCATTCTTGCAATTACGAGTAGCTAAATTTTTGATAGCTAAATTATGTGATGGAACTACGAAATTGATGCCTAAACGATAATCTAAGGATGAGTAGGGGTTAAAAATTTAATCTTTTGAATGTTTGTGTCCTAAAATTTGGATCTTAGAGCTTGATTTAATTTGATCACCTAATTCATGATTCTACACACGAACTTTATAAATGTTTTTTGCAAGTGAGCAGGCGAACTAGAATTTTAGGATTTCCATGCACGAACTAGTCTAGTTTTTCGCAGCATGTTCCTTGGTAAGGTTATTTTAGCTAGGCCGTGAACTCGGTGGATGCGAAGCATCTCATAGTTCATAATTATATTAGGTCAATTAAATCCCATAGAGGGGACTGTTGAAGCGAGTATAGGGTAACTAGGTTGTGGTATTAGCGCCTAGGCACCAGTTTAGGAGATTGCACCCACAACACATTCATTAGAACGTGATTGGTTGGTTGGTAGGTTAAGGCTCATCCTCAGTGATCCGGTAAAGGTGTTAAGAGTAGTGTTCCTGATCATAGTTTAGCTATTCCTTTTATCATATATTTTACAGTTACAATTTTTATTTCGTTTTCTAGTTTTAGCTATTATTTTCACCCCTATTGTGAACCTGAACTAAATACGAAATTGATTGTGATACTTGATTGATTCCTCGTGGGATACGACCTTGCTCGTCACTATAGTGCTTCCGACCCGGTACTCTGCCGGTTAAAGTTGGACGTCACTGTTTTGGCATCAATGTTGTTGATTTGATGCCCTTTGAAAACCCCTACGATCTGAGGACAGGTCCTTCGCACCTGGGAGGGAATGACGCGATCCCTTTGGAAGTTCCCGACCTGTTGGCCCCTATTGATCATTTGGTTATTCGAGACGGGTCTATGACACGGCTCCAGAAGAGACGGATGCGCGATGCTTTAGATACACTGATCATTGATATTTGTTTAGAGCAAGCACAAGCGCAGCCGAACGACGAGCAATCTGTCTATTGCGTTATTTATACTACGGAGCTCGGAGATCACGAGGATGGATAGGTTTGACAACCACGACGTCGATTATTTTCTATTACATTATTAAGATATTTTTTAAGGTTATTTTATTTACATTTCCTATTTTTAGGTGCAATATACGGGTATTACCCAAACCACCCTTATGATTTTATTCTTGTAGCCTATATAAAGGCAAACCTTTTGTTTCATTAAGGCAGATTCATATTATTTTGATACACAAAATTCATCTTCTTCCTTGATGTGTGATTGATCAAGAACATAACTTGCGAGTGAGTGATCACTTTGTCGTAGAGATTGCACCCCTTTCGAGAGCTTATCAGCGTTCTTGAGCAAAGCGTTGAGTGTTCTTGGCCCACTTCATAGACTGCTGCTTAGTTACGTTAGTGTTTCCCGCTCTCGTTGATCCTTTCGTCGATCTCCTGGGATCGTATCGCATCAGTTGGTCTCGCTCTTTTCTACATCACAATTCCAAGAGTTCATAATCTTGTGAAAAATATAGAGCTTTTTAGAGAGAGTGTTTTGAGAGAGAAAAATGACAGTCTAGCAACTGGGTTTTTCTAGTAGCTATCCAAGGAGGATTCCGGCGAGGTGCTCGTGTGGATATTGATAGAGGCCGGACACGTGGACGGCTTGTGCACTACTACTCTCCTAGACGATCAAATCTTCGATCTAATAGATCAATCAAGGTATTCACCGTCTACTACTTAACGTGTTTATTGTTTTAAACGGAGTCGATCTTGGGATCGGAAATCAAATTATTAAATTCCGCTTGATTTGCTAACAGTGGTATCAGAGAGAATTTCGAACTTAATCAATAAGCATTAAATAATTTGAGTAGTAATTAATAAGAGATGGATGATTTAAATAAGCATCAAATATTTTGGTATTCAAATTAAAATATTAACTCGCCTCCTCAATATACGTGTTTTTTTCAACTGTATCGGTTATTTTGAAATAAATGGAGTATAAAGAAAACTTGTACACCAAAAAGCTATATGGACACAAAACAAATCATGCATTCCGTCAATTTTCTTTTAAATTCTTTTCTGGAGAACTTATACAAAATATGAAGAAAGAATTACAATTTTTTGAAACCAAGATTAAATATTACAATAGTTTCAATAATTGAGTGGGAGAGAGAATATATATTATGAGTTTTCTATTTTTTTTTAAATAAAAGAGTAAAATGCTTTAATGAAATATTAAATTGTCCTTAATCCTATAAAAATATTAGACAAATGTGATAATTGAGAATATAGATATAGAAATAAACAATTAATCTAGTGAATTTTTTTATGGAAAAAAAAGGCAAACTTTCTATTCAACTTTATTGTTTAGGATGTAATCTCTTGTATTTTGCATACCTTAGTTATATATATTTACATTTAACCAAAAAAAAAAAAAAAGAATATATGTCTTTTGATCTAAGCGTCAAAATATCGTTATTCTTTACTTATTTCTTTTCTTTTTTCGTCATTTATATTTTGACATCCCATTTGATAGTTTTTTAATGACTTTTTCGAGGTAATTTTTGTATAAAAAAAAACAGCGAAACAGTGGAATAGTGGAACAGTGAATTTGGGGTCTATTCCGCTGTACGTAAAACATTGTAGAGAACAGTGAATTTGGGACAACGAACATTGGATTCATATTTACCATCTATTTTTGTCCTTTATTCACACTCAAGTGAAAAGATTTCACTGGATTAAATGTCAAATAATAACACCATACTTTCATTTTTCATATTTTCCTTTGAAAACAATTGGGCTCAAGCAGTTAAACACAATTAAATTCATTTTATTCAAATATACACATTGTTCATAAGTTATTAATCAAACATAATAATCAAAATTAAAGTATATATACTTATTCATCTTTTCCACCCATTTCCTTTCGTCGGACCGTTTTTGTGTCCTTCCTCGTCCTTGTCATTGATTAATGTCGTGAACCCACCTTACCTCTTTCGACCAAAAACATTCTTGCAATTCAATTGACAATTTCTTTCCCACACAACTTTTACCTTTCTTCTTGCTGGAAACATTCTACACCTAGCAATGGAGAAACATTCCTTCCTTTTTGTTTTCTCATGCCGACGAGCTCTTTGTTGTTTAACACACTTATTTTTAACGAAAAAAGCTTATTTTATTAGTTATAGAAAGATCTTGAGACATAACAACTAAAACAAATTTCGCCTGTCATTTATGTCGTGAACCACCTCTCCTATCATATGTATTTTTCATGAAAAAAGATTCGCTTGTGGTGAGGGCGGGGGAGGAGGGGCAAGGCAGTGGAAGGCTGTGCACAAAAAAAAATGGGTGGAAAAATTGCGTTCGAGGGCCGGGTGGGGGGGGTGGGGAGGGTACTGTGTGGGAGGGGGCTGCTTGAATTATTTTTTTCTATTTTTCATATTCTTCCCATATTTTATTTTATTTTATTTTAATATTGAATTTTAATATTAATATTAAAATTTTATTTTATTTTATTTATTCGAATCAGTTCCTTCGCAAACCAACTGAAGTTTTTCCCACGTTTCTTTTACAGTCGTACACTCCTTGACTTTCGGTACATGTTGCTATCAAGAGTTCTGAGTATGATATCCATTGCGACATTGTTCAGATTATTTCTCTTCCGATCGTCACTGGTCCATTCAGCTTTAGGCTTGGGAACTCTGACTTGATTTCCATCAACAGTTTGCATGTAAGTAATCTGGATGGGTCCATCAGTGAGTACATCAATCATCTCATCATGAGAAGCTGCTAAAAAGGCCTGCAAACGATGTTTATATTCATCAAATCTGTCCATGTTGCACATCAGCGTTTGTCTGGCATACTGATTGTTATCCATGGTGAGAGAGTGAAGACTGATTATGTGAAAACTTAGAAACTGAGCTTTCTAAAAAGAACAACTAGAGGTGGTTTAGAGAGAATGATATCATGTCAAAGAAACACTGCTCCGATACCAATTGTTGGTCCCTTGGAAATGCTAACACAAGTTTAGAGGGGGGTGAATAAACTTGTCACCAAAAACTAGATTTTAAGCAAATTAAGGTTCAGTTAAAACTTGTGTGAAGTTAAGCCGACTGAGCTGAGTCGAAGTCAAAACGACTTAAGAAAAACTGAGTTAACCGGCAGCGGATATAGTTCTAGCCTTTTTCTTGATCTTGTTATTCTATATGAAAGCTGAGTATGCTGAATTGAATTCTGGTGAATGTCAGTTTGTGAACTGTGAGGTGTATAACAATCAATTCTCAGAATGCAGTAGATAAATGCTTAAGTAAATAAATAAGTGCGTAAAGTAAATAAGCAAGAATTATAGAGGTTCCAGGTGGTGTAATCCTGTCAGTCCTCTCTTCCCCAGTGGTGCGGAGGAAAATTCTACTAGAACTTCTTGAGGTGAGCTGTTACAAAATGTCCTAAACAATAGTCCTTGGCTAATCCTAGCTTCACTATCTAAACAGTTGTAGAATAGGAAGAATTGCTGCTCTTCAATTGCTTGAACACTGGTCCTTGAAGGGTTACGTATGCCTCTTCACCAGCTACCACCACAAACACAGTCTACCCGACTGCTTGTAACAACTGTCCTTGGCAAAACATTCCCAGTTTGCTTCACAGTCTAGACCTTTGATGTAGATTCAAAGTTGGGTTTGAGAATCAATAAATTGATCCTTGTTTGTGGTTCTTCAAAGTGTCTGAATCTGGATATATTCTGTGTAGCTTGAACACTTGAAGAAATTCTTGATTTGTTCTTGTTATAGCGCAGATATAATAGCAATTCGAATAAAACGACTAATGCACAAAAATGCTTGTAAATCTTTGAGAAATCTTGTTGTTTTTCCTTTGGTGCAAAGTCCTCTATTTATAGTGTGAGGTCCAACGTTCATCTTGTTTGAATTCGAATTGTATCAACGTCTATCTTGTAACGGCTATATTTTGTAACCGTTATGATGTGTCAGTATTTCATCCAATAAAATTGCTTCCTTTATAACGTTCGACTGTACTATCAGTTTGTTGGATGACTGACATATAAGACTTAGTTTCCTTATCAGTTTTATACTGTATTTATCAAATGTTAGTTTCTTGTCTGCCTTGGAGCGTTAACTGAGATTTACTCTTCTTCAAATATCAGTACTCCAGTTTTCATCTGATTATAATCAGAGTACACCATAACAACTATCTTTTAAGAACTCATTGTCCTTATGATTCTTAGGTCTTCATACAAGATCCATAAAGTCAGTTCAGGTTACCACAAACTTGCGTGAAGTCTAACTTTATAGTCTCAACTTGTGATCTTCATAACTGAGTTTGATCCCTCAGTTCTTCAATCTTTAGTAACTGAGTCTGTGACCCTCAGTTCTTCTTTCTTCTAGATAAGCCAACTGAGTATGTGTCCTTCAGCGAACTTACCTTCTTCAATTCCATATCGGTGTAGTCTGAGTCAGTTAGGTTGTCTTGACGATTTCCAGTTTTCTAGATGACTTCCAGTTTTCAGTTTCACGATACACTAGCTATTACAGTGCTTGTCTGATGTAAATTATACAAATATCAGACTCTAGTAAAACCTATACATTCAGTTCTAGACATCTTTTAGCTTTTCACTATAACAGCTAGCTTCAGCACTTCATCAAAGAGGTTAAGATAATACTTTGAATAAATATGATGAATTATCATCAAAACATAAATTTTATTTCCAACACTCCCACTTGGCCTAAAACCAATCATTCGCACACACAAGACCAAGTTGAAACACAAGAATCTCATGCAATACTCGTAATCAGGCCTAGCCATGAACGGATCACTATCCGTGGGGACTCCGACTATCTTCATACCATGCTCCAAATGATCAAGTCAAAGGAACGCCGTAACACACACACAGATCTCTGACGAGACCCTGGTCCTTGCTTCAAGCAATGAATTCACTTACTATATTAGCTATATAGAAAATATGGAAGAACCGTACAATGTTCGGAATGAATCTTCTAGATCTATGTACTGCTCCCACTCTGCCTCCAAGGCAACACTGTGTTTTGGCTCAGTTGTAGAATTTACAGTGACCCATAGCCTAGAATATTTCCAGCTCACTGTATCACTTAATCAAAGTGACTGCAAACCCTGACTGTAGCTTCCACTCGCCTTCGTAAGACGTAGGATATACGTCTGTATAACTATATTTATTTTCTTCCAAGTTTTGATAAACTAGGAAACCATCCTTAACTTGTTTAAGGATATTCTCGACATTCACCAGATTTACTTTTATACTTGCTCATGACTATTCATGGACTATGAACATCCGGCATTACCTTTATGATGGTTCCTATCGCAGTAGCGAAGGAAACCTTCCATAAGCATCATCTTTCACCTTATCATTATGACCAACGTCCTAACATAGATAGATCTTGAGAACACCGGCTAGCAGTATCTCCCGTCGCGATCTATGCTAAACTCTTTTAGCATCACAACTATATAGGTAAACTATAATCTTAAAGCAATCAAATCTATCACTATAGACTCTTAATTCTAAAATAAGAACTGCTAATCCAAGTGCTTTCGTAAAGACCTTGAACTACTAAACATTAATTTACTGCGACATGGGGTGATAATTCCCGAGAGAGATATCCAATACATTACTCAAAAATCATACCACACTCCAATTATCCGTCTTGCACATAGGGCATATCCTTCTTTTGACTAAATCAAACTCCTTTGATTATCAAACAAAGAAATCGTCTAGAGAAACTTGTTTGAGTCCATAAATGGATCTCGTGGACTGACACATCATGTTATCGTCTATGAACATCGAGCTGTTTGCCCAACGTCTTCAACATATCATATAGACATGATATGAAGTTATAACAAGAATCATCTGAATAGAACTGGGCTCAGTTGGCAGCATAACGATAATTACAAGGTTTATACCTTGTACCCTTCAGCCATCACTATAGCCTTGTGGTAATCATATTACTATCCATATTGCCTTTCAAGGACTTTCCCTTCAGGTAAGACATACTAGGATCACAACCTGGTTGTCACTGATGGAATCTAATTCAGTTTTACGGCTCCTGGCCATAACTCTCAATCTTACCTTTCAAACATTCCTTCATAAGTCGTGAGATATTCATTCTTCAAGATGAACATACCAGTAGACCTTTCAGGCTTGAGGTTACCCACTGACTTATAGAACTTTTGTGTGCACTGAGCAGTGTTCTACACCTCATGACTATGTGGCGTCTGCTCACGTTCCAATGGTTGAATATATCTTTGTGGTTCTCAAACTCTTTTGAGATCTTATTTACTCCCACTGTCTATTTTGGAAGAATCACTTCCTCTAGAAGACAACATGTTTGGAGACAAACATTTTGCTCCATGGAAATGTAACTAATATCTAGCGTACTTGCTAAGACATCCCACAAAGTTTCATATGTCGTACGGCTCCAAGCCTTTCTGACTTTTTTCCCATGACAACTTCAAATCATCGGTTAAGATAGATTTGACATTATCCTCTTCCATATCTAATATAGAATTTATTCAACCTTTATTCTTTGGAACTCGGTTAAGTATGGGGCATTATCCCGAAATGGGTAAGGGATACTTCGCATGGCTTGCATCACACCTTTATCATATAAAGTGTTTTTTCTATTTTGGAACACAATCTAATTGGGAATCCCAAAGATGGTATCCTTCAAGGGAGAATCTTATTCCTTTTCAGACGATTTCTGAAACACCCTTCAGGTATTAATTGCTTCAATCCAATTGAAGATTAATTGCTAAGTAGCTCTTCAATCTCATATTCGTACTAGCTCAAACTTTTCGGGCTTTCCGAATTATGCACTTCACTAAGTACATTAAACTATTTCTAAAAATAGTCATAGAGATTAACAAACAATTATTTGTGGCATTAATTGTCATAAGCCAACAAACATCGGTATGTTTAGGCTTTAGACACTTTTTTTAGAATTTATAACCTTTTCTTAAAAGGGTATTTTAGTCATCTTTAGATAAGATATGTATTACCCACGTGATTCATAATCACATGGTTCAGACGTCATCAGATTGACATCTGATCACACGATTCCCCTCCATAGAGACTATGTCCAGAACGACCACCAATATCGAGGATAACAACCATACTAATATTTAGTTGAGATTTCATCACATATATCAACTATATAGTGACAACAATCTAGTATGATAGATTCAGTGACCTTTCAACTTTATTGGAATACCATGTATTCTTTACAATTGAATATGCCTACTAAATCCTAACAAGCAACTGAAAAACCGGAATATAATAACATTTATTTAGTTCCCTTATCAGTTTACTAGATCCAGAATATGGTAAGTGTCACAACGTTTGCTTCACCTTCCATATCTGCATTTAATCTTTCTAATTTAATCACACTCCTAAGATATCATATATCTTAGAGTCGACTTTGAACTTAGATAGATTTATCTCAACTCATTTGCCTACAATAGAGACTTCAATAAGTTCTCTATTTAAGCACACGCCCTAACTTCCTTTATAATCTTTCATGCACTTGTAAATATTTTTTAGTGTAGTCTTTATAAGACTTAAGAAAGATCACAAGAGCTATGTCTTTAATTTCCTTTCATAAAGAAAATCTAAAGGTTATTAAATAGTTTATTTAACCTTTTGAATCGTATTCCAAAACATTAACAACTTAATTAACCTTTAAGCAATGATAGAATTAAGTCGATACTTAAATCTTACAGTTTTGAAAACAACATTTCCAAAATTCTGTCTGGTCATTGTTATCCAACGTTTGAATTAATTGTCATCGTATGACTGAATGATCATATTGGATCGTATCCAATATCATGAGCTTCCGCTTTTCTTTAATAATTAAAGTCTTGGAGCACTGCATTGAATATGTAGTCTCCTTGTATCTAACTACTATAGTGGGGTTGCTTGCGTCATTACCTATTTTAAAAGGATTAAAATTTACTTAACCATTTTGAGAACGTTTCTCAAACAGTCATAATTTGGTTTTACTAATTGAGAAAAACATAAATATAAAAGTTCGCTAAAAAGTACAACATAAAATAAAGATAAAAGAGTGTTGTTGTTTATACATGCAAAATCAAAGATGGTCTTTGGTTTATGATTTTTCTCCCACTAGTCAACTACTCCCAATTGACTTTCAAGATTTTATCAAAATTCTTTAGTGGCTGGAATCCAATCTAGTTGACTCAATCCCCGACGTGGGCCGATCAACCGGGTCAATTTCGATGGGTAGGTACTTCTTACCAATCGCATCCAACGCGACTTCCAGTGGTTTGACTTGTCAACTCTTTGAAAATTCACATCGTCTATGTGATAGTCAACCTTATGTCTCTAAAATCAGAAGGTCCTGATGTGGGCCAATCACCGCAAGATTCTTAGTCGAGTCGTAACCCAAGTATTCATGAGATCTCATAACGATCATTTCTCGATAATGACGATATACCCGAGGTTTGTCAACTCCCGACGTGGCCGATCAATTGGATCCGAACAAGGGCTCTTCAACGTCACAATAATATTGGGAGACATATTATAACTCGATTTTTGTTGTGGAAGTATTTACATAAATTAATTCACTTAATTAATTTAATTACGGTCACATCAAATATATCTATCTATATAGACATACATCCTACACATTTATCTAGATCGTGCCTAGTCATGAATCTATCGTATCATATAAAATAAATACAAGCACAAAATAAATTAATGCGTGAAGTAACCGGTGTGATCATGGACTTTTCCTAGGTGCGGTTTCGAATACAAAGCCAGCGAAACCGCTGGTCACAATCTAAGGGTAGGCTGCAACCGCCAATAGGATCTTTAATCGCCATCTCCAATAGTATCTTTATTCTTCTTTCTTTGGTCTCCATCTTCTGCTCCATTCTTGTTACATTTAATTCTATCTATTAAAATAAATACACCCGCCGAGCACGGGGGAAGCTAATGGGAATGGGATAAATGCAGAAAATAAACTAGGTCACGTTCTTCATAACGGCCTAGGACAATTTTACCAACAAAAAAAATTAAATTATACACATCTATCCTATCGGTCGAGTCCATGATCAATCGGGGTCCATATAATCATACTATATCTACTATATCTAATTCATACAATAACATCTTACGAAATAGATAAAATTAAAATTTAACTACATGCGCCTTAATTAATCGATTAACATTTAATCTATTAAATAATTTTATCCAATCAATTAACTAATTAACATTTAATTAATTAAATGATTTTAATCGAAATAAAACTAACGATTAATTTTAACCGATTTTAAATTTTTTTTAATTTTAATTAATTAGAACTATTCAAAAATAAATCAAAATTAAAATTAAATCTCTTTTGATTCTTTCATTTTGATTCCTAATCAAAAGAGATGCCCTTGGTTTCCTAAACCACAAGGCATATCCTTTGGCCCTTTCCCAAATCAAAATTTGGAAAAGGGCTGAATTAGACCTTTTCCAAAATAAAATATTTTGAAAATGGCCTAGGCCTATTCCAAACAAAATTTGGAAATGCCAATATTTTGGTTAATATGCCTGGTCACTTCCCAAAATCAAAATTTTGAAAGTGGCCTAGGCCTAGGCTTTTTCCCAAATCAAATATTTGGAAAGGGCCTAGGCCTATTCCAAACAAAGTTTGGAAATGCCATTATTATTTTAATGTCATGTGGCATCCCAATGGCCCAAACTATTTGAACCATTGGTTAGCCACATGACACAACTAAACAAAAGAGGAATTACCAATTACAACTATGAACCATATTGAATCAGAAAATACACAAAACAAAATTTAGGGATCCACCACCTTTGACCAGTGAATCGACGCCGGAAGTAGGTTGCCCCGCCGCCACTGCCGCCGACCAGCCACCAATGATGGTGCCGCCGCCAGTCGGCCGAGCACCACCGGATCCCCCTTTTTTTGTTCTTTTCGTGTATCGTTTTGCGAATAAAAAATCTTTCATCTTTTAATTATGTGATTTAAACGATAAAATTCACTATGCAAATTAACATGCTTATTGCTTAAGCTTGAAACTCGCTCTGATACCACTATTAGGAAATCTACGCGGGAACGCAGCAAAATTCAAAATTTTGATTTTCTTTTACCCAAGATCGACTTCGTTTAAGCAATAAACAAATAAGCTAGTAGACGGTGGTTACCTTGCTTGATCTAAAAGATCGACGCTTTGACCGTCTAAGGAGAGTAGTTGTGCACGGAGCGGCCCAAGTGTTCGGCCTCTACCGCTAGTCCACACGAACAACCCGCCGGAATCCACCATTGGATTGCTACTAGAAAAATCCGGCTGCTAGACCGACCTTTTCTCTCTCTCGAAACTCTCTCTAAGAAGCTCTCTATTTTTCACAAGATCTATTAGCTCTTGGAATTGTGATCTACAAAAGAACTAACCAAGACCTTCAATTTATAGGAGTAACCTGTGCCCCTCTCTAGTCCCAATCTGATTGGGAGAAGCTTCTTAGAAGATTGAGGAGAAAGAAAACATTTTCCCAGTAAAGTAAGGAAAATATAATTGATTGATTTATCTCATTAATATTCAATGTCTTATATTAAATATTTCCAATGTTGTGTCAATATCTCATATTGACTATATTTATCTTATTACCAATAATCTATTTACACATGTGTATATATATCACATATATATTACACATAAATCTATACACTTTGAAACAGTCATGCACATGCATATCAATATGCACCACATTTGGAAGCACAACAATATATATATATATATATATATATATATATATATATATATATATATATATATATAATGATCTTATATTAATACTAGATAATATAATACCATGATTAATTAATTTGCAAAATCCATGTGTATCATGTACACATATAATTCGACACACATACATTATGTGTATATTTAATTATTCAACATAATTAATAACTAGTATTATATTTATTCATAATAAATAAATACCACCATATTAATTTACCACTATAACCTTTATAGTACAAGATAAATTCTTTCCTTATTTGGTTATCAACTATAACGACATTTTAATCCGGCTAGATGTTCATATGTGTGTGACCCGATAGGCTTCCGAATATGTTGGCCGTAGACACAAAGTGCAAATTACGAAAATGCCGTTCATGCCTAACGATCACGGGATAGCATCTAGCAACACACCGTGACCCCCAATCATCGGAAGAGTCAAATGCAATGACTACTACCTTTCATGTGATACAGTTACCGTGTAACTTACAATCATAACGCTGTAATAATACCCATACGGTCGTTAGTCGAGTGTCAAAACATCAACGACCGTATCTTATAATCTGGATATCATTCTCTCTCGAAGTAACTCATTTACTTCCACTTTGCAAAGATTCACGAGAGTAAGACATTCCTTATAAGAAGGCCCTTTCGGATATTCACCCTATTGATAGGGTAAGCGATTCCCAGACGACCAAACATGTATACTCCACATGCTTCAGTATCACACCCAATCACTACCGCATTATCGCCCCGTGGCTAGAGAAACCCTCAATAGTGTCAAAGCATGACAATCCACACCGTGATGCCATGAAGACTCCGATCCTAAGGATAATTACACAACCGCCACATAGTGTGACACTTAACAGTGTAAGTGGGTCAGTCTAGCATACGCATTCTCTAATACACATCCACGTACAGTCCAAGTGTCTCTACACTTTGATAGACGAGATCTATCCCTGCCCTTAAAGATGGAAGACATCTAATACGTGCTAGCCTGTTTATACTATCAATGCCCTATTTAAAAGTACATCAGCCTAGAGACATTTAAGTATCAAACTTATTAAAGTGATTAGAGATCTCATCAACCATATCGCCTATCATGGTTTCTCTATCATAGTTTAACACTAAGAACGTTATCATATAACAATTCATAATTGGTCTTTAAAAGAACAAATATATGATAACAAAAAGCCATTTAATATTTGTACAAACATAAAGAAATAGTAGAAATTATCTGACCCGGTCGGATCCGTTCCAACCCGATTGGGTTTAGGACACTATTTCAACATTTGAGTATAACTAAGTTTTATTCATCACATTTTCTTATATGAAACTTAGACCTTCAATACAACGTATATGAGATCAGCAATTCTGATACCATATCCTTGGCTTATAAACTTTAATACTAAGTTTGATCCCTTATCCTTTATCACTGAGTTTGAAACCACAGCCTTCAGTCTTCAGTAGGTCCTAGACACTCTACTGAACACCTAACCTAGATAGGTCTGCTGAATCAAGTCAACTGACCTCTTTACAGTGCTTGTTTGATCAAACTTATACAAACATCCAACTCTAGAAAACCTATACATATAGACTAGACATCTTTTTGCCTTTTCCCTACAACATCTAGTCTGGCACTCATCATTAAAACTAAAATATGTCTAACAATTTCCCCCTTTTTAGTGATGATGCCAATACCCTCCTTGCAGCAACTCAAAAAGACAAAAACACTAAATACAGAACAAACTTCATGTATTTCATTAGGGTTTCAAACTTTGTTCAAAGATTTTACAACTAGATTCAGCATAAACATAAAAAGTGTAAAGATAAATCTGCTGATCTAGTTTATGTCTTGATCTCTTTTCTGTTGGAACTCTTTGATTTCTCTATGCACGTCTACCATCCATTGATTTTCAATTCAGGATAAATAAATCCAAGTATGTACCGTCTTCCACCATTTCCAAGCCTCATCAATGGTCAACTGGATGCCTTGCCAGTTGAATCCTTGTCTCATATAGCATAGCTTGAATTCTTCCAAAGAATATTTTTCCGACAAGCTCCTCAGTCTATGTTCAGCAGATTGACCTCTTCCACTAGTTGAGCTTCCTCTTGGACCTCCTCCTGCAGTAGCTCTCAAGGATTTGATCCTTTCATCCCATAATTTTAGTCCGAGGAAGTAGTTTAAACCTTCAAAATAAGTCATATCATTGTAAGGTTTCCTTCTTGAGTTGTAAGCAGCTTTAAAATCCTTCCGCAGGTCATCATTATCTGAACTCTTCCAGGTGTAGGGGATCTAAAAGCATTGAATTCTTCTTCAAATTTTCTTTGTTGAAACATCCTTCCTACTTTTTTTTTCTTCTGATGTCTGTCATTCTTCCCCCTTATTGACATCATCAATACAATTGTTCAGCAAACTCAAAACTCCTTCTTGTGTATTTACAAGATTATTCATTTGTCCCTCCATGATTTTAGTTCTTGTGTCTACTGAAGTAACCCAACCTTCTATAGTTTGTTCCAGCAAAGTCATCCTCTCCAAAATCTTGGGATTAGTTGAAGTTGCATGTGGCTGAGCATTTGACCTCAATTTATCAAGCTTTGAGTTCAGATTGGCAAAAGATTCAACAACAAACTTTTCATTGACATTTGCTGTGTTGGACATCTTGGTGAGATCCTCATATATATCTTTAACTATGAACTGCAAATTTGTGAGATTTGATGCAGTAGATTCAGCAGTTCTACCTCTATTTTTCACCAGATTGACCAAATCTTCAAATCTTTGTTCACTGTTTCTTAATTGATTCCTTAAATGATTGATATCTTCCCTAACAACTTTTAGTTCTTCCAAGATATAAATTGGTATTCTGGCAGCAATACCAGCCATATTTCCAGTAGGTTCTTCCAAATCATCATCTAGTCTTGGTTGTCTTATTACATTGGCGCTAGTTCTATCCCGGTCAAATGGTTCAGGATTTCCCTCATCCAGATCATACATATTATCATGGATTAGGTCTTCTTCTTTAAGTGGTAACTCAAACTCCATATCACTATCACCATAATCCAACAGTTGATCTTCAGATTGTGCTTCAGCAACCTTTTCTTAATTATCTGCAGGGACATCTTTTTCAGCAGGTTCCAAGCTGTCATTAGGGGATTCCTCCAATCCCATCATAAGTTCCAACATTTGTCCAATCACTGTTTGTTCCTCAGTGAATTGAACCACTAGTTCCGACCTTTGTTCTGTTGCTTTCTGATCCTCAGCAGACTGAACCACCTCTTCACGAGGGTCTTGAATCTTTAGTGAGGATTCAAATTGGCCTCTAGCAACGGCTGGAGAAAATGCCAAGTGTTCTTCTAAAACTGATTTTTATGCAGCAAAAATACTCAATTCCTCAACAGCCTTGGCCAAAGTTCCCTCAGTATCTATCATATCTTGAAATTGAACAGATTTCCTCAGATACTGCATATGTTCTACAGCACCTTCAAGAATTGTTGTTGACTCTAAATCAGCTTCCAATGTTGTAGAAAAAGTATTCAACAGTTCTTGTTCATTCTCCTGTTCAGGTTGTAGTACCTCAGTTGTCAATACTACTTCTTCAAAATTATTAGCAGCCTGCTGACATTTAATTAGTAGATTGTCCTTTATTAGCAGGTTGCTCCTTGTTTGTTTCAGCAGATCCTTTTTGAGCAGGTTCAGTAGACCTCTCCTTTTCAATTTCACTAGTTTCTCCAGGGTGCTGTTAAGGGTGATTTTATATGATTTATATCGTTATATTTTGTAATAATTTCCCTCATATTTGTATAATTTGCATAGAAAATGAGCGTTTAACTGGTTTATTGAGCAAATGAGGTTATAAATGGTTTATTCACAAAATTGGCTAGATTATGTGTTTTAATGATGGTTTTATGTTTATTTGGATTATATTACATTTTTGCGATGTTTTATTGACTTGTAGATGCATATTTTCGATTCAAAAGATGATCAAGTCGGATTTAATTGATGAGAAAGAGATAAGGATGGAATTGGCTAGAAGAAAAGAGATAAAGATTGAAGATTTAATTTGGATCACATTGGACGGCGTCAAGTCCCGTCAGAGTGGTGGCGTCAGGAGGAGTTTTAACATTCGAGAGAGTTTGGGCGTTGCATGGGCGGCGTCGCCTAGCGTCCAAAGCGGCTCGGCGGGCGTCGGGAAGGCCAGGCGGGCGTCGCGGCGACTTTCTTTGGAACCGACTTATTTCTCTATATATATAGTCGCATTTTTCTCACACAATATCATCATATATTCGAACCCTAAACCCTAGGGGCGGCTCAGGCTGCGTTTTTCCTTAGTTTTCCTTCAGTTTTATGCACTCAAATCCTAGATTAAATTAGTTAATTTTATGTTGTTTTCTTCAACAATTCAAGCAACTCGAGTGATGTTTAGAGGCTAAGGCTTCCTTGAACAAGCGTTGTGAAGCCATCCATCAACATATTGATTTCCTTTCCGGATTATCTTGTGAGTATTTTATTCAAGTTGTATCTTTATTATCGTTTATCATTGTTTATTGCAATTATATCGATAGATCGTTGCATGATTGATTGTTTGTTTGATTTGGATGAAAATCTTGTTAAACCCTAGAATCAACATAATAAAGATTAGATTTTTAACCTATAAAATAACGAGAGTTAATTAGGTTGAATTTCTAGATAACTAGATTGAGAAATCATACACCTTTGCTTTGAAAGAAATAATCTTTAAAATCGAGAGATAGAAGATTAAGAAATGAACTTTTCTAAGAAATTAGGAGTTCATGCCTTTGATTTGGTGAATCACAACTTGGTTAGAAATCACGAGATAATCTAGATCGGAATTGATAGTTGTAGGATAGGTGGATCAATTGCTTGTTCGTTAAGTAAATTATTGATTAAAATCCTCGAACTTGAATTGTTTAGCTTAGTTAGTCTTTTTATTGCATATTAGGTTTAGTTTAGTTTAAATTGGTTCGCAACTATATTTTCCTGGCTTTGGATTGACAACCCTCTGTCCAGTTTATCTGTTTTGTTTTCGTGTTTAGTTTTGTTTTAGTAGAAGAAAATTAGAAGAAGTAATAAACTAGATTAAACAACCTCGATTCCCTGAGATCGACTCCGGTATTAGTCACTATACTACCATCCCTGCACTTGGGGAATACTGGATTTATAAATATTATTACTTGTTATTTTCATTAGATAAAATCCGAGACAAGTTTTTGGCGCCGTTGCCGGGGAATCGGTACGGTTGTCTAGTTTATCAATTTTTCTGATTTTTTGTTATAAGTTTGTATAAAAGGGTTAGTTAGGGCACACGGTAGTATTTTGGCCGTAACTTTCGGCTCGAGTGTCCGATTGGCGCGCAGGACCCCAATTCGGAAAGCTCTTTCCGACGCCGACGACGTGGCGAACGCCTACGGCCGTTCGACACCGTTTTCGTGGTAAAAATCTGTTGTTTTCCCTTCCATTTTGGCCCCAGAAGATTTCAACACGTTTTTTTTACCGTCGTTGTTTTTTTTTGTTTTAAATTTTTCGTAGGTAGATTTTAATTAGGTAATTAGGGTTTTAGTTAGTGTTTAAGGTCTTCTCTTTATAGTTCCCTTGTGATTAGTCTTTCCTTTCTATCATTTTTCTGTTTTTCTGTTTTCTCCCCATCTTTTCCTCTCTTTTTTTCTCTGTTCTGCCCGTTTTTACGCTTCCAAGCGGGCGTCTAGACCGATGGGCGCCCGTCTCATTCTAAATTTCTCGACTACGAATCGTTTTTAACTTGTCGGACGGCGTCCATCCAATTTGGACGTCCGTCCGATTATTCAACTTATCCAGGCAGCGTTCGGGTTATCCAGGCGCCCGTCGATTCATCCTCAGCGCGAGCGCCCGTCAGGACCTTGGGCGCCCGTCGCCTCTCTTATTTTATTTTATTTTTATTTTTTATTTTTTTAATTTCTTTTCATAGGTTTTAACCTTTAGTTCTTAGTTTAACCTTTAGTTTTTAGTTATATATTGTGCTTGAGGATCGATTAGGTGAGGAGATCGAAGGCATAGTCATTATGGGCTGAAGAAGATAGAGCGTCGTTGGTGACTACGCCATGCTGGCGAAGTCAAAGTCAACCCGGCTATCGTCTTACCAACCATAAATGCACATACCTTCGAGCTCAAACCCGGGCTCATTCAAATGATGCAGCAAGCATCAATCTTCCATGGTTTTCCTTCTGAAAATCCTCATACACACGTACACACATTTACGGAGATATATGGTACGACGACGCATCAAGGAGTCGGTGAGGGCGCCATAAAGTTGAAACTTTTCCGTTTTCCTTGAAGGAGAGGCAAAGAGTGGTACAGACTCTCTCCTGCTGAATCCATTACCACCTGTTTGGACTCGAAAAAGAGTTCCTAAGTCAATATTTCCCACCATCCAAGATGATTGATTGCCTAAGAGAAATATTTAATTTCTATCGAGACGGAAAGCGAGTCATTCTTTGAGGCATGGAAGAGATTCAAGGCTCTTCTTCAGTAAATGTCTCCACCATGGTGTGGACTTGCAGAGGCAAGTCAACACGTTTTTCAGCGGATTGACCGAGCTCACTAAGGGCATGGTCAATAGTTCTTCTGGTGGGGCATTTTTAAGGAAAACACCTGAAGAGGGGTGGGCATTATTCGAGGATATTGCCAAATACAATTATATGCCCTCGTATCAAGCTATTCAAGCACCACCTCCTCCTCCACAGGATCGAGGAGGTGAACATGAGAATGAAATCGCCATCTTTGAAGCAATGGTGGCCACTCTTACCACGTCTCCAAAGCCGAGTTATCAGACTCCCTGACTTCCGCAGAACTCTCAAGTTCTGTATTGTGACAATTGCTGTCAAACTGGCCACATGATTGGCCAATGTCAATTCATTTCCCCATCGACCTATCAAGTCATCTTTTGTCGAGAATCATGGGCGGTACAATCCAATCACATGCCAGGTATGTGATGATATGGGGCACACGCCTGCTCGTTTCGTCCCATGATTGGAGAGAATGCGAAGTCAATGCTTTTAATGGCCACGAATCAGAGATTCAATAATCCAGTTCTCTGGCCAAGGCAATCTCCAAAACCAAGGGTTCAATCAGTCTTCAAGTTTCAATCCAAATTCTTATTTCAATCAGAATCAAAACTTCAATAGAAACCCTGGTTTTCCTCGAGAACCAAAATAATTTTTCCAATTCTAATTAGAGGTTCAATCCAAATTGGCCAAACAATTCAAATCCTGCGTTTCAGAATAGTTCCAGCCAATCTTTCCCGCAGAACTTTCAGAACTCTCAAGGCTCATCGCACTTTAATGATCTTGAAGCTAAAGTGGACTCCTATAAGAATGAGATAAAAGATTATTTCCAATCCTATCAGAAAGAGCAAAATAATAATTTCCAATTGTTGCTGAATACAATCAAGAATCTTGGGAGGCAGCAAGGGCAAAAGGATGGTCGGATAGTTAAAGCCGATTTGAATTACGGCCACGCAGCGGCGACTGGTTCCTTCAATTCCTTACGGTAGAGAAGAGGCCGGTGCAATGAATTTAAGGTCTGGTACTCAAGCCCGAGTGGTTCCCCTCACCGGGGAAACCACTAGCCCTCTGCCAGAGATAGGCGGGAGGAAGCCGAGCACCTACACCCCATCTGTTGTAAAGAGAAAACTCAGGTGGCTGATCCACGAGAGGTGAAAGAGTTGAAAGTCCTCGGTGCATTTGAACCACGAGGAGTGAAGAATCAAGTGGAAGTCAGGAGGGTGATCCACGACTAATAGAAAAGCCCTGAAAAAGTTGTAAGGTGGAAGGATTTGGAAGACAAAGCACATCCTTTGCATCCTCGAAGAAAGTCTTTTCGAGAGTGAATTGAAAAAGCTTCCTTTTCCACCAAGAAAAAGCAACATACCTTTGAGTGAAGATAAAAAGTATGAAAAGGTCTTTGAATCTTTTGAAAAATACTCAGAGTAAATCTTCCATTATCTGAGGTCTTGGTTGAGATGCCTAAGTATACCAAATTCATCAAGGATGTTGTCTCTTCCAAGAAGAAGTTATCAGACATGGAGAGGTTGATTGGTGAAGATTGCTCAATGATCAATTACGAAGACCTACCAACCAAGAGGGGTGACCCTGGGAAATTTGTGCTCACATTACTATTGGGAGGCCTAGTTTTCCCAAACTCCTTATGCGACCTGGGTGCATCCATCAGCCTCATGCCAATGTCTATTTGCAAACAGCTGGGTTTAATTGATCTTCTAGAACCCACTACCATGAATCTACAATTCGCTGATAGATCTTCTAAGAAAGCAGCGGGGATCCTGAAAGACGTACTAGTTCAAATTGATAGGTTTACCTTTCCCGTCGACTGGTACGTCTTAGACATTGAAAATGATGAAAATGTTCCCCTGATTCTTGGAAGACCTTTTCTGTCTACAGCCAGAGCCCTCATCGACTGCGATGGTGGGCAAGTGACGATACGAGTTGGTGATCAAGAAGTAAGCTATAATGTCTCAAGATCCATTCAAGTACCTTCTGGTCCTCCAACCGGTTTTTCCATTGAAGATAAGTCGATGACCCGATGATTTCATGGAAAAGCAAGTCGCCATTTGTTGCAGCCAGAATATGAGCGATTGGTTGATAATTTGAATAATCATGGTGTGGTGAGTCTAGAGCAGTTAGAAGCTGAATTCGAGGATGAGTTGTTGAGAGGAGGAGCTTTGGCAGTGGGACCGCTAAGTAAACTCAGCGTTGTTGAGTTGAAAAGTGGAGATCTTAAATCTAGTTTAGAAGACCCCCCTGCAGATTTGGTGTTGAAGCCGTTGCCTAAACATCTTAAGTATGTGTTTCTCAGAGAAGGTGACAAGCTTCCATTGATTATATCTGCCAAGCTGTCTCGACTAGAAGAAATGAAATTAATCAACATTTTGAAATGAAATGAAAAAGCTTTTGGTTGGCAAGTAGGAGATATCCGAGGAATATCTCCTGACATCTGCATGCACAAGACCAAGACAAATGAGGGTGCAAAATGTGTTAGACAGCCCCAAAGGAGGCTCAACCCTCATATGCAAGAAGTTGTTAAAAAGGAAATCATTAAGCTTCTGGACATGGGAATCATTTATGCCATCGCTGATAGTGAATGGGTTTCCCCGACTCAGGTAGTTCCCAAGAAAGGAGGAATTACGATTGAGAAGAATGAGAAGGGAGAGGAAATAGCATTGAGACTTGTCACTGGTTACAGAGTCTGTATAGATTATCGAAAGCTCAATGAGGTGACCATGAAAGATCATTTTCCCCTTCCATTCATTGACCAGATGCTTGACCGTCTGGTGGGGCACGCATTCTACTGCTTTCTGGATGGATATTCGAGGATACTTCCAAATACCCATTGATCCGGTGACCAAGAAAAGACCACTTTTACTGCCTGCATATGGTACATTTCGCTTCTGGCGAATGCCATTTTAATCTCTGCAATGCCCCAGCCACATTTCAAAGATGTATTTGGCTATCTTTGTGGGCTCGTAGAAAAGTGTATGGAGATTTTTATGGATGATTTTTCGGTTTTGGTCGATCTTTTGATGATTGCCTTGACAATCTTGATCAAGTGTTATCGGATGTGTGGAAAAGAACTTAGTACTTAATTGGGAGAAATGCCATTTCATGGTAGATGAGGGAATAGTTCTTGGCCACAAAATCTCCGCCAAAGGTATAGAAGTTGACAGGGCAAAAGTGGAAGCTATCGAGAAGATGAGCTATCCTAAGAGCGTGCGTGAAGTGAGAGGCTTTTTGGGACATGTCGGTTTGTACAGAAGGTTCATTCAATACTTCTCCAAGATAGCCAAGCCCCTGTCCACTTTACTAAAGGAAGACGTTGAGTTTAATTTTGATGAGAGCTGCAAGCAAGCGTTTGAGGAGCTCAAGGATCGTTTAATATCTGCTCCAATTCTTATTTACCGATTGGAACCTACCGTTTGAGCTTATGTGCGGCGCATCGAACTATCTTTGTTGGTCTTTGTTCTAGGGCAAAAGATCAAGGGAAGTTCGGCCTATCTATTACGCCGAGTCACACATTGAACCCCTCTCAAGTTAACTATACCACTCACGAAAAGGAGCTTTTGGCCGTAGTCTTTGCTATGGACAAGTTCCGTAGTTACTTGTTAGGAGCTCAAGTGATTGTGTGGACTGATCACGCTGCTTTGCATTTTCTGATGACTAAGAAGGAGGCCAAACCGCGCTTACTACGTTGGATATTGACCCTACAAGAGTATGACGTTCAAATTAAGGACAAAAAGGGCAGTGAAAATGTAGTAGCTGATCATGTTTCTAGAATGTTAAGTGAGGAAAAGGATGATCCAGATGATATAGACCTTTACTTTCCTCTGGAAAACATTATGTTGATAGACGGTTGTCCTCCTGATGTTCCGTGGTATTCTTCCATAGTTAACTACCTTCATGCCCGATATCTCGATCCAGAAATGTCTTATCAGGAGAAGAAAATGTTCTTCTCTGATTTGAAATATTTCGTTTGGGATGAACCTTATCTTTTTAAGATCTGTAAAGATGGTTTGCTGAGAAGATGTGTTCCAGAATCCGAGCAACGGGATATTATTGAGCAATGCCACAGTGGACCCACTGGAGGTCACTTTGGTTCGTGGAAAACTGTTGCTAAGATCTTTCAATCCGGTTTCTATTGGCCTACGATCTTTAAGGACACAGAAGCTTTCTGTAAAGCTTGTGATAGATGCCAAAGAACCGGCGCTCTGACAAGGCGTTTTGACATGCCTTTGACACCCATCCTAGAATGCGAGGTCTTTGATGTGTGGGGTATCGATTTTATGGGACCATTTCCATCATCTTGCGGTAATAAATACATCTTAGTCTGCGTAGATTACGTGTCAAAATGGGTAGAGGCTCAAGCCACTCCTCACAATGATCATAAGACTGTCATGAAATTCTTAAAGAAGAACATCTTTGTGAGGTTTGGATGTCCACGTGCCTTGATCAGTGATGAAGGGACGCATTTCTGCAACCGACCCCTAGAGAAAGTCCTTGAAAAGTATGGTGTTCGTCATAAAACTAGCACACCATACCACCCGATGACTAGTGGTCAGGTTGAAAGGAGCAACCAGAGTATCAAGAAAATCCTGGAGAAGACAGTTAACAGTCATAGAAAGGACTGGAGTTTGAAGTTGGATGATGTGCTTTGGGCATATAGAACTGCCTATAAAACCCCGATGGGTACATCTCCATATCAAATGGTCTATGGGAAGCCGTGTCATCTGCCTGTCGAGTTAGAGCATAGAGCTTATTGGGCAACCAAGTTTCTGAACTTTGATTCCCAATCTTGTGGAAAACATCGACTGCAGCAGTTTCCACGAGTTAGACAATTCAGACTCCAGGCCTATGAAAGTGCCAGGATTAGTAAAGATAAGATGAAGCTACTCCACGATGCTAAGATTAAGAAGAGAGAATTTCAAGTCGGAGAACAAGTTCTTCTATACAATTCTAGGTTACATCTGTTTCCTGGAAAGTTGAGGACACGTTGATCCGGTCCGCCGAGATTCTCGAATTATTCTGGAGGCATTCTAGAACTACGAGGTTATGGTGACCCGGCCGTTCGAGTGAATGGTCAAAGTGTAAGCACTACGTTGGTGAACTAAAGAAAAGTCTTTGATTGTCCGTTGCCTCGATATCCTCGGGTGTGGTGCTACGGAAGTCGAAGAATTCGATGAGTTTTCACCCGACTGTTTTGAGAAGATGGCGGTAGTGGTCAAGCCCGAAGAAGTTCTAGGTAGTAGTTGGGACATGGAAGAACTTGAGAGAGGGCGTCGTTTGAAGCGTCATCGGAAGGCTCGAGAGAATGAAAAAGTCAACCATGGGGAAGTTTAAGCGTGTTTGGAAAGCTATTAAAAGTTTGACCCCGTGTGTTAGATCTTTGTTCTGCGAGCCACACTCTCGATCGAAGCCTACACGAGGTAGTGGTGGCGAGAAAAGTTAAATGGCTTTGATCAGTGAGCTTAAAGATGATGTCGAGCTAACGACATTAACCAAGCGGCACTAGGAGGCATCCTAGATATCCCTTATTATATTAGGACTCTCTTTTATGTTATTTCTTTTCTTTGATTTATTTGTTCCGTTTAAGTCTAATTAGGGTAATTGTGGACTCTGCCTTGTCGGTTGATTCGATTTCACCTTATCCTTCTCTTTATCTCTATTTTGCCATGTTATATTCCCCCTTTGTTCCCCGAGATCTTGTCTTGTTTTTCAAGTGTGCAGGGTATTTGCGATAGCAATTGTGAGCTTTCAGATGATATCGGTTTTCCGGTGGATGGTCCACAGTCTACTGATTTCCTCAGGCATTCCTGGATCTGATGACGACCACTTCCAGACTTGCCACCTTCGAATTACAATCAGCTAAGTTCTTTATTTTTTTATTTTTTTTTTAATTCTGCACAACATGAGGACATGTTGATCTTTAAGTGTGGGGGAGGGGAATGGTTTGGTGTATCTACATATCATTTGCTTGATTTATTATGTTTCTACGTAAAAATGAGCTAGAATTTTCAAAATTTTTCGACATTTTTGTTTTTTGTTTTGTCCCGAGTAGGCAATTCACTTCTATGTTCGTTATTTTTATAGTCATCCAAGCTATATATCATATGTTTCATAAATTAGTTGTTTCACCCGTTATCTATTTTTCACGAGCCATAGTGAATGAGGAGCTAATTTATAAAGTTATACCCCTTTTGACGAGTGATTTCTGATTTTCTTATAAGTCATGTGCTTAGTGCTACGTATATATCTTGAGACTTATGATAGTTTGTATTTAGATCCGAAGTATGACATACTGTGAATATCTATGGTTTGAATGTGATAAGTAACACGTAACTTATTGTCAAATGAAAAAGTTGAGTTTGAATGAAGTAAATTGGGTGTGTCGAAAGCTAGTCGATGATTGGAGTGCGATAGGGTGTACCACGTATGTCCTATACCACTATGATGACTAAAAGCTCACGACAGTCAGGAAAAGCTGCCTTATGATTGGAGTAAGGTAGGGTACATCTCGAATATCCTATTTTGCTATGACAGGGCAATAGCTCATTCTGATGTGTGTTTAAAGTGAAATAGTTAAATCAACTAAAGAATTGGTATGAAATGAATATAAGACTAAGTTATCGTCTATCTTACCCCAGTATAAGCCCGATAGATATCTTTGTAGGGATTATCCTCTGAGTATTTCTGAAAGGCCCTAGATATATTTGATCATCCTTTTCGGGATATATCACGTTTTGTAGGGTGCATCTTATGAGTGTCATTTATCGCAAGTTTGAAGGGGGTATTAGCTAGTTTTGCTTTGAAATTTTCAAGTTTGGACTTAGTGGAAGTTTGTTATGGCTTTGCACACACACCGGGGTGAACCTCTAAGTTATTGAATATGTGTTATATGTGATGAGATGTCTATCTTTTCTCGAGTCTTGATTATGTTTTGCCTTGCTCGGGACGAGCAAGGTTTAAGTGTGGGGGAGTTGTTAAGGGTGATTCTATATGATTTATATCGTTATATTTTGTAATAATTTCCCTCATATTTGTATAATTTGCATAGAAAATGAGTGTTTAACTGGTTTATTGAGTAAATGAGGTTTTAAATGGTTTATTCGCAAAATTGGCTAGATTATGTGTTTTAATGATGGTTTTATGTTTATTTGGATTATATTACATTTTTGCGATGTTTTATTGACTTGTAGATGCATATTTTCGATTCAAAAGATGATCAAGTCGATTTAATTGATGAGAAAGAGATAAGGATGGAATTGGCTAGAAGAAAAGAGATAAAGATTGAAGATTTGAATTTGGATCACATTGGATGGCGTCCAAGTCCCGTCGAGTGGGTGGCGTCCAAATAAGTGGATCAAGCGTCGGAGGAGTTTTACATTCGAGAGAGTTTGGGCGTTGCATGGGCGGCGTCGTCTAGCGTCCAGCGGTGGGCGGGCGTCGAGGAAGGCAGGACAGGCGTCCGCGGCCGACTTTCTTTGGAACCGACTTATTTCTCTATATATAGTCGCGTTTTCTCACACAATATCATCATATATTGAACCCTAAACCCCTAAGGCGGCTCAGGCTGCGTTTTCCTTAGTTTTCCTTGATTTTATGCACTCAAATCCTAGATTAAATTAGTTAATTTTATGTTGTTTTCTTCAACAATTCAAGCAACTCGAGTGATGTTTAGAGGCTAAGGCTTCCTTGAACAAGTTGCCAGAAGCCATCCATCAACATATTGATTTCCTTTCCGGATTATCTTGTGAGTATTTTATTCAAGTTGTATCTTTATTATCGTTTATCATTGTTTATTGCAATTATATCGATAGATCGTTGCATGATTGATTGTTTGTTTGATTTGGATGAAAATCTTGTTAAACCCTAGAATCAACATAATAAAGATTAGATTTTTAACCTATAAAATAACGAGAGTTAATTAGGTTGAATTTCTAGATAACTAGATTGAGAAATCTTACACCTTTGCTTTGAAAGTAATAATCTTTAAAATCGAGAGATAGAAGATTAAGAAACGAACTTTTCTAAGAAATTAGGAGTTCATGCCTTTGATTTGGTGAATCACAACTTGGTTAGAAATCACGAGATAATCTAGATCGGAATTGATAGTTGTAGGATAGGTGGATCAATTGCTTGTTCGTTCGTAAATTATTGATTAAAATCCCTCGAACTTGAATTGTTTAGCTTAGTTAGTCTTTTTATTGCATATTAGGTTTAGTTTTGTTTAAATTGGTTCGCAACTATATTTTCCTGGCTTTGGATTGACAACCCACTGTCCAGTTTATCTGTTTTGTTTTCGTGTTTAGTTTTGTTTTAGTAGAAGCAAATTAGTAGAAGTAATAAACTAGATTAAACAACCTCGATTCCCTGAGATCGACTCCGGTATTAGTCACTATACTACCATCTCTGCACTTGGGGAATACCGGATTTATAAATATTATTACTTGTTATTTTCATTAGATAAAATCCGAGACAGGTGCATAGGATGATCATCATCAAAGCTAGAGGATGAATCATCTATATCGTCAAAAGGTCTAAATTTAGGTTCTCCAAACATAATCTTGCCTTTCTTCCTTCTATCTTCTATGAGCTCCAGCAGCCTCATTTGCAATTCAGATGTGTCAATCAATCCCAACAAGTTCTCCACTCCAAAGGCATCCAAAACCCATTCTACAAAACCTGTCACTGGGTCTGCTGCAGGTTTTTGCTTTTTATAATAACCAAACATCCATTGAAAGTATTCTTGGATTTTCTTAAAGTCTGGATCTTCCTTTTGCTTCCTTGGCCTCTTTCATCTGACACAACCTTCTTCATGTATTGCACAAAGAATCCATCCCAATCAAATTTCTTGCATCTGCAAATGATTATCAGCAGGTCTATCTTTGGTCCAGAAAGTGTAGCAAGGCTTCCACTAAACCCCAGAATATTCTTGGCAATAAGTTTGCTCAGCAGGTTATATTCCAAGCCAATATTCTTCACATTCATATTCGAGGCTATTGCTATAGACTTGTCTGTCTTTATTGATTCAACAAACTCCAATCTTGATAACTCCATCAATTTTGGATTTGTAGGGGCATTATTTCCAGGTCCAAATCCAAAGACTTCTCTCGCAGGTTTGAGGAGATTTCAAACTCCTGGCTGTTTACAGTAGTAGTAAATGCCTCTCAGTTATCTCTTATCACCATATTCCTACAGAAGTTGATAGCATTGGTGTATGCGATACTTTCCAATCTGAGATTTAGGACGGTTTCCAATCCTTCATACCGTCTGATTCTTCTTCCAATATTGATTGCTAACTCAGTCTTGTTAGCATCAACAACAAAACCTCTAACACTTTGGCTTGTATCAAGATGAATATCATTGTCCGTCATTGTAAAAAATTGAGAAAGATGAAGAAGAAAACTCTATAAATCTGTGTTCACAATCAATCTGAGTTATGTATGTATCTTCTGTATATATAAGGAAAGATAGTGGTTGATAATTGTCAGGAAAGTACTATGCACATACTGTAGCATTTAACCACGATTAATCTTGGAATAAATGAGATGCTGCCACGTGTCCCACTAACTTGTTCCAATAAGAGTTGTAACTGTTGGATATTGTAACCGCAGTTATAATGGATAATATCCAATTATTTTGTTGTTGACTTTCGTTAAGGTTTGATTGTCTTTATAATGTATAGTTCAGCAGACTTGGTCTTCAGTAGAGTTGAGCTTCAGCAGGGTTACTTTGAAATTGTTCCGCTGATCTTCTATTGGCTCAGCAGCCTGCTGACAAAAATGACTGATCTGATGAAGTGAGCTCACCCAACAGTAGTTTTGTCCAATTGATAATACAAGATGAATATTAATAGCAATAACTAATCTGTCAAATGAGCTCACCCAACAGTACAAAGACCAATTCCCTTGGCAACTTCATTTGCTCAATTTTTCAAACTATATAAGTACTTAGGAATTGTTGATACAAATGACTAATCTGCCAAGTGAGCGCACCCAACATGGCAAGGACTAATCCTCTTGGTGAATTCCAGTACTCTGTTGACTATTAGAAAGTCAGTCAACTTTGATGATGCCAAGCTCAATTCTTAACTTGGTAAATCTTTCACTGTCCAAAAGTTTTGTAAAGATGTCAGCAAGTTGATCTTTAGTAGGGATGTAGAGAACCACCACATCTTTCTTTTCCACATGATCTCTTAAGAAATGATGTCTCACATCAACGTGTTTGGTTCTTGAGTGCAAAACATGGTTTTCTGTGATTGCTATTGCACTTGTGTTGTCACACATTATGGGAATTTCTCTTTTTTTGATCCCATAATCCCTGAATTGATGTCTCAACCATAGTATTTGTGCACAGCAGCTTCCAGCAGCAATGTATTCAGCTTCAGTAGTGGAAGTGGATATTGAATTCTATTTCTTGCTAAACCAAGAAACAAGTCTATTTCCCATCATTTGACAAGTTCCTGTGGTGCTTTTTCTATCAATCTTGCATCCAGCATAATCAGAATCTGAGTAGGATATAAATTTGAAACTTCCATCAATTGAGTACCACATTGCGACTCCCAAAGTCTCTTTTAGATACTTGAGAATCCTCTTGACTGCAACTAAGTGACTTTCCTTAGGTTTAGATTGAAATCGTGCACAAACACCTACAGCATAGGATATATCAGTTTTGCTGGCTGTGAGGTACAATAGACTTCCTATCATCCTTCTGTACAAAGTCTGATCAATATCTTTGCCTTCTTTATCTTCATCCAATCTGATGCTTGTACTCATAGGAGTTGATACCTTGGTGCTATTTTCCATACCAAATTTCTTTAGCAGCTCCTTGGTATATTTAGTTTGATGAATGAAGATTCCATCTTGTATTTGCTTGACTTGTATTCCTAAAAAGTAGTTCATTTCACCTATCATATTCATTTGGAACTTGATTTTCATGAGATTAGCAAACTTTTCACAAAGCAATTCATTTTCAGAACCAAAGATTATGTCATCCACATAAATCTATACCAGCAGGGTGCTGTCCCCTTCGTTGATTCTGAAAAGAGTCTTGTCAATGGTACCTTTGGTAAAACCATTGTTCATCAAGTATTGAGATAGGGTTTCATACCATGCTCTTGGTGCTTGTTTCAAACCATAAAGTGCCTTATTGAGTCTATACACTTTATCTTCTTGATCTTTAATTTCAAAGCCACGAGGTTGCTGAACATAAACCTCTTCCTCTAGAATGCCATTCAAAAGTGCACTTTTGACATCCATATGGTATACATTGAAGTTTTTGTATACTACATATGCCAAAAATAATCTTATAGCTTCCAATCTTGCAACTAGGGCCTATGTCTCATCAAAGTCAATTCTTTCTGCTTGAGAATAGCCTTTTGCTACTAGTCTGGCCTTCTTTCTAACAATGGTACCAGATTCATCCAATTTGTTTCTATATACACATTTTGTGCTAATTATATTTGCATGACTAGGCCTCTCCACTAGTGTCCAAACTTGGTTTCTTTCAAACTCATTCAATTCTTCTTGCATAGAAATTATCCAATCTGGATCAGAAATTGCTTCTTCAACAACTTTAGGCTCTATTTGAGATATAAAGCAAGTGAACATTGCTTCTAATTGTCTTATAGTCCTTACACCTTGTTGTATATTACCAATTACTTGTTCAGCAGGGTGGTCCTTCAACCATTGTAAATCATCATTTGCTTGATTTACAGGGACCTCATCTTCAGTAGGGTCTGATGTTGCTTCAGTAGGGGGATTAGTAGATATTTGAACTGCATCTGTTGTTGCATCAGTAGAGTTACCAACAGGTACATCTTTGCTTCCAGAATCAGAAATTTTTATTTCACTTATCTCCTTCAAAACATCAACATATTCTGGATCAGTGACCTCCTGATTCTCAGCAGGTTCTGAAATTTCATCATCATCCATTCTAGTGAACTTAGGTTCATAAAAAACAACATGTATAGATTCTTCATGTTTTAAGAACCTTTTGTTCAGTACCCTGAATGCCTTGCTGACTGAAGAATATCCCAAAAAGATTGCTTCATCTGACTTTGGTTGGAAAGTTTTCAGTGGTTCCCTATGATTTAAGAGGAAACACTTACTTCCAAATGGATGAAAATATGATATATTTGGTTTCCTTCCATTCCATATCTCATAAGGTGTCTTGAGCAACTTTTTGTTTACTGAAGTCCAATTTTATGTGTAGCATGCTGTATTGATTGCTTCAGCCCAATATCTTTCAGGTAGTAATGCTTCACAGATCATAGTCCTTCCTGCTTCCTTTAAAGTCATGTTTCTTCTCTCAACAACCCTATTTTGCTGAGGTGTTCCAACAGCTGCTAAATGATGCAGCACACCATTTTGTTCACAAAATGCCCTTATGACTTTGTTAAGGAACTCAGTACCCTTTTGATCCGATCTTCACTACTGTCAAACTTTTCTCATTTTGCAGCCTCTTCAAAAGTTCATGCATCTTTTGAAGTGTTTCACTTTTCTTATTCATTAAAATTACCCAAGTGTTTCTTGAATAATCATCCACAACTACCAGAGTGTACTTCTTTCCTGTTACACTTGATGGTGTTACTGGTCCGAATAAATGCATATCCATCAGCTCCAAAACTTTCTTTGTTGATTGTTTGGTCTTTGACTTGAAGCTTTACTTTGTTTGTTTACCTTGCTGACATGCATCACACATACCATCCTTTTTGAATGTGATCTCAGGTAAACCAATCACAAACTTCTTTTTCACCAACTGATTGATATCATCAAAATTGAGATGATATAACTTATTATGCCATAACCAATTTAGTTCTGACTTGGTATGCACTATAAGGCATGTTTTTGGAACAACAGTGGACCAATCCACAACATACATGTTTTGTTGTCTTCTTCCAGCCAGCACAACTTGTTCACCTCTTTGACTAATGACAATGCAGTAGCCTTTGTCAAAAGTGACCTTGTATCCCATGTCACAGAATTGTCCAGTGTTCAGTAGGTTGTATTCCAATCCTTCCACATATGAAACATTCTTGATTGTTAGTCCATTCTTCACCAGTGTTCAATATCCTCTTGTATATCCAGGTGTGTTCTTGTTGCGAAAATAGACTCTTGGACCATCATTTGCCACATAATTTGTTAAACATTGCCTATTATTTGTCATATGCCTGGAACATCCACTGTAAAAATACCATACACCCTACAAAACCGATTTAATGTGTTTTAGGTATCCAAAACTGTTTGGGTCCATAGTGGTCAGTGGTAAGCACAACTCTTGGCAAATTTCCATATGGTCTTCTTTGGATATTGTTGCACTTTTGTTCATATATGTATCCCACATTTCCATAAAATCTAACATTTTGTTGTGTATGATTGACATATGGTTTCTGGCCTTCTGGTACATAGTGCTGTTAGAAGTGATTTCTATTGTTAGAAGCAGTAGCATAACCACAAGGTTGATGTCTGTTAAACACAGCCCAGTAATATGGAGTCTGCTGAGGTCCTTGCTGAGGTCTCAAATAAGTCCTCTGTTGAATCCTCTGCTGATTCCACTGCTGAGGTTTTACCCTACAATTTTGGTTATGCTATTGTTTCTAGTAGTAGGGGCAGGAATATTTCAATCTTCATCAGTAGGGAACAATCTACCTTTCCCCCTGAGATAAGTATCCCTTGAATGATTAACATTTTTGGGTTTAGGATTCTTATATATCTTTGGAATATTTTTGTGTTGTTGCCCTTTTTTGGTCCAGCATACTTTGCAACAGGTCAGCTATCAGCAGGTGTAGAAGGTCCAGTAGTCCTACCATTGGATTTACCCCTTTTGTTAGGTACTGTTGTCCTTTTGGACTTCTAATTTTGCTTCTTTGAAGCATTCTCAGTAGACTTGACTGCCTCAGCAACCTTTTTGGGAGTTGGATCTTGTTCAGGCACAAACTTAGGACCAATTCTGGTACAAGGTTCAGTACCCTTACTGGATCCACCCTTAGTAGATTGTTGAGTTTCAAATCCAAGGCCTGTTGTATCACCATAAGGCTTTCCAGATTTGAATGCAGTAGTGGAACTAGATTGTGCAGTAGATTCAGCAGCTACTGATGGTGAATCTGTTCATAATCTTTTTCCTTACCTTTGAGAATTCTTAATTCAGCATTTAATCTTTGAATTTCTGCTTGAAGAGCCTTTTTCAGCCATCACAATCTTATAACCAGATTGTATTTTCCTCAGTTGATTAAAGATGGCATCCAAAGTTTCTTCACTGTCATAAATTTTAGGATTCGAACCACAAGTAGATTCACAATCACTTTCAGCAGGAGTGTTTATGGATACATAATTGTATACCTCCTCGGTTTCATCCATATTGGCCATTAAAGCATAATCATCCATGTGTGCAATAAGTGTAATATCATCAGATTCGTTTCCTTTTTCTGATTCAACTTCATATCCTGATTCATCATCAGCAACCAACGCTTTCTTTCCAGATCTCCTTTGCTGACCATTGTTCTTCCGTAGGTCTGGACAATCAGGTCAGAAATGTCTAGGTTTCTTGCAGTTGCAGCACAAATAATCAGGTTCCTTCTTTTGTTTCAGATCAGGACAATCAGGTTTGAAAAAACCTGATTTTTTGCAGTTAAAACACAAGAAGTCATGATCTTTCTTGGATTCTTCCTTTTTCTTTTCACTTGATTTCTCGGTGAAATTCCTTGAAGCTCATTTTCCAAATTTCATCATTCTGATTTTCTTACTCAGCAGGTCTATTTGATCTTGCATTTCATCCAGCAAGTCATCTTGAACACTCGATGACTCTTCTTTATGTGCAGCGGCCAATGCAGTAGTCTTTGGTTCTTCTTTTTCAATATTAGGAACAAGATCCTTACAGAATTCATAGGCCTTGAGATCTGAAAACAATTTGAAGGTGTCTTCTTCATGTAGTCTCATGTACTCTTCCATGGCAGTAACCTTCATTTCCCAAACTTCCTTTGCTGGTAGGGCTTCTAAAATTCTTGTATTGATCTCTTCCTTTGTATATATTACATTCAACAGGGTGAGTTCATCCATGATAGCATTGAACCTTGACTCCATTTGTTAAATTGTTTCCTTTGACTTCATTATGAAGTCTTGGAACTTTTGTTTGGCTACATTGGTTTTGTTTTTTTCTTGATAGCATCAGTGCCTTCACAGATTAGTTGCAATCTTTCCCAAAGTTCCTTAGCAGTCTTGCAATCCTTCACTTTCATGTACATATTGCTATCTCAGGTTCTGTAAATGATATTAAATAGAAATATTGTTGAGGTTTGCTCTTTTTCTTTCTTCAGCACCCCACTCTCTCTTTGGCTTTCGTACAATCTGATTTCGACCATCCACAGTTATGGATTTGGTGATTTCTAGTGGTCCATCAGTCAGTACATCCATCATCTCATCATGTGTTGCAGCTAAATAAGCCTGCATATGACGTTTATACTCTTCAAAATGATCTAGAGAGGACATCAACATAGTCCTAGCATACTGGTTGTTATCCATGATGCAAAGCTTTGAAAAAGAGAAACTTGAAAAAGTTTTCAAAGAATTTTCACATGCACAACAAGTAGGATTACTTCAGAGCAGAAGCACTGCTCCGATACCAATTGTTGGTCCCTTGAAAAGGCTTTGGTTAAGTTTAGAGGGGGGGTGAATAAACTTAACACTTAAAAACTTCAGAGTTTTGCAAACTCAGCAAGGTCAGTAGTCTATTGACTAATAAAGTTACTGAATTTGTTGCAGCGGATTAAGTTTAAATTAAGCCTTATTACTCGTTGTTAAAAAGATGATACAAAGTATTGGATACTCAGTAGTGTATCTGTGTGATTCAGTTGCTAGTTTTAGTAGGATGATGTGATCAGTGTGCTGATAAAGTAATATGCATAAAGTATATGAAATGATGTAAAGTAGGCATGATTTACAGTGGTTCCAGGTGGTGTAATCCTGTCAGTTCACTCTTCTCCTATGATGTTGGAGGAAATTCATTAGAGATTCTTGAGGTTTCTGTTACAAAAATCCCTAAACTGTTTGTCCTTCACCAATGACTATGGCTTCACACACTGAACACTTGAAACATGTGGGATTGCTACTCCAAAGTATTCCACTTGTCCTTGAAGGGTATGATTGCCTCTTCACTAGATCCACCATAAACAACAGTTCTTGACACCCAAAAGATGCTTCTCTGCCTTCAGCAAACTTCTTGAAAAAGAAGGATTGAATCAAGTAAATGATTCATCTTGCACCATCTTTTGATCAGGATGAAATGATCAGCAGCTTGAGGTCTTCAAGTGTGTATACTTGATGTAACTTGATAGTAGGTTACACTTGAAGTTAAATCTTGATAAGCAAATTTAAGCTCAGTATATGTCAGCAGGGTGTTTTTCTTGATTAAAAACTTGATAGCTTCGTATGGATTATAATGTTGTTCATTCTCTTCAAACTGAATCAGGAGTCCCCTATTTATAGGTGTGAATCTTGTGACTTGTGTTTGAAATTCAAATATGGCCTTTTCAGACTTGTCTTCATCTTGACTTGCTTTTTATCACTGTTCATAGTACTGACATTGTCAGTCAGCTTTTTGTCAAATTTTAGACTGTCCCCCATTGACTTATAACCATCGGATAATCCTCTGAATCTTTCCAACGTTCCTTTTATCTTGACCATTGATTTGTTGATTAAATCATGGCTTGTAATCCATCATTATCCACTTAATCGTCCAATGTAACTTTTGATTAAATCAAGATTTCCATTTAGCAGACATCTGGATTATATCAGTCTGCTGATGTATATATCAGTGAGTTGATTTAGTCTGCTGTGTTTTAGTAATACTTCAGCAATCTTCTTATCATCTAACTTTTTATTGTGAAGTTAGAGTACACCATTTTGATTATAACTAAGTTCCAGTCACCACTTAACATATAAAACTTAGACCTTTTACACAAGGTATGTGTGATCAATTTAGGTCATCACACACTTTCCTAAATTTTGATTACATATCCTTGACTTTAAATACTAAGTTTGATCACTTAGCTTTCAATAACTAAGTTTGAGCACTCAGCCTTCAACATAAGCAGGTTCCTAGACACTCTACTGACCTAGATAGCCTACTGACCTAGACAGGTCTGCTGATAAAGTCAACTGACCATTTTACAGTGCTTGTTTGATCAAACCTATACCAAGATCAAACTCTAGTAAGCCTATACATTTAATCTAGACATCTTTTTTCCTTTACTCTATAACAGCTAGTTTGGCACTCATCATTAAAACTTAAAATATTTCCAACAATTATGCACTGAAATTCAGACAGATTACACACATTACAATGACCAATACAGTTTGTATTTATAGGCATAGATCCCTAAACCCTAACCGCCAAGAATCTTTGTCGGATTTCCATAAATGCCCCAGATGTTGTGTCACTCTGCTGACACAACTCAGCTGATCATTGCCCCGATGTATTTCTCATCGGTATCCAAAAAACTCAGTAGACCTCAGTAAGTCTGCTGACAGAACCAGAATGTCTCAGCAGACTTCACCCTGCTGATACACACAGATTTGAATACACTTCTTAGCATATCATCACTCTGCTGATAATCAGATTAATTCTATTAGATGTAAAATTTAAGTCACTTTGCTGACATATTTGCTATTCTTTTTGTTGTAAATTTCTGAAGAGTTATTTATTTCTTTCATGATTTTTGATAGAGTTATATATTCAATACTCATGAAAGTTGTCAGTAACATTTATTCTTGGTTCAAATAGTGGTTTCATATAATATTAAAGTCAGTGTTCTACCTATATATTAAGAAGATATCAACCCTTCGAAGGCTACAAAGATTATGGCCACCACAATAGAATCAGGATAAACAAACCTCTACTTATTCTTCATTTGACATGTTATCTTATTTCGTATTCTGATCTATTTCATTTGGTTGTCCACATTGGCACTTACAACACCAGGAAAAGCGTATTGCTTTTTTTGTATTTCTTTCTTAGCATCTAAATTTTTTTTTTTACAGTTCATTGGACGAATCATCTCTCAACTTAAGCACTTTGACATTACATGTTCATCTGTGGTTGCACCACGTTCTGGGATTCAGATCAAGTTTGAGATCGGCCAACGGATACGTTATCTTTTTTTTTTTTGAGGGTTCACCACCATTCTCCTTATTCATCTGAATCATTTTTATACATATTTTTACTTTCGCAAAAACGATTTTAAATTTTGTTGAAATGCTCTTGTATGTGTTCTAGTAATCACAATTTCTATTAATTGATTATGATGTTATCCAGTATGTTACTACCCCCATTGTGATTTGTGTGTGTCTGTGTCTGTCTACTAGCTGGATTTATTGAGCCAAGCTTGGACACGTGCAGCATTAATTAAATTTTTTTTTCTGAAATATGCATTAATTAATTAAATCGTCTTCTGTGAAAGCAAGAATAATTAGTTAAATCGTCTTCTTTAACATAATTGAATTTAAGAGCATGGTTTTAATTTAAGATATTTGACACGTACATGATTATTATTCATAATGGTATGATGATTTTAATTTAGAAGTATAAAATTTAACCACAAGCTAATCGATGAAAGTCCATGTGTTAATCATAAAAATGAATTTTTTTTTCTATATACTATCAACTGTAGTAGCCACCCATTTAATGCAGAATATTTTTACATATATATTTTCAACGATAACTAAGTTCTAATTTGTCATTTAATGTGGATTTTTTTAATTAAATAAATATGTCAGTCAATGCGAAATATTCTCACATTATATGAAAATTTGAAATATATATATATATATATATAATATCTCAAAGAAAATAATCCTCTAGAACTAAATTAAATTAATTTTCTGAAACATAACTAAAGTCAAATATGTTAAGAAAAGTAATCATCCCTTACAAATTAACGTCATCATTAATAGAAAATATTCTTAAATTAAATTACATTTAGAAAAATAAATAAATTTCAATATGTCGATTAATACACAAATATTAAATCATCCTTACAAATTAACCACTTCATTTAATGCCAAATATTCTTATATGAAATTAAATATTGAAAAATATATGTATTAAAATTTGTCAATTAATACGAAATATTCTTACATTAATTTCATCCCTGCAAATTATCCACCCTATTCAATGTCAAATATTCTTACATTAAAATACATTTTTTCAAATGACTTTATTCAAATTTACCAATTAATACGAAATATTCTTAAATTAAAGTCAGCTCCCGTAAATCAGCCACCCCATTTAATGCCAAATATTCTTACATTAATTTAAAAAAAAATTTAAAATAACATTATTCAAATTTTCCTATTAATACGAAATATTCTTACATTAAAGTCATTCCCTACAAATTAGTCACATTATTTAATGCCAAATATTCTTACATTACATCTCTACAAATAACTTTACTCAAATTTTCCAATTAATACGAAATATTCTTAAATTCATCCCTTCAAATTAGCCACCCCATTTCATGCCAAATATTCTTACATTAGATTACATTTCAAAAAATAACTCTATTCAAATTTTCCAATAAATACAAAATATTCTTACATTAAATCATCCCCTGCAAATTAGCCACTGCATTTAATGCCAAATATTCTTTCATTAGATTACATTTCCAAAAATAACATTATTAAAATTTGTCAATTTATACGAAATTTTTAATGGAAAATATTCTAACATTCAATGGTATTTTCAACAATAACTAAATTCAGTTATGTCATTTATATGAAATATTTTTACTTAAAGGAAAAATGTTATTCAATGTGAAATATTCTTATATTAAATTAATTTTTGAAAAAAAGTCAGAAATTCAAATATGCCAAATAAAAATAATCCTTTCAAATTACATTAAATTAGTTTTACGAAACATAAATAAATTCAAATATGTTAAGAAAAAAATCATCTCTTACAAATTAGCGTACTACATCAATACGAATATTCATACATTAATACATCCCCTACAAATTAGCCACCTCATTTAATGATAAATATTCTTATATTATATTACATATTAAATAAAAAATTTATTCAACATTGCCGATGAAGACGAAATATTTTTACAATAAAATAATCCCCTGCAAATTAGCCACCCCATTAAATGTCAAATATTTTTACATTAAATTAAATTTTCAAAAATAACTCACAAAATATATAAAAAGAAACTGAGAAAAAAGTTCTACAATAATCAACCCATTAATTCAGCAAGTTGAAGTTTATCATTATACATATTATAGTTTGTAACTTTGAAATACCTTATCCATTGTTTGAAATGTTTCAAATTTACAAATTGGTTTATTAACATGTGTACTAAATATAGGTTGCGAAAATCATCTTTAATATAGGTTTTTCTTTTCATTGGTGAAGATAAGTGGGGTAGGGTGTGAGGGATGAAGAGGTTTATGATTTTTTTTTTTATGAAGAAAAAAATCGAGGGGGTTCGGGATGAGTCCGAATGAAGGTCCCATATAAATGGAACATGATCCACATACAAGTGTTTTACTCTATTGTGTCATTTCAAGTGTTGTCGAAAGAGGAAAAAAAAAACTTTTTAACCATTGTCAAAAATAGGTTCCGACAATCACCATTGATACAGGTTGGAAAACCCATTAAATCTTAACTAAGTGTGTTTAGTTTAAAGGTTTATAGAGCGCAGTTCTTTTTCAATTCTTTTTTGGGTGAGTTTGTGGGATAATTTGAAAGACGGTGTTTGACAATAAATGAGCCTATGGTTATCTGTGGGTCCGGAGATGTAGGCTTATTTATGATTTCTTATAGAAAAATGATTTGAGAGAGTTTAGGGTTTCTTAAGCACAATTTAGGGCTTTGTTTTTAATTGTTTAAATATGGTTGGGGGATAAGTTGCGTCACGGGAGAGGGGTGAGGTGAGACTAGGATATGGTGGACAGTGGTAAGATGCGGATGAGGGAGGCTATGGGTACGGGTTGATGGTAGGAGCGTGTTTCTTACCTATGTTGTTTTTCCTTTAGAGTTGAAACTATTTTTTTTCACGAGTTATTCATTTAAAATATTTTTTTTTCTTGGCCAACCCAGGCCTTACCGCTGAGTAAGAGTCGGACTCTGCAGGCACGTCCCGGGCCGAACTCCGGATTAGTCGGACCAGGGGGTTCCGGAAACCGGGGGCTTTAAGCAAAAAAAATTCTTAAGATAACTAATGCAATGTGATAATACATTATTCTCTATTATACGACATTGCATCTCTAACTTAATATTATCATTATTCACACAATTATATTCTAATCTATTATGTTCTATATTGTTATCACGTGCATCACACGGGTTTTTGACTAGTATATTACTATTTAAGAGAAAAACTGTCAATTAACCCATTTAGCATTGATTATCCGACCCATCACCCGTATCATCTATATCTGGTTCCCTATGTTCTTCTCAGCATATTCCTATTATCCCACGTTCTCTCTCACTGTTCATTAGTTATCACCTCTTTTAATTCACCAATCCATCGATCTACTTATTAAACACTTATTAAGCAGCAGTTTTCTAGTTCCCACATTCACCGTTCAAAAATCGATGAAGCAATTAGGGTTTCAGACCAAAATATTTTGTCAACTATTGTTATCAATCACCCCCAACCCACTCCTCCCTCTTTTTGTACATGGGTAGACTGGTTTTTGATTTTTGGACAATTTCAGGCTGAGAAAGAGGCATTAGAAGAAGCAGAGAAGATTAGGAAAACCAAGGAGGAAGATGTTCGTACCTTAAACCTGAAAACGTTTTTTTGTTTTGAAATTTGGTAGTTAGTGTAAAGGCATGTAAATTATTTTGAATTACTGTGATGCATGAAGCTCATAGAGAATGTGAGAGGTAAAGACGTGAAATGGGCCATGATCGAAGGGACCGTCATAGAGATAAATACAAAAGGGTATGTATATATCTCTTTTAATTCTATCCAATCTAACATGGTTTTTGATACAAAATTATTACACTGCTTTCGGTTGATCATGACGACAATTGGATAAACAGATGTTTTGTAGGTAAGAGTAACATCTATGGTGAAACACTTGCTGCAAAAAGCATTGCCTTTACTATTTTCCGTAGATGGTCGTCAACTATGCATTTTTGCTTGAGAATTCACTATGTTTATTCCAATATGTACTGACAATCACTATTTCCTCTCATGTTTCCTTTCAAAAGCATCAATGACTATGAAACTCTTCTGGAGATTCTTAAGCTTCCTTTATTGGTGGTTTTGGACGAAGCATATATCGAGTTTCTAGGAGTTGAGTCTTGGATGAAATGGGTGAAGAAGCATGAAAATCTTATTGTTCTTTGGACTTTCAGCAAACAAGAAGGTAGCCTGGTAGGTATATTATATACTCTCTCAATCTCCTTAAGCTTCTGGATCTAATACTGACAATTGTTGAAGTATATATAAAAATTGTTAATTATCTACCTCCATCTATCAACTTAAGCTTTTGTAATATGAAGCACCTTTATTTTTCTTGTGGACCGTGAGAATTTTAGTATATTTTTATTTATTTATACCTCTTCTTGAATCGTGATATTCTTTTTGCATATATAGGCCTAGCGGCGTGTGGGTTATGAGGCATTTCCATTAAGCATAATCGAGTATCTTTGGAGAGCAAAACAACCATACAATGTTTCAGTAGCAGAAGTATCTGCATGTGCTGCACTGAAAACCATGGTTTATCATGAGGCGAGTAATTTGGTGATTTCGTTTTATTTTATTTTATTATTAGCCCTTAAAATTCATTGAACCATTTATACTAAGAAAATGTAATCGTACCATTGGCGGACAGGATGTTAAAGAGCCATTGGTTCGTGAATGTGGAAGGTTGTATGATCTTTTAAAACAAGTGCCTTTCTTAGAACCTTATTGCAGTTTTTCTAACTTCATCCTTGGCAAGGTTACATGGTATTGATGCTAAACAGTTGAAGGAATGAAGCCCTATGCTTGACTACTTTCTGACCGTTTGTGCACCGGTTAATTCTCTATATTCACACCATTTTTTTGTTATGTATAATTGTATATCATGTATCTTTGTGCTGGAAGAGCTTGCTATGATGGGGTGATGATTCGGCACTATAATAACAAAGAATTGTCCGCATCTCCATTGGTAAACCTTAGCATGAAGATGCCTTGATGAAGAGCCTCCAAAAGTTTTCTTCATGCAGTTCTGGGATTCCATACATTGATGAAATTGGTTATGAGATACTCTGCTAATATTAATGTTCGTAGATGCCTTGCTTTTTTTTTTTTACCTTCATAATTACTAGCATATTCATGTATGAAGTTACATTGGATATGCGTTGCATATATTACTTGCTTCATGGAGCAACATACTATGATTAATTAGCACCCATTCATCCACCCCAAACTCCTAAAAATATATATAATCTTTTGTCTTGTAATTCTTGATTGTCAATGTTCTTTATCTATTTTTCTTTTCTTCTGGGGAAATGCATGTGTATCCTTCCCCTTAATGGACTACACACAATTCACAGTATTATTTCACTTTACGTTTCAATTTCAACATAACATTTTCTGTTTATTTATTATCATTTTCTTATCGTACTAATTTTCAATCAGTCATTCTCCCGTGCATTCCTGTGCATTGCACGGGTTTTCCTACTAGTATGTAAAATGTGTGTATTGGTGATGGACATATGTATATTAATTCATGTTAGTATTCTAATTATGGAATTTTTAGGTTTGTTTTCTAGGTAAATTAGTCATATTCACGTATTATCACGAGCTATGTATATAAATTTTATTTCACGAGCCGAGCTTGAGCTCGAACTCGAACATTACGTTCACGTTATCGAGCCGAACTCGAACGCGATTATATATTCGTTTGACAAACGTACGAACTCGAACATGTTTGTATAACAAACGAGCTCGAACTCAAACCGTAGATGTTCGGCTCGGCTGGGTTCTTGAACACCACTAGCTAGGATTACTAAGAAAACTTTTTCAAGCTCATTAATTCCTATTTATATCATGATGTATTAATTGCAAAAGCAAACAATAATGTAGTAGAGCAAGTTTCCGGGAAAAAAAGAGAAAAGAAAGAAAGAAAGAAGTCTTTAGACATACCAAGAATGAAAGAGTGAAGTGAATGAAGTAGTAAAGTTTAGCCATCCCCTTAAATGATTGCCTTCTCTCTCTTGAAAATTAGTGAAATAGTAAATGATTCTCTACTAATGAATAATCATATTAATTAAAGGGTGCAATTTCATGTTTCCATGACATCACTCTGATGCCATTGACCGGCCTAGTGGACAAACCTTGTTTAAGTTCTTTTTAGAAAACCAAAGAAGTCCCAAGGAAATGTCGTAATTGTAATGGGAATGAGTGTCTTAAAAAGGCACCAGGATCTTAAGTTGAAGTGTGGAGGTTCGAACATCGTAAAGGAAGATTTCTTTCAGTTGTTTAGTATAACAACTCATTATTCTGAGATACTAAGTTACCTGATTAACATCTACATCATCATACAAGACTGAGGAGTGGGTACCCTATTGATTAAGGTTTAACCCTTTTAAGAAAAACTAAAGAAAACTTTTACACCAAAAAGCTACATGGACACAAACAAAGTCATGCTTTCCATCAATTATCTTTTCGGGAAGTGGAATAAAGCACAAGGAAAAAAAGGAAAAAAAGGAAAAAAAGGAAACAAGTGGAAAAATTGAGGGATAAGCGTACATCATTTAATGATTAGGAAAAATAAATGGTTTTCTAATAAATAAATTATGCGAAAATCGACTATTTGCTACACAAATCCAATGTTCGAAACCCAAAAATTAATTATTTACTATCCAAAATCTACACTATTTGGTACAGTGAAACTATGAAAACGACACCTAAATCCGGTATCCACTAAAGTGAAACAGTGGAACATACCCCTAATCCACTATTCCACTGTTTCGTTACAACACCCATTCCACTAAAACTTTGTTAAGGGTGAATTTATACGATTTATAACGCTATATTCTATGATATTTTCCCTCATATTCGTATAAAATTGCATAAGAAACGAGTGTTTAACGGAAGTATTGAGTAATGAGGTTTTTAACGAGTTAATCGCAAAATTGGTTGATTTTGGTGTTTTAATTGTGATTTTATGTTTAATTGGACATTATTACATTTTGCGATGTTTTTATGTGTTATAGATACATGTTTGAGGCTCAAAAGATGATCAAAAGTTGATTAAGTTCGAAGCTAATTGATGATAAAAGAGATAATGAAGGAATGGGATAGGAAAAAAAGAGATAAAGTTGAAGAAATCAAAATTTGATCCAGTTGGACTGGCGTCCAAGTCCCGTCCAGAGTGGACGGGCGTTTGATTGAGTGAACGTGCGTCCGGAGGTGCGATTTTGATACAGAGAGTTTGGACGCTGAGTGGACGAGCGTCTGAAGCAGTCCAAGGCATCCTGGACGGGCGTCCTTCGACCGACTTTGGCGAACCGACTCAAGACTCTATAAATAGCAGCTGTTTTCTCCACATATGAGATACCAATTACACATTACTCGAAACCCTAAACCTAGGGGCGGCTTTAGGCTGCGTTTTTCCTTATTTTATTCCAGTTTTTATGCTCCAAATTCTAGATTAAAAATTAGGTAGTTGTATGTTAGATTTTTCTGCAATTTCAAGTTTCCAGAAGATGTTGAGAGGCTAAGCTTCATCAAACGAGCATTGTGAAGCCATCCTACACGTTTTGATTCCGTTTCTGCGATTATATTGTGAGTTTTTATCTTAAGTTGTTTCCTTTATCATTGTTTATATTGTTTAATTGCAATTGCATCGAAGGATTTGCATGTTATGATTGTTTTATTTTGATGAAAATCTCTATAAACCTTAGATCACCATGATAAGGAATAGTTGTTTAATCTATCATAACGAGAGTTAATAGGTTAGATTGCTAGGTTAATGTTTACACCTTGCTTCGTAAAATCGTTAATCTTAGATCGAAAGATATAGATTAATAGGTGAATTACCTAAGAAATTAGGGTTCATTCTTAGACGAGGTGAAACCACAACTTGGTTAGAAAACGCAATATAATCGAGATAGGAATTGATACTTGTTAGGATAGGTGGATCAATCGCTCGTTTGCTCGTTAAAACTTGAATTTAATCCCGTGAAACTTGAATTGTCTAGATTAGTTATTTTTACTTCATATTAGTTTTAATTTAATAGTTCGCAACCCGTATCTTTCCTGGCTTTAGATCTTGTCTTCTTTCCATTTTTACGTTTTAGTTACATTTATTTTTAGTTTCGTTTAGGTTTATCCGCTGTTTAGATTGGTTTTTCGTGACATAATTTAGTTAGACAAAAACTAGGGTTAGCAATCGCTAGTTCCCCGTAAGATCGACCCGGTATCAACCTCTACACTACGATCCTTATACTTGAGGGAAACCGGGTTTAAAAATATTTATTACTTGTTTGCTGTGTTAGATAAATCCGTGACAAGTTTTTGGCGCCGTTGCCGGGGAACCGGACGGTTGCCTAGTTTTTGTTTTTCGTTTTTCCTGTTTATTTTTCATTTTAATTCCTGTTTTTAGTTGATAATCGTTTAGGTTACTAGGATATGAGGGTTTTAAGTTTAGGGTTTAAGGGTCTTCTTTCTCTTGTGATTAGTTTCCTTCTCCTCTATCTGTCTGTTTCTGTTCTTTTCTCTGTTTTTCCTTAACCCCTTCCTTTTCTGCAAATTTTCTGTTTCTGTTCTAGTTTTCCCGCTACCAAACGGGCGTCTGGGATCTTGGACGCCCGTCTGCTGGAAAACTTTAAATCCTGTATCGTTTCACCACTTAGACGAGCGTCCATAAAATTTGGACGCCCGTTCAAGTTTTCTGAAGACCAGACGAGCATTTGGGCACCCGAACGCCCGTCCAAACCTTTGGACGCCCGTCTGTTTCATCTTTTCCCTTAATAATCCTCTTTCCTTTTCTTCATTTCCTTTCTTTTCTTTTATTAGGTTTTAATTTTTAGTCTAGGTTTTTGAATTCTTAGTCTTTAGGTTGCTTTCACTTGTTTTTGGTCCGGTTTATGCAAACTCGGAGTCAAAAGGGACCATTACTATACACCCCTGACCCCGAGCGAACCGTAGTCCGGCCAAACAGGCGGATCTTCCGTTCTGCGGTTCTGGCAGGCAGAGCCGAGCAAGATCTTGAGGATCAGTTAGCCAAGGAAATCACTGATTTTGTAATAATGGCTGCTAATGATAGACGTACGTTGGCAGACTACGCCATGCCTGGCGCGATCCACGACCAACCCGGCTATTGTTATTCCAGCCATCACTGCACAGACCTTCGAGCTAAGGCCTGGCCTCATTCAGATGATGCAGCATGCATCAATCTTTCATGGGTTTCAGTCGGAAAATCCACACTCACTTGCATACATTCTTGGAGATATGCGGCACCACACGCATCCAATGAGTAAGTGAGGATGCCATCAAGCTGAAACTTTTTCCATTTTCTCTCAAGGGAGAAGCGAAGGAGTGGTATACTTCTCTTCCCTCTGAATCAATTACCACTTGGGCTGAACTCGAAAAGGAGTTCTTGAGTCAATACTTTCCACCTCGAAAGCATTGACCCGTTGTTTGAACGAGATTTTCACTTTCTACCGAGAAAGAGAATGAATCTTTCTTCGATTCTTTGGAAAAGATTCAAATCTCTGCTGAGAAAGTGTCCCCACCACGGCTTGCTTCTGCAAAGGCAAGTCAACACGTTCTTTAGTGGATTGACCGAGCTTACAAAAGGCATGGTCAATAGTTCATCTGGTGGGGCATTTTTGAAGAAAACACCTGAAGAGGGATGGGCATTGTTCGAGGACATTGCTAAATATAACTATGCTCCATCTTATCAAGCTATTCAAGCACCTCCTCCTCCTAAGGTTGAGGAGGTAAACATGAAAAGTTTGATCGCCATGCTGTAGAAGCAGATGGCAGCATCTCAAATTTCAAATCCAATAAATCAAACATCTTCTTTTCCACCGAACCCTCAGATTCTGTACTGCGAAAACTGCTGTCAGACTGGCCATATGAATGACCAGTGTCAATTTTATCCCCCTGCACCTTATCAAGTGAATGTTGTTCATGATTATGGACAGTATAATCAAGTCACATGTCAAAATTGTGACGAGGTAGGGCACACATCTAAATTCTGTCCTATGAACGGACAAAATGCTGAAGTGCACGCATTCTATGGCCAGAACAACCAAAGGTCTAATCAAGTTTTTGGCGAGCAAAATTTCCAAAACCACGGGTTTAATCAATCTTCTGGTTTCAATCCTAATTCGAATTTCAATTCGAATCAAAATTTCAATAGAAACCCTGGTTTTAATCAGAACCAAAACTCGAATTTTTCCAATTCTAACCAAAGGTTCAATCAGAATTGGCCTTCCAATTCTAATTCTCAATTTCAAAGTCGGCCCAACCAGCCGTATTTCCAAAATTCTCAAGGCCCCTCCCAATCTAACAATCTTGAAGCTAAGTTGGAGGAGCAAAATAAAAGTATTCAACTACTGATGACTACGAATAAGAACCTTGAGAGGCAAATCGGGCAACTGCCTGAACAGTTAGCTTCTCGACCCCCAGGGCAGCTGCCCAGTTTCACTGAGAAGAATCCAAAGGGTGGTCAAGTTGCTCAGACCGATTTGAACAAAGGCCCATGTACTGACCTCGTGCCTTCAATTCCATACGGTAGAGAGGAGGCCAGTTTAATGAACCTCAGAAGTGGTACTCAAGTTAGTGGTCCTTCCCACCAGGAAATTACCAGCCCTCCTCGCCATTGATAAGGCGGGAGGGGAAGCTGAGCACCTACACTCCCCTTGGCCGAAAGAGAATACTCAGGTGGCTGATCCCCTGAGAGGTGAAAGAGTTGAAAGTCCTCAGGTGGCTGAACCCCTAAGGAATGAAGAGACAAGTGAGAGTCAGGAGGCTGATCCCCTGACGAGTAAGAAGAATGAGAAGGTAGTAAGGTGGAAGGATTTGGAAGACAAAGCTATCAGTTCATCCTCAAAGAAAGTCTTTTCTGAGAGTGACTTGAAAAAGCTTCCATTTCCGCCATGTAAGAGCAACATCCCCTTAAGTGAAGATAAGAAGTATGAAAAGGTGCTGAATCTTTTGAAAAATACTCAGGTAAATCTTCCATTATCTGAGGTCTTGGTTGAGATGCCTAAGTATACAAAATTTATCAAGGATGTTGTTTCTTCGAGAAAGAAATTGTCAGACATGGAGAGGCTGATTGGTGAGGATTGTTCAATGATTAACTATGAAAACTTACCAACCAAGAGAGGTGACCCTGGAAAGTTCATGCTTACAGTGTTAATGGGAGGCCTGGTCTTCCCTAACTCTTTGTGTGACTTAGGTGCATCCATAAGCCTCATGCCATTGTCTGTATGCAAACAGCTGGGATTAATTGATCTTCTAGAACCCACTACCATGAGTCTGCAATTCGCTGATAGATCTTCTAAGAAAGCAGCGGGAATCCTGAAAGACGTGCTAGTTCAAATCGACATATTTACCTTTCCCGTCGACTGGTATGTCTTGGACATTGAAAAGGATGAAAATGTTCCCCTGATTCTTGGAAGACCTTTTTTGTCTACAGCTCGAGCCCTCATTGACTGCGATGGTGGGCGAGTGACGATACGCGTTGGTGATCAAGAGGTGAGCTATGATGTTTCAAGATCCATTCAAGTACCTTCTGGTCATCCAACCGTTTTTCCATTGAAGACTTGTCGGATGACTTCAATGAGAACATGGAAAGGCAAGTCATGGTACATTTGTAACGGAATATGAGCGATTGGTTGACAATCTGAATAATCATGGTGTGGTGAGTCTAGAACAGTTGGAAGCTGAATTTAAGGATGAGCTGTTGGAAGGAGAAGCTTTGGCAGTGGGACCACTACGTAAACTCAGCGATGTTGAGTTGAAAAGTGGAGATCTTTAGTCTAGTTTAGAAGACCCCCCTACAGATTTAGTGTTGAAGCCATTGCCTAAACATCTAAAGTATGTGTTTTTAAGAGAAGGTGACAAGCTTCCTTTGATTATATCTGCCAAGCTGTCTCGTTTAGAAGAAATGAAATTGATCAACGTCTTGAAGAAGAATGAAGAAGCCTTTGGATGGCAAGTAGGAGATATCTGAGGAATATCTCCGGACATTTGTATGCACAAGATCAAGACAAATGAGGGTGCAAAATGTGTTAGACAGCCCCAGAGGAGGCTCAACCCTCATATGCAAGAGGTGGTTAAAAAAGAAATTATCAAACTTCTGGACATGGGAATCATTTATGCCATCGCGGATAGTGAATGGGTTTCCCCAACTCAAGTAGTTCCCAAGAAAGGTGGAATTACGATTGAGAAGAATGAGAAGGGAGAGGAAATAACATTGAGGCTCGTTACTGGTTATAGAGTCTGTATCGACTATAGAAAGCTCAATGAGGTAACAATGAAATATCACTTTCCCCTTCCATTCATTGACCAGATGCTTGAACGTCTGGCAGGGCACGCATTCTACTGCTTCCTGGATGGATATTCATGATACTTCCAAATACCCATTGATCCAGCTGACCAGGAAAAGACCACTTTCACTTGCCCTTATGGTACATTCGCTACTGTGCGAATGCCATTTGGACTCTGCAATGCCCCAGCTACATTTCAACGATGTATGCTGGCTATCTTTGATGGGCTAGTTGAAAAGTGTATGGAAATCTTTATGGATGATTTTTCGGTCTTCGGTCAGTCTTTTGATGATTGTCTTGACAACCTTGACCAAGTGCTATGCAGATGCGTGGAAAAGAACTTAGTGCTCAATTGGGAAAAATGCCATTTCATGGTAGATGAAGGAATAGTTCTTGGCCACAAAATCTCCGCCAAGGGTATAGAAGTTGACAGGGCAAAAGTAGAAGCTATCGAGAAGATGAGTTATCCCAAGAATGTGAGCGAAATCAGAGGCTTTCTTGGACATGTTGGTTTCTACAGAATATTCATTCAAGATTTCTCCAAGATAGCCAAGCCCCTGTCTACTTTACATAAGGAAGACGTTGAGTTCAATTTTGATGAGAGAGCGCAAGAAGCGTTTGAGGAGCTTAAGGACCGTTTAATCTCGCTCCAATTCTTTATCTTTGATGGAACCTACCTTTTGAGCTTATGTGCGACGCATCAAACTATGCGGTTAGTCTTTGTTTTAGGACAAAGAATCAAAGGAAATTCCAGCCAATCTATTACGCTTGATCACAATTTGAATCCTTCTCAAGTTAACTATACTACTACTAAAAAGAATTATTGGCCGTAGTTTTTGCTATGGACAAGTTTCGTAGTTACTTGTTAAGTGCTCAAGTGATTGTGTGGGTGACCACGCCGCGCTGCGATATCGATGACTAAGAAAGAGGCTAAACCGTGTTCTACTGCGTTGGATCATCGACCTACACAAGAGTTTGACGTTCAAATTAAAGACAAAAAGGGCAGTGAAAACGTAGTGGCTGATCACGTTTCAAGAATGTTAAGTGAGGAAAAGGATGATCCTGATGATATAGATCTTTATTTTCCTCTAGAGAACATTATGCTTATCGGTGATTGTCCTCCGATGTTCCCTGGTATTCTTCCATTGTCAATTACCTTCATGCCCGATATCTCGATCCGAATTGTCTTATCGGAGAAGAAAAGTTCTTCTACGATTTGAAATCTTCGTTTGGGATGAACCTTATCTTTTAAGATCTGTAAAGATGGTTTGCTTAGGAGATGTGTTCCAGAATCTGAGCAGCGCGATATTATTGAGCAATGCCACAGTGGACCCACTGGAGGTCACTTTGGACCGTGGAAAACCGTTGCTAAGATCTTCCAATCCGGTTTCTAATGGCCCATGATCTTTAAAGATACAGAAGCTTTCTGTAAAGCTTGTGATAGATGCCAAAGAACCGGTACTCTGACAAGGCGTTTTGACATGCCTTTAAAACCCATATTAGAATGCGAAGTCTTTGATGTATGGGGTATCGATTTTATGGGACCTTTCCCATCATCCTGTGGTAACAAATACATCTTAGTCTGCGTAGACTACGTGTCAAAATGGGTGGAGGCTCAAGCCACTCCTCACAATGATCATAAGACGGTCATGAAATTCTTAAAGAAAAACATCTTCGTGAGGTTTGGATGTCCACGTGCCTTGATCAGTGATGAAGGGACGCACTTCTGCAACCGACCCCTGGAGAAAGTTCTTGAAAAGTATGGTGTTCGTCACAAAACTGGCACACCATATCATCCGATGACTAGTGGTCAGGTTGAAAGGAGCAACCAGAGTATCAAGAAAATCCGGAAAAAGCGGTTATGATCATAGAAAAGACTGGAGTTTGAAATTGGATGATGTACTAAGGGCATCTGAGCAATGCCTATAAGACTCCTATGGGTACATCTCCATATCAAATGGTTTATGGTAAGCCATGTCATCTGCCAGTCGAATTAGAGCATAGAGCTTATTGGGCTCACGAAGTTTCTAAACTTTGATTCCCAATCTTGTGGTAAGCACCCATCGCAGCGATTGCATGAGTTGGACGAATTCGAGACTCAGTGCCTCACTTAAAGCGCCAGGATTAGCAAAGATAAGATGAAACTCCTCCATGACGCCAAAATTAAGAAACGAGAATTTCATGTAGGGGAACAAGTTCTTTTGTATAATTCCAGGTTACATCTGTTCCCTAGAAAGCTGAGGACACGATGGTCCGGTCCCTTTGAGATTCTCCAAATTATTCCTGGAGGCGTTCTAGAACTAAGAGGTTATGGTGACCAACCGTTTTGAGTGAATGGTCAAAGGTGCAAGCACTATATTGGTGAACCTAAAGAGAAACCTTTGATTGTCCGTTTCCTCGATATCCTCGGGTGTGGTGCTACAGAAGTCAAAGAATTCGATGAGTTTTCACCCGACCTGTTTTCAGAGGATGGCGGTAGTGGTCAATCTGAAGAAGTTCTAGCTGGTAGTTGGGATATGGAAGAATTTGAGAGGGAGCGTCAGTTGAAATGTCATCAGAAGGCTCAGAGGATGAAGAAGTCAACCATGGGGAAGTTTAAGCGTGCTTGGAAAGCTATCAAAGATCTTAGCCCGTGTGTTGGAGTCTTTGTTTCGCAGACCAAACCGCTAATCAAAGTCTAGACGAAGTAGTGGCTGGCAGAAAAGTCAAATGGCCTGATCCAGGCTGAACTTAAACGGTGTCGAGCTAACGACATTAACCAAAAGTGCCACTAGGGGGCAACCTAGATATCGTTATATTAGTTGTTTTTGTTTTGCTTTTGTAGTTTTAGTGTTTCAGTTTTAGTATTTAAGTTTAGTTTACTAAGATTTGCTTTTGTTTATATCTGTCAGTTAGTTGTGCTTTCTAGATATGGATTTCGGAGTTCTACCAGAGGAGTTGCCTTTCCTTAGGAGGATCCCACTTATCACTGTAGATGACGGACCGGGAGGGACTATAGTGTTGCACGTAGACTTTGATATTAGTACCCGCGTCAGGACTGTCACCTATGTTCTTATTGTTCCCCGCTGTTCGGGAGGTGGAGACTTCACCACACGAGGAGTTCAGAGGAGGCTCTAGGACGTCCGTACACAATCCTGAATGATCCGATGCTGACCGATTTAGCGCTAGTGCTGCAAGCTGAACATTTTCGAGGTGTTGATGTAGCTGGTGAGGACTGGGGTTTACAGGATGAGTATGACTTTCCTCCAGCCATTGACATGCTCCGCCGTCTTATCCGAGTCATAGATTGGTCGGAAATTTACGATGACTAGCTCTGTTAAGTTGTTTCGTCGAGCGAACGACGTAAAACAAAAGCGCTTGGTGGGAGGCAACCCACTGTTTTCTATCTGTTTTCTATTTTGTTTTTACTTGTTTTCTAGTAATTTTATGTACTTCGTTGATTTCCATTTGTATTTTTGAAGTTTCATTTGAGTTTAATGAGAAACGGCGTATTTGAGTTTATATTGCATGAAATTTGATAATTTTGTTGAGAAACTGCATTGGACGCCCGTCTAGAGGACCGGACGTCCGTCTGCCCTGTGTATTTAGTGGACGCCCGTCCAACATTTTTGGATGCCCGTCCGCTTATTTCCCTCCAATCCTGTATTTGATTTGAGAGTCTAGACGAGCGTCTGAAAATCAGGACGCCCATCCAGTTCATCTAATTTCCCAGTAGACGCCCGTCCACTGAGTTGGACGAGCATCCAACATCTGTCTATATATACCAACTTCGTCTTTGAACCCTCACTTTTCTGAGTTTTCAAACGCGAAAACAGTTTCTTCTTCCTCCATTTGGCCTAAAATCTTCGATTCTAAACCATTTCGAGCGATTCAAAGTGCTATAGACCGCTTTTGATCCCTTCTCTTTGATTTTCATAGCCAAATTCCCCAACACACCATCTTTTTGGAGAATCAGGACCCTTGGCAGTCTGACTTTTTGGAGAAAAAGTCCTATTTTGGGAGTCACATTGGAGTTGTTTGGACTAATTTTCACCTCAATCAGCATCTACTCACCCTACTTGGTAAGTTAGTAACAACTTTTCTCGATTTTATTCAAGTTTTTGTGAGTTCGATCTTTGGGTCGGCTCGTTCACTTGAATATTACCTTAATTCGTTTTTTTTTTTTCTGGTTTTGTGGTTTCTTTCTGCTCTGTTATGGTGATATGGTGTTGTGATGGGTGATGAATGGGTTTTTTGGTGTTGATTATGGTTGTGGTTGTGGTTTGGTTGTTTTGAAATCCCGCTTTGGATGTTAAACGGGTAACTTGTTGTGAATTGGAATTGTTTTCGTGTAGTCTAGGCTTGAATTATGGTTCATAAGAAGGGGGTAGTGAAGAGACATGGTAAGGAAGTGGCTAGGGAGGTCGGAAAGAAACGTAAAGAGTTTGATCCCGCCTTAGTTGATCCAAACCGGGGTGTTATCATTCGAGAACAACCTCATAGAGCCACCCAAACTAGGACTACTTTGAGGGATGAACCAACCTCGGAGTCTGAGACGGATGATGATATTCCCTTGGTGAGGATTCCTAGAGCTCAGAAAGGTGGAGTTTCGTCTAGGGTTGAGGAGGCTATGGATGCTCCTCGGGAAGAGGAGCCGGTGGAAACTAGGGCCGCACAACCTCGGAAGAAAGCCAAAACCGTTGCCCCTATGCCTCGTAGATTCGTGAACCCTAAGGCCCACAATGCTTATACTAAACACTACTTCTCGAGGACCATGTTGATTGAGAGGGCTACATTGGAGGCTAAGGTCGATCCGGGGTTCGTCAAATTCTTTGTCAAGGATTTGGAAATGGGAAGCCCTGATGACGATCCCGACTACCCCGGTCAATGGTTCCTTGGTTCTGGAGTTTTATGCTAATTGTTCGGAAACCGACTTGGAGACGGGGGTAGTTGTAGTTCGAGGGGTAGAAGTTCCGTTTACGCCGGAGGTGATTAATCGGAAATATAACTTGGCGGCTTTTGAGGGACGGGATTATAAGGAAGAGATTGTTCATAGACAGAGTACGGGGCAGGATCCTTTGGAGGAGTTGAGGTTGAGAGTTTGCCCGGAGGTGGCTTGGACGTTGAGGCCGGGTGGAGACCGGAAAGAGTTAGTCACCACTACCTGGACGGAAGATTGGAAAGTCCAGTGTAGGTTTATTCAGAGTCGGTTGTTGCCCAAGAACAACTTGACACATTTCCATATTGGTGACCTAGGCATGATATATGCGATGACTTTTGGCCTGAACGTGAATGTGGGACAGGCATTATACGATGAGGTGGCTATCAATCAGAAGATTTATACACGTTGCCTGATTATCCCTCACTTGATTCACGGTTTATGTCTTGATGCCGGTGTGCCTGAGTATGGAGCGGATCATAGACCGAATAACCCGAGGCCTATACAGCAAGAGAAGGGTAAGTCTTCAGGACAGTCTGAGTCAGGGGCACCACAGGAGCCTGGTTCTTCATCGGCACCGCCTCGAGCATCCTCCCTTCCTACTTTATCTCCCTCAGTTCGGATGAGGTTAAGTATGGACGACAGTGTCAGGAACTGGATGGAGGATATTCAGAGTTCACAAAACAACATCTTGACCATTTTGAGGTGCATCAGTGAGGGCCGGCAGCCGCGAGACGACAGAATCTTCAATCCGAGCGTCATTGATTATCTTTATTCTGATGAGATTGAGCAGGCTATAGCGGATGTTTTGGAGGCATCTGAGTCTTCTTCGGATGAGGAGCAGCCTGATGCCCTTGCGGGTGATGTACTTCCGGCTGATGATTCTACGGCTCCGGGGCAGTCATGATTTTATTTGTCTATTTTCGATTTTGATTTGTCCTAGATACTGTGATTGTATATTTTCGCTACTTTTGATTACATGATTCGTTGTACTTTTTCATTTAGCTATGTTGGTCCCTTGGAAAGGCTTGGATAAGTTTAGAGGGGGGGGGGGGGTGAATAAACTTATCACTAAAAACTCGGAGTTAAAACAAACTCAGTAAGTTTCATTGAGTTCTTGATGTCTCAGATGAAGATGATGATTTGATAAGTCTTGATGTCTTAGTAGCCTACTGACTCAAGTTTACTGAATATGTTGCAGTGGAAATATAAGAGTATAAGCCTTTTAAATATGTTGTGCTTGTGTTAAACCAAGTATTGAATACTCAGTAGTGACTTGTGTGTATGTGAGTCAGTATGAAGGAGTGAATATGATAAAGATTAAAATGCACTAAGTAAATAAGACACAGAATTTTTATAGTGGTTCCAGGTGGTGTAATCCTGTCAGTCCACTCTTCTCCTGTGGTGTTGGAGGAAATTCACTAGAGATCTTTGATGTAGCTGTTACAAAGATTCCTAAGTTGTTTGTCCTTCACCAATGACTATGGCTTCACAAACTACAAGAAACTTGAATAAGGTGGTATTGCTCCTCCAAGCTTCTCCACTGGTCCTTCAAGGGTAGAATTGCCTCTTCACCAGCTCCACCACAAACACAGTCCTTCACACTCCAAAGTGCTTCACTGCTCTAGCAGCAGATTGTAAAAACAAGATTTGAATCAACTAAGTGATTACTCTTCTTGGTGACTTGATCAGTAGGGATGATCAGCAGCCTCAGGAACTTCAAGTGATTGACTTGATGTAACTTGATAGCTTATGTCTTGTTACACTTGAAGTTAATTCTAGATCTTGCAATTTCAGCTTCAACAGAGTATTGTTCTTGATTTAAGTTCAGCAGGGTATGCAACACTCTGTAAATTTCTTGATCTTTCTATTGAAGAGCTTTCTTTTAATTTAATCTTCAAGGATTTTCCTTTATGTATTTTTCTATTTTATTTCTTCTTATTCTCTCTTTTTATAATCTGATCAGGAGTCTTATATTTATAGTCTCCAGTCCTTGAAAATAGCCGTTGTTTTTGTCCTTTTTGGCTTCTGATGGATGACAACTGAATCCTGGTACTGACACTGTCAGTCTGCTTTTTGTCAGCTTTCCAGGCTGTTCCATTTGACTTCTGAATCTCTCCAACGTCTCTTTAATCTCAGCCATTCATCTCAAAAAGTAGTTAAATGGCTCTTTCCATCGAATCTTGATCAGATAATGTATCTGTACTATCAGTAGAGTCTTTTACGAGGTATGCTGAGGTCAGATTAATTTGTCTCCATTAATATATGATAAATCACATATTAATCTTTTATATCTAACTTTATTTGATTAAGTTAGATAACACCATTTCATCTTATAACTAAGTTCCAGTTCTTCAATCAACTTTTAGGAACTCAGACCTTCATCCACAGGTATATATGATCAATTTAGGTCACCACAAACTTGCCTAAATTTAAATCAAATATCCTTATCCTTAGTTACTAAGTTTGGATCCTTAGCCTTCAATAACTAAGTTTGAAACCTTAGCCTTCAATAACTAAGTTTGAAACCTTAGCCTTCAATTCTCAAGCATCTGCTTTGGTCCCTACGAAGTCTCATCGACCTTTCGGTAGTCTGTTTGTTAAGTCTGTGACCAGAGGCAGTCTCTCGACCTATGAAGTCTACTGACTCTACTCAGTGGACTTCCAGTATAGTGCTTGTTTGATCAAACCTATTCAAGGATCAAACTCTAGTAAATCCTATACATCATATCTAGATATCTTTTTTCCTTTGCATACTATAACAGCTAGTAAGACACTCATCACCAAAACCTGAGGATTGTTAAAAGGATGTACAACAATTCTTCATAAAATTCTTTTTATTAAACATTTTTCCAACAATTTCCCCTTTTTTGGTGATGATGTCAATACCCTCACTTACAGCAAAGCAAAAAGATTAAAAACAAAAACAGAACAAACTAGGTCAATACTCATTAAAATCAGTTGTTCCATTAATACTGATCTAGATCAAAGCGAGGGGTAGATTTTCTCATTTTATAAATCTTCTTCAGCATCTCTTCATATACTTTGTCTCCCATTGTTTCTTTGCGAAGATCCTAGCTCATTTGCTTCTGATGTATTCCCTTCTTCCAAAGATCCTAGCTACCTCATTTGCTTCTGCTGTATTCCCTTCTTCCAAAGATCTTAGCTACCTCATTTGCTTCTGCTGTATTCCCTTCTTCCAAAGATCCTAGCTACCTCATTTGCTTCTGCTGTATTCCCTTCTTCCCCCTTATTGACATTATCAACAAAATGAGACAGCATACCAAATGCAATCTTCTGTGGAATTATCTTCTTCCCCCTTTGATACTACCCGTGTATCAACTGCAGTAATTCTTGAATACAGGGTCTACTCAAGTAGGTTGATCCTCTTAGTGACTTCAGGATCTAATACAGCAGGTTGAAGTGCAGTAGCAGGCTCAGCTGGTCTAGGGATTTCACCAAGCTTGTCAAGTTTTTGATGAATGGACGTCAACTGATCTTTCAAAAACTTATCTGTCAATGTATTTCCCTGCTTGATTCCCCTCATATCTAGTATCAAATCATTTACAGCATTTTGAGTAGATAAGAAATTTGAAGCAACTGTATCAGCAGATTGTCTGTTTTCATTCACCAGTTTCATCAGTTCTTCAAATCTTTGTTCTTGTCTATCCACATTAGTTCTTAACTGTTGCATATCATGCCTCACAGTCCTTAACTCATTTAATTCTTCTCTGGTACCTTGTGCGGTTATTCTTTTACCAGTAGCCTCATCGTGGGCTCCACTACTCGGTGGCTTTGGTCTTCTAGTTCCAACCTTTGTTCAGTTCTGTTTGAGACTCGGATGCGAACCATCATTTCACTTCTATGATATATCACGGTTTGGTCTTTGTGTAATAAGCGACTTCAAAGAACTTGATTAACCACTTTTTGAACTTCAGTGACTTGATCAGTAAGAACACCATCACTAGATACTGGAGTCTCAACATCTTCATTTTCTTCTCCAAATATCCTGTCCAACATTTGTCCTACAATAATTTGAGGGACAACTTCATCTCAGCGATAATGGTTACAACTTGTGCAAGTTTTTACTGTGTGTGTGTTCATCTTCTTTGATCTACGGTATCAGTAGATTCTTTGTCAGCATCCTTACTTTGCTGACCTAGCTGATCTACAGTAGACTTCTCAACTTCTTTCAATGATCCTCCAACAGGAATATTTGTTTCTCAAATAGGAACTCCACTTCCTTCTCCTGGAAAAACTGATCCATCATCATTATCATCATCAGAATCAGAGGAATCATCATTATCATCGAGTCGGATGAATTTTTGATGTGAATGTTGCTGTTCTTTCTCTTTTCATCCAAGAGATCCATCAGTCTTGTTTGTAGAAAGGTGGTGTCCAACAATTCATTTAGATTTTCTACACCCAGCTGACCAAAAGCCCAATGTTCAAAATCTGTCATAGACTCAGCAGCTGGCTTTTGTTTCTGATACAAACCAAATTTCCAAGCAAAGTAATCAATGATTAACTGTATGTCTGGATTTACCCTTTTCTTTTTCTTCTTTACCTTTTCCATCTTCTCATAGGGCATCCATAACCCTGTCTTCTTTGAAGTGGGTTGATCAAACTTGTGATCCAATAGCTCTTCAGCCAGATATTTAGTGAATTCCATCTCTGCGTCTATCTCAAGGAATCTTCTGCAAGCAATTCATGAATTCTCATCTCATCTTCTTCAATAAAATTTTCTTCTGAATTGCATGCTTATCGGCAAGGATATCAGTGATTGGTATTCCCTGAAATCTTGCTTCTTCTTCTCTCGGTGTGTTTGGCATCTCACATTTGTTTCTTCCATTAGCACAGTTGTTTTATCTACAACTTCTTTTTCAGTTTCAGAGAGCTGTTCAAGTTCTCTTTGTTTTATAAGAGTTCTCAACACTTTTCCCTTTCCATGTTTCTTCTTTCTTAATGCTTCTTTCATCCTCTTGGACAAGGGTTGCTCATCTTCATTAATTTCAGAGCTTTTTCTCTTCTTGGACTTAGTAAACTTTGCTTCCATTTGATAGGAATCTGATAACCTTTTTCTGTTTCTTCTCTTTCACTGGTGCAGCTTTAGTAGTTAAGGATTCACTTTCTTCAACAATTATCTTCTTTTTCCTTTTCTTTCTTACACTTCCTGCAACAGCAGCAGGTTGTTCAAAAACAATATCTTTTCTCTTCTTCTTTTTCTCTCTTTCTTTTGGTTCAGCAGACTTCACTTTCTGCACAGTCTGCTGACCTACCCCATTACTACCATCACCATAATCATCACTATCTGAATCTTCATACTCTTCCAACTCTGGAATAACTGTTGTAATCTCTGCCTTGTACCTTGACTTGTTGATATCTTTTGGTGTAACATCAGGTATAGCAAGGTGATTCAAGATGGATTGCACCAACAATCCCAAAGGCTTTGTCTTGGTTCTTCTTACTCCATTCTTATCTTCTGAAAAGACTTTTCTTAAATAATAGATGAGATAACCCATTGATCAAACCTTCTGCCTTTGCAAATGATTGTCATCAAATCTATTTTGGATCCACTCAGTGTATCCAAACTACCACTGAATCCCAAAATGTTCTTTGCAAGAATCTTGCTCAAAAGTTTATATTCCAACCTTATGTGTCTGACATTTATGCTTGGAGTGGAGGGGATGGTATTGTTTATTTTTATTTGATCCACAAATTCCACTCTTTCGATTCTGCAATTTACGGATGCTGTGAGCATTATTGGCGGTCCAAAACCATAAATCTCTCTTAAGTTATTTGAATCAACCCTGAAGGTGTTGTTGTTGTGATTGTCTCAAAACTATCATCATCTTCTTCATCTATCTTCATGTTCTTCCAAAACTCAAGAACATTTACAAAAGATATCGTTTTCTAGGCGATTGTTGAGTGCCTTTTCTAAACCAGGTATTCTCTTGATTCTTCGTCCTATGTTGATGGACAACTTAGTCAATCCACAATCGAAACATAAGCGGCAGCGCTTTGGTGGTTCCAATTTGAACATGGTGCGCCATTGATCTACTTCTCGAGAAAGATATGTTGAGATTAATACTTTGAGACGAAAGGATTAGGAGATTTCGTTCACACGGTGATAAGACATAGAAAAGATATTGATCAGATGAATCTTGATGTAAATGTATAAGCTAGTTAGTTGAATGTCAGAAAAACCATCGCTTCTCATTACTGTGCAATAAACCACGATTTGAATTGGGTTTTGTGAGATTCCGACACGTGGCCCATCAACTAACTTCATGACTTTTGTAACCGTCCGATCCACTAACTATGGTCATAAAGATCATTTTGGCGCGAATTAAGATTAACCATTAAAATGATTTGACCAGTAGACTTTCTTGATGGCGATGTACTTCTTCAGTAGATTGATTTCTCAGTAAGTCTGAGATAATTGAACGACTTTAGCGAGGCTAGCGACAAGGAGATCCTCAATGAGTTCTTGACATGAGCTTCAAGCAGGCTAGCGACTCGACAATCTTCCAATCAAGACAAAAATTAATTTCCATAGCAACTTCATTTGTTCAAATGTCCAAATTATGTCCTTAACTTGACTTTTGATTGGAACAGTCACTGTTGAGCATCAAATAAGCTGCAAAACAAAATCAATGATTTTTGGGTACCCATATCTGTTTGGGTCCTTGATTGTTAGTGGCAAGTATGATTCTTGGTAGGTTTCCATAAGGTCTCCTTTTGAAAGTATCATACTTGGATTCATATGTGTACTCTACACTTCCATAGAATTTGTTGATAGGTTGTGTAGTAGTTACATGTGTTCTCTGGCTTTTTGGTCTGTAAATCTTCTTTGAATGATTTTGCTTGATAGAAGTAGATGCATAATCATTATAGTGCTGTTGGTTGTATACAGCTCTATATTGAGGAGTCTGCTGAGGTCTCTGCTGAGGATTTGTATAAGACCTCTGCTGAGTCCTCTGCTGAATCCTAGCATTATGATTATACTTCTTATTTCTAGCAAATGGAGCAGGAATATTCCAGTCTTCATCAGTAGGAAATAATCTACCTTTCCCCCTATGATAAGTATCCCTAGAATGATCACCATTTCTGGATTTTGGATACTTGTTCTTGGAATATTTCTGACCATTCCTTTGTGGTCCAGCAGACTTGGTAGTAGATCTGCTATCAGCAGGTCTAGAAGATACAACATTTTTCTTTTTGGATTTATTTCTTTTACGGATCTTTGTATTCTTCTTTGACTTGTGATTGGGCCTCTTGGAAATCTTCTCGAGTGGACTTCTTTGCTTGACAACCCTTTTGGAATTGGATTTTGTGCGGTATAAACTTAGGACCAATCTGGTACTAGTTCGATACCCCTTCTTTGGATCCATCCTCTTGGATTGTTGAGTTTCAAATCCTAGGCACTGTTCTATCTCCATATGGCTTGCGATTTGAATGCAATGAAAGAAGAAGATGGTTTGATTCAATTTGCTCTCGATGATTTAGTAGACTTGTCTTTGATTCTTTTCAATCATCTTTTCTTTTCCTTTGAGATTATTCAATTGACTTTCAACCTTTCATTTTACGATTGTAAAGCCTCGCTTGCTTGCCTTCACAACCTCATATTGAGATTGTATTTTCCTTAGTTCATTAAGAATGGCATCCAAGGTTTCTTCATTATCGGCAATTCTAGGAGTTGAACCACAGGTGGATTGTAATCATTATCGGTGGGCGTATTGTGAAGTAGAATTAGGTACCTCTTCTGTTTCATCATTATTTCTTTGAGAGAGTGTGGTTTTAATTTAGTGACACTATTCTCTTGTTGCTTTATTTTATCTTCAATGAATCGACTACTAGTATCAATTCCTTTTGCTTTCATCATCGAGAGATCACTTAATGAAGGAAATCCTTTGGATTGATCATCATATGTGTTGAGGTTGATTTGCACATCATCATTGAATTGAGGTTCTGGATTTGTGTGAGAACTTGTAGTACTGAACCTCTCATGTATTTGATCCTAAAAGACAGATGCAATGTTTTGTAGATATTCAGTCACTAGATAGTTAAGCCAACTTCTAATTCTAGATGTATCCATGATCGATGCAAACTTTTGAAAGTGATGTTTTTGAAAGAATTTTAAAAAGACTTTACTGAAAGCACAACAAACTGGATAACTTCAGAACAGAAGCTCTGCTCCGATACCAATTGTTGGTCCCTTGGAAAGGCTTGGATAAGTTTAGAGGGGGTGAATAAACTTATCACTAAAAACACGGAGTTAAAACAAACTCAGTAAGTTTGATTGAGGTTATCGATGTCTCGATGAAGCTAGCGATGATTCGATAAGTCTTGATGTCTTAGTAGCCTACTGACTCAAGTTTACTGAATATGTTGCAGCTGAAATATAAGAGTATAAGCCTTTTAAATATGTTGTGCTTGTGTTAAACCAAGTATTGAATACTCGATAGTGACTTGTGTGTATGTGAGTCAAGTATGAAGGAGTGAATATGATAAAGATTAAAATGCACTAAGTAAATAAGACACAGAATTTTTATAGTGGTTCCAGGTGGTGTAATCCTGTCAGTCCACTCTTCTCCTGTGGTGTTGGAGGAAATTCACTAGAGATCTTTGATGTAGCTGTTACAAAGATTCCTAAGTTGTTTGTCCTTCACCAATGACTATGGCTTCACAAACTACAAGAAACTTGAATAAGGTGGTATTGCTCCTCCAAGCTTCTCCACTGGTCCTTCAAGGGTAGAATTGCCTCTTCACCAGCTCCACCACAAACACAGTCCTTCACACTCCAAAGTGCTTCACTGCTCTAGCAGCAGATTGTAAAAACAAGATTTGAATCAACTAAGTGATTCTGTCTTCAGCAGCTTGATCAGTAGGGATGATCAGCAGCCTCAGGAACTTCAAGTGATTGACTTGATGTAACTTGATAGCTTATGTCTTGTTACACTTGAAGTTAATTCTAGATCTTGCAATTTCGGCCCATTGAGTATTGTTCTTGATTTAAGTTATTGAGGGTATGCAACACTCTGTAAATTTCTTGATCTTTCTGTTGAAGAGCTTTCTTTTAATTTAATCTTCAAGGATTTTCCTTTATGTATTTTTCTATTTTATTTCTTCTTATTCTCTCTTTTTATAATCTGATCAGGAGTCTTATATTTATAGTCTCCAGTCCTTGAAAATAGCCGTTGTTTTTGTCCTTTTTGGCTTCTGATGGATGACAATGAATCACAATGCGACTTTGTCGATCTGCTTTTTTCTCGACTTTCCAGTACATTCCATTTGACTTCACGAATCTCTCCAGCGTCTCTTTAATCTCAGCCATTCATCTCAAAAAGTAATTAAATGGCTCTTTCCATCGAATCTTGATCAGATAATGTATCTGTACTATCAGCAGAGTGTTTTACGAGGTCTGCTGAGGTCAGATTAATTTGTCTCCATTAATATATGATAAATCACATATTAATCTTTTATATCTAACTTTATTTGATTAAGTTAGATAACACCATTTCATCTTATAACTAAGTTCCAGTTCTTCAATCAACTTTTAGGAACTCAGACCTTCATCCACAGGTATATATGATCAATTTAGGTCACCACAAACTTGCCTAAATTTAAATCACATATCCTTATCCTTAGTTACTAAGTTTGGATCCTTAGCCTTCAATAACTAAGTTTGAAACCTTAGCCTTCAATAACTAAGTTTGAAACCTTAGCCTTCAATTCTCAAGCATCTGCCGGTCCCTTCCGAAGTCTCGACCTCTCGGTGAGTCTGCTTTGTTAAGTCTGCTGACCCAGACAGCCTACTGACCTATGAAGTCTACTGACTCTACTCAGTGGACTTCCAGTATAGTGCTTGTTTGATCAAACCTATACAAGGATCAAACTCTAGTAAATCCTATACATCATATCTAGATATCTTTTTGCCTTTGCATACTATAACAGCTAGTAAGACACTCATCACCAAAACCTGAGGATTGTTAAAAGGATGTACAACAATTCTTCATAAAATTCTTTTTATTAAACATTTGTCCAACAAGCTACTATTTATTCTTTCGATGGATCATGTAAGCCATAAGGCACCGGTACTTTCATTTATACTTTGTTTCAACTTGTGAATGTGTTTAATGTTTCACCTTTTGGTATTACTCGGTTTTGCTATCTCTTTTCATTCTGGTATAATTCCCCATTTTCCCCGAGATGTTTCCGTGTTTGTTAAGTCGTGCAGGTATCTTTTTAGCGGTTTTGTCGAGCTACATTGTATGTTACGAGTTCTAAGTGTCACTACGTAGGCTCCGGCCTGACCGACGATTCGAGTATCTGTTAAAATCAGCTAAGTTCTTTCTCTATATCATATATTTGATAAGTTAGTTGTTTCACCTGAGATCTACTTTTCACGAGCCATAGTTAATGACGAGCTAATTTATAAAGTTATACCCCTTTTCGACGAGTGATTTTTGATTTTCTTATAAGTCATGTGCTTAGTGCTACGTATATATCTTGAGATTTATGATAGTTTGTATTTAGATCTGAAGTATGATATACTGTGAATATCTAAGGTTTGAATGTGATAAGTAACACGTGACTTAATGTCAAATGAAAAAGTTGAACAATATGAAGTAATTTGGGTGTGTCGAAAGCTAGTCGATGATTTGAGTGCGATAGGGTATACCACGTATGTCTTATACCACTATGATGACTAAAAGCTCACGACAGTCAGAAAAAACTGCCTTATGATTTGAGTAAGGTAGGGTATATCTCGAATATCCTATTCTACTATGACAGGGCAATAGCTCATTCTGATGTGTGTTTAAAGTGCAATAGTTAAATCAACTAGTGGATTGGTATAAAATGAATGAAAGACTAAGTTATCATCTATCTTATCCCTAGTAGAAACTGATAGATATGTTGTAGGGATTATCCTCTGAGTATCTCAGAAAGGCCCTGGATATAATCGATCATCCTTCTCGGGGTATGTCACGTTTGTAGGGTACATCTTATGAGTGTCATTTATTACTAGTCTATGAGGGGGTATTAGCTAGTTTTGCTTCGAGTTTCTCAAGTTTGGATTTAGTGGAAGTTTTCTATGGCTTTGCACACACACAAGGGTGAACCTCTAAGTTATTGAGTGTATGTTTGCTGAGATGTCTGTTTTGTCTCGACCCTTGGTTTTAGTTTTTTTTGCTCGGGACGAGCAAAAGCTTAAGTGTGGGGGAGTTGTTAAGGGTGAATTTATACGATTTATAACGCTATATTCTATGATATTTTCCCTAATATTCGTATAAAATTGCATAACAAATGAGTGTTTAACGGAAGTATTGAGTAAATGAGGTTTTTAACGAGTTAATCGCAAAATTGGTTGATTTTGGTGTTTTAATTGTGATTTTATGTTTAATTGGACATTATTACATTTTGCGATGTTTTTATGTGTTATAGATACATGTTTGAGGCTCAAAAGATGATCAAAAGTTGATTAAGTTCGAAGCTAATTGATGATAAAAGAGATAATGAAGGAATGGGATAGGAAAAAAGAGAGATAAAGTTGAAGAAATCAAAATTTGATCCAGCTGGACTGGCGTCCAAGTCCCGTCCAGAGTGGACGGGCGTTTGATTGAGTGAACGGGCGTCCGGAGGTGCGATTTTGATACAGAGAGTTTGGACGCTGAGTGGACGAGCGTCTGAAGCAGTCCAAGGCATCCTGGACGGGCGTCCAGCAAGTCTGGACGGGCGTCCTTCGACCGACTTTGGCAAACCGACTCAAGACTCTATAAATAGCAGCTGTTTTCTCCACATATGAGATACCAATTACACATTACTCGAAACCCTAAACCTAGGGGCGGCTTTAGGTTGCGTTTTTCCTTATTTTATTCAAGTTTTTATGCTCCAAATTATAGATTAAAAAGTAGGTAGTTTTATGTTAGATTTTTCTGCAATTTCAAGTTTCCAGAAGATGTTGAGAGGCTAAGCTTCATCAAACGAGCATTGTGAAGCCATCCTACACGTTTTGATTCCGTTTCTGCGATTATATTGTGAGTTTTTATCTTAAGTTGTTTCCTTTATCATTGTTTATATTGTTTAATTGCAATTGCATCGAAGGATTTGCATGTTATGATTGTTTTATTTTGATGAAAATCTCTATAAACCTTAGATCACCATGATAAGGAATAGTTGTTTAATCTATCATAACGAGAGTTAATAGGTTAGATTGCTAGGTTAAAGTTTACACCTTGCTTCGTAAAATCGTTAATCTTAGATCGAAAGATATAGATTAATAGGTGAATTACCTAAGAAATTAGGGTTCATGCTTTAGGCGAGGTGAAACCACAACTTGGTTAGAAAGCATAATATAATCGAGATAGGAATTGATACTTGTTAGGATAGGTGGATCAATCATTTCGTTTGCTCGTTAAAACTTGAATTTAATCCCGTGAAACTTGAATTGTCTAGATTAGTTATTTTTACTTCATATTAGTTTTAATTTAATAGTTCGCAACCCGTATCTTTCACGGCTTTAGATCTTGTCTTCTCGTCGATTTTACGTTTTAGTTACATTTATTTTCAGTTTCGTTTAGGTTTATCCATTTGTTTAGATTAGTTTTTCGTGACATAATTTAGTTAGACAAAAACTAGGGTTAGCAATCGCCAGTTCCCCGTAAGATCGACCCGGTATCAACCTCTATACTACGATCCTTATACTTGAGGGAAACCGGATTTAAAAATATTTATTACTTGTTTGCTGTGTTAGATAAATCCGTGACAAAGTTCCACCCCCCAAATCTACCTTTTCGCTGTTATTAAGAAAATGACCTCGAAACTGACAATGAAAAATATCAAACGAGATTATCAAAATAAAAAGGAAGAACAAAGAAAAACGAATGGTGAAAAAATAACGATGTACTACCTGCGTCCTGAAATATAAGTCCATTTTGACTTTTCACACATCTTAGGAACTTGGTTAAATCGTTTATGTGTCATTAATTTTAATGAAAAAAATCTAAAATAACCTTGAACCATCGGTAATGCAATAGTTGTAAGGTATGGAAAAATTGGTGAATATATGATAAATGAGGGGTAAAGAAGAAAAACATAATAAACGCTTAATTGATATTCTAAATGGACGTATTTATCTTTTGTGATGAAGGAAGTATTAAAGCATAGATCAAAAGATAAATTTATTTTTGTATTGGAGTAGGGGAGAAAATGTATGGATTCTAGTGGAATAAAAATTTGTCATTTTTTCCATAAAAAAATTCCGCCGGAGTAAGTGCTTACAACATTTTTTTTTATATTGTCCACTTTCTTTTAAATACACGGTGGAAGCGCATAGTGACACGATAGTTTTATTATTGTTTCACACGGTAAAGAGAGACATACCACAAACACAGATTTTGCACTGTAAATTTCCACTATTTCACTCGTATCTCCTTTCTTCAAACCGTTCTCATCTCCGTTGAACGACCTGACCTGGCCAAGATTATTCTTGCAATTCTATTGACAATTTCTTTCCCACACGACTTTTATCATTTTTTCTTGTTTGAAACATTCTACGCCTAGCAATGGAGAAACATTCATTCCCCTTTGTTTTCTCATGCCGGCAAGATGTTTGTTGTTTAACACACATTTTTTTTAACAAGAGGAAAAATAGAAAGATCCTGACACATTACAACTAAAAGAAAATCATTCATTTTGTGAAACACATCATCTATCAGATTTTCTTTGTGAAAAAAAAAAACACGTGTCGTGACAGCAGGGGAGGGGGGTAAGGTGCTGGAAAAATTTACACAAGTAAAGAATGAACTAAGTGAATGAAACTCCAAGACACGCAATTAACGTTGTCTTTTAAGAGATGTTTTGCTCCTATAAAGTCGCTTTGGGTTCACACGAAAATCTCTCTCAGGATACACTTGAGATGTTTGATTCAAACATTGACTTGTTTGATGATGCTTTCAAAACTTAGGAATGATTTCATTTGCATGATGGTGCCTTTCATAGGTCAGAGTTACCCCATACACGAAGTGAGATACTATTACGCTAAAGTGTAAATTAAGGTCATCCCTGTTCCACCAAAAACTACAACTCTTGGCTTCGTGAGGTGCATCTCTTCGTATGTTCATGAATTAGAATTGCATCACTTCAGTGATGCATGTATCTTAAATGCACAGATACATCAATTCGAATTTCATAGGAGCTGGAGGTGTTTAGCTTTTGAGGGCGTTGATGAAAAGTGTGTCGTGGTCATTTGTGGTGATTTTTTTTTATTTAGTAACTATCACTACATTGAAAGTTAAACGGACACAATCCCATGACAATTTATTATCATAGTATGTTACCAGTTGTAAAGTAATGCTGAGAAATACATCAAATTCATGAGATCTGCCATTTCATTTGCAGATCATTACACACAAAAAGAGATACAAATGCTACTTTATTACATATTAAAACATAAAAAGAAAAAAGCCAAAATTTACCATTGCGATAGTTAATGGGCCTCTAATTCTTTTTGCCCCTTAATGCCCTCAGCACTACTCACCCGCACCCATTATATTAATCGTCTATCTCATATTCCCCGTCTTCATCTCCCACTTGATTTCCCTGATAATATTCTTCGTCTATCTCATATTCTCCGTCTTCATCTCCCACTTTAATTCCATGCATGTATAAATTGTTTTGGTCTGTCTCTGTCTGCATCTCCGTGCCCATCTCTGTTCCCGTCCCCGTATTCGTCTCCGTTCCTGACTCTGTCTCTGTCTCCATCTCCGTTCCCTTGTGTTCTTCGTCTATCTCATATTCTGTATATTCCTGTCCTTTTTCTGCTTCCAAAACCCCTTCCTCGCCTTCAGACGGAGGGCCAGGGTAAGAGTATGTGCAACACTTATAATCTGTGTTACATTTGCTGCAACCATCTATTTTTAAGCATCTTTCCTTTGGATAGTGTTTTATATCACATGGATTCTTGTGACACTGATGAGGGTGTTCTTGTGGCAAAAACCTGAATATTAATGGTGAAGTACTACTGGTAAAGGCTGGTTTCTCACCTAGCTTTCTTCTGTCCTTGTTTTCAATTTCACGTGGTGAACCTTCGGCTGCTCCCACTGTCATCGATGTTGCTGCCTTTGTCGTTGCCACCATTGCCATTGTTGTCGTCGATGCCGCCGCCAATAGGAGGGCAACTATAGTAATTAATTAGTTTTGATTTCTTTCATATATTTAATTTTAGAACATTTTTATTGATCACGCTAGGTTGAATTATAAGTTAGTAATTAATTAATTATGATTGCATTCATATAATATAAAAAGAAGAACGGATTCACTACAATTCATTTTACGGTGCTGTGAAAGATATGTAATAAATGCATATCATCCGGAAATATATATTAAAAAAGAACAGAACCAACTATAAATACACAATATTTGCAAGGATTACAGATTACTAAGAAAAAAATTTCAATCTCATTGGATTCCTATTTATACCATGATTTATCAATTGCAAAAGCGAAGAATAGTGTACTACTTCTCCGTCCAAAATTTAAGTCAGTCCGCCTTTTTTTATCTGTCCTAGAATATAAGTTATTCTATACTCCCTCCGTTTTTTTTTTCCAACTATCGCAAAGAGAAGCATCACACAGATTAATAAAGTAATTAATATGTCAAATATATAATATTGAAAATGTATTTTTTATTGGACATATGAATACTTTGTTGGTAAAAAAGCTTTTAGTATTGGAAATGTATTTTTTAATTGGAGATGTAAATACTTTATTGGTAAATGAGGAAAAAAATAATAAATGATGAATTGGAAATGTAAAATGACAGATAAAAAAAACCGAGCAAATTCTGAGATGTTACAGATAAAAAAAATAGTTTTTTGTCCACAAGGACATATTAATAAATAAATCGGGATTCAAGTACATAGATGATTAATTAGGACAAACTTTAAGTAAACTTACCAAACTACCCTTTTCTAATTTAACCTAATTAATTCATATTCACCCTAATAGACAAAAAAAGTCGCCGCCTCTTCCTCTCCCCTCGAGATCTTTGTCTCTTCTTCCTCCTCCTTCCATGTTGTAAATCATGCCCCAAATAGCGATTTTCATTTTGAGAAGAAAAAAATTCACAATGAGCGAGGGGAGAACTCAAGCCTTTGGGGTTGTGGATTAGAGTTTGACAAAATGATTTAGGATTTAAGACGTGGAGTAGAGACTTGGGGGCGGCTTTTAGAAGTGCATTTCGGTGATAAGGAGTCATTGGGTGGCGCATTTCACGAGAGGCGGCAAAGATGGCGGATAAAATTTTGGGGAAGAAGGTGGCGCGACCGTGAGAAGAAACCAGGAGATGATCGTTATTCATAATCAAATAGTAACATGGATGAATGTTCTCGCTGTGTGAATATTGCATCTGCTTTGTGAATGTTACTTGATGAATGTTACTTTCTGCTGTGAATGGTATTTGATGACTCATGAATTCATGAATGTTCTTGCATCTGGATGAATGTTACTTGCTGATTCATTAATGTTACTTGATGATTGATGATTCATGAATGTTCTTTCATCTGGATGAATGTTACTGTGAATGTTACTTGATGATTCATGAATGTTCTTGCATCTGGATGAATGTTGCTGTGGGTTAGAGTTAACAATGGGTATTTTTGTCCAAAAGATTTGTTTTTGTCCTTTATAATCTTTGAAAATGGAAAATGTCCTTCCAGACTCATTTCTGTTAATTCTTGTCCTTATGGCCCCTTCCTCCTAAAAAAAATGGAGGAAGTATTACAATTGAAACATTTATTGCTTTTTTCTCTACCTTACCCCTTATTTATTAACAATCAAACTACTTTTAAATATTTTATAACCATTTTATTAATGGAAATCAATGGATATTTTAGTCATTTCTTCTTAAAATTTATGTAATTCAACAACTTTTTTATCTACCTGAAACCACCCAAAATTATTTATATTTTAGGAGAGAGGAAGTAGATCAAGATTCCTAAAAAGAAACATAAAAAAAAATATATGTATGTGGAAGGCATACCAAGCATGGTATGCTTAAAAAAATAATAAAAATACCAAGCATGGTAAGATTGGAGTGAATGAAGTAGTTAAGCTTAGTCATCCCCTTAATTAATTTCCTTCTCCCTCTTGAAACTTGGTGAAAATAATAAATGGTTCTCTACAGATGAATAATCTTAATAAAGGATGCAATTTATAATGCAATTTCATGCTGCCATGACATCACTTTGAGGCAATTGGCTGTTCTTTTATGCAAAGTTATTTTCTCAATTTAGTACTCCCAAAATAATTGTTCCAGTCGGTAAAACCGTTTGTTCTATTTTATGTAAGACAGATACATTTTCAATGCATCATTTATTGTATATTTTTCCTATATATATCCTTATTTTTTGATAAGTGAGAGAATAAAAATAATATTGCATTAATTATAGTGTAGGGATTTATTACTTATCTTGGTATTCAAATTAAAATATTAACTCGCATCCTTAATATACGTGTTTTTGTCAACTGCATCGATATTTTTGAAATGAAGGGAGTATAAAGAAAAATTTTAGTCCAAAAGCTATATGGACACAAAACAAATCACGCATTCCATCAATTTTTAATTAAATTCTTTTCTGGAACACTTATAGAAAATATGGAGAAAGAATTACAATTTTTAGAAAGCTTAAAAATTACAATTGTTTCAATAATTCAGTGGGAGAGAAAAGATATATACTAAGTTTTCTATTTTATAAAAATAAAAGAGTAAAATGCTTTAATGAAATCTTAAATTGTCCTTAATCCTACAAAAATATTAGACAAATGTGAAAATTGACAATATAGAGATAGAAATAAACAATTGGTCAAGTGAACTTTTTGTGGAAAAAAAAGACAAATTTCTATTCTACTAAATTTTACAACCTCTCCTACTCAATTACAAAAAAATAAATAAATCTTTCGATTTAAGCGTCAAAATAATGTTTTTCTTTACTTTTTTTTTTCTTTTTTCGTCATTTATATTTTGACATCCCATTTGATAGTTTTTATGTCTTTTTTTAGGTAAATTTTGTCAAATAAACAGCGAAACATTGGAATAGTGGAACGGTGAATTTGGGACAACGAACATTGGATTCATATTTACCATCATTTTTTATCCTTTATTCTCACTCCAATGAAAATATTTCACTGGATTAAATGTCAAATAATAACTCCATAATTTCATTTTTCATATTTTCCTTTGAAAACAATTGGCCTCAAGCAGTTAAACACAATTAAATTCATTTTACTTAAATATAAAAATTGTTCATAAGTTATTAATCAAAAATAATAATCAAAATTACAGTAGAGATACTTATTCATCTTTTCCACCTATTTTCTTTCGTCGGACCGTTTTTGTGTCCTTCCTCGTCCTTTTCATTAATTCCTGTCATGAACCCACTAGACCTTTTTTCGGCAAAAAATATTCTTGCAATTCTATTGACAATTTCATTCCCACAGAACTTTTACCCTTTCTTCTTGTTGGAAACATTCTACACCTAGCTATGGAGAAACATTCCTTCGTCTTTCTTTTCTCATGCCGGCGAGGTCTTTGTTGTTTAACACGCTTATTTTTAACGACAAAAGCTTATTTTATTAGTTAAAAATAGAAAGATCCAGAGACATAACAACTAAAACAAATTTCCCATATCATTTATGTCTTGAACCAGGGACGGACCCAGCATGGTGAGGGTTGGAGCCATGGCCCCCACTCGAATTTCGGTGCGAAATTACTAGTATACCCCTCAAATAATATTAACAATGTGTATGTATATTATTTCGAATAAGTTTGACCAAACTATCCTTTTAGCTAAGTTGGTAAAATGCATAATTATCTACATTAAGGCTATGAGTTCAAATCTTGGTTTTTTCACTTTTAATCCCTTTTTTTGTTTGATTTTCTCATTTCTAGTGTTTGTAATTTGTGTTTTATTTTCTCTTTTTGCTAGTGTTTGTAATTTATGATTTTCCTTTTCTTATTAACTTTTGTGAATTTTACAAGAAAATGTTTTGCTACCACATTTTAGTGAGATTTCGACCACCACTGAAATAAAATCCTGGATCCGCCACTGTTGTGAACCACCTCACCGATTAGAAGTATTTTTCATAAAACAAATTCACGTGTGGTGAGAGCAGGGGAGGAGGGGCAAGGCGGTGGAAGGCCGTGCCCAAAAAAATAGGTGGAAAAAATTGTGCTCGAGGGGCCGGGTGGGGATGGGGAATTATGTGGGAGGGGGGCTGCTTGTTAAATTTTTATTGCAGCTAACAAGAAGCAAGCATGAACCAATCCAAGTTACATCAATTCAAATACATATGCCGTATACGGAAGAGAACTAAACTAATCAAAGCATCACCAAACTAAAGCAAGTCACCACCCAAACTAAACAACTAACAACTCGTGACTTCAAGAGGCTTAGATCTTTAATCCTCACAATTAAGAGCACTCTCGATCAATCTATTAGAGATCCATTGGAAGGAATATCGCTGAATATCGTTATAGGTGTTTTCAAGAGACTCTAAGACCGAATTAAACACCACGTTATTCCTTTGGAGCCATAGAGTCCAAAACACCTTTTTTCTTATTGAATCCCAAATTTTGAGCACATATTCGCAGCAAGATTGATCGGGTTGGAAAGAGCAGAAAGTATGCTAGCTCGTTGGACATGGACAACTGTGAAGGCACCATCCAATTACTTTGTTCCAATTTTGTTGCGCGAAAGGACATAACAGAAAATTGTGCAAAGAGTCTTCGATCACTAAGCCACAAACGAGGAAATTCTCATCAGAAATAAGTACCTTTCTTTTATCAAGATTATGACATGTTGGTAATCTATCAATGCTTATATTCCAACAATGTCCCATCTAAAAATCATGCGAGTGGTTGTTGAGCATCCACGAACTATGAGAATGACCTCTTTTAGAGCCACAACCGAGAACTTGCCTTTCTTGCTAAGTGTCCGTATTGGATTATCAAATGAATCTGTGCAAAAAGAACATGAGGAAAACAAGCTTAAAAGATCAATAAATACCTCATATTCCCTCCCCCTTAGACCTCCTCTTCATTCCCAACACCAAGACCATTCTCCCACACTAAAATAACCTTTACTACTAATCGAACCCTCTTTTCCAACAGCAAACCTAAAGAGTCGAGGAAAGATTTAACGAATATGCCATTCACTACCCAAAAATTAGGCCAAAACCTCACTAACTTACCATCACCAATCCTTCATTTTAGAGAAGACAAAATATTAATACCACTATCTTCAAGTCTATGCGCATTGTTGATGATCCCATGCCAATGTTTTCCTTTCTTCGCATTCTTTCCACCAATGACTTTTCTCTATAAAGAAATCTCCTTAACCGAAAATCGCCACTACCACTTACCTAAAGAGCCACATTTTGACTTTTCTGATCCCCGACTCTTAGCCCTCCAATATTGTTGTGCTTAACAATATTGGACCAATGAACTAAAGTATGTTGTCTCTCATCCCAACCCCCTCCCAAAAAAGCGAGATCTCAGTTTTCCCAAAGTGTGAATCACTAAAATAGGTAAATGAAAGCAAGAGATCTTATATTTTATATTTTTTGTTCGTTCTTGAATTTTTCTCTTTACTTATTTTTGGTACTTTTTATTCATTTTATATATTTTTTATTTTGACAATATTGTCTATTTTCTATTTTTTAACTGCAAATTTTCTGCCCAGCAACAACAAGATGTTGGGAGGAACCGTCTGTTTCTTTATTTTTATTCATATTGTTGTAACGGATCGATCAAAGAGTGATGATTGTGAGTAAAGATAAGAATTCAACAATCACAACAAGTAAATAATACACAAACCAGAAAAACACAGATTTAACGTGGTTTCCGGCTACATGCCGACTACTCCATGGACAAACGAGGATTATTTTATTGCCACAAAAAGTTACAATTTACATACATTACAGATGGGATTTATAGGGCTTGGAAACCCAACCCTAACCGCCTTAATAGCTAACCCAGTAAATGAGTGAAATACCCCAGAAGTAACCTTCACCAAAATGGGAAACCATACAAATGTGTTCCCCAAGTAATGTTGAGAACTAACTCAGCAACCTCAGTAGACCGATCAACTCTGCTAACTTTCTTTAGCTGAACACCAGACTCAACAACAGCTTCATGCTCTGCTAACCAGACCATAATGTTCACACATGCTCAACTGAGTATCACAATCAGCTTACCAGACTCATCAACATAGTTTAAGTCACCATTACAAATCTCCACCTTGACTTGAACTTCATGCAGGCTGACCAGATGCACAACCAAGAGCCATATTTCCTCTTTGTCTTCAGATTTGAATATCTCAGCAGAACCCCCCACTTCAGCCACTACTAGAATTTCCCGGTTTTGTGATGAAAATTTGTGATGAAAATTGTCCGTCACAAATTTGCCACACCAGTGCTACGAATTAGTGACGAAACACAAAATAAATAGTTTTCCAGTCAATTACGACAACTTTGTGACGAAATATGTACATAAGAAAACGTACATAACTATTTTGTCACAAATCCTAGCGCCAGATTCCGGAGCCATAATTTGTGACAATTTTGCGGCAAACTAGTTTGGCTGCAAAACTCCACTGTAGCTAATTCGATGCTAAACGATAAATTTGTCAACATCGGATATTTGTCACGATTTTTCGAAAACATTGCTACGAATTGGTGACAAAACTTAAAAAAAGTATCTACATGAAAACTTGCGACGACATTGCGATAAATAATGCATATGAAACATCCTACGCCATTTTTGTGAAGAACCAACAACAAATTTGGTTGGTGCACAATTTTCTATAGCAAATTCGTTGCTACTTTATGAATCTGTCCACATCAATATACCTAAAAATGGCTGACGAACCATTACAACAAAGCAACAAAAATATTTCGTTACTCATTAGTCATAAATTTTGGATGTATTAGTGCCAAAATGTAAATAAGTTACAATATTTTTTTCAAGCACATTACATACGTTCAGAATTCAAAATCGAATAAAAACTAGGGCCAAATAACACAAAATGATTTAAAATAGAAAAAATGGAACACTATCATCTTTCATTATTTATTTCGAAAAAAATTCAAAATGAGGATAAACATAACATCAGTTTAAGATTTAAAAAAAGACGAAGACATGTTTACTGCTTGCGATGTATACGGTTCGGTATGGTTAATGGCCATAACCAAAACCGAGCCGAATTTATTGTTAATAAAAAATTGAATTCGAACCGTTTTTGAAAGGTAATCAAACCGAAATATTCGGTTCAATTCAGTCGGTTAACCTAAAAAATCCAAATAAATGGTCCAATATATAAAAGTTTGGATATATTCGGTTCGGTTAATTTATATCACTAACCGTAACCGAACTGTAAGTTTTAGTTCCTTCAAAATACGAACCGAAACCGGACCATGGGTGATCATTAATCGAACCATACTCGCTATATACCCGCTAAAAAAGCAACAAAACGATGTCGTTTTGCGTTGTATGATCTTTTTTTAAAAATTTATTTGTTATATCCTGTCGATTATTCTACAATAAAATACAATTCTATTTATTTTCTTTTTCAGCTTTTCTGTCCTTAAAATTTCATGATTCTGTCATCAAAAAAGGGAAAAAATTATATTGATGATTCCTTTTTTTTCTCGAGGGAAAAATTTCACGATTCAATTCACCTGAGATCCCCTTTTCCTCTCTCCTCACCAACCGGCGCCCTTTCCTGGGCGAGCAAAGCAGCAGACACTAGCAAGCAGATATATAGCCGATAGGCGTTTGGGTAGCTAGCAGACTAGCAAAGAATGAGCAAATGGACCACCGCCTACTACACACCACCTGCTCCGACCATGCCTTCTCCGCCGGAGGACTCGGGAGGCTTCACTTGAGTAAAGTGTTCCTTCTTTAAGACTTTAGATATCAGAATTTGGTTCAAAGCTATCAATTCTATTTGTGGATGTTGCTGAATTTTTGTGTATTACTTTACTGTATTAATGTATCTATCATCTGTGTATGACTTTGAGTTTAGTTTGTTGATGTGAGTAGTGTTCAGGAATAAGTTTAATTTTTACAAATTTTAGTGTTAATAAACTATTTTACATTGCATGATTTCTAGGATATAAATTTTGTGATGGCTATGGATATCAGAAAATATATGACTAAACATCGAAAACTACTTTACTCCTACATTACCTCAGCCCTTCCCGAGTCACGTTGATTTCTCATTCCTAGAGCGCTATGAGGCATGATTCGTTAACTTTGGGATTTTTTTTTCCTATGATTATTTAACTCAGCCGAGTGTCACTCTTCTCTATCAATTGTTATTTGTTTGCTTGTTGGGTGACTGAAGAATTAAGTTATCCGGTTGCTTACTAAACCATTTCTTTAGCTTTTTCAGTTTAGTAAAAAAATAATTATTTTCTGCTTTTTTCTTCCTTTATTCTTCTTGATCACGTGTTTCAATTCTCTAGTGCTTAATTTTGTTGGTTTTTCTTGGCAAATTGTTGGAAATGTTTGTGTTGAGTCTTCTATTTATCCGTAGTGACACATGAATGGGGATTTTTCACTGATAGTGTTTGGGTAAGGAGTGATGAAAATTGGGTTAATTGCATCAATATTTGTTATAATTAAATCAAAATGGTTTTTATTTATATATTCCACCTGTATGCACAAGTTATTGTTTTAGCTTGGTTTCTTCATTTGTTTTCTTTGTTGTGTACGAGTTTTATGTATTAATAATTGTTATGCTAGTTGTTTTCACCATGAAATTCTGTTTACAATATCTAAAGACGAGCTCTCGACTTGCTATACAACATTTGTGTTGTTTCTAATGCAACCGACATAGTTAAAGCGTTTCATGAGATGCGATAAGTGACATTTTTTTGTCTGTTTATCTAGTTGAAAATACTCACTTTACATTTAGTTGTATTCTTAGAATAATCAAACGCTTAAAGGCTAGTTGTCGTTTCACTATATATGCATTTGAGACTTTGTTTTGGGTGAAGATTTGTCTTTGAAAATTACAATTCTAGTAGAGAATTTGCTATTGATTTGTCATAGTATGCTTTTGACTCTCAGTCTCAGTTGCAAGTACTTGATTTAAACTGCATTTGTGCACCTGCTGAATTTGAGCATTTGAAGAACTTTGATGCACTTGATCCTGCTGATACTAAGCCTACATTAACCTGCTATAGGGGGGACGGTGCACCGATGGAGTTCGTCAAGTTTTTCTTAGATAGTAATTTGAAAAAAAATTATTTAATTAGTGAATGCTTTATTCAACGTATTTTAGAAGCAATTGATTTGACTTCTAGTATGATTGAGAGGAAACATAAAAAAGAATAAGCACTATGTTACTTTGTTTCCTTATTTTTATCAATATTATCTTCACTTATGTTGCTGCTGCTATCTAAGAAAATACACACACGCACTCAATCAGATGTAGGGCTGCAAGTGAATTGTGATATTCTTGAGCTACTTGTACTCGACTTGAAAAGAAATTTGACTCGATTTGGTTTTTTCGAGTTCGAGCTCGAGTCGAGCTACTCGAATGATTAACCGAGCCGAGCTCGAAAAAAACTAAATCAGACGAATCGAGCTTATGACAAAATTAATATATTTGTCACAAAATTATGACAAAATTTAATATATTTTTGTCACAAATTATGACAAAATTTATCATATATTTATCGTTATTTTATGTAACAACTTTGACACAATATCCGGTAACAAACTCATTGCAAAGTGTCATTACGCTTTCGTCACAACGTATAAATGTTGTTGCAGATTCAACACAAAAAAACACGTTGCAATTGTGTCACAAAATTTAGATCGCGTCACAATTTTGTCACAAAAACTTAGCGACAAAGCTACTTTCGACGCAAAAATTTGCAACGGAGGGTTCCGTGGTGGAAATAGGGTTCGCCACAAATTCGTCACAAACCACCGTTACTGACGAATTTGTGACGAAAACCACTGTCACAAATCCGGGAAATTCTAGTAGTGAGCTGAGTATTCCCAGATTCAGATTAATAGCTTTGGATGTTCAGCAAGTCAAGACACAATTGAAACTTGCCCCTTGGAACTGGTTTAGTGAACATATCAACAGGATTAACATAAGTGATGATCTTTTAAACTTTGTCCCTCTTTTAATTCCTCAGAAAATGGTACCTAACATCAATGTGCTCGGTTCTGTCATGGTTAACCTGATCCTTAGCCAAACATGTTGCACTGAGACTGTCACAATACACCATGGCTTGATCTTGATGCAGACTCAGATCATTGACTTGCCCCTTTAACCAGATTGTCTCTTTTGCTGCTTCTATCAGTACTATATTTTCTGCTTCAGTAGTAGACAATGTCACTGTACCCTGTAAAGTTGCTGACGATGCTTGATTTTGTCATGTATAATTTCGGGTCAATTTAATCTAAGGATGATCGAATCAGGGATGATTTTAGACTGAGCCTGAGAGTCTCTCTCAGGTTGTCTACGTATCCTATAATTGTCCAGGAATCAAGTCACACGTAGTTCCTGGAAGTGTATATTTATAGGGAGTTCATTACCCTAACCCTAAACCACGTCAGTTTGGGTAAAATACAGTATTAGCCCTTTGGGCTTTTACCAGCTTATATGGGCTTTACCAACTTATGCAAGTAACCACATGGATAATGGGCATGTGTGTTTAGAGTGGACTTTGTCCGCACCCCAAGCTTTCCGACTTGCGGTATCGAGATGGGCCCATCGTCTCGGTTCTCTAATCATGTCGGTTTTCGATGTCTCAACCCGTAATTCAACCATTGGGTTATCAATTATTCTTGTTCAGGAGGACCCTCTCGTGACGCCACGTGGAGGTGCGAGATTTGTTAATAATACCATCCACAACGGAAGCGATTTAAGGATCTAGATCTATATATTACACGTAATAAAATAATTAGATCTACATCTACAAGGGGGTTGTAGACATACCTCTTGGATCTCAAAATCCAAGTAGAAGAACCACAAACAAAAGATGGTGTGAAGAGCACCACGATCTTCCGCACGTGTGATCCAAGCAACTCCCGGTGGAAGAAAATCCTCGTCTCGAATCCTTCCGATATGGTACCCGGAAAACCTCCAAGATTTTCCCTCTCTCACCCCTTGGCCTAAAATTTTCTTTCCTCTCTCTAAGAGATGAAAGTCGAAATTTGTAGTGTGTTTTAGGCTTGGGAGAACTCTCTTTATATAGGAGAGTAATCCATGTCCTCCAAGGATTTTATTTTGCAAATAAATAAATCCAATAAATAAAAGATAATCCCATAATATTCTAGAACAAATCTAGAATAATAATCATCTTTATTTCTTACCATAAAATATTTATCTAATAAATATTTTGTGCACATGTCTTATTAATCCACAAGAAAACTAATTTCTTGTTTCCTAAAACATGAGGGGGCCGAAAATTTCATCCTTCCTCCTAGGGTAACATTTCGGTAATGACACATACATTGGGCCAAGATTATGAAAAATGTCTTTTTCACATATTTAATTATTTAGCCCAACTAATTTAATAGTCCACTAAACAATTAATTCACATATCGTTTTAATTAAATTCTAATAAGAACTAAATTAATATTATCAGGATTCGACGTCCGAGAATAGCTATGCTATATTGGAGGCACGTCGGGGACCATGGACTAATAATCACCGACTCGATAAATCAAATAAATAATTATCTTATGAACGTAATAATTATATTCGATAAATCAATCACAGGAATATGCCACCATAATCCCGTGACTGCACTCCTCCGATTACGATATTATATTTATCTCCTCACGAGAATGATAATAAGCGTCCATTGATATAATCATTACATATGGATTAATCCTCCATAGACTGTTAATTCTAAATTGGGAAGTTACCATTAACCCTTTTTAGAACCTCTTATCCTTATTTACCATTAACCCCCTTGTGATCAATTAATTCATACAACTCACTGGTTGCTAATCAGTGTAATGTGAACTCGTACGATCGATCAGTTTCTAGGATTAACAAATAAGGGAACTGTCTATCTACTTCCATAAATGGAAGGAATGGATTCAGTATCTGTGATAACACAGACTACTCACTCAATCCAGTACAATGCCAAGATGGGGTAATTCAGATCACAGACTCAATGTAATCCTTAACCGTCAAGTCAAACCTCATACTGATTCAAGCAGTTGACTGTGATCACCTCAGGATTAAGATATATCCATAAATATGATCATTGATAGATTCGATAAGACTTCTCGATTAGGGAATTATATCGTGAACTCTAATCAAATCGGTCCAGCCCTATATGATATATCTATCATATATAAATGTCCCATTAGGTTCTCTTAACCGAATGTCCGGATAAAACAATCACACCTATTGTGTTATGGGCGCATTAATAGCACGTTAAAAGAGAGACCCGATACTCTCGATTAACTTCACTACGGGCTAATTGTATTTTAAGTACATCTTCACTAACTCAATCCTCCCGTGTATATCCCATACACTGAGTTACGTGATTACATAAATGATATACTTTAAGGTTTTCTGTAGTGTAAATACTATTGTCACATCGGTGAATATGAGAATAATAAATATGAATTATAATATCATTTCATTTATTAAATAAAACAATTACAAAATTGTCTTTCGGGCATTACACCTAACAATCTCCCACTTGCACGAAAGCATGTGATTAATTGTTTTAGAGCACACCCTATTATTTAAACTACAGCAAACTACATCTCCCGCTTGCTCTAAACCAATGGAGATCCATCCCATAACCATTTCAGATTCCAAAGTATACTCCGAGTATGCCGGCTTTAGTATAAGTCAGTGATTCGAGGAGCACCTATATCTGAATGTCATGAGTCTTAATGATCAGTTAGGTTGTCGGGTCGAGACGATTCGTAGAATGGAAATGTTGCCGGTCCTTCTAATCATTTGTTACTTTCCCAATATGCTTTTGACCTCTAGTGATTTCGGAAATCCTTATAAGCTACCCTTTCATCGTTTGCACAATGATGTGGTATCGGCTTCCAAATCTAGAATCGCTCCCAGATATGAAAAGGAAATCCGCAAGCTATCTCGCCTCCCTAGCCGCTACGAAAAGCCGTTAATTAACCAACTAGTTAAAGTTGAAATGGCGTTACTGGATTTCTCCAGTCAATAGCTTCAACACATGAGCTAAACACTGAGCCCGAGATCGACTTAACGATCATCCTTAATCTGTCTTAAAGTCAGAATCAGCATATCATACATATCCAAGTTCACACCTGAATATACTCGCATATTATGCCTCGTTCTCTCAAGATACTAAAAGACATGATAAACTTGCTTTGTTAACCGCCGAATCTAAGATTCGATCAATATTGACGTTCAATAACTTGACCATATCTTGTCACAAAGAGAATCCATCATATTTCTCTTTATCCGAAGATTTAGTGAGTCATCCCTGAGGCATAGGGTAGAAATTCCTCGTTGAATGTTGCATACACAGATGTATCATCCTAACCAATAAGATGGATGGAAAGCCAGTGATTGATTCTAGTGAATTTGACCGAATCAAACTCTTTAGAATGTTGTCCAAACTCTGTTGCAGAGAATTGTGGCATTGTCATATTCTAACTTCAGATAACACACCCCTGTTGTTGCAGTGTCATCCTTCTCAAACACTAATATATATTTATATATTCACTACTATACTAAAATTGATATCCTGTCAATAAAAGACCTATCAATATTCTGGTCAATTCCACATATTTTAGAAACATGTGACTTATAATGACAAAGAGGTTTCTTGTTATCCATAAAGGATATAAGCCTTGATAGTCATCCTGTCATAAGTTCATAAGTCACAGGGAATCACCCCTATTTTCTGATTTCGAACGAAATCATGCAATACTAAGTGGTAAGAGAGTCCAAGGTCCGATTAACTCTCTACTTCTTAGGAATCACCCCTAGACCACTAAGCTTTGCCTTCGAAAGATGAACTTTCCTAATCATTCTTCTCTTTTCCATGTAGATCCAATTACTCCCACTCTGGCCTGAGACACTCAGGTGGTTCTACAAGAGTATGAACAGCTCTGGAGTACCAAACTCCATTCACAGGGTTATGGCTTGTAAACCTCTATTATCAGAATCCTATACAGCTCACAAAAGAGCCATAGGTCATCAATCGATCCTGTAAACCATTAAGTCCTCGTAACCCGCAATGGGTAATGAAGAAACCATACTCCCACCGCATTTCGGGTGGATCGACTTTACGATCTAGTTCAAGAGTATTTTAGTGTCGCACCAACAACCAATGTTGGATGTGGTCCGATTTTAAACAGATTAGTAACTACCTTGAGTAAACGCGTTTTAAAGGTTTAAGGTTTTCTTGCTCATAGACTCTATCGAGAGAGGATGCAATGAAGATGATGATCCCTTCCCGATCTCAAGAATCGTATAATAAACCTTTTTCTCAATGCTACAAGATATATAACACTTGGTCACTGACCGAACGTGTGCGCGAAATTCCCAATCCTACCTTTAAGCACCGTGTGCTAAATGCTTATATTTATGGAAGTGGGGTGATCCGAATCCACACCTTATCCGTAAATTCCAAAGTATATTCTAGGTAGACTTCTCTGTCTTACACTTTAATGTAAACCAAATTTTTGCTTCTAATATCTTTATTGAGTTAAGCAGTGTATTGTAGCACATCTACAACTATGTAAAACAATTCAACGGATTCTCCCTTAGTGAAAGCATTTCACTATGAGGCAGGCCGAGCATCAGTCCCTAGGACTATGTGAAGGCCCATTTCTGAGTATAGAATACTCCATCTCCGACAGAATCATAGACACCTTAGAATATTTTGGATAAACTTACCGGAGTGTTTGAGTAGTTGTCAGACTAGAAGTCACTACTCATAAGCTCCCACTAGCTTGTATTTCATAAGACTCCGACGGTCATCATGAACAAGCGGTGTTACTTCTTTATAACCATTTTCATTTCTCGATTGAAAGGAAGCTTAGTCATTGAACCTTTGAGACAATATAACCAGACTGGGAGAAAGGAATCACCCTGAGCCAGTCTTCAGGTATTGTCTTTTAGGAACTATACACACTATGGAATATGAAGAAGCGTTTATCTAAATATAGAAACCAATTTCTTTTAATAGTTCTTAAGATGTGTTATGTATACATATTTCAGCAGTTCTTAGTGGTTTTTGACTTTATCAAACAAAAGTCCAAGTCTTGGATTCGTACTACAAATGGTATATTCACTTTCTATAAGGCAAACAAATTATCGAATATAAGGTGAATCCATTCGTTCAAACGAATTTTGAAAATAGAAAAATAAATCTTCTGCAATATCCAAGGATTGAATCCGAGATTCATATCCTCATATCATTCCCACTATTTTTGCTAAAATTACTGCCCGTTGTCTGCTCTATTAATCGTTAAATGCATTGCTACCTTGTTCTTCCAAAGAACTTAGCTCAAAAAAATCGCCAAGGATTAATAGGTTGGTGATCCGAAATCACTGTCCATATCCTATGATTAATTTTGGTTTATCCTTAAAATCAACTCAGTTTTAGATGACTAACACTTTTAGACATACTCTCCCATTCTTGACTTTCCGTAAATGGAAACAGTTTTGAACTAGCAGTTCGTGTGAGTAGACACTACTCTTGAACCATGGGATGTCTATTTCGAGTGTTACTTGTTATTTTTCTAATATACCAGAAAAATAACAAATCATAACATTAAAGCTCCCACTGGTTTATCGGTTCCAAATTCCGTCTAACGAGCAATGCTTCATTTTATGATTTTCCAATTTTTCAATTTGAAAATCTCTGATGTAAACACTTACACAGTTCTAATGTTTCCAGAAAAATACAAATCATAAAACTCCACTAGTTCCTCAATTCCAAATATCGTCTAAGTAGTAATAGTTCATGACTTTCCGATTTTTCAATTAGAATGATTACGTGTGTACTTAGTTACACTTTTCTAATGTTCTAGAAAAAACAACAAATCATAAAGCTCCCACTCGTTCATCGATTCCAAATATCTTTCAACTAGTAACACTTCATGATTTTCCGATTTTTCAATTAGAAAATTACTTGTGTAATCACTACACACTCAAAATTCACTAGAAGAATTTTAAAGTCCGAACTTATCTTTGATCAAACTAAGATTGTATCTCGTTTAACACGAGTGATGCTAGTGACATACCTATATGTCACTCTAGTTTTAAAAGGCTTAAGAGGAATATCTCTTCCAAAAATTAATTGCATTATCGATTAACTAGTTCAACGTCCTAGTTACTTTCCACTTTTTAAAGAAGTCAATACTAGTCAATCATAAATTTTAAGCAATTTAGTAAGGGACACAATTTTGTAAATAAAATGACATATATTAATTCAAGTTTAACACTACTTTATTATTTTATTTTAGGAATTGTAAACTATAAGTAAGTCTACTCTACCATTCCAAGGTTTTAACCTCGCACCTCAGTGCCGCCGTAGGGTAGGTCAAAGAGATGACGGTTAAATCGAGACAATCTCATCAATGAATAACTTGTGAGAATCGAACATCCCACGAGAATCGAACATCCCTTTATTCATTGACTACCTTCCTTTTTTAGCCTAGATATTATCAAGAATACCCATGATGAGTGTGACCTACTATATCGGATCTTTTAGGTACGCCCCGAGTGTGCCGTCGTAGGATAGGTCAGTGACCCGACGAGTACCCGGAAATCCTATCCTTTCGGAGACCAAGCCATGAATGTTGATAGGGGTGAACACTATCCGTAGGGGGACGAAATCAAAGCGCCGTGAGGCGTCACCCTTCTCTCACTTACTTGTATCTATAGTAGAGGCCGTGGGGTTGGCTGTCGCTTCCCCCTCTCCCACTCAATATTTTGGAAGTGGTGGTGGGTTAACTAAGCACGTCTTTTTGATGTTAACATAAAATCATATCAAATCAAGGATTCCGAATGGTGTCGGTAACGTAGGCAAGCCTACCCGTCCTATTCGTTGGAACATATGTGATGATCAGATTTAAATCGGGTCAAGATGACCCCATTGAGATAAGAAGGAATCACCCCTCCGCTCTCCAGTGTAGCTTAGTCTTGCCGGACCCCCGTGCATACATCACACTAGGAGGGTTAAGTCGGTCGAGCGAAGCTTAGTTGACCACCCAACCTACAGGAGAACCGTATTTATCCAAGATTTATTGTTCTTTTACCATCATTCAATCTCGTAGACACTACGAATCGAAAACATGATTCGTTTGTGCTTTTAAGGCGGTTCACCGAGAACACACACCAAAAAGGCTTAACGATTTCATAACCCGTCCTCGGATCTTTAATTAGTTACTAAATTTATTAATTTCCACGTATTAATTAAGTTTCAACTAATTACGCGAGTTTGTATACATGCCTATTTTAATTACCAAAATTAAAATTCTACATGTATGCATGGAGTGGATTTATGATATGATGCATGTCATTGCAATTCCGATTTTATATCTATTTTATGATCAAACACATAAAAAATAAATTGCGGAAAATTTAAACACCGAGATGGATCATTGGTACCCCCGTATCTAATCTATCATAGGAAAAAAAATTTACAATCTTGTTGTCTTCATGTCTTCGATCTTCGAACCTTGAACCACGAACCGCGAACCCGAAAGGAGAAGGGGCCTTTATTTTATAAAATAAAATAAAATATTTTTTTTTTTCGATTTTATTTTTATTTTATTAAAATCCTGCTGTTTTATTATTCCAGAAAAATAAATTAAATAATTTTTATTTTTCAAAATTGCCGATTTTATATAAAAAAAATTAGGGTTTGATAAAAAAAATCAAACCCTAGCCATGTGGTGCAAAAATAACAAAAAAAAAATTTCCGCCCCGACTCCTATTCATACCTCGAGTTCCGTCTTCATCTCGTGTTATTCATCATTCTTCGTCGTTTTTCCGGAATTACAAAAAAAAAAAAAAAATAGCCGGAAAAAAAAACAACAACTTTTACATCAATCCTATGCTCAAACGATCTAAATCGAGAGAGCTTACAATAGATCTAACGAGTAAACAGTACCAACCCCAATCCATCCCTTCAAACCACAACAATCGCAGCAAAAAATATATATATATATATATATATTGCATTGGCCCCAATGATTAAAAAACTTTGGACACAAAAACTACATGCTTTCCACTCCTAGATCTAATATTTTATACGTATAAATATAGATCACCAGGGCTCTGATACCACTGTTAGTAATACTATCCGCAACGGAAGCGATTTAAGGATCTAGATATATATATTACACGTAATAAAATAATTAGATCTACATCCACAAGAGGGTTGTAGACATTCCTCTTGGATCTCAAAATCCAAGTAGAAGAACCGCAAACAAAAGATGGTGTGAAGAGCACCACGATCTTCCGCACGTGTGATCCAAGCAACTCCCGGTGGAAGGAAATCCTCGTCTCGAATCCTTCCGATATGCTACCCGGAAAACCTCCAAGATTTTCCCTCTCTCACCCCTTGGCCGAAAATTTTCTTTCCTCTCTCTAAGAGATGAAAGTCGAAATTTGTAGTGTGTTTTAGGCTTGTGAGAACTCTCTTTATATAGGAGAGTAATCATTGTCCTCCAAGGAATTTATTTGGCAAATAAATAAATCCAATAAATAAAAGATAATCCCAAAATATTCTAGAACAAATCTAGAATAATAATCATCTTTATTTCTTACCATAAAATATTTATCTAATAAATATTTTGTGCACATGTCTTATTAATCCACAAGAAAACTAATTTCTTGTTTCCTAAAACATGAGGGGGCCAAAAATTTCATCCTTCCTCCTAGGGTTTGATTTCGGCCATGACACACACATTGGGCCAAGATTATGAAAAATGTCTTTTTCACATATTTAATTATTTAGCCCAACTAATTTAATAGTCCACTAAACAATTAATTCACATATCGTTTTAATTAAATTCTAATAAGAACTAAATTAATATTATCAGGATTCGATGTCCGAGAATAGCTATGCTATATTGGAGGCACGTCGGGGACCATGGACTAATAATCAGCTGCTCCGATAAATCAAATAAATAATTATCTTACGAACAGAATAATTATATTCGATAAATCAATCACAGAAATATGCCACCATAATCCCGTGAATGCACTCGTCCGATTATGAGATTATATTTATCTCCTCACGAGAATGATAATAAGCGTCCATTGATATAATCATTACATATGAATTAATCCTCCATAGACTGTTCATTCTAAATCGGGAAGTTACCATTAACCCTTTTTAGAACCTCTTTTCCTTATTTACCATTAACCCCCTAGTGATAAATTAATTCACACAACTCACTGGTAGCTAATCAGTGTAATGTGAACTCGTACGATAGATCAGTTTCTAGGATTAACAAATAAGGGAACTGTCTATCTAATTCCATTAATGGAAGGAATGGATTCCGTATCTGTGATAACACAGACTACTCACTCAATATAGTACAATGCCAAGATGGGGTAATTCAGATCGCAGACTCAGTGTAATCCTTAACCGTCAAGTCAAACCTCATACTGATTCAAGCAGTTGACTGTGATCACCTCAGGATTAAGATATATCCATAAATATGATCATCGATTGATTCGATAAGACTTCTCGATTACGGAATTATATCGTGAACTCTAATCAAATCGGTCCAACCCTATATGATATATCTGTCATATATAAATGCCCCATTAGGTTCTGTTAACCGAATGCCCGGATAAAACAATCACACCTATTGTGTTATGGGCGCATTAATAGCACGTTAAAGGAGAGACCCGATACTCTCGATTAACTTCACTACGGGTTAATTGTATTTTAAGTACATCTTCACTAACTCAATCCTCCCGTGTATATCCCATACACCGAGTTAAATGATTACATAAACGATATACTTTAGGGTTTTCTGTAGTGTAAATACTACTGTCACATCGGTGAATATGAGAATAATAAATATGAATAATAATATCATTTCATTTATTAAATAAAACAATTACAAAATTGTCTTTCGGGCATTACACCTAACAAGATTTGGTATCGTCATAAGCCCCCCAGATCTATCTGAGCTCTTGAGGTCAGGTCTGATCTGTCAAAAGTGTATCTCGGCCACTGTCATCCAATGCTCTGAATTTAAATCTGCCATGCGGACTTACTTCCTGTGGAGTCCGACATACGGACTTTCTATGTCTGCTTTGCAGATTTTTTTTGCCTTAGCAACATTATCTGTCCCTTGGACTTATAATATGTGGCTAAGTTGACATCGAATTCGATGCCGTAGCTTTCGAATGAATGATGAGATGTCCAAATTGATACTGTCTCGGTTGAAATTGACTTCTCTGAAGAATCTGATTTGCCCTGATTTTGGAGTACGGCATGCGGATCTCGAATGTTAGTCTAACAGTCTTGAGAATTTGCAAGTTTGCAATGCTATAACTATTTGGCCAGTCTTCGTGACTAGGCTTTTTTTTTTTGCTGAAATTTTTGCAAGTATTTGATGTCAAACACTTTTGTTGCATGTCGATTCCCATTTCCTTGCTCACTTTTTCATGAGTATTGCATGTCGATGCTCGTCTCGATGCCTTTTAGCTTTTTGCTTGTCGGGCCTTTGGCCCTGTTTGCTGTTTGCTTTATCGATGTCGTGTTGCCTCCCAAGTGTATTATGAACCTTTGGTTATTATTGCACTTTCGAGTCTAGTTTATTGAGATCGACTTGATCACCTTAGCATTTTTGTCACACGGACTAGATCTGCCATACATGTATCGATTCTCTGGGCGTGTGGTCCGACTTTGCGAACCGTCCCTCTGCCTTAGCATTTTTTTGCCCATTAAGCTCATTTTGCGTTTTGGCTGGTCGATTTTTTTGGGCTTTCGGTCTGACTTTGCGAACTCTCCCTTTGCCTTAGCATTTTTAGCCCATTAGGCTCGTTTTTCTTTTGACTAGTTGATTTTATGGGCGTTTGGTCCGACTATGCGAACTGTCCCTATGCCTTAGCATTTTTTAGACTTTTCTTTGTTGTTGCGTAGTAGAAGAGATGCCCATGGCTGTGTTCTTTCATTTGTCGAAATCGATACCCTTTCGGCTGTCGATATATATTTCCGGCTACGATGTCCTAGTAATTACGGTCTAAAAAGACTGGTAATACGTAACTGTCGCTCTAGATCTTGGTGTCGTGGTGTTTCTTTGTCGTTCATGACTCATGACACATGATTTCCGGGAGATGTGGACATGGTCCGAACTCGATGCCTTAGATTTTTGGTTCCCTGGAACTTTTAGCTTCACTGGCTGTCGATCGAAATGATCATGTTGCCCGACCTCGATGCCCTAGTAAATTCTCTCTCTTAGGAGTCAGACTACGTCGCTGTCGACTCGTGACTTCGATGCCATTGCATTTTTGTCCCATTAGGACTTATAAACGTTGGCTGTCGATACTAAAGGCGTCCGTCTTGCGGATCCTCATAGACTGTTGAGTAGATCCTTTATGGAGTGGACCCTCGAGATACGCAAGACACTAGTCAAAAAGTCTCAATAACCATGGGGATAGTTCCCGACATAAGAAGGCTCGTCCCGCCATGCTCGGCTAGGAGAGTTCCAGAATAAGATAGCTCGACCCGCCAGTTCCGTAGGGTAAGTTCTAAAATAATATAGCTCGACCCGCCAGTTCGATAGGGTGAGTTCCAAAATAAAATAGCTCGACCCACCAGTTCGGTAGGGTGAGTTCCAAAATAAGATACCTCGACCCGCCAGTTCGGTAGGGTGAGTTCCAAAATAACATACCTCAACCCGTCAGTTCGGTAGGGTGTGTTCCAAAATAAGATAGCTCCACCCTCCGTGGGGAGAGTTCCCAAAATAAGAAGGCTCGTCCCGCCACGCTCGGCTAGGAGAGTTCCCAAAATAAGAAGGCTCATCCCGCTATGCTCGGCTAGGAGAGTTCCCAAAATAAGAAGGCTCATCCAGCCGTGGGGAGAGTTCCCAAAATAAGAAGGTTCGTCCCGCCACGCTCGGCTAGGAGAGTTCCCAAATTAAGAAGGCTCGACCCTCCGTGGGGAGAGTTCCCAAAATAAGAAGGCTCGTTCCGCCCCGCTTGGCTAGGAGAGTTCCCAAATAAAATAGTTCCAAGATAAGATGCCGAGTGGAACACGGACTTATTAAAGATTCACTCATCGGTGAGCTCTAAATATGATGCCTAGCTTTATTCTGCTTCAATTTTTGCAGTATTTTTCTTGTCGCTTATCGATATTCGCATATCGTCTGTTGCCCCCGAAGTATGATGATTACCTGTGGTCTTCATTATACTTCTAGCAGACTCTGTTATCGATTGTGAGTTTATTAGCGTTGGTTCTACCATAGGACGAGTTCCCGAAATAAGAAGGCTCGTTCCGCCACGTTCGGCTAAGAGAGTTCCAAAATATGATACCGATTCGAGCTCAGACTTATTAAAGATTCGCTCATCGGTGAGCTCCAAATATGATGCCGAGGACGAGATCAGCCTTTGGGCAAGAGGAGTCCGTAAAGCTCGAATGCCGGTGCTCGATATCTTGAGTCTTTGTGGTGCATTGTGATTGTGATAAAAAACATTGCATATATAATAAAGGCTTACAAAGTGTATAAGAATTTCAAATAACGATTGTAAGAACCTGGAGAGCTAAAGAGCTCGGCTCGATCCTTGGAGCTTGAGAACTCGCATCGTGGATAGCTAGATACGGTAGATAATTTGCAGCTTTCTTGGGTGCCACAGCAGTGTCTTTCCGATGGTAATCAGACCTCGAAAAGGACTCCGATCGGCACGAAATTTGGAGGGATAGTTCTTCCCTCACTTCTCTTCGATGTGACCTGTGGAATTGTTCTTTCGACGGCTCAATCTCTGGGAATAAGCCACCGATCCGGCAGCTGCTGTCCGGAATCCTGCTGTTTTTTTGGTGCCCTGCAGCAACTTCCTTGTCACGATCAGGTAATCAAACGAACTCCGATCGGTCTGAAATTTTGAGGGATCGTTCGGTCCTCATAACTCTTGATTATGACCGGTGGAATTGTTTTTCCAACGGTTTAATTGGCGGAAATAGGCTGCCAACCTGTTCGCTCCCAATTAGGGTTCTGCTGCGTTTTTGGGGCTGGCAGTCACTTTCTTGGCGACGATCGGGCATCAAGACGCACTCCGATCGGTTTGAACTTTGGAGGGCTTGTTTTCCCCCTTCTTCTTCAATTTGACAGGAGGAATTTTCATTCCAACGGTTCAAACTTCATAAATTAGCCACCGATCTTGCTGCGTTTTTTGCCTTATTTTGCCATTAACATGATCACCATCACTCCTTGATCCATCACCGATAGAAGGCCCTCCTTCTAGCGCCAATGACGATGCTGGATTTTGTCATGTATAATTTCGGGTCAATTTAATCTAGGGATGATTTTAGACTGAGCCTGAGAGTCTCTCTCAGGTTGCCTACGTATCCTGTAATTGTCCAGGAATCAAGTCACACGTAGTTCCTGGAAGTGTATATTTATAGGGAGTTCATTACCCTAACCCTAAACCATGTCGGTTTGGGTAAAATACAGTATTAGCCTTTTGGGCTTTTACCAGCTTATATGGGCTTTACCCACTTATGCAAGTAACCAAATGGATAATGGGCCTGCGTGTTTAGAGTGGACTTTGTCCGCACCCCGAGCTTTCTGAATTGCGGTATCGAGATGGGCCCATCGTCTCGGTTCTCTGATCATGTCGGTTGTCAATGTCTCAGCCCGTAATTCGACCCTTAGGCTATCAATTATTCTTGTTCAAGAGGACCCTCTCGTGGCGCCACGTGGAGGTGCGAGATTTGGTATCGTCAGTTGCCTTCCAACTTACCACAGAACTAACCAAATTAAAAACATACCCAGTCATTGATCTTATGTTGTACACATCAACAGCATAATCAGAATCACAATATCCTTTGACAAAACATTGAGTACCACCTCCATAAATGAGTCCAATATCAGATGTACTCCTAAGGTACCTAAGCATCCTCTTTACTACATTCAGTCCTCCTTCCCCGGTTGACCATAAACCTGCTTACAACACTAAATGCCTAAGAAAAATCAGGCCTAGTGTAGACCATGTCATACCTAAGACTGACCAATGCACTAGCATATGGACTTCTTGACATGTATTCTTTTTCCTCAGCTGACTTTGGAGCAAACACAATAGACATATGTTGATTTGGTTCCATAGGAGTATCTATAGGTTAGGCTGCTGACATGAGAAACTTGGATAATATCTTTTCAATATAACCGTGATGAAACAAGAATAGCTTCCACTTCTTCCTATATCTACAGATCTCCATGTTGGATATAAAATTTATGTTTTGATGATAATTCATCATATTTATTCCAAGTATTATCTTAACCTCATTGATGAAGTGCTGAAGCTAGCTGTTATTGTGAAAAGCGAAAAGATGTCTAGAACTGAATGTATAGGTTTTACTAGATATGATATTTGTATGAGTTACATCAGACAAGAACTGTAATAGCTAGTGTGTCGTGAAACTAAAAACTAGAAGTCATCTAGAAAACTGGAAATCATCAAGATAACCAAACTGACTCAGACTACACCGATTTGGAACTGAAGAAGGTAAGTTCGCCGAGGGACACAGACTCATTTGGCTTATCTAGAAGATCGAAGAACTGAGGGTCACAAACTCAGTTACTGAAGATTGAAGAACTGAGGGATCAAACTCAGTTATAAAGATCACAAGTCAAAACTATAAAGTTAGACTTCAGGAAAGTTTGTGGTTACCTGAACTAACTTTATGCATCTTTTATGAAGACCTAAGAACATAAGGACAATGAGTTCTAAGAAGATAGTTGTTTATGGTGTACTCTGATTATGCCAATTATAATTAGATGAAAACTGGAGTACTGATATTTGAAGAAGAGTAAAATCTCTGTTAATGCTCCAAGTCAGACAAGAAACTGAAATTTGATAAATACAGTATAAAACTGATAAGGAGACTCAATTTTATATGTCAGTCATCCAAAAACCTGACAGTACTCTCGAATGTTATAAAGGAAGCAATTCTATTGGATGAATTACAGACACATCATAACGGTCACAAAATATAGCCGTTACAAGATAGACGTTGATACAATTCGAATTCTAACAAGATGAACGTTGGACCACACACTATTAATAGAGGACTGTGAACCAAAGGAAAAACAACAAGATTTCTCAAGATTTACAAGCATTTTTGTGCAATAGTCGTTTTATTCGAATTGCTATTATCTCTGCGTTATAACAAGATCAAATCAAGAATTTCTTCAAGTGTTCAAGCTACACAGAATTTATCCCGATTCAGACACTTTGAAGAACCACAAACAAGGATCAATTTATTGATTCTCAACCCAACTTTGATTCTACATCAAAGGTTTAGACTGTGAAGCAAACCGGGAAGGTTTTGCCAAGGACAGTTCTTACAAGCAGTCGGGTAGACTGTGTTTGTGGTGGTAGCTGGTGAAGAGGCATACATAACCCTTCAAGGACCACTTTTCAAGAAATTGAAGAGCAACAATTCTACCTGTTTTACAACTGTTTAGATAGTGAAGCTAGGATTAGCCAAGGACTATTGTTTAGGACTTTTTGTAACAGCTCACCTCAAGAAGTTCTAGTGGAATTTTCGTCCGCACTACAGGGGAAGGGAGGACTGACAGGATTACACCACCTGGAACCTCTATAATTCTTGCTTATTTACTTTACGCACTTATTTATTTACATAAGTATTTATCTACATCATTCTGAGAATTGTTTGTTATACACCTCACAGTTCACAAACTGACATTCACCAGAATTCAGTTCAGCATACTCAGCTTTCATATAGAATAACAAGATCAAGAAAAAGGCTAGAACTATAACGACTGCCGGTTGACTCAGTTTTGCTTAAGTCAGTTTGACTTAGACTCAGCTCAGTCAGCTTAACTCCACACAAGTTTTAACTGAACCTTAATTTGCTTAAAATCTAGTTTTTGGTCACAAGTTTATTCACCCCCCCTCTAAACTTTTGTTATCCTTTCCAAGGGACCAACAATTGGTATCGGAGCAGTGTTTCTTTGACAAGATATCATTCGCTCTAAACCACCTCTAGTTGTTCTTTTTAGAAAGCTCAGTTTCTATGTTTTCACATAATCAGTTTTCACTCTGTCACTATGGATAACAATCAGTATGCCAGACAAATGCTGATGTGCAACATGGTCAGATTTGATGAATATAAACATCGTTTGAAGGCCTTCTTAGCAGCTTCTCATGATGAAATGATTGATGTACTCACTGATGGACCCATCCAGATTACTCACATGCAAACTGTTGATGGAAATCAAGTCAGAGTTCCCAAGCCTAAAGCTGAATGGACCAGTGATGATCGGAAGAGAAATACTGAACAATGTCGCCATGGATATCATATACTCAGAACTCTTGATAGCAACATGTACCTAAAAGTCAAGGAGTGTACCACTGCAAAAGAAATGTGGGAAAAACATCAGTTGGTTTGCGAAGGAACTGATTCGATTAAAGAAAATAAGATCTCTGTAGCAAAACAGAAGTTTGAGACTTTCAAGATGAAGTCAGGCGAGATTATTGATCAAATGGAAACAAGATTCAGTGCTATAATGGATGAATTGTCTCTACTCAAAATTGAGTATTCCAAGAAAGTAATCAACACTAGAATCTTGAAAGCCTTACCGATGTGCTGGAAGATGAAGTTAGAGCAATGGAAGAATCAAGAAGACTTGACATAGAAGACTCATTCAAAATCTTCTCAGATCTCAAAGCATATGAATTCAGTGATTATTTCACTATGACAATGGCTCTAATCAAAAGCCATAGAGGAACCTAAAACAACAGCTCTTACAGTAGCAGCATCAAATGATACCTCATCAAGCAATATCCATGAATTGGATGAGATAGAAGAACATATGGCTCTAATGATGAACATAATTCGAAGGATGAAGAGTGTACACCTAGTCACTCAGAAGTTCATCAAGAGGACTCCTGAAAAGAGGAATGACGATGAATATCTTTGCTTCAACTGTAAAAAGCCTGGACATTACAAAGCTGAATGTCCAGAACTGACCAAGAAGACTCAGCAACGAAGAACTGGCAGAAGAGCACTTCTAGCCAGAGATGAATCAGACTATGAAGCTGGTACTGAAAGATTATCAGATGACACAGCTTTAATGGCTCACATGGAAAGTCCAAATGAGGTATGTGAATCCAACTCTAAATACTCTTCAGCTCAGTTTTGTATGCAAAATGCATGTTCTTCGACTGCTGACTCCAATCCAAAAAATCTGAAATTAGAGGAAACACTAGATGAATTGATGAATCAGCTAGTAACTATTCAAGCTGGTTATGAATCAATTAAGGCTGAGAAAGAAACTCTAATTCTTGAAGTAGAAAGATTGAAGTCCGAACTAAATATGATGAAACTGACTAGAACTGATAAGGAAAAGAATAAGTATCGACCATTGCATCGCAGTGAAAGAATCGAATCTCTTGCTCAATCAAGTTCAACTACTGGATTCAAGTCAGGAAAGCCATATGGAGACAGAATAGGCTTAGGATTTGACCCACAACAATTTTCTAAAGAAGGAACTAGTAAAGCTGCTGAAGCTAGTATCAAAACTGGTATTCAATTTGTAGCTGAACAACTTCCACAAACTAAGAAAATAGCTGAACTAGTAAAGTCAGTATCACATAGGATAAATCAGTTTTCTAAGAAGACAACTGTATCTACCAACAAAGGTACCAAATGGTAGATTAGCTGTATCTCAAGAAAACCGAAATGGCAAAACAACTGTCAGATCCACAAAAACTGATCAAGTCAAGAACCATAAAAATTACAATCAAGGTAAATCTAAAAATGTCTACCATTCAAAGATTCACACATCCAGGGGGAAAGGAAGACTATATCCCACTGATGATGATAGGAATTTTACGGCATCTACTAATAAAACTGATATGAACAATCATTCGAGACAGAAAACTTATCACAAGTTCCAGTCGAAAACTCAGCAGAGAGCTAATCTCAGTTCTCAGCAAAAGTCCCAGTACCAAGGTCAGTCCAGACCTCAGTACACAAGGAATGATGGTTATAATTTAATCATTAATAGTAGAAAACATTTTGGAAATCAAAGTGAACCAAAAGACCTGAAAAATTATATATGTAAAACACAATCCGGCCAGAAAAAGATATTATGGAAGTGTGGCTTATATATATATGAAAACAAGTGCAACAATTTCCAGAGAAGACCTTATGGAAATATACCCACTATGGATGTAAACAGAGTTGGGTACCTAAAACATTGTAATTTGTTTTTCAGGATGTATGGTACTTTGACAGTGGTTGCTCAAGGCACATGACAAAGAGCAAGGACTGTCTAAGTGATTTTATTGCCAAAGATGGACCAAAAGTTAATTTTGGAAGTAAAGACAAACCTGGACTCACCAAAGGTTATGGCACCTTGATCAGAAATGGTCTCACAATCAAGAATGTATCTTATGTAGAAGATTTACACTACAATCTACTCAGCACCAGTAAATTCTGTGATATGGGATACAAAGTTACTTTTGACAAGGATTTCTGCATTGTCGTTAGCAAAACAACATTTCAAGTTGTATTAGCCGGAAAAAGACAGAAGAATATGTATGTTGTAGATTGGACTACAGCTGTTGCAGAAACCGGTTTACTTGTGCATACCAAGTCAGAAATCAGCTGGTTGTGGCACAAGAAACTGAGTCATCTTAACTTTGATGACATCAACACCCTTGTCAAGAAACAGTTAGTCTTTGGACTACCAGAAATTTCATGTAAGAAAGATAGCTTATGTGATGCTTGTCAGCAAGGAAAGCAAACAAAAGCAAGTTTCAAGACTAAGTCTCAGCATTCCACAACCAGAGTTCTGGAGCTACTACATATGGACTTATTTGGACCTATTACACCAATTAGTATCAGTGGAAAGAAATATACATTGGTGGTAGTAGATGATTTTTCAATATACACTTGGGTTATCTTCTTAACCAAGAAAAGTGAAACCAAGCAAAGACTTACTGAATTACTCAAGAGACTTCAGAATGAAAAAGGAGTATCAGTTGTAAAGATAAGATCAGATAAAGGAACTGAATTTCTCAACAATGTGATCATTGAATATTGTGAAGAGAATGGTGTCTTACACCAACTTTCTGCTATAGCAACACCTCAACAGAATGGTGTAGCTGAAATAAGAAATTGAACACTCAAAGAAGCAGGGAGAACCATGGTCTGTGAAGCAAAACTACCTGAAAGATATTGGGCAGAAGCAGTTAACACCGCTTGATATACACAGAACAGAGCTCTCATGAATAAGAGGCATGAGAAGACTCCTTATGAAATTTGGAATGGAAGAAAACCAAATGTTTCTTACTTTCATGCTTTTGGAAGCAAATGTTTCATACACAATAATGGGAAAGATCAACTTCTTGTTTTTCAGCCCAAAGCTGATGAAGGAATTTTTCTAGGATATTCAAGTGTCAGCAAAGCATTCAGAGTACTAAATAAGAAGACACTCAAGCATGAGGAATCAATTCATGTGGTGTTTGATGAACCAAACTTCCCTGGTGAAACAATCAAGACAGACTGCAACCGTTTCCGGTCTCGATTACGAGATTGCGAAATCGATTTATGTTGACATTCAAGACTACGGATTTGATTAAATGAGAACAAGATCGATTTCGATTTCCAACTACTCAACAACCCACACCTGAACATCATGATTCTGACTCAGTTGAAGAAAATCAAGAACCAGTTCATGAAGAACCAGTTGAACAAAATCCGTTGATGCAAGCACCAGTTTACCCATGGATGAGAGATCACCCTGAAGAACAAGTTATTGGTAATACTCAAGCTGGAGTTCGAACAAGACATCAACTAGATGCAATGATTGTATGTTTTCTATCTCGATCTGAACCTAAGGAGATAGAGGAAGCTTTAAAAGATCCAGACTGGATACTAGCTATGCAAGAAGAACTAAATGAATTTGAAAGAAATCAAGTATGGGAATTGGTAGAAAGACCTGTTCATGTGAATATCATTGGAACCAAATGTGTTTTTAGAAACAAGCTTGATAAAGATGGGAATATCATTAGATTCAAAGCTAGACTCGTAGTTAAAGGGTATTCTCAAGCAGAAGGCATATACTTTGATGAAACTTATGCACCAGTTGCAAGATTAGAAGCAATCAGACTATTTCTTGCCTTTGCAGCTCATAAAAAGTTCAAAGTTTACCAGATGGATATTAAAAGCACATTTTTAAATGGAATACTAGAAGAAGAAGTTTATGTTCAACAACCACCTGGATTCGAGATTAAAGATGATAAAGTTTTCAGACAATGGAAAGCTCTTTATGGACTTAACCAAGCACCAAGAGCTTGGTATGAGACTCTATCTCTGTTTCTAGTAGATAATGGATTTATCAAAGGAACTATCGACAAAACCTTATTCAGAATGAAGAAAGTACTCTACTTGTTCAGATCTATGTTGAAGACATTATCTTTGGATCAGAAAATGAACAGATATGTGAGAAATTCGCAAGTTTAATGAAGAGCAAATTTCAGATGAGCATGATGGGAGAATTAAATTATTTCCATGGATTACAAGTTAAACAATTAGATGATGGAATTTTCATTCACCAAACCAAATACACAAGAGAACTTATCAGAAAGTTTGGAATGGAAAATCAGCTGGAATTTCTACACCAATGGGGACCAACATCAGGTTGGATGAATACAAAGAAGGCAAAGATGTTGATCAAACGCTTTACAGAAGAATGATTGGTAGCTTACTCTATCTTACAGCCAGTAGGCCAGACATATCTTTTACTGTTGGTGTATGTGCAAGATTTCAGTCAAAACCAAAGGAAAGTCATCTCACAGTTGTAAAAAGAACCTTGAAATATCTAAAAGATACAGATGGATTTGGAATTTGGTATTCAAAAGAAGGAGAATTTAAGCTAATATCCTATTCAGATTCAGATTATGCAGGATGCAAAGTGGACATAAAGGGCACCTCAGGCACATGTCAGTTACTAGGAAATAGACTTGTGTCTTGGTTCAGCAAAAAGCAAAATTCTATCTCAACTTCAACAGCTGAAGCAGAATACATAGCAGCTGGAAGTTGTTGTGCTCAAGTTCTATGGATTAGACATCAATTGAGAGATTATAGGATAGAAGAAGGAACGATTCCTATAATGTGTGACAACACAAGTGCAATTGCAATTACTGACAATACAGTTTTTCACTCAAGAACAAAACACATTAATGTGCGTCACCATTTTATAAGAGATCATGCAGAGAAAAAGGATATTACAGTTCTTTATGTACCTACTGAAGATTAGTTGGCCGACATCTTTACAAAACCCTTGGATAAGGAAAGATTTGCCAAACTGAGAACTGAATTGGGGATAATCAAAGTCAGTTGAAGTCAGTTAAGCCAGAGATTCGTCAAGGGGATTAATCTTTGTTATGCTGGGTGCGCTCACTTAACAGATCAGTCATTGGCATCAACAATCTCAAACTGACCAACTGAAACTGACCAACTTTACTCTAAAACTAACCTCAACATCAGTTTTTATAAGAGTCAACTTAAGTCAAAGGTTTAAGATAAAACCGACAGCGGTTATATCGCATTTAATTACCGCAGTTTCTGTCATAATATGTTGCGTGTACACCCTATTACTGTCAGAACAGTACATGCATTGGATACTCAAACCATCATACAATTTGAAAAGTTGTACTAATCAACCGTCAGTACATTACCCCTTTATATCCTACCTCCGTTTACTGTTGGGGAGATTTTGCATTATTAAAACAAAAGAAAATTTATAAACCTATACTACCATGCAAAACTACCTCCTAACCGGCCGAATACCGGGTAGTTGCTAGTAAAGTTGGATAAGTACGGTATCGATCCTCGAGGAAAAGGGATGTTGAATCTAATCTAATTAATTCTTCTTTATTAACTAAACCTAAACCTAAACTAGAACGGAAAAATAAGACGGGCGGGATTGTTAATCCAAAGCCAGGAAATATAGTTGCGGACAAAATAAATAAAACTACATCTACGAAAACATAGAAACTAACTAATAACCGAACAAACATAAACAAACCATGATCAACCTATTCCCAACAACCATCACCCCACCGAAATCGATCGAGATAGACAAACATTCATTCATTAGTTATCTTGGATTATTATCTTTCTAATGAAGCGTTTCCTCTTCCGATTTATCACGCCATTAACTAGTTTACCTTCCGGTCTTGAATAATATCAATACAAATCAAAGATATGGATTGAATCCTAACCTAACAACATTATCCCTCAACTTCCGTTTGTTGGAATAATTATTGTCAATCTCCTCACGATAATCTAGTGAATCTATTAACACATTATCTAAATTCGATTAACATAAAGCATACAAAACATGAAAGAGAACAAGAACAACGTAATGAAATAAACACCTGAACAATCTCATCTCCCCGGCAACGGCGCCACTCCCCCACACTTAAACCTTGCTCGTCCCGAGCAAGACAAAACATAATCATCACTCGAGACAAATAAACACTTATGCAAATATAAAACATATTCAAGTAGTTTAGAGGTTCACCCAAGTGAGTGTGTGCATAGCCATAATAAATTTCCACTAAATCCACACTTGAAATTGATTCAAGCAAAACTAGCCAACATCCCATTTAAATTAGACATAAAAAAACCGATTATAACATGCACCTCACAAAACATACAAACCCGAAAAAATAATAGGAGCATTTAAAATATTTCCGACATACTCAGAGGATAGTCCCTACAACATATCTTTCATTTATCTGGGGATAAGATCGACGATAACTAAGTCTTTCGTTTAATTCATATCACTATTCTCATAAGTTGATTTAATTATTTCACTTAAACACACATCGAATGAGCTATTGCCCTCCCAGCGTAATAGGGCATTTCCCGCTAATCCCCTACCTACTCCAATCATAAGGCAGCCTTTTTTTCTAACTGTCGTGAGCTTTTGGTCATCATAGTGGAATAGGACATTCGTGGTATGACCTACCTCACTCAAATCATCGACCAGCTTTCGACACACACATTTATAATTTAAAACAACTTCACTTATTCACTTCATTTTAAAAGCGCAATAGTTACATGTCATTTATCACATTCAAACCTTCAGATATTCACAGTATGTCATACTTTAACTCTAAATACAAAGTATTAAAATTTTCAAAATTCGTATGGAAGCAAAGAATCATGCGATAACCATAAAAAATCTCTAATCAAATGGGTATGGCTTAAAAACATAGCTCATCATCTACTATGGCACGTGAAAAATAGTGTCGGGTGAAACAACTAAATTTACTAAATATGCAGAATACAACATCAATGATTATAAACATCGAACAAAGACATGCAATGCTCACTCGGGACAAAACAAAAATTTTAAAATTAAGCACTTTTCATAGAAATATAACAGAAATTGAGCAAACGACTCATAGATACATATAAACCATCCTCTCCCCACACTTATATTGCAACATGTCCTCAAGTTGTGTGAAATAATAAATTAGAGAACTTAGCCGATTGGATGTTGGCAATTCCGGAAAAATCGGTAAAACCAAAATCTGTTGATAGCTCAAGATGATCGTGGAGCATCACAGGTAAACTGAATTCATCGTGAAAGTGCACAATAGCTATCAAAAATATCCTGCAGACTTGATCAGTGCAAAAAGAGTCTACGGGGAAAAAGATTACATATATAAAGCACATGGAAAAGGAGATATAGAGATAGTTCAAATTTAAGCTCATATAAAGATGGAATACCTATACATGGAACATTACACAACAGTAGGCTAGGTGCAACTACATGAAAATATACTACAATGCAGCTACATGATATGCAATCCTAAAAATAAAATAAATAAAAATAAATTCTGACAGGCTCAGGCTGAGCGAGTTTGGAGGACAACCCTACAGTGACTACGGCCTATGCAGAAACTAAAAATAAATAAAACGAGGTAGTATTACGGAAACCGACAGTTAATTACGCTCAAGAAAAATAAAAGAAAAATAGAAAAACAATGCAACTAGATGACATGCAACTAAATGATATGCATCTAAGTAATATGTAAAAATAAAAGAAAATAAAAGAAAGAAAACTAGCCCACTCATTTGCAGCATGACATGTATATAATAAACGTCTACCAAATAATGACAGGTTACGATAAACGACAGTGCTGTTAATTACATGCAGTGTAGACGCGCCTTAAGACTCATCAAAAGGTGATAGCATTATGGAAACCAATAGTTAGCTATACTAAACAGATATAACTCATATGGACTGGACGTAGCATACGGAAAACCGACAGTAGCTACCCATATGAGTCACAAAAACAACAAGGAAGCACATAAGTCTCAAAGCTTAAAAGATTCATCACAGCGGTATGTAGCATACGGAAACCGACATTAGCTACTAATTGACACGAAGACCAGTTATAGCATACGAGAACCGACAGTAACTATAACTTGCATGGATGAATCAAGTATATTATCCATTAGATTCAATTATTTAACATGGATCCGTAGATGGAAAGATGTAAACACGCAAGTTCAGAACATCTACGTGAAAAGAAGTAGCCACAGAAGCTCAAATTAAAGTATCCATATCAAATAAAGCATTAAAAATCAAATTGAGAAGAAATCTGGAACCTGGACTGGCGTTCACTAATTCAAACGGGCGTTTAAAACTTATGCAGGCCGGACGGGCGTTTAGATATATGGACGTCCGCCTGGTTCTTGAAAACGTAGCAGAGCCGATATCGTTTTGGAACGGACGAAGCGCCCAACAAACCAGACGCTCGTTTTACGCATGTTATGTTAGGATCTGGACGGGCGTTCACTTACTGAACGCTCGTCCAATAGTCGAATTTGCATAGAAAACGCAGGTTATACAGCAAACCCTAATTTCTTAAGAGATCATACATCAAATATCACAAAGCGACGCATCAAATTAAAGCACAGAGGTTAGACTAGATACAAACAACCATATAGTTCACGCTTTCAAAAATCGAGTAAAAACTTTTGCACATTCTTAACCCAACGGTTATCGAAACACGGCAAAAATAAAAACTCTCGATTTATTTCACGCTACTTTTATTGAAAACGAAAAACGAAACGTAACAAAATCGAGAACTAGCTTAACTAGATTCAACATGACTCCTATTCCCCGGCAACGGCGCCACTTTTGTTGGGGAGATTTTGCATCATTAAAACAAAAGAAAATTTATAAACCTATACTACCATGCAAAACTACCTCCGAACCGGCCGAATACCGGGTAGTTGCTAGTAAAGTTGGATAAGTACGGGTATCGATCCTCAGGGAAAAAGGATGTTGAATCTAATCTAATTAATACTTCTTTATTAACTAAACCTAAACCTAAACTAGAACGGAAAAATAACTGGACGGAGGATTGTTAATCCAAAGCCAGGAAATATAGTTGCGGACAAAATAAATAAAACTACATCTACGAAAACAGTAAAACTAACTAATAACTGAACAAACATAAACAAACCATGATCAACCTATTCCCAACAACCATCACCCCCGAAATCATCGAGATAGACAAACATTCATTCATTAGTTATCTTGGATTATTATCTTTTCTAATGAAGTGTTTCCTCTTCCGATTTATCACGCCATTAATTAGTTTACCTTCCGGTCTTGACTAATATCGATACAAATCAAAGATATGGATTGAATCCTAACCTAACAACATTATCCCTCAACTTCCGTTTGTTGGAATAATTATTGTCAATCTCCCTCACGATAATCTAGTGAATCTATTAACTTCCGTTATCTAAATTCGATTAACATAAAGCATACAAAACATGAAAGAGAACAAGAACAACGTAATGAAATAAACACATGAACAATCTCATCTTTCCGTAACGGTGATATCCTCAATTCCAATCTAAGATAATCTTGCATCGAATTAATTAAATTGTGGTTCTCTCAGTAAACCTAGATATTTAACCTACGAACTTCCGTTATGTATAGATTAAAGATCTAATCTTTCCTATGGCGATCTAAACTACACCTACTTCCGTCATACGGTAGCATCAAATCATACAATCATCTTTCGATATAAAATTGCACGATACAAATAAACACAAGAAAGAAACAATCTTAATTAAAACTTACAAAATTAATCCATAGAAAAGAATTAAGTTTGCTGCTGCGTGAAACAGGTCATTCAAGCTCTATCCATGGCTGCTCACGGTTTTATTCATCAAAAGGAACTCGAAACACGGAATTGAAAAACAACTAATCTAACCGCCGGCCGACCAAGCAAGGAGCTTGGCCGGCCGGGCTGCTCCTTCTCAGTACGAAATTTAGGATTTTTGGATGAAGGGCTGCGTTTTCTGAATGAATATTAGGGTTACAAAACTGCTGCTATATATAGATATGAGAGGCGGCTGGAGTAATGTTTTAAGTCGGTTGGGCTCAATGCGGCGGTGGACGTTCGTTCGTGAGCATGGACGCTCGTCCTACATGCTTGGACTGAGGTTGAACGCTAGTTTAAGGCACGTCTGAACATCCTGTATTGATTTTCATGGCTGGACGCTCGTTTGAGGTCTTCAAACTGAATCCTTCGATTACATATTTATTGGAATAAAACTTCTAAAATTCATATCTTGAGTTGTAGACCTCCAAAAATTATGATCCGAATGTCATAAATAAGCTCTCGGAAAACTCTACAAATTCCATTAAGGACTCTTCTTCAGAAAACGCCTTTTTGATTAGCCCGTCGTATTACGAGTATATTTCGGGATTTTCCACTCGAATTCATCTCTTTAAAATCATCCTTTCCATCAACAATGTGTATCTACAATGTAGGAAAAACATACCAAAGCGTAACACAATCCTAAAATAATATAAAATCATGATTTAAACACATAAATCGCTACGTTTTGCAATTTAACTATTGAAAACATCATTTACTCAATATAATCGATTATAAGCTCGATTTCTATGAAAAACCTAAGAATATGGGGAATATTGACATAAAATATATCCTTATAAAACGTATAAAATCACCCTTAACATTTACATATCTTTGAAATCAAAAATCAGATTTTTCACACTCTCCAAATCAAATTTTTGTTTCACACTCAATTCAAAAATGGCCACTTCAAAGAAATCACAAGAAGAAAGATTGATCACAGATTTACATGTGTATACATTCAAATTCTATGAAGCTTTATGCAGTAACACTCCGTTAGCAAGTTATATCTGTGAAAAGATCCAGAAACAACCAGGATTGAGAAACATTCTGGAAGTTACTTTCAACGAAGAACGCAATGTGGAAGGAATTTTAAAATTCTGGCATAATATATGTTTGGTAAGTGTTGGAAATATTATTTATGTTTTGATGATGATTCATCAAGAAATTAGACAAATCACTTACAACCCATGATGATGAAGTCGTAACTAACTGTTATAGTTCATAATGAAAGAAGAAGCAAGAAATGGTCTAGAGATAAATGTATAAGTTCTATCTAGAGTCTGAGCTTTGTATAGGTTGTTTCAGAAAAGCATTGTAATAGAATAGGAACTAGGCGAACAGCTGAGTCACAACAAGAAAACTGAGTTATAACAAGAAAACAGTTTACGCACCTAAGAATCGAGGGTTCAAACTCGCTTTATGCTAGAATGAAGAAGATAAGTTATTTGAGGGACACAGACTCGATTGGCTTATCTAGAAAGATCAAGAATCGAGGGACACATACTCGCCACAGAAATCAAGAAGCGAGGTAGCAAACTCGGTTAGAAGTCGATTAAGTCGTGACTATGAGTCGATTCGTGCAAGTCTGTGGTGACTGACTGGCGAGTTATAGATCATGTAAAATCGAATAATCTTAAGGACAAAGATTATCAGTTACTTGGATAAGAAGAAACTGATTGGTGTACTCTGACTTAGTCAATTGAAGTCAGATATTAAGTATACAAAGTACTCAGTTTTGAAGAAGAGTAGAAAACTTAGTTAAAACCTTGTTAAACTTGAACTGACAATACGACAAAGATCGTACATATGAACGTTGGCTAAACGACAGGTGTAACGGCTACAAGAGCTAGTGACCATTACATCACCCCTATAAATACACAAGAGAATCACTTGAAGAAAAAAAGAGGAGGATCAGAAAAAGAGCTTTACAAGCATATATTCTAAGATCCAAATCCAGATCCACAAAATCAGATATACCTAGAAAAAGGGGAAGCCAACGGAATTGCCTTGAAGACTTCAAAGAAAGATCCAGTAACTCATTAAGGGGGAAAGAAGGCATATTGGAGCTACAAAGTCAGATCCAGAAGAATCAAACAGCTCACTGAATTAATCCTTGATTAATTCTAAACCTAACCTTTGTGAAAAAGGGTTGGCTGTACATAGTTTGAAGAAAGCAATTCTACATTTCTTCATACGGTTGCAACTTGGTTGCCACAGCAGTTGGTGCAGTCGGAGGACTGTGTGTTGGTATTAGTGGTGAGCTGGTGAAGGAGCAATTCCACCACCGAAAGATCAGTGTACAGGATGAAGGGAGCAATCTCACCTTTCTTCATTTTGTGTAGACAGTGAAACTAGAGTGTCGTGAAGGACTGTCATAGAGCTTGGATTTTGTAATGGTTATCTCATTATTCTAGTGATACCTCCTACGCCACAGGAGAAGGGGAGACGTACGGGATTACACCACCCGGAACTTCCATAAACAAATCTTGTGTTGATTTACTTTATGCATTTGTGTTTGTTTTATTTATTGCATTATCACTCTGCAAACACTAGACAATCGAGTCAAAGACTGAATCGATACATAGAGAGTCTTAGAACTTAATCGACACATCTATTGCACTAAAGGCTAGTTTTATCATTGCCGATTAACAAGACTAAATATAAGTCAGCATTGACTTATATTCAGTTGAGCTAACTGAACTCCGCACAAGTTAAGGGACAGGAACAAAACTGAACTAAAGATTCGTTTTGAGTTTCAGAGAAACTCAGTTCCTGGGGCTTTTCCAGCTCAGGATTAGTTTTTGGTGACAAGTTTATTCACCCTCCCTCTAAACTTGTGTTAGCCTTTTCAAGGGACCAACAATTGGTATCGGAGCGAATCTTCTGTTGAAGCTGATCCAATATCAGTTTGAAGTAACTGTCCATTAGTTATTTGTTCAGGAGCATCCAGTTGTTGAAGACCCTTCACTGTATCAGTTGTAAAACACTTAGTTTCAATGTCTACATCTAGAACTAGAAGTTGGCTTACTCACCCCCTAACTAATTGCTTGCAAAATATATCTGATTTTCAAGATCAAATGATCGAAAGGTTCAGTACGACAAATTTACGTTCAAATCCAGAACCTCAACTCAGTGATGATGTGGATACAAACTTCAATGTTCATATTAACGAATCCAGAGGAGTTCCATAACTAAGAGACCTCTCAAAAGAAGAAGGAAAGGAGTTGTTGCAAGTGGTTGTTGATATAGAAGATTCATCACATCAACAAAAGAGTGTACATTCAAATCCTAAAACTGCATCAAATCATCAAGGAAAGGTACATTCTTCAAATCAGTTATGATTTGCTGAACTCAGTCCTAGAAACTCTGATCTTGTCAAGTTAACTGAAAAACTTACATTGGAACTAAAATTAAAAGACAAGGAGCTTGACAAAGCAAAAGATTGGAATGAGTTTCTTGAAACTGAGGTGTCAAATCTAGTTGAAAGATTAATGTCTAGTAAATTGGACAAAAGCAATGATAATCCCCCACCCCTACCCAGTCTTGAGACTTCAAAAAGAATAAACTTTAGAAATCAAGATAGTGGAAGACCTAGTGGATTACACAAGGAAACTAAAAATGTTAAATCTAAAAGAATCCTTGTGAAATCAACTAAGATTGAGCATAATGGTCTATCCAGAAAAGAGTTGAGAAGGCTTAATTCTCTCAACAAAGAAAATGAAAGTAATACTTTAGTAACTAACTCAGCCGGACCCAAAAAGGTATGGGTACCAATGAAAAATTAAACTGTTTTGCAGGAAAAGTCAGTTCACATTGCAAAATCCTCAGAAAACTGACTTCTATACAAAAATGAGAAGACAAAGGCTGATGAAGGACAAATTGGTCAAAAGCAGAAAACTTTCCAGCTACCATCTGACGTTTGGACTGACATAACAAACCACTCAAAGCCATGTGTCAATTTGGGAGGAAAAGTAGAAGCTCATCCCTACAAAATACCATTGATTGTGACACGACTCTCATTTTTGAAAACGATTGATAGACGCAATCTTGAAGAAATCCTGTTCAATCAACTTGAAAACTTTCAAGATTCCACCCCCAGAATTTCACAAATCTGAAATCAATGGATCGTTACAACATTGATGAAGGAATCACTACAAGCCTGGACGAATTTTGTAAAAAATTCTCAAACTCCACTCTTTCAATCCAAATTACACAGAAGATCCAAAAGATTCGAGGATTGGAGAACCTGATTGATACAAAGGTCACTACTTTGTGTCCAGATGGCATCAGAGATTTCTACAGGAATGCCGAAATCGTCAACAATAGAAAAAGCTTCAAAACGACTGTTCAAGATAAAAGCTTTAATGTTGATGAACATTTGCTATCACTTGTCTTCGGGTTAGACATAATCGGATGATCTTCATCTTTCAATTTTGGGAATGAAGAAAAAGGAAAACTTTGGAGTGTCACTGCAATCAACAAGAAGGAGAAAAATTTCATTGGCTCCATCTATCAACAAAAGAGAGAATTCGCAATCTTGACGATACTTCTTACCAGAAACGTCATTGGTCAAGTTCGAAACTTCTACACTCTCTCATCAGATAAAATGAAGTTGATATATGCTATTTGGTTTGAAGAGAGATTTGATTGGAACAAGTTTGTTCTCAATCAATTGATAAAACAAATTTCAGACGAAAAAGATAAAGTCAAAGGAAGAAAGGACACTGGAGAAATGTTCTTACTGAAAAAGGGATTTACTTATCTAGTGCAAAGGATACTAGATCATTTCTCCATCTCAAAAGTCACAGAAACCAAAGCAAAACTCAAATCAGTGTCCACTGGGACAAAGAAAAGAAAAATCATTGAAGAAGAAGAATGGAGTGAAGTTTCAGACTCCAGTTCAAGTGAGACTGTAAGTTTGGATGACATAACTCTGAGAAGACAGAAAAGAATATGGAACAAGTTTCAAGCAAAGAAAACTGAAATTGAGGACGTAATTGAAATTGAGGATGAAACTGAAGAAAGCGAAGGAAGCAAGTCTGATGAATCTGAAGAAAGTGAAGATGAAGAAATTGAAGAAATTAAAGAAGATGATGATGTTGATGAAACTGAAGTTAGTGAATCTCCAATTAAGCTTTATGGGAAATACACTGAAGGACAGAGAGAAGCTGTGGAAGACGAAGAATTTTGTGAAGCTGAGTATGAAAAGGAACTGACAGTTCATGATACTCATTTTTATTATCCTAAAACCGGGTCCTCATCACAAGTTCATGAGGAATCTACAAGCAAATTGGCAACTGAAGAGTCTCAGCATCAAGAAACTGAAGCTGAAAGAAGGAAAAATATGGAAGAAATCATTGAAGGCGTAATGCACACCCTACAGCAGAAGCTTTTCGATCTACATGATTTCATTGGGAGATCTCATTTCTCAGGTCTATTTGAATACTCTAACCTCATCACCCTTCGTAGATTATTTGAAGATTGCTATCGCTTATCTTCAAAGAAGGGGGAAGATAAAGTTGGTGATGAAGTTAAGGATGAAGCTGGTACTGGTAGAAGCAATGCCAAAGCTGAAACATATGAAGAATTCCTTGCCAAACAGTTGATGGAAGAACAAGACAAACATATAAACGCTGATCTGTTAACCACTTAACTCAATGAAGAAAAAGCTGATAGTCTGATTGAGGAATTAACTGTAGAAGAGACCTTCACAGAAACAAGGACTGAAGAAGACGAAGAAACCACAATCAAAGTTGTGCTGAATATAAGGAAGAGACTTGCAATATGTATCAGACTGAAAGAACGATTAAAGGCAGGAGAGACAAGAACTAAGGGGGAAGCTGAACAAGAAAGGGAAGATGAAAAGGAATCAGAAAGAAAAACTGAAAAAGAAAAACTTAATCTCATTTCGGATGAAGAAGAAAAGCTGATGGAAGAGGAAATCAAGGAAATTCTGATCAAGTTCAAAAACAAAGACAATGAAGAGGCTAATCGCTTGATCAGTGAATATCTGGAGATCAAACCTAGAGATGGCGAATCAGTTGAAGAAGGAAAAGAAAGAAGACTTCTGGAAACTAGGAGAAGCATCTTTCTTGGAGAAAAGATAATAGCACTTGAAAAAGAAAAGATATAATCTATTCAGTTTTTAACTCAGTTTGTTTCATTTTTAATCTTGTAATAAACTTGGCTGTTCTAGTTTGTTATTTGTTTTGTTATGATTTCTTGCACTATTCTTTTATTATTGCTTTTAGGGAGGGTTATGATACATCATCAAAAATGGGGAAATTGTTGGAAATATTATTTATGTTTTGATGATGATTCGTCACGAAATTAGACAAATCACTTACAACCCATGATGATGAAGTCGAATAATCAAGCGTTATAGTGCATAATGAAATAAGAAGCAAGAAATGGTCTAGAGATAAATGTATAAGTTCTATCTAGAGTCCGAGCTTTGTATAGGTTGTTTGAGCACAAGCATTGTAATAGAATAGGAACTAGCGAACAATTTGAGTCACAACAAGAAAAGCGAGTTATAGCAAGAAAAGCTGTTTATGCACATGCAGAATCGAGGTTCAAACTCGGTTATGCTAGAATCAAGAAGATAAGTTATTTGAGGGATACTGACTCAGTTGGCTTATCTAGAAGATCAAGAACCGAGGACATGAGACTCAATTATAGAAAATCAAGAAGCGAGGTAGCAAACTCGGTTAGAGTCGATTAAGTGTCGACTATGAGTCGAGATTCGTGCAAGTCTGTGGTGACCAAAGCGAGTTATAGATCATGTAAAATCGAATAATCTTAAGGACAAAGATTATCGATTACTTGGATAAGAAGAAAATGATTGGTGTACTCGACTTAGTCAATTGAAGTCGATATTAAGTATACAAAGTACTCGCTTTTGAAGAAAGAGAAAAGCGAGTTAAAGCCTTGTTAAACTTGAACCGACAATACAACAAAGATCGTACATATAAACGTTGGCTAAACGACAGGTGTAACGGCTACAAGAGCTAGTGACCGTTACATCACCCCTATAAATACACAAGAGAATCACTTGAAGAAAAAAAAGAGGAGGATCAGAAAAAGAGCTTTACAAGCATATATTCTAAGATCCAAATCCAGATCCACAAAATCAGATATACCTAGAAAAAGGGGAAGCCAACGGAATTGCCTTGAAGACTTCAAAGAAAGATCCAGTAACTCATTAAGGGGGAAAGAAGGCATCTTGGAGCTACAAAGTCAGATCCAGAAGAATCAAACAGCTCACTGAATTAATGCTTGATTAATTCTAAACCTAACCTTTGTGAAAAAGGGTTGGTTGTGCATAGTTTGAAGAGAGCAATTCTACCTTTCTTCATACGGTTGCAACTTGGTTGCCATAGAAGTTGGTGCAGTCTGAGGACTGTGTGTTGGTATTAGTGGTGAGCTAGTGAAGGATCAATTCCACCTCCGAAAGATCAGTGTGCAGGATGAAGGGAGCAATCTCACCTTTCTTCATTTTGTGTAGACAGTGAAACTAGAGTGTCGTGAAGGACTGGCATAGTGCTTGGATTTTGTAACGGTTATCTCATTATTCTAGTGATACCTCCTACGCCACAGGAGAAGGGGAGACGTACGGGATTACACCACCTGGAACCTCCATAAACAAATCTTTTGTTGATTTACTTTATGCATTTGTGTTTGTTTTATTTATTGCATTATCACTCTGCAAACACTGAGTCAGCACAGAACTGATACATAGATAGTCTTAGAACTTAACTGACACATCTATTGCACTAAAGGCTAGTTTTATCCGCTGCCAGTTAACAAGACTAAATATAAGTCAGCATTGACTTATATTCAGTTGAGCTAACTGAACTCCGCACAAGTTAAGGGACAGGAACAAAACTGAACTAAAGATCAGTTTTGAGTTTCAGAGAAACTCAGTTCCTGGGGCTTTTCCAGCTCATGATTAGTTTTTGGTGACAAGTTTATTCACCCCCCTTCTAAAGTTGTGTTAGCCTTTTCAAGGGACCAACAGTAAGAAACTCTCTATTCACTACAGTTCGTGGAGATTGAATTATGATCAATGAACGAGTCATGAAATCACTATTTGGTTTCACAAATTCTTCTGTGACATCAATAGATTTGACTTGTCTACCATTGAAAAGAGACGCCTTTCTTAGGCAGATTTCACTAACTAAGGAACCAGCAGAAGTTGGCACTTATATTGACAAACTCAAGCCAGAATTTGGACTTCTCAGTAGATGGCTCAGTAGAATGTTATTTGAAAATCTAAAGGAATCAACACTTTATCGGATGACAATGTTTATCTAATGAACATAATTCGGGATGAATTATAATTCAATTGGGCTGGTTATGTTGTCAATCAGATAAAGAAGCAACATTTAGCTGAATTAGAAAGTACACAAAGAGCTCAAACTGAAGGACAAGTAACTGTTGGCAGATTTTGACTGAAGAAAACACTCAGTGGAATCATCCAGTTTTATTTAGAGAAACTCAAGGCAGGGAATGATGCAAGACAAAATGCAGCCACAACTACTATTCCAGAGGAACTTGCAACAGTAACTAAAGCAACTTCCCAACCTGAAGCCAGACAGACAACTGTGTCTCAGCAGGAAGCTGAACACAAAGGAATAAAGCGAAAAGCTGACTCAGCAAAAGCAAAATCAGTTGTCAAATGTTTATACCCTGGTACTTCAAACTATCAAGCACCAATTGAGGGGGAACTACAACAACAGACAGCTAAAATCACATAGAAAGATACCTCTACTGGTGATATTTCTCAGCTTCAACAATCTCAACACCAATCAGATCGGCACCAAGCCCCAGTTTTTGAAGCTGATAGAATTATCAAACTATTGAAGATGAAGCTTAAACCAGAAGATTCTCGTGATGCTATTTTACTATCTGAAGAAAAATTTCTCTTGAAGGAATTGAAAATTATAGACCTGTATACTATGTTTCCTATGTCAGAGTTTCTTGCAAAATGGTTCAATAGATTCACTGATTTTGCTCAACGTAGAAAATTAGCCATATCATCTTCACCCTAGGACACTTCGAAGAAAAAGGATGATGATGAAGATGATAATACAAGGAAAAAAACTGATGTGACTACAGTTTTGCAAAAGGATACTCAATCTCAACTTCAAGCTATGCAAACTGAAACTCAGCAAGAAGATTTGCCAGTTGGAAATCAGACAACTGGCAATCAACAAGCAGATGATGGAATTAATAATCAGCAACTTATGATCACTGAAGATGTTACTCAGTGTAAGGATCAAACAGAAGCTACATAGGATCCTTCTGACATGCTGACAAAGGACGAATTGGCCAAAGTTCGTGAGAACTTAAAGATTGTGCTCAGTCAAAGGGATGCACAAAATGGCCATCTATCAAGCATCTCTGGATATCTAGATTATCGAACTAGGATAGATATATCAGTTCATACTAGATTAGAGATGATCCATAAATCAAGTTCAAGCTCTGCTTCAGAAATTTTGTTACTTAAATAGAAACTTGAAGACTCAACCGCAGTAGAGAGGGAAACACATTCTAAGGCTCACTGGCATATGAATCAGCACATCTACGGGTTAGAGACTCAACTCAAAGAAGTACTTTCTTCTCAGCAACGTATCTCAGATGATCAAAAGGCAACCCATGCCTTGGTAGATCAATTGTATGATGCCAAAAATAGGGAAGCTGAAGAAGAAAAGCTGAGATTACTCAATGAAAAGATGCAACTTGAAGATGAATTGGAAAAATATAAATCAGATCCGAAGTTCTTAAAGAAAGAATTAATTGATGAGCAGCTCATTGAGAAATATATTCAACCTGAAGATCGGAGAGCTACTCTTACAAAGGATCTGTGGTTAAAGTTTGTCAAAGATCACAATCCTATCAAAGCCAAGTACAAGGATAAGACTATTGAAAAATCCTTGAATTACATTTTATCTGATGAATTCTCAAATCAGAAAATGGCGCAATATAAGAAGATCAAGAGGATTGAAGACAAACTGAAGATAAAAGACAAAGTTGAACAGATGAAAGCTGATGTAGCAGAATTTGAAAATACTACTTGAATGAATCAGCTTTACCAAAGTTAATCTTATGGAGGAAATGGAAAGAAGGAAGTCAAGTAGACTATAACAAGACCTTTCCTAAAGAAGACTCCAAGCTAGAATATGATTATCGTATACATGTCAAAGAGATGAAGTATATCTCAGTTGCACAAAAAGCACAGAAAAGAGCTTAGACTCCAGTTATAATTTTATCTGAACTAAGTGTAACTATTCCAGTTTTTGCATATTCTAATGAAATCCAGTTTCCAGTTTTACATTGTTTTGATCTTTAACCTTTAATTTTATGGAGAGTTTTGGCATCATCAAAAAGGGGGAAATTGTTGGAAATAAAATTTATGTTTTGATGATAATTCATCATATTTATTCAAAGTATTATCTTAACCTCATTGAAGAAGTGCTGAAGCTAGCTGTTATAGTGAAATGCTAAAAGATGTCTAAAACTGAATGTATAGGTTTTACTAGAGTCTGATATTTGTATAAGTTACATCATACAAGCATTGTAATAGCTAGTGTGTCGTGGAACTGAAAAGTGGAAGTCATCTAGAAAACTGGAAATCATCAAGATAACCAAACTGACTCAGACTACACCGATATGAACTGAAGAAGGTAAGTTCACTGAGGGACACAGACTCAGTTGGCTTATCTAGATGACAGAAGAACAGGACGTTGATCATACTCAACATGTTGGCCACGTTAAGCGCCTCTCCACTTTGTAGCTAATCCCAAGTCCACAAGAAATAACCTTTTCTCTTGTGGCTGCCCGATTCTCCGCTTTTCTCATAGTTGGGTCACGCGCAGATGCAGCCATTTTTATGGTAAGAGACTATGACCCAACTACTCGATATAATGATCTTTTAGATCGTGTGCTTAGACATCGTGATGCAGAGAGACTTGCGAGGGCAGATCCGGGTTGGTTGGTCCGGAAAGTCATGAGAGAGGCAGGCTAAGTGAAATAACATACAGGTGCTTTGAACCAGAGACCTCGCCCGTGAAGTAAATCATCGCACCTACGGTCCAACCAATTGGAGAGAATCAATAGATTCCTTTTCGGGAGCGATTCATCCTTCTCGAACGCAGCATACAACTCCACAAACTCAGTTACTGAAGATTGAAGAACTGAGGGATCAAACTCAGTTATGAAGATCACAAGTCGAGACTATACAGATAGACTTCAGGCAAGTTTGTGGTAACCTGAACTGACTTTAAGGATCTTGTATGAAGACCTATGAATCATAAGGACAATGAGTTCTTAGAAGATAGTTGTTTATGGTGTACTCTGATTAAGCCAATTATAATCAGCTGAAAAATGGAGTACTGATATTTGAAGAAGAGTAAAATCTCAGTTAACGCTCCAATTCAGACAAGAAACTGATATTTGATAAATACAGTATAAAACTGATAAGGAAACTCAGTTTTATATGTCAGTCATCCAACAAACTGATAGTGGAGTTGAACGTTATAAAGGAAGCAATTCTATTGGATGAAATACTGACACATCAGAACGGTCACAAAATATAGCCGTTACAAGATAGACGTTGATACAATTCGAATTCAAATGAACGTTGGACCTCACACTATAAATAGAGGACTTTGCACCAAAGGAAAAACAATAAGATTTCTCAAGATTTACAAGCATTTTTGTGCATTAGTCGTTTTATTCGAATTGCTATTATGTCTGCGCTATAACAAGATCAAATCAAGAATTTCTTCAAGTGTTCAAGCTACACAGGATTTATCCAGATTCAGACACTTTGAAGAACCACAAACAAAGATCAATTTATTGATTCTCAACCCAAATTTGATTCTACATCAAAGGTTTAGACTGTGAAGCAAACCGGGAAGGTTTTGCCAAGGACAGTTTTTACAAGAAGTCGGGTAGACTGTGTTTGTGGTGGTAGCTGGTGAAGAGGCATACGTAACCCTTCAAGGACAAGTGTTCAAGCAATTGAAGAGCAAAGCAATTTACCTGTTTCTACAACCTGTTTAGATAGTGAATCTAGGATTAGCCAAGGACTATTGTTTAGGACTTTTTGTAACAGCTCACCTCAAGAAGTTCTAGTGGAATTTTCCTCCGCAACACAGGAGAAGAGAGGACTGACAGGATTACACCACCTGTAACTTCTATAATTCTTGCTTATTTACTTTACGCACTTATTTATTTACTTTAGCATTTATCTACAAAGATTTCGAGAATTGTTTGTTATACACCTCATGATTCACAAACCTGGCATTCATCGTAATTCAGCCAAAGATACTCACTTTCATATAGAATAACAAGATCAAGAAAAAGGCTAGAACTATATCCACTGCCGGTTGACTCAGTTTTGCTTAAGTCGGTTTGACTTAGACTCTCATTGACCAAATTTAACTCCACACAAGTTTTAACTGAACCTTAATTTGCTTAAAATCTAGTTTTTGGTGACAAGTTTATTCACCCCCCCCCCTCTAAACTTGTGTTAGCCTTTCCAAGGGACCAACACTCCATTCCTAGAATTTTATTTGCATTCCCCAAATACATATCTCAAATCCAGCCTTGAGCAAAAAATTTAGAGCTTGAATATCAGACTTGTCCACAACAGCTATCAACATATCATCCACATACAGAACCAGATAAATCACTCAACCGTCCTTCAGCTTGTTGCGATAAACACAACAATCATATGGATTACTATTGTAGCCCAGCTGAATCATATAACTGTCAAACTTCTTCTACCACAGTCTTGGGGCTTACTTAAGCCCATACAAGGACTTCTTTAACTTGCAAACAGACCCTTTATTACCATAAACTTGGAAACCCTCCGTCTGAGTCATATACAATTCCTTATCTACATCTCCATGTAGAAAGGCTGTCTTCACATCAAATTGCTCAAGCTCAAGATTCTGATGTGCCAATCAAGCTCAAGATTCTGATGTGCCTTTACTGCTAGTAACACCCTGATGGAAGTGTGTCTGACCACCGGTGAGAATATCTCTTCATAGTCCACTCCATTTTTCTAACGGAACCCTCCAGAACCCAAACGTGCCTTATATATGATGCCCTCAGTACATGATATTCCTTCCTTTTTCTTGAAGATCAATTTACAGCTGAGCACCCTTCTATCATATGGTTGTTTGACTAGATCCCAAGTCTCATTCTTCTGAAGTGACTCCATTTCTTCTCCCATGGTTGCAAGCCAATCATATGCCTCTGAACATGTCATAGCTTCCCTGTAAGTGTTTGGTTAAAAACCATCCACATCATCTTCTACCTGAAGTGCAGATCCAACCATATCCTCCTCATATCGATACCTTATGAAGGGTCTAATATGTTGAAATGGTGTCCTAAACCCAATTGGGTCGGACTGGATCTGATCAGGTCGGGTCGTTTACTGTCTATTTAGTTCATGTAATAACTTTATTATGATTAATAAAAGCATTTTTTGTTATTATATATTTAGTTTATCTTTATGAACCAATTATGTTATTGTATATATGGTAACGTCCTTAGTATTAAACTGTGCTAGAGAAACCATGATAGTGATTATGGTTGATGAGATCACTAATTACATTAATAGGGTTGATACTTAAATGTCTCGAGTCGTATATAATGTCAAATAGAACATTGAGAGTATGATTAGACTAGTACGTATTGGATGTCTTCTATCTTTTTGAAGATATGGATAGATCTTGTCTATCAAAGTGTAGGGACACTTGGACTGTATGTGGACATGTATTGGAGAATGGGTACGTTAGACTGACCCACTTACATTAAGTGTTGCAGTATGTGGCAGTTGTGTAATTATCCTGAGACCGGAGTCTTCGTGGCATCACGGTGTGGATTGTCATGCTTTGACACTATTGAGGTTTCCCCTAGCCATGGGGCGATCATATGTAATGCTCGGGTATGATATTGAAGCATGCGTATGATATATGTTTGTTCTTCCGGAAATCGCGTAGGAGTAAATGTCTTTAATGACCTTCTTATAAGGAATGTTTATCTCTCGTGAATCTTTGCAAAGTTGGACTAATTGAGTTACTTCGAGAGAGCATGATACCCAGTTTATAAGATACGATCGTTGATGTACTAACACTCGAGATACAATTGTTTGGATATAATTACAGCGAGAGGATTCTGTTTACACGGTAACTGTTTCAAATGAAAGGTAGTAGTCATCGCTTTTGACTCTTCTGATGATTGGGGGTCACGATGTGTTGCTACACGCTATTTCGTGATCGTTGGGTGTCAAGGGTATTTTAGTAAAATGCACTTTATGCCTACGGACAACATATTCGGAAGTCTATCGAGTGACACACATAAGAACATCTAACCAGATTAAAATTCGGTTATAGTGATAACCAAATAAGGGAAGTTTATCTCGATTATTAAGTGTTATAGTGATAAATTAATATTGTGTTATTTATTTATTATGAATAAATTAAATATAACATATTAATTATGTTAATTAATTAAGAATATTCCGGATGCCAATTTATGGCTATATGGGGCGCAGATGATTTGTATACGATACACATGGATTTTGCAAATAAATTAATTGTATTATCATATATTAACATTAGATATTAATATGTCTCGATTTATACACATATGTAAATTGATTTATGGTAATATGATAAAGATAGTCGATATTAGATATTGACAATATTTTGGATTTAATTAATATGAGATATTAAATTAAATGAGATAAATCTGGAAAATCTATTTTCCTTATTTTAGTAGTAAAAGTTTTTATTTCTCCTTAATCTACTTAGAAGCTTTTCCCATTGGGAATGGGGACATATGGGGCGCACCTCCCCCTATATAAGCAGGGGTTGGCTAGCTGATGAGAGTCAACTTTACTTCATTTCTTACATGATTTTACCCCCCGTTTATGACTTATTTGATGCACTTTTGGGGTAGTTTGAGTGATTTATGATTCATTTTCACCATTTCATTCACTTTGAGGTTAAAGATGACTTAGTCCGAAAATCTTGTCATTTTTGGTGAATTATTGCATATATCAAACATATTTTATCTTGTGGAAGTTATGCGCGGTATTTTTGTTGATATTTGCAGGATATAGGTTCATTTGGATCCTGAGAGATGAGTTATTGATGATGAAAAGATGATTTACAGAGGTGAAAGCAAGGACCCGAGGCTAAAGAGTTGAAACAGATCAAGAATCATTGATGTTTTCATGCTTCTGTGACTTCATATGCAATTTGAGACGTCTTAGGTGCATCTCCTGGAGATTCTGTCTTCAGGGAAGTTGTAGGGAATTGAACGAGATTTCCAACTCAACTTGAATCGTTCAAATCGGAGCTCTACGCGTGAAGATATCATCAAATTACTAAAGGTGTACCTGTACAGTGGCGGTTCAGCGAGTGCATGCGCGCGCATGCTTCAGTGCATGCCCGCGCATGGAAGAGCAGAAAAAGGATATCTACATTCAGCAATAGCATGTGCACGCATTCTATCTCCATGCTCGCGCATGGAACGCGTGTTTTTTTTTACGGATTTTCACCATTCGGGGTCGGATTTTGGCCATATAAAAGCCAATTAAGTCAAAATTTATACCAACTTCTTCAGAATTGAATTCCCTCTTCAGTTTTTACGTTTATTTCTTCCAAAAACCATTAGAAAATTTATATTCTTTCATGCAATTACTTCAACGATTGCCTTTCGTTACGTGAATTCTTCATTGTGGGTCGCTTCCAAACTATTGGTAATTTATTTTTCTTATCTTTTATCATGCTTTCTTACCTTTCTTTTATGATTTCTTGTCTCGTTCTTGCAATTATGAGAAGCTAAATTTTTGATAGCTAAATTATGTGATGAAACTACGAAATTGATGCCTAAACGATGATCTAGGGATGAGTAGGGGTTAAAAATATAATCTTTTGAATGTCTGTGTCCTAAAAATTTGATCTTAATGCTTGAATTAATTTGATCACCAAATTCATGATTCTACACACGAACTTTATAAACGTATTTTGTGAGAAAGTGTGCGAACTAGAATTTTAAGATTGCCATGCACGAACTAGTCTAGTTTTTCGCAGCCTGTTCCTTGGTAAGGTTATTTTAGCTAAGCCGTGAACTCGGTTGATGCGGAGCATCTCATAGTTCTTAATCATATTAGGTCAATTAAATCTCATAGAGGGGACTGTTGAACCGAGTATAGGGTAACTAGGTTGTGGTATTAGCGCCTAGACACCAATTTAGGAGATTGCACCCACAACACATTCATTAGAAGTGATTGGTTGGTTGGTAGGTTAAGGCTCATCCTCAGTTATTCGGTAAAGGTGTTAAGAGTAGTGTTCCTGATCATAGTTTAGCTATTCCTTTTATCATATATTTTACAGTTATAATTTTTATTTCATTTTCTAGTTTTAGCTATTATTTTCACTCCTATTGTGAACCTGAACTAAATACAAAATTGATTGTGATACTTGATTGATTCCTCATGGGATACGACCTTGCTCGTCACTATAGTGCTTCTGACCCGGTACTCTGCCGGTTAAAGTTGGACGTCACTGTTTTGGCCATCAAGTTTTCTGGCGCCGTTGCTGGGGAATTGGTTGATATCACAAAATCACTGGAGTATTTAGGATTAGATCATTCTTTTTTCTTTTCCTTTTTTGATGTTTTGTCGAAGAGTCTCGACACCTACTCCGGTAGTGGTCGTGACTTGATACCTTGATTGTGTTCTTGTTTTTTCCCTGAATTCCAGAGTATGGATCCTTATGGCCAAGGAGGCTACTTACCCCACTTATTTGGGGGATTTAATTTTGGTGGGATGGGTTTTGGAACACAACCATATTATCAGTTCAACCCGTACACATCACCATACAACAACGAGTGGGAGAGTCCTCAAAGTTACCAGTTTTAGCACCCCGATGCTTATCCGCAATATTTTTAGCCACCACAGGTTACTCCACTGCCAAAGAGCACAACCGAGTTTTTGTTGTAGCAACTTAGTCAGGATCTAAAAGAATTAAAGGATTCCCAGCACCGCTTGGAATTTGAGTTGGTTGATCTGACAAGGCGTGTAGGGCAGTTGATTGAGAAGGGAAGGCTTGAAGGGAGCATTAAAGAAGAAGAAGGTTTCCAATCTCCACCGTCTCTCCCTGAGGTAATCACGCATGAGGATTGCCATGAAAAAGGTATGAATATTGTCCCCATTAAATTATCAATTCCTTCTACAGTGAGCCTTGTTGAGACATTGGTGGAGGTGTGTCCTTTTAAGTATTTTGATGCTTTGGTTGAGCCAACTTGTTACTATGTGGTGCGCGAATCCTTATTAATTGGCATATGCTCTGTTTCGGGGAAAGTGAATTCGTTGTGTTGCACGATGAATTCCTTGAGCCAATCTTGGTGGAGGGGATTGAACCCCTTGTTTTTCTTTTTCCATTTTGAGGGGGTGCTCAATTCCTATGATTTTTGTAGGGAGACGCAACGGTTTGCTCTCCTTTGGTATAACTATCCTTTGCATTATTGGGGTAGAAAGTTGAGCTAAAGACTATAAACTTAGAATGTTTTAGGTAGTTTGTTTTTTTTCTTTGCACTCATGCTTCTTTGTTTTCTTTTACTTTCTTAATAAGTCGAGCCAACGACAATAAACAAAAGCGCTTATGGGAGGCAACCCACTTTTTTTCCTTAGTTTTTTAGGCTTGTTTTTTTAGAAGTGTGATGAAAATTTGACCGAGCATCTCGAATTCCATTTCATGCTTTGTGATAATCCATATTTTATTTATTCTATACATGTCCATACTTGTGCTTACGTACACATAATGTTTCGGCCTTTTGTCGTAGTGGATTCTTGGTTTCTATGTTGTGATTGTACAGGTACCCTAGGAGATACATTGGAGGTTGTCACTTTTGCAGAGTTCCACCCTATTGCCAGTTCAGCTAAGTCTTTCTTTCTTTTCTATATTACTCACACACCGAGGACGGTGTTCCGTTTTAAGTGGGGGGTGGTAGACTTAGCTTCACTTGACCATGTGCTTTATTTTTATGCATCGAATAAGTTATATGCCTAGTGTTTGGTCTCTAATTGAATAAAATTGACCCATTCTTAAAATTTTTCATGGTTTTGATGTTGAAAATTATATGTGAATTCACGGTATTCTTTGGTTAATCATTAGTCATTAGTTGAATGCATGCAATTCAAACCTTTATCTTGTTGTGGAAATTGAATTCCTATGCACGTAATAGCTTCTCTTTCATGAATTGTGGTTGGTTAGTGAATGATTATAGATGCCATAGACATTAATATGTTACCTAGAACTTGTACCATTAACTTCGAGGTGAAATAGAAAGGTCAATCTTGGTAGATTAAGGGATGATGGTCCTGGCATTTATTTGACCCGACCAGAGCCAAATAGCCAACCCTGTACATAATTTCCACAGGAACCCCTCTAAGCCTTTGTAGGGTGGTTAGATCCTCACCCGAACTTTAGCCATTCGTTGATTAGACTATAATTACCAACCCTTAGCTTTATTTGTGGTCTACATTTCTTTGGCACCTTACGAGTGAGTTTTAATCTTATTTTGAGCACACTTGCTAGCACAAGTGTGGGGTGGCAAAGATATGTATCCAAGTATGAAGGAGGTGGATCCTTTGAGATACGAATGAGAAGGGGCAGCAAAGTGTTGGTGTTTGGTGTATTAAAAAAAATCAAAAATCAAGAGTCTATCAAAAGTGGAAAAATTGAATAGAGTGTTTGAATAAAGTCGAGTCCAGAAATGTTGAAGAAAGTTTTCGAGTTAGTATTTCCAATGTAATGTATGCCGATGGGATGAAGTAAATTGGAGTAGATGTTCTTGAATTCTTGGTGAGCTTGTTCTTGTTGACGACTATTTTTGCAAGCGATCTTGGAATTTCATCTTGGTGCCAACCGTTTTTTAATCTTACTCATGTTTATGATACGGTGTTGAAAGGAGGTGAGCTATGAATTTAGTGCAAGACATTCTGATTAGACTCACTCGTATTTCTCTTTTGATATTCCTATTATCTTTTCGATTAGCCCCGTCCCTAGCCTAATGTTACAACCTTGCAAGTCCTACCTGACCTCAATTAGCCTTGATTTGACCTCGATTAGTGGAGATGATTATGAAGTATAAGCTTATGGTGTAACACCATTAGTCATGCATTTATAATCTGAGCCGGTTAACCATAATTAATGATTGAGAAGCTATGCACACACACACATTTTGTTTCCATGATGAGATTTGTTTTGGCTCGTGTTTATTCGCTTATTGACTATCTTTTACTCATCGAATACTTTGATTTCTCATATGATCGCAACGTTGACCTTGTGATTTATTTTTGAATCGCTTGATTTGCTCGAGGGTGAGCAAACGCTAAGTGGGGGGTAGTTGATGAGAGTCAACTTTGCTTCATTTCTTACATGATTTTACCCCCCGTTTATGACTTATTTGATGCACTTTTGGGGTAGTTTGAGTGATTTATGATTCATTTTCACCATTACATTCACTTTGAGGTTAAAGATGACGTAGTCCGAAAATCTTATCATTTTTGGTGAATTATTGCATATTTCACACATATTTTATCTTACGGAAGTTATGCACGGTATTGTTGTTGATATTTACAGGATGTAGGTTCATTTGGATCCTAGGAGATGAGTTATTGATGATGAAAAGATGATTTTGAGAGGTGAAAGCAAGCACCCGAGGCTAAAGAGTTGAAACGGATCAAGAATCATTGATGTTTTCATGCTGCTGTGATTTCATATGCGATTTAAGACATCTAAGATGCATCTCCTGGAAATATGGTCTTCATGGAAGTTGTAGGGAATTAATCGAGCTTTCCAACGCAACTTGAATCGTTCAAATCAGAGCTCTACCCGCGAAGATATCATCAAATTACTAAAGGTGTACCTGTACAGTGGCGGTTCAGCGAGTGCATACGCGCGCATGCTTCAGTGCATGCTCGCGCATGGAAGAGCAGAAAAGCATATCTACATTCAGCAATAGCATGCGCACCCATGCTATCTCCATGCTCGCGCATGGAACGCATGTTTTTTTTTACTGATTTTCACCATTCGGGGTTGGATTTTTGCCATATAAAAGCCAATTAGGTCAAATTTTATACCGACTTCTTCAGAATTGAATTCCCTCTTCATTTTTTAGGTTTATTTCTTCCAAAAACCATTAGAAATTTTATTTTCTTTCATCCAATTACTTCTACGATTGCCTTTCGTTTCGTGAATTCTTCATTGTGGCTCGCTTCCAAACTATTGGTAATTTATTTTTCTTATCTTTTTTCATGCTTTCTTACGTTTCTTTTATGATTTCTTGTCTCGTTCTTGCAATTATGAGTAGCTAAATTTTTTATAGCTAAATTATGTGATGGAACTACGAATTGATGCCTAAACGATGATATAAGGATGAGTAGGGGTTAAAATTTTAATCTTTTGAATGTTTGTGTCATAAAATTTTGATCTGTTGGACTTATTTTTAAGTTTTAGTGATGTGTGCCAGACTAACTGTTATAGAGCAAAGGCAAAAAGATGTCTAGATCAAATGTATAGGTTTATTAGAGTTTGATCTTTGTATATGTTTGATCAAACAAGATCAGAAAGGTCGGTGACTTACATCACAGATCGTTTCTAGGTCGATAGAGGTAGTTAGGTCAAGAGACTTATCAAGAAATCGCTAAAGACTGAAGGTAGAGGGGTCAAACTCAGAGATTGAAGGCTAAGGGATCAAACTTAGTAATTAAAGTCAAGGATATGGAATCAGAATTTAGGGAAGTCTGTGATGACCTAAACTTATTACATATACCTTGTGTACAAGGTCTAAGTTCCACAAGTTGGATGATGATTGGAACTTAGTTATATGCAAAAAGGTGTAATCTAACTTCATAAATAAAAGTTAGATAAATGGCAGTTAGCAAAACATGGATCCGCTAACTAATAAGTATATTAGCAGACTCATTATCTCAGGAACCTGCTGATACACATACATCGAATTATTCAAAGGTTACATTGGAAGAAAACATGGATAAGGACAGCTAACAACCTCTGACTTATCAAATAAGTCAATGGTTGAGATTAAAGGGACGTTGGGATGATTCAGGGCTTTATCCAATGAATACAAGTCAAAGGTTGGACAGATCGCATTTCGTCAAAAGCAACTGATCGTGTCAAGATTATGAACAAGATTTACGTAAATCAAGTAAAATAGGACAAAATCTGGAATGGCTACATTGAATTTCAAATACAAGTCACAATGACTCCCACCTATAAATAGAGGACTCCTAATTCAGATACAAGTGATGAACATTAAGAGAAAAACACAGATAGTCCTGAGCTTCATTTCCTGATCAAGAAAAACACTCTGCTGAACCAACTGAGCTTAAGGCTACTGATCCAGATAAAATGTTCAAGTGTAATCTGCATTCAAGCTACATCAAGTTCACACACTTGAAGACTGCAAGCTGCTAATCATATCATCGTGATCAAGCTGCTGCAACTGAATCATTCACTTGATTCAAACTTTCTTTTACAAGAAATCTGTTGAAGACAGTGAAGTACATCTGTGTGAAAGACTGTTGATTGTGGTGGAGCTGGTGAAGAGGCAATACTAACCTTCAAGGACCAGTGGAAGACTTTGGAGCAGCAATCATACATGTTCCTGGTTTTCAGTTTGTGAAGCCAAAGCTATTGGTGAAGGACAAACATCATAGGGATTTTGTAACAGCTGTCTCAAGAATCTATCTAGTGAATTACCTCCAACATCACAGGAGAAGAGTGGAGTACAGGATTACACCACCTGGAACCACTATAAATCTGCCTACTTACTTTCTGCATTTAGTTAATCTAGCAACTGAACTCACACACATACACTACTGAGTATCCAATACTTGGTATCATATTTAACAACAAGAAACTAGGCTTAATTTTTGATATAATTCCATTTGCACAAATTCAAAGAGACTCAACGATCGCCAGACTATCAAGTATCAAGCAGTGCTTGAAGTTCTTGAGTTTGTTAACTCTAAAAGTTTTATGTGTTAAGTTTATTCACCCCCCCTCTAAACTTAACCAAAGCCTTTTCTAGGGACCAACAATTGGTATCGGAGAAGTGCTTCTGTTCTGAAGTAATCCTACTTATTGTACTTGTGAAAATTCTTTGAAAACTTTTTCAAATCTCTAATTTTCATAAACTTGCATCATGGATAACAATCTGTATGCTAGAACAATGCTGATGTGTTCTTTGGATCGATTTGATGAATATAAACGTCATATGCAGGCTTATCTAGCTGCTACTCATGATGAAATGATGGATGTACTCACAAATGGACCACTGGAGATGACAAAAGCTGTAACTGTGGATAATGAGATCTAGTACATTCCAAAACCAAAGAGAGAATTGACAGCTGAAGATATAAAGAGAGCCAATCTCAACAACATTGCTATAGATATCATCTACAGAACTCTAGATAGCAATATGTATATGAAAGTAAAAGATTGCAAAACTGCCAAGGAACTTTAGGACAAGTTGCAGTTAATATGTGGAGGCACTGATGCTATAAAGAAGAACAAGATCAGTGTAGCAAAGAAGAAGTTCCAAGAGTTCAAGATGAAGCCAAATGAAACCATTGAATAAATGGAATCTAGGTTCAATGCAATTACGGATGAACTCACCCTGCTAAATGTGAAATATTCATAGGAAGAAGTAAATTCAAAAATTTTGGAAGCTTTACCTGCCAAAGAAGTGTGGGAGATGAAAGTGACAGCAGTAGAGGAAATGAGAAGCCTACACGAGGAGGACACCTTCAAACCGTTCTCAGATCTTTAGGCATATGAGTTTAGTAAGAAACTGGTGCCTGAGACAGAAAAAGGAAGTGCCAAAGACTACAGCATTGGCTGCTGCTCATCAAGAAGAAACCTAAGCAGCCCAAGATGATTTGTTGGATGAGATGCAATAGCAGATTGCATTACTGAGCAAGAAAATTAGACTGATGAAAACTGGAAAGAGTTCACCTAGAAATTTCACAAAGAAATTCAGTGAAAAGATGAAGGAAGAAACAAAGAAGGATAATGATTACTTATGTTATCATTGCAAGAACCAGGACATTTCAAGCCTGATTGTCCTAAGTTAAAACAGAAAAAGGAACCAGATTATCTTTGCTTTAACCGCAAGAAGCCTGGACATTTCAGACCTGACTGTCCAGATCTACAAAAGAGCAAGAGTCAACAAAGAAGACATGGAAAGAAAGCAATGCTTGCTGAAGATGAATCTGGTTATGAAGTTGAATCAGATGAAGGAAATGAATCTGATGACACTGCATTGGTTGCTGAATTGGATGATTATGCATTGATGGCTAATATGGATGAGACAGAGGAGGTATACAATTTTGTATCAATTAATACTCATGCTGATAGTGATTGTGAATCCACCTGTGGTTCAAATCCCAAAAATTCTGATAATGAGGAGACTTTGGATGCCATCCTTAATCAACTGAGGATAATACAATCTGGTTATGAGATTGTGAAGGCAGAAAAAGAAGCTCTTCAATCAGAAGTTGAAAGATTGAAAGCTGAATTGAAAATTCTCAAAGGAAAGGAAAAAGAAGTTGGACAGATTCAAAGATAAGTTCTTTGAACCTTCAGAGCTCCCCCGAGTCCGCCGAACAATCTTATTCCTATATCGTATTCAAATCAGGAAGCCCTATGGTGATAGGACAGTCTTGGATTTGAAACTCAACAATCCAACAGGAGTGGATCCAGTAAGGTTACTGAACCTAGTGCCGAATTGGTCCTAAGTTTGTACCTCGCCAAGATCCAACTCAAGTAGGTTGCCGAGACAAAGAAACTCTCGAGAAAACTTCAAGGAAGCAATATCAGAAGTAAAAGAAGTCAACAGACCCAAATAAAAAGAAAAAAAAAATCTAAGAATAGGACTGTTGTGCCTTCTAGACCTACTGATAGCAGACCTGCTACCAAGTCTGCTGAACCACAAAAGGGTTAAGAATCAGAAATATTCCAAGGATAAGAATCCTAAACCCAAAAATGTTAATCATTCAAGGGATACTTATCTCAGGGGGAAAGGTAGACTGTTCCCTACTGATGATGATTGGAATATTCCTGCCCCTACTGATAGAAACAACATATACAACCATACTGCTAGAGTAAAACCTAGGCAATGGAATCAACAGAGGACTTATGTAAGACCTCAGCAGAGACCTCAATAGACTCTATACTACAGGGCTGCTCCTAACAGACAGCAAACCTATGGTTATACTGGTGCTTCTAATAAGAAAAATCACACAAAACAACACTATATACCAAAAAGCAAGAAAGTATACATGAATCCTACACAACCAAATGTAAGACCTTATGGATGTGTGGAATACATGTATGAACATAAGTATGACACTTTTAGAAGAAGACCTTATGGGAACTTGCCAGGGGTCATGCTTACCACTGACCATCATGGACCCAAACAGATTTGGGTACCTAAAATGTATTAATTTTGTTTTGTAGGGTGTCTGGTACTTTGACAGTGGATGTTCCAGACATATGACAAAGAATAAGCACTGTTTGTCAAGCTATGTAGCAAAGGATGGTCCAAGAGTGAACTTTGGAAACAAGAACACACCTGGTTACACAAGAGGCTATGGCACGGTTGTGAGGAATGGACTAACAATCAGGAATGTTGCATATGTTGAAGGACTGGACTACAACTTGTTGAGCACTGGACAATTCTGTGACATGGGATACAAGGTCACTTTTGACAAAAGTACCTATACTGTCATCAGTGAAAAAGGTGATCAAGTTGTGTTGGCTGAAAGAAGACAACAAAATATGTATGTTGTGGATTGGTCAACTGTAGTTCCAGAAACATGCCTGATAGTGCACACAAAGTCAGAACTCAACTGGTTATGGCACAGGAAGTTGATTCATCTAAATTTTGATGATATCAATCAATTGATGAAGAAGAAATTGGTGTTTGGTTTACCTGAAATCACATTCAAGAAGTTTACCTGAAATCACATTCAAGAAGGATGCTATATGTGATGCTTGTCAACAAGGTAAACAAACTAAATCAAGCTTCAAGTCAAAAACAAAGCAATCAACTAAGAGAGTGTTGGAGCTGATGCACATGGATTTATTTGGACCAGTGACTCCAACAAGTGTAACATGGAAGAAGTACACTTTAGTTGTTGTGGATGATTATTCAAGATACACCTGGGTGGTATTCATGAATAAGAAAAATGAAACACTTCAAAAGATGCCAGAACTTTTGAAAAGATTACAAAATGAGAAAAGTGTCACAAAGAGTGAAGATCGGATCGATAAATGGTACCGAAGTTTCTCAACAAAGTGATAAGAGAATACTGTGAACAAAATGGTGTACTACATCAACTTGCTGCTGCTGGTACACCTCAGCAAAATGGGGTTGCTGAGAGAAGAAACAAGACTCTGAAGAAACAGGACTCTTAAATCAGAAGGAGCAATTAAAGACTTTCCAACCCAAGTCAGATGAAGGAATCTTCTTGGATATTCTTCAGTCAGTAAGGCACTCAGGGTACTGAATAAAAGGACACTAAAACATGAAGAAACTATACATGTTGTGTTTGATGAACCCAAGTTCACTGGAATGGAAGAAGAAGATTCAGAACCTGCTGATAATCAACAAGTCACTGATCCAGGATGTGTTGAAGTTTTGGATAGGATCAATGACTTAAAAGTTTCTGACTCTGCCCCTGTTGAACACCCTGCTGGAAACTCAACTGATACAACAACTGAGGCAGTTCAAGGATATGCTGAACCCCTAGATGCTACAGCAGACCCTACTGAAGATGAGGTTCCTAAGAATCAAAGTAACCAAAATCCACAATGGTTAAGAGATCACCCTGCTGGACAAGTTATTGGCAACATACAGCAAGGTGTGAGGACTATAAGACAACTGGAAGCAATGTTTACATGGTTTCTATCTCAAATGGAACCAAAAGTTGTTGAAGAAGCAATTTCATATCCAGATAGGATAATTGCTATGCAAGAAGAGTTGAATGAATTTGAAAGAAATCAAGTTTGGACACTAGTGGAAAGGCCTACTCATGCAAATATAATTGGCACAAAATGGGTATATAGAAACAAACTGGATGAATCTGGTACCATTGTGAGGAACAAGGCCAGACTAGTAGCAAAAGGCTATTCTCAAGAAAAAAGAATAGATTTTGATGAGACATATGCCCCAGTTGCAAGATTGGAAGCAATCAGATTATTCTTGGCATATGCTGCTTATAAAAACTTCAAGGTTTATCAGATGGATGTCAAAAGTGCATTTTTGAATGGCATTCTGGAAGAGGAGGTGTATGTTCAGCAACCTCCTGGATTTGAAGTTAAAGACCAAGAAGATAAAGTGTACAGACTCAACAAGGCACTTTATGGATTTAAACAAGCACCAAGAGCTTAGTATGAGACACTATCTCAATTCTTGGTGGACAATGGTTTTACCAAAGGTACCATTGATAAGACTCTTTTCAGAATCAGTGAAGGTAACAGCACCCTGCTGGTCCAGATTTATGTTGATGACATAATCTTTGGTTCTGAAAATGAATTACTCTGTGAAAAGTTTGCAAATATGATGAAAAGTAAGTTCCAAATGAGCATGATGGGTTAATTGAACTACTTTTTGGGCTTACATGTCAAACAGTTCAAAGATGGAATCTTCATTCATCAAACCAAGTATACCAAGGAGCTGCTAAAGAAGTTTGGCATGGAAAACAGCACCAAGGCATCAACTTACAAACATAAGGTTGGATGAAGATAAAGAAGGAAAAGATGTTGATTAGACCTTATACAAAAGGATGATAGGCAGTCTGATGTACCTTACTGCCAGCAGACCTGATATATCCTTTGTTGTAGGTGTTTGTGCATGATTTCAATCTAAACCTAAAGAGAGTCATTTAGGTGCAGTCAAAAGAGTTCTCAAATATCTTAAAGAGACTTTGGGAGTAGGGATATGGTATTCTAAAGATGAAAGTTTCAAAGTTATATCCTACTCAGATTCAGACTATGCTGGATGCAAGATTGACAGGAAAAGCACCACAGGAACCTGTCAGTTAATGGGAAATAGACTGGTTTCCTGGTTCAGGAAGAAACAAAACTCTATATCAACTTCCACTGCTGAAACAGAGTATATTGCTGCTGGAAGTTGCTGTGCACAAATACTATGGTTAAGACAACAGTTAAGGGATAATGGAATTGAAGAAAAGGAAATTCCAATTATGTGTGACAACACAAGTGCAATTGCAATTACTGAAAATCCTGTTTTGCACTCAAGAACCAAGAATATTGATGTGAGACATCATTTTATAAGAGATCATGTTGAGAAGAAGGATGTGGTGGTTCTTTATATCCCTACTGAAGATCAACTTGCTGATATTTTCACTAAAGCATTGGATAGTGAAAGATTTGCTAAATTAAGGACAGAACTTGGAATCATTAAAGTTGACTGATCAGCAGTGTACTGGAATTCACCAAGGGGATTAGTCTTTTCTATGTTGGGTGAGCTCACTTAGCAGATTAGTCATTGGTATCAACAATTCCATGTACCTATGGTTGGACAATTGAGCAAATGAGGTTGCCAAGGGGATTTGCCTTTGTCATGTTGGGTGAGCTCACTTGACAGATCAGTCATTGGTATTAAACTTCATCTTGTATTATCAGTTGGACAATACAAAGGAATTCAAGCATCAGCAGAGTATTTTGTCTGCAAGATGCTGAGATCTTTATCGCCAGTCGAGCCAAGTCCGCCGATAGGAGAAGGTCAGCCAAGGAAATGTTACATACCAAACTTAATAAAGTCAAAAAGCATATGTAGGGATATTGATCACATCTTTATAACCGCAGTTAACACGATCCAACGGTTACCAAACGTTATGGAAAGTAATAGGCCACGTGTCAAAACAGCATTCACTCATATTTAATCGTGGTTAATGCACAGTACACGATCTGACAGCTCTCAACCATATCTGTCTATATATATATGCAGACCTAAACGTAGAGCCTACTTACAAAAATCTCAGATCAATCTCTTTGCATTCACAATGTGTAAACGCAGATCCAAAAAGCTATCATCTTCATATTTTTCTTTCAACAATGGCACCAAAGGATTAAGTTCATATTGGAACCAGTCAAAGTGTAAGAGGATACGTTACTGACTGTAACTCTACTGAGCTATCCATCAATATTGGAAAAAGAATCAGACGGTTTGCTAGGCTAGAGAATGTAATAAACAAAAGATTTGAATGTATCTCATATATCAATGTGCTGGAAAATTCTGGAGAAACATTGTTATACATGAAGGAAGAGATGCCTTCACTACCACTGTGAATGGAAGAGAGATAGAAATTTCCTCAGACCTGCTGAGAAATTTATTTCATTTTGCACCTGGAAATAATGCTCCAACTAATCTAGAGGCAATGAATCTACCAAGAATGAAATTTGTGGATCAAATAAAGACTAACGATGCTATACCTTCCAGTCTAGGCATCAATGTAAAGCATATTGGTTATGAGTACATTCTGCTGAGAAAATTGGTTGCCAAAACCATTTTGGGATTTGTTGGAAGCCATGATACTCTGTCTGGACCAAAGATAGACCTACTGATCATCATCTACAGAAGTTTGAAGTTTGATTGGGCTGGATTCTTCATACACTAATGAAGAAGGTGTTTACTTAAGATAGAGATGGTATAAGGAAGTCCAAGGTCAAGCCCCTAGGTCTACTGATTCAGACCATGTTGACTCATTTTCAGATACATGATATTTCATCTGAAAAGATCAACCAATCAAGATACAAGCCAGCAGTTGCTATTCCTATTCCTGGATTGGATGATGAAGATGAGGTTGAGGAGGCTGCTGACAGTGATGATGATGGAGATGATGGTGATGCTGGTGGTGAGCAGGTTAAGAAAGTTGTCAAGCCTGCTGCACCAAATAAGGTTACTGAGAAAAGAAAGGCTGTTGACACAAGAAAAATAACAGAGATGTTAAAGCTTAAGAAGACAAAGAAGCAAACAGCACAGATAACTGAGTCTGCTGTGGGTCCAGCTGAAGTTGAGATAACGGACCCTGTTGTAGTTGCAAGGAAGAAGACTGTTGCTGAAATTTTCAAAAAGCAACAAAAGGAAGCCAGTAGAAAGAGGAAGTCTACTGAAAGTGAAGATGAACCACTTTCCAAAAGAATGAAAGAGATTGCCAAGAAGAAGAAGTATGTCAAAGGAAAACAACTGAGGCTTTTGGAAAGTCAGAAAGAACAACAACAAGAAGAAGTAGAAGAGGAAGAATAGGCTATTGAGGCTGAGCCCTTAACTATTATCAAGCATACTGAGGATGTAGAGGTTGTTGCTGAGCAACCTACTAGAGATTTACAGAGACAAGCCAACCCTCCCTCTGCTTTGTAGAGGCTCATTGAATCCTCACTGTAAAGAGGCCCCGAGCCTATCGAAACCGCCAAGTTGTTGTTGAGCAACTTGTAGAAGAGCCACAGCAAGCTACTGAATCTACACCTGCTGTGGAAGTTGAAGAGTTGGTACAAGACCATGCAATTCCTGCAATAGTTCAGGGGGAAGAGCAATCTGTTTCTAACCCTGTTGATGAGCATATAAGTCAGGGGGAACCACGTGTAGTACAGATGGAGGTAGTAGGCACTAACATACAAACTGAGCAACCTACTGACCTGGACACATCTGTTGAGGAAACTCTTAACTTGCTGATTGGGACCTTTGGAGGTCAACAACGTTCTGAACCTGCCCCCAGAAAGCCAACCATGCCATATGAAAAGGCATCCAAGAAGGGCAAGGTAGATCCCAACTTCAGAAAGGTGCAAAAATATTTCCAATGGAAGTTTGGATTCTACAAGAGACAGAAACCATCTGCTGATCCAATAAGTGGATTTGAAGAATGGGCATTTGATCAGCAGGGTGTGGAAAGCCTTTTGGATTTAATAGACACAATTGTGCTACAATCTAGGCTGATGGATCGGTTGGATGAAGGAAAGAAAAGTGGAGCAATTATGTTCAAGGATCCAAAGTACACACCTGACAGTGATTCATCTGATTCTGATGATGATCCCTCCATGTTCGCTGGGGAGACCAGTGGAGTGGCTAGAGGAACAACTGATGATGCCACTGGTCCAAGATCTACTGATGGTGGAGTAGATAAACCTACTGATGCTGGTAAGTCTGCTGAAGATCAGCAAAATGAAGTTTTGGGTGATGAGAGGCAAGAAATGGAAGTACAGGTTGCTGAGGATCAAACAGCACCTGGACACAGGTTGGAACAGGAGGTACAGGTTGCTGAGGTACAAACAGCACCTAAACAAAGGTTGGAACAAACATTGGGTTTGGAGGAAACCCCTGCTGTTGTTGCTGAAGAGGCTGCTGGAGTGGAGCCTACTGAAGAAGCCAAGACCACTGAAGGTAAAGATGGACTGTAGACTGCTGTTAATGTGGATGAGCAGCTGCTGGACTATGACTTCAGTGATGAAGAGTTTCAAATTCCTGAAGATGAACATGATGATATTGAACCCCCACAGGCATTTGTACCTATTTTTGAAGAGCCTGCTCTTGATCCTATTCTAGAGGAATACCAAGGACCTAATCCTGCTGGATTGGATATGAGCTATGCATTGGTTATCAGCAGACAGAGGCAACAATACAATGTAGAAGAGACTGCTGATGGAGCTGCTGGAGGAATAGCTGGTGAAATACCAGCACATGTAATGGAAGAGTTGAGGACAGTCAGAAATGGCATTGCAAATCTAAGAACTCAACTTGATCGGCAAGAGCAAAGATTTGAAGATTCATTGAATTTAGTGGAGAATAGAGGAAGAACCACTGAAATTGTTGCTTCCAATATAACCTCCACCCAATATGCTCTTGCTGACCTTGCAATGGATGTAAAGGGGATCAGACAAGGAAATACTAAAAAAGGAAAAGTTTCTGCAAAAACAACTTGAAGCCATCCACCAGAAACTTGACAAGCTTGCTGAGACACCTAAGCCTGTTGAGGCTGCTGACACATCTCAACCTGCTGTACTGGATCCTAAAATCACTGAAAGGATAACTCTACTAGAGCAAACTATGCAAGAAAGGATCACAGCTGTTGACACTAGGACTGAAATTATGGAGGGTCAACTGAACAACCTAGTGATCATATAGGAGAGTGTACATGGCCTACTGTCCCGGTTTGTTGATGATGTCACTAAGGGGGAAGAGGGCCAAACAGCAGAAGCAAAAGAGGCTGCCAGAATTTTTGCCAAGAAAAGATGGGAGAATGATACTAATGCAGTCAGGGAACCTGCACCTGGAAGACTTCCACTTACTGATGATCTCCTCAGAAAATACAAGAATGAGTACTACAACAGAAGGAAACCTTTTCATGACAAGGGATTTCATGAAGGTTTGAACTCATTTCTGGGCTTAAAATTCTGGGAAGCAAGAGTTAAAGCCTTGAGGGCAAATTACAGAGGTGGAAGAGGTGGAAGGATTATACCTATCACATCTGCAAAGGAATCACTCAATGAATTCAAAGAATTATGTATGCTTTTGGGATTTAGAGTTAATCAAATCAACCTGATTCTACCTGAATCATGGAAGTGGTGGAAAGAAGTGAATTCCTATATTGACTTCTCTCTGATTGGGAATGAATGGATGAGAGACATGATAGAAGAAATAAGAGCCTACCAAGAGCAAGTGGAGAAGGCTAGAGAAGATAGAGAGAGAAGACAATAGATCAACATACTTTATCTATTTTATCTTTGATGTATCTGGACTGTAATAAGTTTGAACAAATGATTATAATGAGATATGACTGGAATTTGTTATGTTTTTGTTTTTAATCTTTTTGCTTTGCTGTAAGGTGAGGGTAGTGGCATCATCACCAAAAAGGGGGAAATTGTTGGACTTATTTTTAATTTTTAGTGATGAGTGCCAGAAAACTGTTTTAGAGAAAAGGCAAAAAGATGTCTAGATCAAATGTATAGGTTTATTAGAGTTTGATCTTTGTATAGGTTTGATCAAACAAGATCAGAAAGGTCGGTGACTTACACGCCAGACCGTCTCCAGTCGAGAGGGTAGTCAGTCAGAGACTTATCAAGAACTCTTCAAGATCAAGGCCGAGGGGTCAAACTCAGTTATTGAAGGCTAAGGGATCAAACTTAGAAATTAAAGTCAATGATATGGAATCAGAATTTAGGGAAGTCTGTGATGACCTAAACTGATTACATATACCTTGTGTACAAGGTCTAAGTTCCACAAGTTGGATGATGATTGGAATTTAGTTATATACAAATTTGTGTAATCTAACTTCATAAATAAAAGTTAGATAAAAGACATTTATCAAAATATGGATCAGCTAACTAATAAGTATATCAGCAGACTCATTATCTCAGGAACCTGCTGATACACATACATCGAATTATTCAAAGGTTACATTGGAAGAAAATGGATAAGGACAGCTAACAACCTCTGACTTATCAAATAAATCAATGGTTGAGATTAAAGGGACGTTGGGATGATTCAGGGCTTTTTCCAATGAATACAAGTCAAAGGATGGACAGACTGCATTCTATCAAAAAGCAGTCTGACTGTGTCAGTACTATGAATAGTGACAGAAAGCAAGTCAAATAGGACAAAATCTGGAACGGCTACATTTGAATTTCAAATACAAGTCACAAGGACTCTCACCTATAAATAGAGGAATCCTAATTCAGATACAAGTGATGAACATTAAGAGAAAAACACAGATAGTCCTGAGCATCATTTTCTGATCAAGAAAAACACCCTGCTGAACCTACTGAGCTTAAGGCTACTGATCCAGATAAAATCTTCAAGTGTAATCTGCATTCAAGCTACATCAAGTTTACACAATTGAAGACTACAAGCTGCTGATCATATCATCTGGATCAAGCTGCTGCAACTGAATCATTCACTTAATTCAAACTTTCTTTTACGAGAAATCTTTTGAAGATAGTGAAGCACATCTGTGTGAAAGACTATTGATTGTGGTGGAGCTGGTGAAGAGGCAATCCTACCCTTCAAGGACCAGTGGAAGACTTTGGAGCAGCAATCATACATGTTCCTGGTTTTCAGTTTGTGAAGCCATAGCTATTGGTGAAGGACAAACATCATAGGGATTTTTGTAACAGCTATCTCAAGAATCTCTCTAGTGAATTACCTCCAACATCACAGGAGAAGAGTGGAGTACAGGATTACACCACCTGGAACCCCTATAAATCTGCCTACTTACTTTCTGCATTTATATTCTGCATTTAGTTAATCTAGCAACTGAACTCACCTACATACAATACTGAGTATCCAATACATGGTATCATATTTAACAACAAGAAACTAGGCTTAATTTTTGATATAATTCCGCTGCACAAATTCAAAAGAGACTCAACGAGCACAGACTATTGATGTATCAAGAGTGTCAAGATGCTGAGTTTGTTAACTCCAAAAGTTTTAAGTGTTAAGTTTATTCACCTCCCCCTCTAAACTTAACCAAAGCCTTTTCAAGGGACCAACAGATCTTAGATCTTGATTTAATTTGATCACCTAATTCATGATTATACACACGAACTTTATAAATGTGTTTTGTGAGTGAGCGGGCGAACTAGAATTTTAGGATTTCCATGCACGAACTAGTCGAGTTTTTCACAGCCTGTTCCTTGGTAAGGTTATTTTATCTAAGCCGTGAACTCGGTGGATGTGGATCATCTCATAGTTCTTAATTATATTAGGTCAATTAAATCCCATAGAGGGGACTGTTGAACCGAGTATAGGGTAACTTGGTTGTGGTATTAGCGCCTAGGCACCAGTTTAGGAGATTGCACCCACAACACATTCATTAGAAGTGATTGGTTGGTTGATAGGTTAAGGCTCATCCTCAGTGATTTGGTAAAGGTGTTAAGAGTAGTGTTCCTGATCATAGTTTAGCTATTCCTTTTATAATATATTTTACAGTTACAATTTTTATTTCGTTTTATAGTTTTAGCTATTATTTTAACCCCTATTGTGAACCTAAACTAAATACGAAATTGATTGTGATACTTGATTGATTCCTCGTGGGATACGACCTTGCTTGTCACTATAGGGTTCCGACCCGGTACTCTGCCGGTTAAAGTTGGACGTCACTGTTTTGGCATCAATGTTGTTGATTTGATGCCCTTTGAAAACCCCTATGATCTGAGGACAGATCCTTCGCACCTGGGAGGGAATGATGCGATCCCTTTGGAGGTTCCCGACCCGTTGGCCCCGATGCCCCCTATTGATCATTTGGTTATTCGAGACGGGCCTATAACACGGCTCCAGAATAGATGGATGCGCGATGCTTTAGATACACTGATCATTGATATTTGTTTAGAGCAAGCACAAGCGCAGCCGAACGACGAGCAATCTATCTATTGCGTTATTTATACTACGGAGCTCGGAGATCACGAGGATGGAGTGGTTTGACAGCCACGACGTCGTTTATTTTCTATTATATTATTAAGATATTTTTTAGGGTTATTTTATTTACTTTTCCTATTTTTAGGCGCCATATATGGGTATTACCCAAACTACCCTTATGATTTTATTCTTGTAGCCTATATAAAGGCAAACCTTTTGATTCATGAAGGCAGATTCATATTATTTTGATACACAAAATTCATCTTCTTCCTTGATGTGTGATTGATGAAGAACATAACTTGCGAGTGAGTGATCACTTTGCCGTAGAGATTGCACCCCTTTCGAGAGCTTATAAGCGTTCTTGAGGAAAGCGTTGAGTGTTCTTGGCCCTCTTCATAGACCGCTTCTTAGTTACGTTAGGGTTTCCCGCTCTCGTTGATCCTTTCGTCGATCTCCTGGGATCGTATCGCATCAGTTGGTCTCGCTCTTTTGTACATCACAATTCCAAGAGTTCATAATCTTGTGAAAAATATAGAGCTTCTTAGAGAGAGTGTTTTGAGAGAGAAAAATGTCAGTCTAGCAACTGGATTTTCTAGTAGCTATCCAATGAGGATTCCGGCGAGGTGCTCGTGTGGATATTCATAGAGGCCGGACACGTGGACGGCTTGTGCACTACTACTCTCCTAGACGATCAAATCTTCGATCTAATAGATCAATCAAGATATTCACCGTCTACTACTTAACGTGTTTATTGTTTTAAACGGAGTCGATCTTGGGATCGGAAATCAAATTATTAAATTCTGCTTGATTTCCTAACAGTGGTATCAGAGAGAATTTCGAACTTAATCAATAAGCATTAAATAACTTGAGTAGTAATTAATAATAGATGGATGATTTAAATAAGCATCAAATATTTTGGTATTCAAATTAAATATTAACTCGCCTCCTTAATATACGTGTTTTTTTCAACTGTATCGGTTATTTTGAAATAAATAGAGTATAAAGAATACTTGTACACCAACAAGCTATATGGACACAAAACAAATCATGCATTCCGTCAATTTTCTTTTAAATTCTTTTCTGGAGAACTTATACATAATATGGAGAAAGAATTGCAATTTTTTGAAACCAAGATTAAATATTACAATTGTTTCAATAATTCAGTGGGAGAGAGAATATATATTATGAGTTTTCTGTTTTTTTTAAAAATAAAAGAGTAAAATGCTTTAATGAAATATTAAATTTTCCTTAATCCTATAAAGATATTAGACAAATGTGAAAATTGAGAATATAGATATAGAAATAAACAACTAATCTAGTGAAATTTTTTATGGAAAAAAAGGCAAACTTTCTATTCAACTTTATTGTTTAGGATGTAATCTCTTGTATTTTGCACACCTTGGTTATATATATTTACATTTAACCCAAAAAAAGAATATATGTCTTTTGATCTAAGCGTCAAAATATCGTTATTCTTTACTTATTTCTTTTCTTTTTTCATCATTTATATTTTGACATCCCATTTGATAGTTTTTTTATGTCTTTTTCGAGGTAATTTTTGTATAAAAAAACAATAAGCTTGTTGGAATAGTGGAATGTTGAATTTGGGGTCTATTCCGCTGTACGTAAAACATTGTAGAGAACAGTGAATTTGGGACAACGAACATTGGATTCATATTTACTATCTATTTTTGTCCTTTATTCACACTCCAGTGAAAAGATTTCACTGGATTAAATGTCAAATAATAACACCATACTTTCATTTTTCATATTTTCCTTTGGAAACAATTGGCCTCAAGCAGTTAAACACAATTAAATTCATTTTATTCAAATATACACATTGTTCATAAGTTATTAATCAAACATAATAATCAAAATTAAAGTATATATACTTATTCATCTTTTCCACCCATTTCCTTTCGTCGGACCGTTTTTGTGTCCTTCCTCGTCCTTGTCATTGATTAATGTCGTGAACCCACCTTACCTCTTTCGACCAAAAATATTCTTGCAATTCAATTGACAATTTCTTTCCCACACAACTTTTACCCTTTCTTCTTGCTGGAAACATTCTACACCTAGCAATGGAGAAACATTCCTTCCTTTTTGTTTTCTCATGCCGGCGAGCTCTTTGTTGTTTAACACTCTTATTTTTAACGACAAAAGCTTATTTTATTAGTTAAAAATAGAAAGATCTTGAGACATAACAACAAAAACAAATTTCGCCTGTCATTTATGTCGTGAACCACCTCACCTATCATATGTACTTTTCATGAAAAAATATTCGCTTGTGGTGAGGGCGGGGGAGGAGGGGCAAGGCAGTGGAAGGCTGTGCCCAAAAAAATGGGTGGAAAAACTTGCGTTCGAGGGCCGGGTGGGTGTGGGGGGAGGGTAGTGTGTGGGAGGGGAGCTGCTTGAATTGTTATTTTTCTATTTTTTCGTATTCTTCGCATATTTTATTTTATTTTATTTTAATATTAAATTTTAAAAACAAGTTAAACTTTTATTGCAGCTAACAAGAAACGAGCATTAACCAATCCATGTTACGCCAATTCAAATACATAAGCCGTTTACGGAAGTGAACCAAACTAATCAAAGCATCACCAAACTAAGGAAAGACACCACCCAAACTAAACAACTCACAACTCGTGACTTCAAGATGCTTATATCTCCGATTCTCACGCACACTCAATCCATCTATTAGAGATCCACTGCAAGGAATATCACTAAATATAGTTAAAGGTAGGAGATATTATGTTATTGTGTATTTATTACGGATATTTTTGTAATTAATGTGTAGATTGACGATGCTGGATTTTCTCATGTATAATTTCGGGTAAATTTAATCTAGGGATGATCGAATCAAGGATGATTTTGGGGGTGATTTTAGACTGAGCCTGAGAGTCTCTCTCAGGTTGCCTACGTATCCTGTAATTGTCGAGGATTCAAGTCTTACGTAGTTCTTGGAACGCGGTATTTATAAAGAGTTCATTACCCTAACCCTAAACCATGTCGGTTTGGGTAAATTACAGTATTAGCCCTTTGGGCTTTTACCAGCTTATATGGGCTTTACCCACTTATGCAAGTAACCACATGGATAATGGGCCTGCATGTTTAGAGTGGACTTTGTCCGCACCCCGAGCTTTCCGACTTGTGGTATCGAGATGGGCCCATCGTCTCGGCTCTCTGATCATGTCGGTTGTCGATGTCTCAACCCGTAATTCGACCCTTGGGCTATCACTTATTCTTGTTCAGGAGGACCATCTCGTGACGCCACGGGGAGGTGTGAGATTTGGTATCGTCATAAGCCCTCCTGATCTATCTGAGCTCTTGAGGTCAGGTCTGATCTGTCAAAAGTGTATCTCGGCCACTGTCATCCAATGCTCTGAATTTAAATATGCCTTGCGGACTTACTTCCCGTGGAGTCCGACATACGGACTTTCCATGTCTGCTTTGCAGACTTTTTTGCCTTAGCATTATCTGTCCCTTGGACTTATAATGTGTGGCTAAGTTGACATCGACTTCGATGCCGTAGATGTCGAAGGAATGATGAGATGTCCAACTTGGGACTGTCTCGGTTGAAATTGACTTTGATGCCGTAGCTGTCAAAGGAATGTATGAGATGTCTGCAGTTGGGACTGTCTCTGTCGAGGTCGACGTCTCTGAAGAATCTGAGTTGCCCTGATTTTGGAGTACGACATGCGAACTTGAAATTTGATCTGTAATATTATACTTTTCCTTGTTATGACTGGTCCTTTGGACCTGGCCTTGTTTGCTTTATTTTTCACATGTCGATATCGTGTCATTATCATGAATAATTTCGGGTCAATTTAATCTTGGGATGATCGAATCAAGGATGATTTTAGGGGTGATTTTAGACTGAGCCTGAGAGTCTCTCTCGGGTTGCCTACGTATCCTGTAATTGTCTAGGAATCAAGTCTTACGTAGTTCCTGAAATGCGGTACTTATAAAGAGTTCATTACCCTAACCCTAAACCATGTCGGTTTGGGTAAAATACAGTATTAGCATTTTGGGCTTTTACCAGCATATATGGGCTTTACCCACTTATGCAAGTAACGACATGGATAATGGGCCTGCGTGTTTAGAGTGGACTTTTATCGCACCCGAGCTTTCCGACTTGTGGTATCGAGATGGGCCCATCGTCTCGCTCTCTCGATCATGTCGGGTTGTCGATGTCTCAACCCGTAATTCGACCCTTGGGCTATCACTTATTCTTGTTCAGGAGGACCATCTTGTGACGCCATGGGGAGGTGTGAGACTTGGTATCGTCATAAAGACAGGTCGGCAGCCTATTGCCTCCAATTGAACCGTTGGAAAAACAATTCCACCGGTCATAATCAAGTATTATTAGGAACGAACTAGACCTAAAAGTTTATGGTCAATCAGAGTTCGTTTAAATGCCCGATCGTCGCAAAGAAGTTGCTGCTGTATTATAGAAATGCAGCAGAACCCTAATCAGCAGTTTCAGGTCGGCGGCCTGTTACTAGCAACTCAACCGTTGGAATGAAAATTACTCCGGTCATATTAAATAATACAGAGAGAAGAACAATCTCTAAAAATTTCATGCTGATCGGTGTCTGTATTGATGCCCGATCGTCACCAAGAAGTTGATGCTGTATCAAAAATGCAACAGAACCCTAATTGTCAGCAGGCAAGTCGGAAGCCTTTTGCCGCCAGTTGAGCCGTTGGAATAACAATTCCACCGATCAGATTTAAGAATTATGAGGACCGAACAAGCCCTCAAAATATTAGGCTAATCGGAGTTCGTTTGATTTCTCGATCGTGGCAAAGAAGTTACTGCAGGGCACCAAAAATGCAGCAGGATTCTGGACAGCAGCTGCCGGATCGGCGGGTTATTCCTGGAGATTGAGACGACGAAAGAACAATTCCTCTTGTCACATCGAAGAAACGTGAGGTAAGAACGATCCCTCCAAATTTCGTGCCGATCGGAGTCCGTTTCTAGGTCTGACTGCCACCGGAAAGACACTTCTATGGTGCCCAAGAAAGCTGCGAATTATCTACCGTATCTAGCTATCCACGAAGCGGGTTCTCGAGGTCCAAGGATCGAGCCGAGCTCTTTAGCTCTCCAGATTATGCCTTACTTACAAGTTCATGTGATGAAAAGATAAAAGAGGAAAAAGTCAACCACAACAACGGATCCTCGACATGAAGGAGTTAGAATAAAATAGTGAGTAAAGCCAAGTCAATGACAGTGCTTATATCACTCCCAACCAGCCAATAAGCCACGATGCGAGGCAGTTGGAAGATCCCACGATGGATACCTTATTCGACCAGTTCATAAGCATCACGAAGTGCGACAGTCGAATAAGGAGTTACTTAATTCGACCAGTTCATAAGCCTGACGAGGCACGACAGTCGAATCGAGCTCCGACCAAATAGCCAAGTCAAGCCCAAAAGGCAGTACAACGCTAGGTCGACTTATATTCAAGTGTACCATGAGCCATGCACTCATACTACACTTGGAGGGGCTTAAGGGGATTAAGTCCAATGGACTACACCTTATAAATCAACGTCGCAAGGGAATTAAGTCCAAAGGACTACACCCTAAGCAAATATTCAACAACAACAACACAAACGAGCCCAAGGGACAAAAAAGGCCACGTCAAAGGGACGGTTCGCATAGTCGGGCCACACACCTATAGAATCGACCTGCCCATAGCAAAATCAGTCCGCGTGACAAAAAAGGCCAGGGCAAACAGGTCGATCTCAGCTAAACTCACTAGTGCGATAAGAATCGAAGGTTCATAATACACTTGGGGGGCGACACGATATCGACATGTGAAAAATAATGCAAACAAGGCCAGGTCGAAAGGACCAGTCATAACGAGTAAAAGTATAATATTATAGATCAAAGTTCAAGTTCCCATGTAGTACTCCTAAATCAGGTCAACTCAGATTCTTCAGAGATGTTGACCTGGACAGAGATAGTCCCAACTGCAGACATCTCATACATTCCTTCGACAGCTACGTCATAGAAGTCAATTTCAACCGAGACAGTCCCAAGTTGGACATCTCATCATTCCTTCGACAGCTACGGCATCGAAGTCGATGTCAACTTAGGCACACATTATAAGTGCAAGGGACAGATAATGCTAAGCCAAAAAAGTCTGCAAAGCAGACATGGAAAGTCCGTATGTCGGACTCCACGGGAAGTAAGTCCGTAAGGCAGATTTAAATTCATAGCATTGGATGACAGTGGCCGAGATACACTTTTGACAGATCAGACCTGACCTCAAGAGCTCAGATAGATCTGGGGGGCTTATGACGATACCAAATCTCACACCTCCCTGTGGCATCACGAGATGGTCCACCTGAACAAGAATAAGTGATAGCCCAAGGGTCGAATTATAGGTTGAGACATCGACAACCTACATGATCAGAGAGCCGAGACGATGGGCCCATCTCGATACCATAAGTCGGAAAGCTCGGGGTGCGGTCAAATTCCACTCTAAACACGCAGGCCCATTATCCATATGGTTACTTGCATAAGTGGGTAAAGCCCATATAAGCTGGTAAAAGCTCAAAGGGCTAATACTGTATTTTACCCAAACCGACATGGTTTAGGGTTAGGGTAATGAACTCTTTATAAATACCGCGTTCCTGGAACTACGTAAGACTTGATTCCTGGACAATTACAGGATACGTAGGCAACCTGAGAGAGACTCTCAGGCTTAGTCTAAAATCACCCCCAAAGTCATCATTGATTCGATCATCCCTAGATTAAATTGACCCGAAATTATACATGACAAAATCCAGCATCGTCATAGATATTTCTAGAATATCTCAGATTATTCCCCCAATTGTATACATATACACACTATACTGTACATAGTTCAATCAATGAAATCAGTTTTCATTCCATAATCTGTCATGAATCGGAGCATTGAGATCCGGTTTTTCCTCTTTTTCTTCCCGTTCCTTTTTTTCGGCAACTATATCTGCCTTCTTTTACCGTTCTCGTCCTTCTTTTTCCGACATCGTAACAGTCCTCCAGAAAATTACGGGCCATTCCGTTTCCCAATCCCATTTTCTTTTCCGAATTTCTATCCTACATTCATTCTCCATGCTTTCATAATTTTTTCCAGTGAAACTCCCGTTCCGTCAATCTTCTTTGGCCACACAACCCATCATCTCCGGCTGCTTCATCCCGTTCAAAAAAGCTTCTGCTTTCTTACGCAGCAAAAGCCTCTTTGTTCACTTTTGCCCCTTTTCTGTACTTAGCTTTTCTTTTTTTACTATTTAATCTCTCTCTGCCTCGTGGCTACTCGACAGTGGTGCGTTGCACCACATGACTCATTATCTCAACATTCTGTCCTTGCATGTTCCCTATACAAGTTTGGATGATATTATTATTGGTGATGGTAGTGCACTTTCTATTAGCGACATTCTACTTCAATTTCTTCGTTTCATTTATAAAATGTATTGTGTGTTCCTCAGCTTTCCCAAAACCTCCTATCTGTATCTAGATTCTGTTCTGATAACTCTGTCAGTATTGAATTTTTATCTCACTCATTTTTGGTAAAATACATGAGGACAGGGAAATGCCTCTACCCGGGTCCGGCTAGAGATGGAGTCTACTCTTGGTCCTTCAACCCTCTGTTTACCTTTTAAGCTAAACAAACCTCTACCTCGACTTGGCATCGTCGTTGTGGTCACCCTGCTTTTCCCATTATACAACATTTAGTTAAAAATAAATATTTGGACTTATCTTATGTTGCCTCTGCACCATGTGATGAATGTTTGACTAATAAAAGCCACAGACTCCCTTTTTATGCATCAACTTTTCATTCTTCCCATCCCCTAGAGATTATATTTTCTAATGTTGGTACTGCTCCTGTTTATTCCGTTGATGCTTTTTAAGTATTAGGTTATTTTTGTGGATTAATTTACTCGTTTTATCTGGCTTTATCCCCTCACCCGCAAATATGACGTTTCTTCTGTCTTTACTAAATTTAAACCCTATGTTGAAAAAAAATTCTCTGCTTCCATTAAAATCTTGTACTCTGACAATGGCACAGAATATATTTCTTTACGCCCATTTCTTGTGTCAGGGCGTTTCTCATCACACTTCCCCTCCGCACACTCCCCAACACAATGGTATCTCCAAACGTCGACACGTACATATTGTTGAGACTACTCTCACTCTCCTAAAGCAAGCCTTCATACCTATCACTTATAGTCGTATGTTGTTAGCACTACTGTTTATTTAATAAATCGGATGCCTACATATAGTCTAGTTATGCATTCCTCCTATGAAAAACTCTTATCCTCCCCGGCTAATTATTCTAAACTACGAGTTTTTGGTTGTATATGCTCTCATTGGGTCAAACCCTATAACTATCCTAAACTTGAATCATCTTCCTTGCCTTGTGTTTTTTTAGGTTATTCTCAAGCAGAGTGCCTGCCTTTGTTATGATCTGCAGGAGCTCGCGTGTATGTCTCTCGTGATGTTCGGTTTGTTGAAGATATGTTTCCCTTTGCATCTACCATTCAGAATCCCGACACTCCCTCCCTTGACACCTCGCTTTCTCCTGCTCTTTACTCCATGTTTGAGTCCCCTCGCGCCGTCCTCCTCTTCCCTCTCTTTCTTGTCCTCCCCTCCACCTTTCGTCCCTCCACCCTCTCTTCCACCTTCCGCCCCTTGCTCCCCTTCTCAGCCTTCCCCCACGTCGGCCTCATCTTCTTCATCATCGTTCGCTTCCTCTACCTCACCACCGGCCTCCCCTACTTCACCATCTGACTCCTCGTCCCAACCACCTCCACATCTCATGACCACTAACTCCTGCAATAATATATTCAGACCTCGTCAACTCTTTAATCTTAATGCCCAATAGGATTCTCAATATTCTGATACTGAGCCTGTTAATGTCAAGCAGGCCTTGCACAGTTCCAATTGGCGTCTTGCAATGTCTGAAAATTTGATGCGCTTGTGCGCAATGGCATGTGGTCTCTTGTTCCAGATAATCCGTCTCTTAATGTTGTGGGTTGTAAATAAGCATCATTCCAGACAAGGCTCGTTTGGTTGCCAAGGGTTTTACTCAGCGACCCGGCATTGATTATTTCAAGACATTTAGTCATGTTGTAAAGCCCACCACTATTCTTCTGGTTCTTAGTCTTGCAATTTCCTTCGGTTGGTCTCTTCGCCAGCTCGATGTGAATAATGCATTTTTATAGGGTTCTCTTGAAGAGGATGTTTATATGGTTCAGCCTCCTGGTTTTAGGGATTCTGATCATCCTACTCATGTGTGTAAATTGCATAAAGCCATTTATGGTATTAAGTGGCACCTCGTGTGTGGTACCATGAGTTGCGATCATTTTCGCTTTCCATTTGTTTCACTAATTCTGCCACAGACTCCCCTCTATTTGTTTCTCGCACTTCCTCCAGCATTACTATTTTACTTGTGTATGTTGATGACATTGTTGTTACTGGTAATTCTTCCTCTCATGTGGAGCAGGTTATTGACCACCTTGGTCAATGATTTTCTATTAAGGATCTTGGGATGTTACCGTATTTTCTTGGTGTTGAGGTTACCCCTAATCCTCATGGTTTGTTGCTTACTCAATCCAAGTATATTTCTGAACTGTTTTGCAAAGTTAACATGCAAGAGTCCAAGCCAGCTACCTTGCCACTTCCTCCTGATGTGTTATCCTCTAGTGATGTTGCCTCTCCTGCATATTCTGATGTTACTTAGTTCAGTCAGGTTCTTGGTGCCTTGCAATATCTTTTATTTACGCGACCGGATATTGCGTATGCGGTCAATAAACTTTCCCAGTATATGTATTCCCACCTCCACGGATTTTCATTAGGCTCTGGTTAAGAGTGTGCTCGCTACATGGCTGGTTCCTTGAATGAGGGTCTTCAATTTTATTTTGCTTCACCTCTTGCACTTCATGTGTTTTCTGATGCGGATTGGGGAGGCAACAAGGATGTTGATTTTTCTTCTACCTCTGCATATGTTGGTCCCTTGAAAAGGCTTTGGTTAAGTTTAGAGGGGGGGGGGGGTTGAATAAACTTAACACTTAAAACTTTTTGGAGTTTACAAACTCAGCAAGGTCAACAGTCTGCGGACTATTGATTCTATTGAATATGTTGCCGCGGAATATATTAGATTAGCCTTGATACTTGTTGTTTAAAGATGATACTAAGTATCAAATACTCAGTAGTGAAAGTAGTGTGAATCCAGTAGCTAGTTCAACAGGTTGATATGAAAAACATGCAATAAAATAAAGTGCATAAACTAAAAGCAGAAAAGTAAATTAGGCAAGTTTTATGGTGGTTCCAGGTGGTGTGTAATCCTGTCAGTTCACTCTTCTCCTATGATGTTGGAGGAAATTCACTAGAGACTTTTGAGATTTCTATTACAAAAGTCCCTAAACTGTTTGTCCTTGACCAATAACTATGTCTTCACAAACTGAATAGTAAGAACAGGTAGAATTGCTGCTCCTAAGTACTCCACTGGTCCTTAAAGGGTAGAATTGCATTTTCACCAGCTCCACCACATAAACAACAGTCCTTGACACTTAGCAGTGATTCTCTGTCTTCAGGTTATTCTTGAAAATAAGGGGTTGAATCAAGAAAGTGATTCAGCTTTAGCAAGCTTTTGATTAGGATGAAAAGATCAGCAGCTTAAGATCTCCAAGTGTAGATACTAGGTGATACTTGAATGCAACAACATTTGAAGAAAAATTCTTGATCAGTATGAAAGTTCAGTTCAACAGGGTATGTTGCTCTTGATTTCTTGTAAGTTCGGTGTTTAATCTGATTCCAGGGGTCTTCTATTTATAGGTGAAAATCTTATATTTGAAATTGAATTTCAAATCTGACCGTTATAGGATTTTTCGATTATTCCCAAATTCCCTCTCGTTGTACTTCTCTATCTATGTCGTTGTCCTTCGACGATGCATAAACCACAACCAATGATTTAAATCCAATTTTATTTGGCTCTGAAATCCTTACAATGTTCCTTTCATCCTAGCCATTGATTGACTGGTTAATCCAATGCTTGTAATTAATCCTTATCCATTTAATCCTTCAGAAGAACTTGGATTAATCATATATGTATATACTGAGCAGATGTCTGTTTCATATGTCTGCTGATGTATATATTTGGTTAGCTGACTTTTAGTCTGCTGTGTTTGATGAACACTCAGCTGACTGCTTCTCATCTAACTTTTGATTGTGAAGTTAGAGTACACCATTTTGATGTTAGGAAATCGATGTGGGAACGCAACGGAATTCAAAATTTTGATTTCCTTTTACCCAAGATCGACTTCGTTTAAGCAACAAACAAATAAGCTAGTACACGGTGGTTACCTTGATTGATCTAAAAGATCAAAACTTTAACCGTCTAAGGAGAGTAGTTGTGCACGGAGCTGCCCAGGTGTTAGGCCTCTACCGCTTGTCCACACGAACAACCCGCCGGAATCCACCATTGGATTGCTACTAGAAAATCCGGCTGCTAGACCGGAATTTTCTCTCTCTCAAAACTCTCTCTAAGAAACACTCTATTTTTCATAAGAACTATTAGCTCTAGGAATTGTGATCTACAAAAGAGCTAGTCAAGCCCTCCTATTTATAGGAGTAACCTGCGACCCTCTCTAGTCTCAATTTGATTGGGAGAAGCTTCCTAGTAGATTGAGGAGAAATAAAACATTTTCCCAAAAAAAATAAGGAAAATATAATGATTGATTTATCTCATTAATATTCAATATCTTATATTAAATATTTCCAATGTATGGTCAATATCTCATATTGACTATATTTATCTTATTACCATAAATCTATTTACGCATGTGTATATATATCACATATATATATATTACACATATAAATCTATACATATATATTTTTGGAAACAATGATGCATATCCAATATGCACCACACGCTGGAAGCACAACAATATATATATATATATATATATATATATATATATATATATATTAATATCTTATATTAATACTAGATAATATAATACCAAGATTAATTAATTTGGAAAATCCATGTGTATCATATACACATATAATTTCGACGCACATACATTATGTGTATATTTAATTAATCAACATAATTAATATCTTGTATTATATTTATTCATAATAAATAAATACCACCATATTAATTTACCACTATAACCTTTATAGTACAAGATAAATTCTTTCCTTATTTGGTTATCAACTATACCCACATTTTAATCCGGCTAGATGTTCATATGGGTGTGACCCGATAGGCTTCCGAATATGTTGGCCGTAGACACAAAGTGCAAAATACGAAAATGCCCTTCATGCCTAACGATCACGGGATAGCGTCTATCAACACACCGTGACCCCCAATCATCGGAAGAGTCAAATGCAATGACTATTACCTTTCATGTGAAGCGATTCATCGTGTAACTTACAATCCTATCACTGTAATAATACCCATACGGTCGTTAGTCGAGTGTCAAAACATCAACGACTGTTTCTTATAATCTGGATATCATGCTCTCTCGAAGAAACTCATTTACTTCAACTTGCAAAGATTCACGAGAGTAAGACATTCCTTATAAGAAGGCCCTTTTGGATATTCACCCTACTGATAGGGTACGCGATTCCCAGACGACCAAACATGTATACTCCGCATGCTTCAGTATCCCACCCAATCACTACCGCATGATCGCACCGTGGCTAGGGGAAACCTCAATAGTGTCACAATCCCTTGGAAAGGCTAACACAAGTTTAGAGGGGGGGTGAATAAACTTGTCACCAAAAACTAGATTTTAAGCAAATTAAGGTTCAGTTAAAACTTGTGTGGAGTTAAGCTGACTGAGCGGACTCTAAGTCAAACTGACTTAAGCAAAACTGATTCAACTAGCAGCGGATATAGTTCTAGCCTTTTTCTTGATCTTGTTATTCTATATGAAATCTGAGTATGCTGAATTGAATTCTGGTGAATGTCAGTTTCTGAACTATGAGGTGTATAACAATCAATTCTCAGAATGCTGTAGATAAATGCTTAAGTAAATAAATAAGTGCGTAAAGTAAATATGCAAGAATTATAGAGGTTCCAGGTGGTGTAATCCTGTCAGTCCTCTCTTACCCTGTGGTGCGGAGGAAAATTCCACTAGAACTTCTTGAGGTGTGCTATTACAAAAAGTCCTAAACAATAGTCCTTGGCAAATCCTAGCTTCACTATCTAAATAGTTGTAGAACAGGTAGAATCGCTGCTCTTCAATTGCTTTAACACTGGTCCTTGAAGGGTTACGTATGCCTCTTCACCAGCTACCACCACAAACATAGTCTACCCGACTGCTTGTAACAACTATCGTTGGCAAAACCTTCCCGGTTTGCTTCACAGTTTAAACCTCTGATGTAGATTCAAAGTTGGGTTTGAGAATCAATAAATTGATCCTTGTTTGTGGTTCTTCAAAGTGTCTGAATCTGGATATGTTCTGTGTAGCTTGAACACTTGAAGAAATTCTTGATTTGTTCTTGTTATAGCGCAGAGATAATAGCAATTCGAATAAAATGACTAATGCACAAAAATGCTTGTAAATCTTTGAGAAATCTTGTTGTTTTTCCTTTCGTGCAAAGTCCTCTATTTATAGTGTGAGGTCCAACGTTCATCTTGTTTGAATTCGAATTGTATCAACGTGTATCTTGTAATGGCTATATTTAGTGACCGTTCTGATGTGTCAGTATTTCATCCAATAGAATTGCTTCCTTTATAACATTCCAGTGTACTATCAGTTTGTTGGATGACTGACATATAAGACTGAGTTTCCTTATCAGTTTTATACTCTACTTATCAAATGTCAGTTTCTTGTCTGCCTTGGAGCGTTAACTGAGATTTTACTCTTCATCAAATATCAGTACTCCAGTTTTCATCTGATTATAATTTACTTAATCAGATTACACCATAACAACTATCTTCTAAGAACTCATTGTCCTTATGATTCTTAGGTCTTCATACAAGATCAATAAAATCAGTTCAGGTTACCACAAACTTGCCTGAAATCTAACTTTATAGTCTCGACTTGTGATCTTCATAACTGAGTTTGATCCCTCAGTTATTCAATCTTCAAAGAATCGAGTCCGTGCTCTCGGTTCTTTTCGTCTTCTAGATAAGCCAACTGAGTTTGTGTCCCTCAGCAAACTTACCTTTTTCAGTTCCATATCGGTGTAGTCTGAGTCAGTGTGGTTATCTTGACGATTTCAAGTTTTCTAGATGACTTCTAGTTTTCAGTTTCACAACACACTAACTATTACAGTGCTTGTCTGATGTAACTTATACAAATATCAGACTCTAGTAAAACCTATACATTCAGATCTATACATCTTTTAGCTTTTCACTATAACAACTAGCTTATGCACTTCATCAATGAGGTTAAGATAATACTTTGAATAAATATGATGAATTATCATCAAAACATAAATTTTATTCCAACATTTTCCCCCTTTTTGATAATGCGAAAACTCTCCCTAAAAGAAAAGCTTAAAAATCAAAACAATGTACAACTGGAAACTGGATTTCATTAGAATATGCAAAACTAGAATAGTTACACTTAGTTCAAATAAAATTATAACTGGATTCTAAGCTCTTTTCTGTGCTTTTTGTGTAACTGAGATATACTTCATCTCTTTGTCATGTATACGATAATCATATTCTAGCTTGGAGTCTTCTTTAGAAAAGGTCTTGTTATAGTCTACTTGAGTTCCTTCTTTCCATTTCCTCCATAAGATAAACTTTGGTAAAGTTGATTCATTCAAGTAGTATTTTTCAAATTCTGCTACATCCGCTTTCATCTGTTCAACTTTGTCTTTTATCTTCAGTTTGTCTTCAATCCTCTTGGTCTTCTTATATTGCGCCATTTTCTGATTTGAGAATTCATCAGATAAAAAGTAATTCAAGGATTCTTCAATAGTCTTATCCTTGTACTGGGCTTTGATAGGATTGTGATCTTTGACAAACTTTAACCATAGATCCTTTGTAATAGTAGCTGTCCGATCTTCAGGTTGACTAAATTTCTCAATGAGCTGCTCATCAGTTAATTCTTTCTTTAAGAACTTCGGATCTGATTTATATTTTTCCAATTCATCTTCAAGTTGCTTCTTTTCTTTGAGTAATCTCAGCTTTTCTTCTTCAGCTTCCCCCTTTTTGGCATCATACAATTGATGGCATGGGTTGCCTTTTGATCGCCTGAGATACGTTGCTGAGAAGCAAGTACTTCTTTGAGTTGAGTCTCTAACCCGTAGATGTGTTGATTCATATGCCAGTGAGCCTGAGCATGTGTTTCCCTATCTACTGCGGTTGAGTCTTCAAGTTTTTATTTAAGTATCAAAATTTCTGAAGCAGAGCTTGAACTTGATTTATGGATCATCTCTATTAGTGCATGAACTGAGATATCTATTCTAGTTCGATAATCTAGATATCCAGAGATGTTTGATAAAAGGCCATTTTGTGCATCCCTTTCACTGAGCACAATATTTAAGTTCACATGAAACTTTGGCCAATTCGTCCTTTGTCAGGATGTCAGAAGGATCATATGTAGCTTCTGTTTGATCCTTAGACTGAGTGATATCTTCAATGATCATAAGTTGCTGATTATTAATTCCATCATCTGCTTGCTGATTGTCAGTTGTCTTATTTCCAACTGGAAAATATTCTTGCTAAGTTTCAGTTTGCATAGATTGAAGTTGAGATTGAGTATCCTTTTGCAAAACTGTAGTCACATCAGCTTTTTTTCTTGTATTATCATCTTCATCGTCATCTTTTTTCTTCAAAGTGTCCTGGGGTGAAGATGATATGGCTGATTTTCTGCGTTGAGCTAATTCAGTGAATCTATTGAAACATTTTGCAAGAAACTCTGACATAGGAAACAAAGTATACATGTCTCTAATTTCCAATTCCTTCAAGAGCAATTTTTCTTCAGATTGTAAAATAGCATCACGAGAATCTTCTGGTTTAAGCTTCATCTTCATTAGTTTGATAATTCTATCAGCTTCAAAAACTGGGGCTTGTTGCTGATCTGATTGGTGTTGAGATTGTTGAAGTTGAGAAATATCACAAGTAGAGGTATCTTTCTGTGTGATTTCAGTTGCCTGTAGTTATAGTTCCCCCTCAGTTGGTGCTTGCTGGTTTGAAGTACCAGGGTATAAACATTTGACAACTGATTTTTCTTTTCCTGAGTCAGCTTTTCGCTTTATTCCTTTGTGTTCAGCTTCCTGCTGAGACACAGTTGTATGTCTGGCTTCATGTTGGGAAGTTGTTCTTGTGACTATTGCAAGTTCCTCTGGAACAGTAGTTGTGGCTGCATTTTGTCTTGCATCCTTCCCTGCCTTGTGTTTCTCTAAATAAAATTGGATGATTACACTGAGTGTTTTCTTCAGTCGGAATTTGCCAACAGTTACTTGTCCTTCAGCTTGAGCTCTTTGTACACTTTCTAATTCATCTAAATGTAGCTTCTTTATCTGATTGACAACATAACCAGCCAATTGAATTCTAATTCGTCCCAAATTATGTTCATTAGATAAACATTGTCATCCGATAAAGTGTTGATTCCTTTAGATTTTCCAATAACATGTCTATTGAGCCATCTACTAAGAAGTCCAAATTCTAGCTTGAGTTTGTCAGTATGTGTGCCAACTTCTGCTGGTTCCTTAGTTAGTGAAATCTGCCTAAGAAAGACGTCTCTTTTCAATGGTAGACAAGTCAAATCTATTGATGTCAGAGAAGAATTTGTGAAACCAAATAGTGATTTCATGACTCGTTCATTGATGATAATTCGATCTCCCCGAACTGCAGTGAATAGAAAGTTTCTTACCAAACGCATTTTATGCCAGAACTGTAAAATTCTTTCCACATCGCGTTCTTCGTTGAAAGTAACTTCCATAACGTTTCTCAATCTTGGTTGTTTCTGGATCTTCTCACAGATATAACTTGCTAACAGAGTGTTATTGCATAAAGTTTCATAGATTTCGAATGTATACACATCTAAATCTGTGATCAATCTTTCTTCTTGCGATTTCTTTGAAGTGGCCATTTTTGAATTGAGTGCGAAAACAAAAATTTGATTTGGAGATTGTGAAAAATCTTATTTTTGATTTCAACGAATTGTGAACGGAGGGAGGATATAAAGGGGCAATGTACTGACGGTTGATTAGTACAACTTTTCAAATTCCATGATGGTTTGAGTAACCAATGCATGTACTGTTCTGACAGTAATGGGGTGTACACACAACATATTATGACAGAAACTGCGGTAATTAAATGCGATATAACCGCTGTCGGTTTTATCTTATCAACCTTTGACTTAAGTTGACTCTTATAAAAACTGATGCTGAGGTCAGTTTAAAAGTAAAGTTGGTCAGTTTCAGTTGGTCAGTTTTAGATTGTTGACTTTGATTATCCCCAATTCAGTTCTCAGTTTGGTAAATCTTTCCTTATTCAAGGGTTTTGTAAATATATCGGCCAACTGATCTTCAGTAGGTAGATAAAGAACTGTAATATCCTTTTTCTCTACATGATCTCTTATAAAATGGTGACCACATCAATGTGTTTTGTTCTTGAGTGCAAAACTGGATTGTCAGTAATTGCAATTGCACTTGTGTTGTCACACATTATGGGAATCGTTCCTTCTTCTATCCCATAATCCCTCAATTACTGTCTAATCCATAGAACTTGAGCACAACAACTTCCAGCTGCTATGTATTCTGCTTCAGCTGTTGAAGTTGAGATAGAATTTTGCTTTTTGCTGAACCAAGACACAAGTCTATTTCCTAGTAACTGACATGTGCCTGAGGTGCTCTTTCTATCCACTTTGCATCATGCATAATGTGAGTCTGGATAGGATATCAGCTTAAATTCTCCTTCTTTTGAATACCATATTCCAACTCCATCTGTATCTTTCAGATATTTCAAGGTTATTTTTACAACTGTGAGATGACTTTCCTTTGGTTTTGACTGAAATCTTGCACATACACCAACAGTAAAAGATATGTCTGGCCTACTGGCTATAAGATAGAGTAAGCTTCCAATCATCCTTCTGTAAAGTGTTTGATCAACATCTTTTTCTTCTTTGTCTTCATCCAACCTGATGTTGGTCCCCATTGGTGTAGAAATTCCAGCTGATTTTTCCATTCCAAACTTTTTGATAAGTTCTCTAGTGTATTTGGTTTGGTGAATGAAAATTCCATCATATAATTGTTTAACTTGTAATCCAAGGAAATAATTTAATTCTCCCATCATGCTCATCGGAAATTTTCTCTTCATTAAACTTGCAAATTTCTCACAAAACTGTTCATTTTCTGATCCAAAGATAATGTCATCAACATAGATCTGAACAAGTAGAGTACTTTCTTCATTCTTCATTATGAATAAGGTTTTGTCGATAGTTCCTTTGATAAATCCATTATCTACTAGAAACTAGAGTCTCATACCAAGCTCTTGGTGCTTGTTTAAGTCCATAAAGAGCTTTTAGTCTGAAAACTTTATCAGCTTGATCCTTAATTTCGAATCCAGGTGGTTGTTGAACATAAACTTCTTCTTCAAGTATTCCATTTAGAAATGCGCTTTTTACATCCATCTGGTAAACTTTGAACTTTTTATGAGCTACAAAGGCAAGAAATAGTCTGATTGCTTCCAATCTTTGCATATGTTTCATCAATGTCTATGCATTCTGCTTGAGAATGCCCTTTAGCTACGAGTGGTCAGCGGTGGTGTTGTGGTGGATATCTGGCTATAAAAAATGTATGAAAGTGGTGGCACGCAGTGGTGCCCAGTGGCGGCAATGGATTCCGGCGGTGGTGCTACAAAAGAGAAGAGGGAGTGAGAGAATTTGGCTTTGCCTTATCTTTTATTCTTTAGAAAGGGCCCATTTGGAAGGGTTACATATGGCCCTATTTATAGGGGAGTGGTTACACATTACTAGATAATTACAACAAAGGACACAAATGGTGCGGACACATAGCATACGCTCTGTCCGCCGGCGAGGCAGGGCGGCTCCGGACTGGAGATTTGTACTTCACACCAGGAGATTATCCCGATGGTGACCGACCCTTTCTCTTACCGGGGACGAGCATCCGGTCCTGTGAGTGTCTGCTCGGTGCCATGGTGACTGGGGCGACCTGTCCGACCCCGAGATAAAAATATCCCTATCAATGGCCATCTACTCCGTACCCTTGGCATTTCTCGATGTCGGGTGGGGAGTACTTTCTTGGAAAGTCGCCACCTACAGGATGGTTCCGCTCTTGCTTGATCCGATACCTTGGGCTTTTAGCCTAGCTCGTGACGAAGTCATACTTAGGCGGATAGCCTTGACTTCAAATGATTTGGCATCTTGGGCTTTTAGCCTAGCCTGGGGCGAAGTCATTTTTGGGCGGATAGCCTGAATTCAAATGATTTGGAATCTTGGGCTTTTAGCCTAGCCTGTGGCGAAGTCGTATTTGGGCGGATAGCCTTGACTTCAAATGATTTGGCGTCTTGGGCTTTTAGCCTAGCCTGTGGCGAAGTCGTATTTGGGCGGATAGCCTTGACTTCAAATGATTTGGTATCTTGGGCTTTTAGCCGCGGCTAGCCTTGACTTCAAATGATTTGGCATCTTGGGCTTTTAGCCTAGCCTGTGGCGAAGTCATTTTTGGGCGGATAGCCGTGACTTCAAATGATTTGGCCTCTTGGCCTTTTAGCCTAGCCTATGGCGAAGTCGTTTTTGGGCGGATAGCCTTGACTTCAAATGATTTGGCATCTTGGGCTTTTAGCCTAGCCTGTGGCGAAGTCGTATTTGGGTGGATAGCCTTGACTTCAAATGATTTGGCATCTTGGGCTTTTAGCCTAGCCTGTGGTGAAGTAGTTTTTGGGCGGATAGCCTTGACTTCAAATGATTTGGCGTCTTGGGCTTTTAGCCTAGCTGATGGCGAGATCATATTCGGTCGGCCCCCTGACAAGCGTGTTCACTACGGCTCTGTTCTGCCCGATTCCCACTTGCCCTAGCCTTGTGGAAAAGACTGATGTGACCCACCGCAAGCTCTGATTGCATGTGACTTTTCGAGTATTCGTGCCTAATGATGGCAATTCCAAATTTCGATATTTAAAAGTCCCGCCTCTAATCCAGTCCATTGGATCTTTGGGCGGTGGACCATTGGATCTGTTTTTATCTGCCTATATAAAGGGAGAGTAGTCCAGCCATAAATTTTTGCCGATTTCTTGTTTCAGCAACTCTGTCGATTGCTTCCGAGTAAACATTTTCCGGCGAGGCGATTTCCGGTAGGGTTCCGAAGGTTCATTTCTCGCTTCCTGCCCCCTGCTCGTACTTCATCAAGTAAGCTTATTTCTCCTCTCGATTTCTAGCATTTCTTGTGCTTCTCCCATCTCTGGCTTTATTTTCATTTGGATTGGTATGATTGAATTTGAATTTGTCATCTTCGTTTCCATGTCTGATAATGCTCCGGCTAGTTTGGGGTATTGAACACCGTGAGCCCTTGAATTGGGTTTGGCGTGATTGTTGCTGTAACTAGGGTTTTTTTTAAGATTGTTCCCTTTGATTGGTTGATAGGGCTTGCTTGTAAGATGAAAAGACGGGGTGTCGAGATGAACTGAGTTAGATGTTCTCGGCCCGACTATCGTTGTCCTGGGTGATGACTTATCCACCTCGTTCTTTTCTTTTGTAGGATGTCTGACAGCGACAGATCAGGAAATAGCGATGATGATGGTGTTCAGGGCTATGACTCTGAAGATGCCGATGAGGTGAGCACTAGCTCCGGTGAAGGCGATAAAGGTGAGAGTACGGAGGATGATACGGTGCTGGCCCAATTGGCTCCCTTACAACCTGGTTGTTTAAGGTTTGCAGCTCGTATGATACCGAAAGGAAAGCTTGTCTCTTCGGTTATGGTTCCCCGGGAATCAAAAAGGTTTGGGAAAGAGTCTTCCAGGGCTAAGGGTTCCTTATCCGGTGTGGTTGTGTCTGAGCCTGAGAAACCCAAACGGAAACAGAAAATCGGCGACGACATGGAGGAGCCGAAGGAGAGCAGTAAGACTCCTAAACCTCGCAATGTCGAGGCCCTCGAGATTGATGCCCTTGACAAGCAGATCGAAGCAGATTGGGTGGCCGTTTGTTCCCGCCTTGAAGACCCTAAATTTCTTTCCGAATTCAACATCTCCCCCAATTTCCGTTTTAGCGGCTTCATGACATCGGAGAACCGAGCTGGTTTGAGGTTGAAGAATGACGTCTTGGTTTTGTTTTATGATCACTTTGTGGCCGGCCTCAGGCCGCCTTTTGACCCCTTCTTTGTCGAGGTTATGTGGAGCTTGGCGGCCCTCCCCTATGATTTTACCCCCGGCGTAGTCAAGGTGGTTATGGCGTTCATCGTTCTTTGCTGGATTTTAGGCTATGATCCTTCGATGAAGGTGTTTTTGAAGTTTTACACCTTCAGCAAAGTGGCCACAAATAAGGCTGATTTAAGCAATTTTCTGGCGACCAGATTGAAGAAATGTCGCCTGTTCTACTGGACTTCGAATAAAGTCTATGGCTGGAATACGAAGGCCATGATGGTCGAGTCAAAGTCTGGGTGGCCTTTTCCGAAGTTCGAGGTGCGCCCCCAAAAGAGACAAAACAGTGTTGTAGTGTCCAAAACTCTCGATCATGTTGAGCAGGAACTTCTTGATAAACTTCATGAACTTCTCGGCTGGGATGAGGAGAGTGAGACTCAAAAAGGACTTTTAGCTGGAGAAGCTTGATCGATCTTAAGACCCCCTTCTGCTGTGTAGCCGGTATCCCTGGGCCGACCAATGCTCAACCCGCGGTGAAGACATCTAACCTGGGTGTTTATGAGGATTGGTATTGTTGGTCTCTTGAAAAGGCTTTGGTTAAGTTTAGAGGGGGGGGGGTGAATAAACTTAACACTTAAAACTTTTTGGAGTTAAAAAGTGCAACTTCAAGAGCTCTGCGATACTTGATAGCCTCTCTTGATAAAAAGTAGTCTCTTGTGATTGAGTTTCTTTGAATTTGTTTAGCGTAATAATATCAAAATTAAGCCTTAATACTTGTTGTTAAATATGATACTGAGTATTAGATACTCAGTAGTGTAAGTGTGTGATTTCAGTTGCTAGATTCAGTAGATTGAAATAAACTAAGTGCAGAATGTAAATGCTGAAAGTAAGTAGGCAGAATGTAATCCTGTCAATGTAAAATAATCTAAGTGCAGAATGTAAATGCTGAAAGTAAGTAGGCAGATTTTAGTGTTTCCAGGTGGTTTAATCCTGTCAGTCCACTCTTCTCCTGTGATGTTGGAGCAAATTCACTAGAGATCTTTCATGTAGCTTTTATAAAGATTCCTAAGTTGCTTGTCCTTCACCAATAACTATGGCTTCACAAACTAAAAACTGGGAACATGTAGGATTGCTGCTCCTGAGTCTTCCACTGGTCCTTGAAGGGTAGGATTGCCTCTTCACCAGCTCCACCACAAACAACGATCTTTTCACATAAGCGTACTTCTTTGTCTTTCAAGAGTTCTTTATAAAAAAGATTGAATCAAATAAATGATTCAGTTGCAGCAGCTTGATTAGGATGATATAATCAGCAGCTTGCAGTCTTCAAGTGTGTATGCTTGATATAGCTTGAATGTAGAAAACACTTGAAGGATTTCTCTGGATCATTAGCTTTAAGTTCAGTAGGTTCAGCAAGGTGTTTTTCAGCTCAGAAAATTATCTCTTCAAGTTTATCAATTTTTCTCAATCATCATCTTGTTTCTGAGTTGAAAGTCCTCTATTTATAGGCAAGAATGCATGTGACTTGTATTTGAAATTCAAATGTAACCGTTCCTTGTTTTTGTCCCATCTGATTTGTATTCTGTCACTATTCATAGGGATCGACATTTGTCGTAATTCTTTGTGATGATGCTGATCTTTCCACCCTTTGACTTATATCCAATGGTTAAAAATCTGAATCATCCCAACGTCTTTTTGATCTCAGCCTTTGATTTGTTTGATAAGTTAGAGGTAGTTGGATGTCCTTATCCATGTAATCTTCCAATAATCTTGAATTAATCGAGGTATATTATCAGCAGGTTCATCAGTCTGCTGAACATCAATTTGCTGTGTATAAACTACAAAGCAGCTGATTTCTTTTATCTAACTTTTATTTGTGAAGTTAGATTACACCATTTTAAATTATAACCAAGTTCCAAACATCATCCAACTTATGGAACTTAGACCTTCTTCACAAGGTATACAGAATCAGTTTAGGTCATCACAGACTTGCCTAAATTCTGATTTCATATCCTTGACTTAAATTACTAAGTTTGATCCCTTAGCCTTCAGAATCGCGAGTTTGAGCCCTCGCCTTCCGGTCTTCAAGAGGTTCGACAAGTCTCTTGACCTATCTACCCTACTTGATTTGGACCGTCCTGCGTGATATAAATCGTTGACTATTCAGTTGCTTGTTTGATCAAACCTAATCATAAATCAAACTCTAATAAACCTATACATTTGATCTAGACATCTTTTTGCCTTTGCACTATAACAGCTAGTCTGGCACTCGTCATCAAAACATAGAAATAAGTCTAACAATTTCCCCCTTTTTGGTGATGATGCCACTACCCTCACCTAACAGCAAAGCAAAAGGATAAAAACAAAACAGAACAAGTATAGTCAACTTTCATTATAATCAATTTGTTCAAAGATATTACAATCTAGAATCAGCAAAAACATAAAGCAGTTAAAGTGTGCTGATCTACTGTCTTCTTTCTCTTTCTTGTCTGGCCTTTTCAACTTGTTCTTGATAGGCCCTGATTTCTGCTATCATATCCCTCATCCATTCATTTTCAATCAGTGTAAAATCAATGTAGGGATTGACCTCTTTACACCACTTCCATGCTCCAGGCAGGAGAAGATTAATTTGATTCACTCTGAATCCAAACTTCATGTATAGTTCCTTAAACTCTTCAAGTGAATCCTTTGCTTTTGTGATAGGCAAGTTCCTATCACCTCTGCCACTTCTTCCACCTCTTCCACTTCTGCCACCTTTGTTGGTTGCCCTTAAGGCTCTAATCCTTGCCTCTAATCCAAGTGATTCAACAGGGTCTAAACCATCAGTCCTAAGGGCAGGGCCTTGGATTTCCTTTTTCCATCTTTTTCTTCCTTGGCTACCTTCTTCATGTAATGGATGAAGTAACCAGCCCAATCAAACTTCATGCTCCTGCAAATAATCATCATCAACTCTATCTTGGGTCTAGATAGAGTGTCCATACTTCCAACCAGTCCAAGTATGTTCTTTGCAATGAGTTTGCTCAGCAGGTTGTATTCAAATCCAATGTGTTTCACATTGATGCCTGGAATGGATTTGGTGGCTGCGTTTGTTTTGATTTGATCAACAAAAGCCATCTTGGATAGTCCCATTGCTTGAGATTTCTTTGGACCGCCCACTACTTCTTCAAATCCAAACACTTCCTCGGTAGACTAGGAAACTTCAATCTCCTCAAGATTCACGGTTGTCTTGAATGCTTCACTTCCTTCTTCCACAACCATATTTTTCCAGAAATCAATAACATTGGTGTATGATATTGTTTCTAATCTGATATTGAGTATATTCTCCAAACCTGCAATCCTCCTTATTCTTCGACCGATATTAATGGCCAATTCAGTTTTGTTTGCATCAACAACAAAGCCTCTAACACTTTGGCTTGATTCAATCTGGACATCAATCTTTTCCGCCATTGTTATGAGAAGAATGAGATGAAGAAGATGGATTGTAAATCTGTGTTCACACAGTGTGAAATTCTTGATGATAAAGCGATTTTGCAAGTAGAGAGAATCTGCTGAGTGTAGGTCTATATATATAGACAGACGGTAGTTGTAACTGTCAGTGCACGTACATTGATGTTAACCACGATTAATCTGAGTAAATGTTGTCTTGACACGTGGCCCATAACTCCTCCATAACGTTTGTAACCGTTGGATCGTGTTAACTATGGTAATAAAGGGTAGGATAAATATCCCGCCAAACTGCTTTTTGACTTTAGTAAAGTTTGACTGAATAACGTTCCATTCAGCAGGGTTGTCCTCGCGAGGTTGGCTCGGCGATCTCACGATAAAGGTGCTTCAAAGCAGTGCGACAAAGTGACTCGATGATCCCTCGATTTCTTCTTGTTTTGTTCAATTGATAATACAAGATGAAGTTTAATACCAATGTCTGATCTGTCAAGTGAGCTCACCCAACATGACAAAGACCAATCCCCTTGGCAACCTCATTTGCTCAATTGTCCAAACATAAGTAAATGGAATTGTTGATACCAATGACTAATCTGCTAAGTGAGCTCACCCAACATAGCAAAGACTAATCCCCGGTGAATTCCAGTACATTGCTAAATATCAGTCAAATTTTATAATTCCAAGTTCAGTCCTTAATTTGGAAAATCTTTCACTATCAAGTGGTTTAGTGAAAATATCAGCAAGTTGATTTTCAGTTGGGATGTATAGGACCACCACATCTTTCTTTTCAGCATGATCTCTTATAAAATGATGTCTCACATCAATGTGCTTGGTTCTTGAGTGCAAAACAGGATTTTCTGTGATTGCAATTGCACTTGTGTTGTCACACATAATTGGAATTTCCTTTTCTTCAATTCCATAATCCCTTAATTGTTGTCTTAGCCATAGTACTTGTGCACAAAAACTTCCAGCAGCTATATATTCAGCTTCAGCAGTGGAAGTTGATATTGAATTCTGTTTCTTGCTGAACCAGGAGACCAGTCTACTTCCCATTAAGTTGATATTGAATTCTGTTTCTTGCTGAACCAGGAGACCAGTCTACTTCCCATTAACTGACAAGTTCCTGTAGTGCTTTTTCAATCAATTTTGCATCCAGCATAATCAGAATCTGAGTAGCATATAACTTTGAAGCTTCCATCCTTGGAATACCATATCCCTACTCCCAAAGTCTCCTTTAGGTACTTGAGAACTCTCTTGACTGCACCTAAATGACTTTCTTTAGGTTTAGATTGAAATCTTGCACAAACACCTACAAAGAAAGGATATATCAGTCCGATGGCGATGGGTACAACAGAGTGCCTATCATCCTTCTGTATAAAGTCTGATCAATATCTTTGCCTTCTTTATCTTCATCCAATCTGATGTTTGTACTCATTGAAGTTGATATCTTGGTGCTATTTTCCATACCAAACTTCTTCAGCAACTCCTTGGTATACTTGGTTTGATGAATGAAGATTCCATCTTTCAACTGTTTGACTTGCAATCCTAAGAAGTAGTTCAATTCACCCATCATACTCATTTGGAATTTACTCTTCATTAGATTTGCAAACTACTCACAAAGTAAATCATTTTCAGAACCAAATATTATATCATCCACATAAATCTGTACCAGCAGGGTGTTGTTCCCTTCACTGATTCTGAAAAGTGTCTTGTCAATGGTGCCTTTTGTAAAACCATTGTCCACCAAGAATTGAGATAGTGTCTCATACCATGCTCTTGGTGCTTGTTTCAATCCATAAAGTGCTTTGTTGAGTCTATACACTTTATCTTCTTGATCTTTAACTTCAAATCCAGGAGGTTGCTGTACATACACTTCCTCCTCTAGAATACCATTCAGAAATGCACTTTTGACATCCATTTGATATACTTTGAAGTTCTTATATGCAGATGTGCCAAGAATAATCTGATAGCTTCCAATCTTGCTTGGTGCATAAGTTTCATCAAAATCTATTCCATCGCTTGAGAATAGCCTTTTGCAACTAGTCCGGCCTTATTCCTCACAATGGTACCAGATCCATCAAGTTTATTTTCGTATACCCATTTAGTACCAATGATATTTGCATGACTTGGCCTTTCAACTAGTGTCCAAACTTGATTTCTTTCAAATTCATTCAATTCTTCTTGCATAGCTATTATCCAATCTGGATCTGAAATAGCTTCTTCAACAACTTTTGGCTCCATTTGAGATAGAAAACAAGTAAACATAGCTTCCAGTTGTCTTCTAGTCCTTACACCTTGCTGTACATTGCCAATAACTTGTTCATTGGGGTGATTCCTTAACCATTGTGGATTTTGGTTAGTTTGATTATCGGGAACCTCATCTTGAAGAGGGTCTCATTGTAGCTTCTTCAACAACGGGGGGGTTCAAAGCAGATCCTTGAATTGCTTCAGTTGTTGCATCAGTAATGTCACCAGCAGGGTGTTCAAGAGGCGATGATCAGAAACTTTTAAGTCTTTGAGTCTTTCCAAGACTTCAACACAATCTGGATCAGTGACTTGTTGATTTTCAGCAGGTTCACAATCTTCATCTTCCATACCAGTGAACTTAGGTTCATCAAACACAACATGGAAGGTTTCTTCATGTTTCAGTGACCTCTTGTTCAGTACCCTGAATGCCTTGTTGACTGAAGAATATCCCAAGAAGATCCCTTCATCTGACTTTGGTTGGAATGTTTTCAGATGAACCTTGTGATTTAGAATAAAACACTTGCTTCCAAATGGATGGAAATAGGATATATTTGGTATCCTTCCATTCCAAATCTCATAAGGTGTCTTCAGCAGCTTTTTGTTCACTGATGTTCTCTTTGTGTATAGCATGTTGTATTAATCGCTTGTTCAATATCTTTCGGTAGCAATGCTTCACATATCATTGTCCTTCTTTCAAAGAACCCCATTTCTTTGAGGTGTACCAAAGAAAGAGCAGACAAGTTGATGTAGTACACCATTCTGTTCACAATATTCTCTTATAACTTTGTTGAGAAATTCAGTACCCTGATCTGATCTTATCTTTATTACTGTTAAAATTTTCTCATTTTGTAATCTCTTTAAAAGATTAGGCATGCTTTTGAGTGTTTCATTTTTCTTGTTCATAGATATCACCCAAGTGTACCTTGAATAGTCATCCACAACCACTAAGGTGTATTTCTTTCCAGTTACACTTGTTGGAGTTATTGGTCCAAAAAGATCCATATGCATAAGCTCCAAAACTCTATTAGTTGATTGTTTAGTTTTTGATTTGAAGCTTGACTTTATCATTTACCTCTTGACATGCATCACATATAGCATCCTTTTTGAATGTGATCTCAGGTAAACTAATCACCAGCTTCTTCTTCACCAACTGATTGATATCATCAAAGTTTAAATGATTCAACTTCTTGTGCCATAACCAATTGAGTTCGGACTTGGTATGTACAATCAGCAGAGTTTTGGGCTGCGCAGAGACCAATCCACAACATACATGTTTTGTTGTCTTCTACCAAAGCAAGTACAACTTGATCACCTCTTTCACTAATGACAAGATCTGATTGTTTTTGTCAAAAGTGACCTTGTATCCCATGTCACGAAATTGTCCAAAGGCTCGGACAAGTTGTAGTCCGATCCTTCCACATATGCAACATTCTTCATTGTAAGTCCATTTCTCACAAGTGTGCCATAACCTCTTGTGTATCCAGGTGTATTCTTGTTGCCAAAATTCACCCTTGGACCATCTTTTGCCACAAAGTTTGATAAACAGTGCTTATTCTTTGTCATATGTCTGGAACATCCACTGTCAAAGTACCAGACACCCTAAAAAACAAAGTTAATACATTTTAGGTACCCAAACCTGTTTGGGTCCATAGTGGTCAGTAGTAAGCATGACTCTTGGTAAGTTTTCATAAGGTCTTCTCCTAAAAGTGTCATACTTTGGTTCATACATGTATTCCACACATCCATAAGTTCTAACAGTTGGTTGTGTAGGATTCATATGTTTTCCGGCCTTTTGGTTTATAATCTTTGTTTGAAGTGACTTTTGATGTTAGAAGCATTAGTATACCATTTGTTTGTTGTCTGTTAGGAACAGCCCTATAGTATGGAGTTTCTTGAGGTCTGCTTTGAGGCCTTTTATAAGTCCTCTGTTGAGTCCTTTCTTTGATTCCATTGCTTAGGTTTTACCCTAGCGACATGATTATACTTGGTTGTTTCTATCAACAGTAGTGCAGAATATTCCAATCATCATCGGTAGAGAGCGATCTACCTTTCCCCCAGAGATAAGTATCCCTTGAATGATTAACATTTTTAGATTTGGGATTCTTATCTTTGGAATTTTTTCGACCTTTACCTTTTGTGGTCCAAATAGACTTGGTAGCAGTCCGCCATCGAAGAGGTCTAGGAGGTCCAGCGAGTCCTATTTTTAGATTTGTTCTTTTATTAGAGTCGTTGACTTCTTTGACTTCGATTTTGCTTCCTTGAAGTATTCTCGGTGAGGTTTCACCGCCTCAAAGCAACCTTACTTGGAGTTGGATCTTGTCTTTGGTACAAACTTAGGACCAATTCGGTGCTAGGTTGAAGAACCTTCTTTGGATCCACTCTTTTGGATTGTTGAGTTCCAAATCCAAGCCCTGTCTTATCACCATAAGGCTTTCCAGATTTGTATGCAGTAGTGGAGCAAGATGGTTCAGCAGATTCAGGGGCTGCTGGATGATCAGCAGGCTTACACTGATTCTGTCCAACATCTTTTTCCTTACCTTTGAGAACTCTTAATCAGCTTTCAATCTTCCAACTTCTAATTCAAGAGCTTCTTTTTCAGCCTTCACAATCTCATAACCAGATTGTATTATCCTCAGTTGATTAAGGATGGCATCCAAAGTCTCATTATTGTCAGAATTTCTAGGATTTGAACCACAAGTTGATTCACAATCACTTCAAATAGGAGTGTTGATGGATACTGAGATTGTATACCTCCTCGAGTTTCATCCATATTGGCCATCAAAGCATAATCTTCCATATCAAAGAACTTGATCTTTGTGTCATCTGAATCATTTCCCTTTTCAGATTCCACTTCATACCCTGATTCATCTTCAGCAACCATAGCCTTCTTGCCATGTCTTCTTTGTTGACTCTTGGTCTTCAGTAGGTCTGGACAATCAGGTCTAAAGTGTCCAGGCTTCTTGCAGTTGAAACAAAGATAATCAGGTTCCTTACTTTGCTTTAACTCACGACAGTCAGGTTTGAAGTGTCCTGGTTTCTTGCAATGAAAACACAGATAGTCATTGTCTTTCTTTGATTCTTCTTTCTTTATTTGTTGAGGGCCTTTTGTGATGTTTCTTGAAGGGCCTTTCCGGTCTTCATCATCCCGATTTTCTTGCTCAAGTAGGAAATCGCTCTTGAATCTCATCCACAGATCATCTTGTCCTCCGGATGTTTCTTCCTGATGTGAAGCAGCCAATGCAAAGTGGTCTTTGGCTCTTCTTTTTTCAGCCTCAGTACAAGCTTTTTTCTTTGAATTCATAGGCCTTGAGATCTCGAAAACAACTTGAAGGTGTCTTCTTCATGCAACTTTCTCATTTCTTCTATTGCAGTCACCTTCATTTTCCAAACATCTTTTGCAGGTAGAGCCTCCAAGATTTTGGTGTTTATTTCTTCTTTTGAATAACTTACACTCAGCAGGGTAAGTTCATCCATGATTTCATTAAATCTTGATTCCATTTGCTCAATGGTTTCATTTGGTAGCATCTTGAAATTTTGAAACCTCTTTTTGACCACACTGATTTTATTCTTCTTTATCGCATCAGTGCCTTCACAGATCAACTGTATCTTGTCCCAAAATTCCTTTGCAGTTTTGCAATCTTTTACCTTCATGTACATATTGCTATCCAAGGTTCTACAAATGATGTCAATAGAAATATTGTTGAGGTTTGCTCTTTTTCTGTCTTCTACATTCCATTCTCTTTTTTGTTTAGGAATGTACTCAGTTTTATCACCCACTGTTATTGCCTTCTTAATCTCCAGTGGTCCATCAGTTAGTACATCCATCATCTCATCATGAGTTGCAGCAAGGTAAGCCTGCATTCGACGTTTATACTCATCAAATATATCTAGAGAACACATCAGCATAGTTCTAGCATACTGAGTGTTATCCATGATGCAAGTCTTTGAAAAACAGTAACTTGAAAGAATGTTTCAAAGAATTTTCACAAGCACAACAAGTAGGATTTCTTCAGAACGGAGGCACTGCTCCGAAACCAATTGTTGGTCCCTTGAAAAGGATTTGGTTAAGTTTAGAGGGGGGTTGAATAAACTTAACACTTAAAACTTTTTGGAGTTAACAAATTATGCAACTTCAATGATCTGGCGATAAAGTGAGTTCATCGACTTGCGGTTGAGTTTGCTGAATTTGTGCAGCGGAATAATATCAAAATTAAGCCTTAATACTTGTTGTTAAATATGATACTAAGTATTAGATACTCAGTAGTGTAAGTGTGTGATTTCAGTTGCTAGATCTGATGAGGTTGATGTGTAAAATAAACTAAGTGCAAGAATGTAAAAGCTGAAAGTAAGTAGGCAGATTTTATAGTGGTTCCAGGTGGTGTAATCCTGTCAGTCCACTCTTCTCCTGTGATGTTGGAGGAAATTCACTAGAGATCTTTGATGTAGCTTTTACAAAGATCCCTAAGTTGCTTGTCCTTCACCAATAACTATGGCTTCACAAACTGAAAACTGGGAACAGGTAGGATTGCTGCTCCTGAGTCTTTCTGGTCCTTGAAGGGTAGGATTGCCTCTTCACCAGCTCCACCACAAACAACAGTCTTTCACATAACTGTGCTTCACTGTCTTTAGCAGGTTCTTTATAAAATAAAGATTGATTCAAATAAATGATTCAGTTGCAGCAGCTTGATTAGGATGATATAATCAGCAGCTTGCAGTCTTCAAGTGTGTATGCTTGATATAGCTTGAATGTAGCAAACACTTGAAGGATTTCTCTGGATCAGTAGCTTTAAGTTCAATAGGTTCAGCAGGGTGTTTTTCAGCTCAGACAATTTGCTCTTCAAGTTTATCAATTTTTCTCAATCATCATCTTGTTTCTTAGTTGAAAGTCCTCTATTTATAGGAAAGAATGCATGTGACTTGTATTTGAAATTCAAATGTAACCGTTCCTTGTTTTTGTCCCATCTGATTTGTATTCTGTCACTATTCATGGGGTCGACAATCGCTCGAAATTCCTATTTGATGATCTGATCTGGCCCACCCTTTGACTTATATCCAATGGTTAAAAATCGAATCATCCCAACATCTTTTGATCTCAGCCTTTGATTTGTTTGATAAGCCAGAGGTAGTTGGCTGTCCTTATCCATGTAATCTTCCAATAATCTTGAATTTATCGAGGTATATTATCGCGAGTTCATCTGATCTGTGAACGACAATTTCTTTGTGTATAAACTACAAAGCAGCTGATTTCTTTTATCTAACTTTTATTTGTGAAGTTAAATTACACCTTTTTAAATTATAACCAAGTTCCAAACATCATCCAACTTATGGAACTTAGACCTTCTTCACAAGGTATACAGAATCAGTTTAGGTCATCACAGACTTGCCTAAATTCTGATTTCATATCCTTGACTTAAATTACTAAGTTTGATCCTTTAGCCTTACAGAATCGAGTTTGAGCCCTCAATTTCCCGGTCTTTCAGAGTTCCTAACAATTCTCTTGACCTATCTACCTACTGATTTGGACGATCATTGATATAAATTAGTGACCATTCTGATGCTTGTTTGATCAAACCTAATCATAAATCAAACTCTAATAAACCTATACATTTGATGTAGACATCTTTTTGCCTTTGCACTATAACAGCTAGTCTGGCACTCATCATCAAAACATAGAAATAAGTCTAACATGTATGCTGAGTGTCATCAGGGGAAGTGCTTCCCTACCGAGTGCCTGATATGTACGGGGGTCGAAGAACTGCGGCCCGTTAGTAATTTGCCCCTCTGATTTTGTTTTATGCTTTCTGTAACTGTCCTCTTTGATAGCTTTATTCATTTCTTTTGGGATTCTGACCATTTTTCCCTTGTGTTTTGCAGGTACCATGGTGGTCGCCAATATGAATAGGAATGCTGTGATGGCCCGTCTTAGGGAAGAGAGGAAAGCTCGACAGCCTTGTTGGGTGCCGCCGAACCCATGAATCCTCCCCATTGTGAGTATGGAAGACATTCTGTTCTTTGAGGTTCCTCGCTCTGGCGCGCGCGTGACGTTGCGGTTGGAGGCAGCGGTGCCGTTGTTGCGAAGTCGGCCAGATCCACAGTGGCTTCAGAGGTAAAGAAACCCGCTGCGGCCAACAAGGTGAAGAGAAAAAAGCCTGCCGGGAGAAAAGATCTTGGCCTGGCAGACGAGGATGAACCCTCGATTGATGTCTGTTCTGACCCAACGTTCAAGAAATCTAGAAATTTGAAAGGCGATCGGGGTTCGGCGAGGTAGTGGCATTGTCGATCCGATCGAAAGCCGGTGAAAAGATCGGCTGGCGATCTTTGAGCACGCCGCTACCGGATCGGTGCAGGGAGATTCGAGCAAGATGAGGGTCCCGGTGGGATTCAAGGGGAAGCCAGCCCTATGGTTGGACCATGATTTCCTCAAACAGCCCCTTTCTTCAAAGGCAGCGGGGGAGTTATCTGCTTCTATTTCCGATGTGATTTCCCTACGAAATCTGAAGTTAAAACTGCCCGATGCCCCTCAACTGATGGTCGGTCATGGCGTGGTCAATCGGATTGCCCAGGCCGGTGTGGTGGCATCGACAGCCTCTTTGGGGCCTTCTTTCAGTCGGCAGCTCCTGTTCGAGACACTTGGCCTTTATAGGACTACGGCTAGCACGGTAATGTGTCTTTTCTTTCTGAGTTTTCTTTTTGTCGAGTTTTCTGGTTCTGAATCCTTTCCTTTTCAGGTTGCCACTAAGCTTAAGAAAATCGAGTGGGCTCGTGAAGAAGACGCGAGGCAGATGGCGAGTCAACTTGCCGAAATGAGAACGAAAAATGACTTCCGAAGTGGACCGGGCAAATGCGGCGGAGCAGAGGGAGAAAGAGCTTGCGGCCGAAGTCCTGACTTTTTCCAGGAAGGCTGAATCTGCTGCCGACCTCCAAAAGTCTACTGAGTCGGAGAGGGAGAAGGCTCATACTAAGGTGACAGAGGCCCATGAGCTTCTCGACCGGTTGAAGAGTGAGTTGAATGAGTCTGAGGCCGCTGCTGCTGACACCGCCCAAAAGGTTAGGGGTGCTATGCTAGACGGATTTGATCAGGGCTTCTACCATGCCTCGAGGTGCCTCAAAGCATTTTGTGAAGATGCCCCGGACCTCGAAACCTTGCAGGATTGGCTAATCATGGATCAGGATGACCCTGAGCTGAGGGTGTTCCACCCTGATCTTCCTTACACCGCCGTTCAAATTGAGGATTTTCGGGTCGAAAATCTGAAGCATGGTAAACCGCTTTGGGATCCCCCGACGGTCAATGAGAGAAATATTCATGGCATGATGTTGAAAATGGAGAGAGAAGCTCTCGAGCTTGCTGCGAAGGAGGCAGGGGACGCCCCAGCTGCTGCAGTAGCCTTCTCCATTGGCACTGGCGAGGATAAGAGTCCCGAGGAGGATTGCGATAAGTTTTTGAATCTGATTGGGCCTCATGATGATACTCCTCCTTCAGATAAACAATCTTGACTTGATATATTTTGGTTTTTGTTGTATTTTTGAATCCGACTGTTACCTTTCGGCTTCGGCCCTCTGCCTGTTTATCTTTTTTGTAATGACTTTATATTTTTGAGCGGTGCCTGATTTTTGCTTGTCCTGCATTTTTTCGAGTCCATTTGCTTGGTTAGTTGTATGTATGTGGGCCCCTCGTCAGGGTGAGTCCGGTAGCTCTCTTGTTCGGAGTCACCGAGACGAAAAATCTTCCGGTTTCCGCGCTCTATTGTTTTAAGCTGCGGCCCTCTGCTTTTGGTGAGGTCGAATTTGTCGTGGAGATCACGAAAATAATTGGAACGATGTTTTATCCAAGATAAAAATTCCAAAGCATGACCCCCTTGTTTCAAGTAAGGTCGGTTCGGTCTTGGTTGAAATAGATGTAGATTGTAAATAGCCCGCCATTGTTTGAAAATTTTCATCTCCGGTACCCTTTGTTTCAAACAAGATTGAGGACAAACTTGGTCGAAACAAGTTTTGAGTCATCGCACTCGTACGCCCATTGTGAAAAATTCCTCCTCTTGGTCCTTTGTTTCTGACGGCTCGATGATTGAATTGAAAAATTACAATTATGCGGCCCTCTTGTTTTGAGTTGGGTCGTGGGCTTCGTGCCTAGGTCCGACTCTAAACAATGTTCTCTCTATGATTTGACGGTTCAACTTCTTCATGTGTCCGTCATAAGGTCTGCGACCTACGCCATTTGCCATTATTTTCTCTATGTTTCGACGCTTGGGGAACCGTGAGCACACCAACCTGCTTAGGTAACTGTTCCCGCGTTAATGAGATTTCGATTTTCGAAATCTGAACAGGCGTCTCTCGTCCTTGCTGTTCGATCAGACTTTTTTCCTCCGTTGGATCATTTATTTTTTGCTATAAATGGAGGGTTTTCTTTCACCTTTCTTTCATATATTTATGTTCTAATTTTTCCCCCAGCAAAGTTTCTCTGACTTGAAAAACCTCTGCTTTCTAAATTTTATGATGTCATGGCCAACTTTGGTGATTCTATCTTCTTTCAGACAGCTTCCCCTCCAGCCATTTCTAATTTTCTGTCTATCTTTAATGGTCTTCCTTTTCTGCCTGAGAGGAGTTTGAACCGTCGGAAAATCTGTTATGCCCAACGCCGTCGTGCTACCCAGAGGGGGTGGTCTAATTTTCTGGTGGCACCCAGGGGAGTGTATAACGCCACCATCGTGCGGGAATTCTATTCCGCATTATCGGTGGTGGTTCTGCCTAACACCTCATCCACGGTTATTCCTCTTCGGGGGGTTCATGTTGTTCTTTCTCCTGATATCATCAACGAAGTCTTCCACTTACCCTCCCCTCCGGCCTATGAACATTATGAGACGGCTTGGGGCATGGGCGAAGAAGTGAGGAGATGGGTTTATGGGGCCGCTGCACTTAGGCGGTTGATCCCTGGTGATTTGGAATCCATTGCCCGAGGGTTATGCTTCAGAGATGTCCCAATCTAATCGGGAGTGGAAGAGGTTTATCAACTCCAGGGTTTTTCCCTCTTTCGACTCTAAAGAGATTTCGGAGGCCGAATCGCATCTTCTTTATGCGATTCTGGAGGGAGGTGAGGAAGTGCACATCGACTGGGGGCGGTTGATCTACCGCTCCATAATTACATTTGCTGCTCAGACAGACCTCCACGGTCCTATCCCCTTCCCTAGGTTGATCTCGCAATTGTGTGTTGGTGCTCCTGGGATGCCTGCGTCTCGTGATGATGTTCTTGTGCCACCCTGTGCCAACGTAGAGTTGGCCCGTATTGATTCGGACACGTCAACGGATTCCGATGCTAACTGAATTTAGATTTTTTCTTTCCAGTGTATCTTGTAAATAATCGGCCTTGTAGGTCTTTATTTGAATAAAAGATTTCTTTCTGCATCATTTTTGTTTTGCTTATCCGGCTTCCTATTCTCGGCGAGGTCGAAGTCGTTTGGGGTCTTGCGATTGTTGGCCTAATCGGTGTATTGATGACCGTTATTTTTCGAAACGTCGGCCTCGCTAATGTTAGGGTTGCCGTCTGAACTTAAACGTTTATGACCCCTTATTTTCCCGCCTCTTTGGCTTCTTGGCCTATAAAAGGAGAGTCTTCTCCTCCTTCCCTCTTTGCTATTCTCTGCAGCTTTTTTTTTTATTTTAAGAGTACATCCTCAAACTCTGTGCATTTCCATTCTTTTAATATGTATTCTTCATCTGAGAGTTCTAACCCAGAGTCTGTTGTCTCTGATCCTGCTTTAGATGAGGGGCTTTCAATATGCTTTCGTCTGACTGCTTCTCCCATGGCCAAACGTTACTTCCATAATTTTTTTAGCAACTGTCCTCTTATGCAGGAGAGAGGGCTGAACCAGGATCATATTGGGTCAGGCCACCGGGCTAGGATTCTTGCCAATGGTTGGGCAAGATTGGTAGCTCCTCCGGTTGGGGAGTACAACCTGACCTTGGTGCGTGAATTCTACATCGCCTTGTCAGTGGATAATGATGCTGAGGATACCACCACCGTTGCTGTTCGTGGAGTTGTGGTGAACTTTACTCCGGCCACTATCAATGAGTTTTACGGCCTCCCTAGTCCTACTGAGGATTATAACGTCCTTTGGGATCTTGAAGATCCGATCAATTATTTTGGCACACTTGCTGAAGCGTTCGAGTCTCTATTGCGACACGAGTGGGGGGATGATATGGAGGTCAGGGTCCATATGCTCAGTCACCCGGAGAGGGAATGGAAACGCTTTTTGCATGCCCGATTATAAGGTGGTCACTGAACCTGAGGCGTTTGTTCTTCACGCCCTTTCGGTGCCGCACGTGCCAATTAACTAGGGTCGTTTGATTCACCAAGAGGCGATCAAGTTCACCCGATTGAGGGATGGCGGTCTGGATATACCATTTCTTGGATGTTCTCCAACATGTGTTTTCGAAGCCTTGGCATGCCGGTGTGTCCGACCACTGATGTATATATAGCGGCTCCAGCCCCAGACGCATGAGGGAATTTTTTTTATTTTTTTTTTGGGGAGAATTCCCCCTCTTGTACAAATTTTTCCTCAATGAATTTCTATTTTTGACTGCGTTGTTCACCCCGCCCCCTTCTGTGTCGGACGGGCTTTCTTTGTCGGAGAGAGAATTCGTTTATAATAACCAAAAGATAGAAAAGAGGCTTGATGCCTTTATATTAACATTGCTTCTAATAAAAAACAAGTTGATGTTACCGATCTTACATATAATATTTCTTCAGATTGTCGGCATGCCAGGACCTGTTGAATTCGCGGCCCTCTTTGTCTGAGAGAATGTAGGTTCCCTTTTTAACAATTTTCGACACTCGCCATGGACCTTCCCAATTTTCAACCAGCTTTCCTTTGTCTGTTTTTTGGCCCGTAGCTTGCCGCTTTTGTAGGAAAAAATCCCCCACTACGAGTGAGTGATCTCGGATACGCCGATCATGGTACCTCTTGGCGGCTTGTTTGTAATTGACCAGTTGGGCTCGGGCCTTAAGACATTTCTCTTCAGCCAGATCTAATTCGATCTGTCGATTAGTGATGTTGCTGGCTTCGTCGAAATGAGAGACCTTGATGCTTGGGAGTGCCATCTCTACCGGTGCCATTGCCTCGGAGCCATATGTTAGCGAGAACGGGGTTTCCTCCGTTGTTGCCTTTCGAGTTGTTCGCAGATCCCAGAGGGCTTCTGGCACGTAATCCACCCACTTGCCTACCTTATCGTCTAGGCTCTTTTTCAGCACTTTCAGTACTTGCTTGTTGGCATTCTCCGCCTGTCCGTTTCCTTGGGGGTAGCAGACCGAGGACTGCCAATGTTTGACATTGTGCTCTTTGCAAAAATCGTCGAACTCGTCCCTAAATTATGGACCGTGATCGGAGACAATGGTTCGCGGTACTCCGAATCGAGTCCAGACATGGTCCAGTAAGAAATATATGATGTCACTGGCGTATATTTTCACAAGCGCTTTTGCCTCGATCCATTTCGTGAAGTAATCCACGGCGACGACCACGTATTCGCATTTCGATCTCCTCTTTTTGAGCGGACCGATGAGTTCGATGGCCCACATGTCGAATGGCCAAGCAGCCGTGACTATGCTTTGTTCCACTGAAGGTAGCCGGGGAATACTGGCGAAGCGTTGGCATTTATCGCAGCTCTTAGCATATCTTTCGGCGTCTTCCGCAAGCTTCGGCCAGTAGTATCCTGCTAACAACACCTTTTGGACGAGGGTGCGGCTGGAGGGGTGGCCGCCGCATACTCCCTCGTGTTGCTCTGTGAGAATTCCACGTACTTCATCGGGCCGCACACACCGTTGTAGCGGTTTCAAGAACGATCGCCGGTATAAAATTTCATTTAGTATGGTATACCGTGCCGTCCTCTTTCTAAAGGCCTGAGCCCCCTTGGCGTCTTCCGGTGATACCCCATTTTCTATATACGCTTTTATTTCATCTGTCCAGGATGGGGTTGATGATTGGATGTCCATGATTTCGGCCCGACAGACGGCGGGCTCCTCCAGATACTCAAACATGATCACGGGGTTGCTGAACTCATCTTTAGATATGAGTTTGGACAGGTAGTCTGCTCGTTCATTCTGCTCTCGCGGTATGCCCTTGAATTCGCAATATATGAAACCGATCCTGAGTTTCCTGACGAGGTTGAGGTACTTCTTGAGTACTTCGTCCCTCGCTTCGAACATGCCATTTATTTGGCATACTATCACTTGTGAGTCACAGAACACTTCTAAGCTCTCGATGCTCATAGATTTTGCCAGTTCTAGGCCAGCGATGACCGCTTCGTACTCGGCCTGATTGTTGGATGCGGTAAAGTTGAACCGTAAGGTTTTTCAATCTCTTCGGATGAGCCTGGCTCCAAAAGTATTATCCCAGCACCCCAACCGTTTCGGCTCGAGGCCCCGCCGACGTACATCAGCCAGCAGAGGGTTGGTCTATTCGGCTCGACCACTACTGGGGTGTTTGATTTGTCAACGCTCGATGAACTAGGCTGTCCGGTGGGTCCTTCCTCTATGAAACTTGTTTCAACTATAAATTCCGCTAGGGCTTGGAATTTTATAGCCTTTCTGGGCTCGTATCGAATGTCGAATTCGGTCAGCTCTATGGCCCATCTTAGCATTCGGCCTGAGAGGTCTGGCTTGTGTAACAACTGTCGTAAAGGACTATTTTTTTTTACCGCGATCGTGTGCGAAGAAAAATAAGCCCTAGGTTTTCGGGCGGCGACAACAAGCGAGTAAGCTAACTTTTCTGCATTAAGATAGCGGCTCTCAACGGGACTGAGGGCCTTTGATACATAATAAACGGGCTTTTGGAGGGTCCCGTCCTCCTTGACAAGAACAGCTGCAACGGCCCGGTCCGAAGCGGCCAGATATAAAAAGAGTTCATCCCCTAAAGCTGGGTTGACTAACAGCGGAGGGTTTGCCAGATACTCTTTGATGGCTTTGAAGGCCTGAGAGCATTCTTCTGTCCACTCAAAGGTTTTGTTCCCTTTGAGGATTTTAAAGAAAGGAAGGCACCTGTCTGCGGATCTGGAGACGAATCTTCCCAATGCGATGATTCTTCCGTTTAGCCTCTGAACCTATTTCACACATCTTGGCTCTTCCATGTTAGCCAGAGCTTGAATTTTGTCAGGATTTGCCTCGATCCCCCTCTGAGTTACCGTGAAACCTAGGAATTTTCCGGCTTGGACTCCAAAGGTGCATTTCACAGGGTTGAGCTTCATCGAATGTGCCTTGACATTATCGAAAGTTTCCTGAAGGTCGGCCAAATGGCCAGCGCTGGAAGATTTGACCACCATGTCGTCGATGTAAGCTTCCATGTTGTTGCCGATCTGGGAGTCGAACACTTTGTTAACCATCCTTTGGTACGTGGACCCAGCATTCTTCAAACCAAACGGCATCATCTCATAGTAGTACATTCCGCCCACGGCTCGGAAAGCTGTCAACTCTTTTTCCCTGTTGGACATCATTACTTGGTGGTACCCTGAGTACGCGTCCAAGAAGCTCAATATTTCGAAACCGGCTATTCGGTCGACCATTCTGTCGATTCTGGGTAGCTCATAAGGATACTTAGGAAAAGCCTTGTTCAGGTCAGTAAAGTCGACGCACATGCGCCATTTTCCATTATGCTTCTTGACCATGACCACATTGGCCAGCCAGGTTGGGTACTGAAGTTCCCGGATGATTCCAGCCTCAATTAGCTTATTCACCTCTACTTTGATGGCGTCATATTTCATTTTGGAGAACTATCGGGCTTTCTGCTGGATGGATCTGAAGTTAGGATTCACATTCAACTGATGCATCGCTATTTCGGGCTCCACGCCCCTCATGTCTGTCACTACCCAGGCGAACGCGTCCAAGTTTTCTTTCAACATCAGGACCAACTTTTCTCTTTCTTCTTCACTCATCTGAGCGCCCACCTTTATCTTCTGGTCAGGATATTCTTCATTAACGATTACTTTAACAAGATCGTCCTCGGCGGTGAAGTCTAACTCGTCCCTGACTTGAAGGGTGTCACAAATGACCGTTTTGGGTTTGGTGGAGGTGTCTTCTTTAACCGGGCGCAGCTCGCTTCGAGCATTCGTCGCCTTGATAGTGTCGATGCTGATCCTTCTCGATGCTAACTCAGACGCCTCCCCTTGGGGCCTTTTTCCCATTCCCCTGGTAGGGTAGTCGTTTCGGTTTGTGGTGATGTGATTCAGCAGGGTTTGTGGCCTGCTGACGGCCAGTCCGATTCCCTCATCGATATAGAATTTTGTCCTCTGATGAGGAATCGAAATAGTCATTTGAAATTTTCTTAGAGTGGGGACTCCGAGGATTGCAGTATAGTGGGAATGCAGATCGACCACTAGAAAGTTTATTTTTTCTTTGCGATATGGTGGGTGGTCGCCGACCTCCACCTCCAAGTTGATGACGCCCAAAACGGATACTTTATCGTTGGAGAATCCCTCCAGCATTCCCAAATAAGGCTTTACCTTTGACATACCGATCTTGAGCTGTTTCAATGTTTCCAAATAGATGATGTCGCGTGCGGCCCCAGTGTCCAAAAGTACCCGATTGACCCCAAAATCATTGATTCCGACTTGTATCACTATTGGCAACTCCATCGCCCCTGGTGGGCCCGCTAACTCACTCTTGGTGAACGTCATCGCCTGTTCGTCGGGAGCTAGAACGACTGGTTTCTCTCTACCCCTGACATTGATTGCATTAATCTGGATTTTAATGAGGTGGTTGCTGGGAAATTCCTCTGTGATTACCTTAATCTCATTTCGGTATCTTCGAGGCCCCCTATCATCTTTGCCTCCACCCCTATTTTTTTATATTTGTCTAGTTCCCCGTTTCCTATCATTTTGTCGATGATCCTTCTCAGGGTGAAGCATTCATCGGTGAGGTGGCTGTGATCCTCATGAAAATCGCAGTACTTGGTATCACCTCTCGAGCTCGGATCGGACCTTATAGGTCTCGGCCTCTCTACAATGTCTTTGATCTCGAACAATGTTTCAGATAGACTAGCATTGATGGTAACAAAATCAGACTCATCAAACTTGAATGGTTTTCTGACCTCCCTATCTCGATTTTTTCCTCTATTTCGATCATCTTTCCGGTATTTCTTGGGCTCTTCCCTGTTTTCTTCACCCGAATGTCTGGACTCACTCCGATTTTTTCCTTTTCCGGAGGATGAGGGAACCGCCTTTGTTAGCCCAAAGAAAGACTGGAAAGATCCTGGGTTTCCTCTGCCCTCTGGGTTTTCTCCTCTGCCTGTGGAGATCCTGCCCCTGGGGTCTCTTCTGCCCTCTGGGTTTTCTCAACAAGCTGCTCTTTACCTTTGCGTTGTTTTGAAGTCCCCGCCATGTTTTTCTCACATGCTGGTGAAGAACGAACTGATGCCGAGTTCCCCATATCCTTTGAATTTGACTTTCTCCGGTTTATTATGTTTCTGGCATCAGTTCGTGCTTGCGTGTCGCCCCATTCTGCAGTAGTGCTTTCCAATGCGGGATCAGCTCCACTGTGGCGTTGGGGATCCCTTGTGGATCCTCTCCCTGGAGTAGATGGAACGTTGACTATCTCTTTCGTCCCTGCCATCTGTCAAATTCTGACTGGGTGGTTATGTGAAAAGTCAAATAGTACACTGACTCTCAACTGCTCTGACACTCACCAACTCTATACTGTTTGATGATTACTTGGGCAGCGCATCGGGGATATTTTCTGATAACGAAATGTCCGTTGGATTTATCGTCGGAGCCGGTGTATGGATGTCGGAATTCGGGGAACAACGGCGATTTCTCAAGCGTGAAGTCCCAAAAATTCCAATATCCTACAATGCAGCTTACAAATCTTTATTCTGATGCGTTATGTGGTGATTCAGGCAAACATGCAATGACTTCTAGGACAATGTTCCATTGACAGTCTAAGCAACGAGTGCTATTTCCACCATCTTTTTTAACATGTAAATGCTGATTGTCTCATTTTCTTAGAAGCATAATCAATGGTTTCACGCGGGTTTAACTTTATCCAGGATTGAGCAATTATCAAGGACGTAAAAATGAAAGCTCTGAAGAGCAGTTTCCGGCAAGGAAACATACGATGCCAACTCCAGTAAACTTCTCTATACAGAAACTATGAGAGAGGTGATGATTCAAATGCAAACTCGTGATTCTGGACAGGGAGTCGAGGAGGTTACCTTGTTGAGATGTTATTTTGATGCTGAGTCGAAGATGCTAATGCAGCTGTATAAAGACCTGAAGCTTCTTGCTGAGAAGTGTTGAGGGTGACTTGGAAAAGAAGAGCTTTTTCCGCGATTGCTGTGAGTCTTGCAGATCGTGGACGAGTTGTAAACCGGAGGTAGGCTAGAAATCTTCCTTTCCCGGTAACGGAGCCAACTGATAACGTCGAAATTATCTCAGGTGGTCAGCGGTGGTGTTGTGGTGGATATCTGGCTATAAACAATGTATGAAAGTGGTGGCACGCGGTGGTGCCCGGTGGCGGAAATGGATTCCGGCGGTGGTGCTATAAAAGAGAAGAGGGAGTGGGAGAATTTGGCTTTGCCTTATCTTTTATTCTTCAGAAAGGGCCCCTTTGGAAGGGTTACATATGGCCCTATTTATATGGGAGTGGTTACAGATTACTAGATAATTACAACAAACGACACAAATGGTGCGGACACATAGCATACGCTCTGTCCGCCGGTGAGGCAGGGCGGCTCCGGACTGGAGATTTGTACTTCACACCAGTAGATTATCCCGATGGTGGCCGACCCTTTCTTTTACCGGGGACGAGCAGCCGGTCCTGTGAGTGTCTGCTCGGTGCCATGGTGACTGGGGCGACCGGTCCGACCCGGAGATAGGAATATTCCTATCACGAGTCTAGCTTTGTTTCTGATGATATTCCCATCTTCATCAAGTTTATTTCTGAAAACCCATTTGGTTCCAAAGATATTCACATGAACTGGTCTTTCTACCAATTCCCATACTTGATTTCTTTCAAATTCGTTCGGTTCTTCTTGCGTAGCTAGTATCGAGTCTGGATCTTTAAAAGCTTCCTCTATCTCCTTAGGTTCAGATTGAGATAGAAAACATGCAATCATTGCATCTAGTTGATGTCTTCTTCGAACTCCAGCTTGAGTATTACCAATAACTTGTTTTTCAAGGTGATCTCTCATCCATTGGTAAACTGGTGCTTGCATCAACGGATTTTGTTCAACTGGTTCTTCATGAACTGGTTCTTGATTTTCTTCAACTGAGTCAGAATCATGTTGTTCATGAGTGGGTTGTTGAGTAGTTGAAAAATGAGACTGATCTTGTTCTGATGAATCTGAAATCCGTAGTCTTCCAATGTCAACATAAAATGATTCTGGCAATACTGGTAACTGAGACTGAGAAACTGGTTCTGGTCTGTCTTTAGTTGTTTCACCAGGGAAGTTTGGTTCATCAAACACCACATGAATTGATTCCTCATGCTTGAGTGTCCTCTTATTTAGTACTCTGAATGCTTTGCTGACACTTGAATATCCTAGAAAAATTCATTCATCAGCTTTGGGCTGAAAAACATGAAGTTGATCGTTCCCATTATTGAGTATGAAACATTTGCTTCAACAAGCATGAAAGTAAGAAACATTTGGTTTTCTTCCATTCCAAATTTCATAAGGAGTCTTCTCATGCCTCTTATTCATGAGAGCTCTGTTCTGTGTATAGCAAGCTGTGTTAACTGCTTCTGCCCAATATATTTCAGGTAGTTTTGCTTCACCGATCATGGTTCTCCTTGCTTCTTTGAGTGTTCTATTTCTTCTTTCAGCTACACCATTCTGTTGAGGTGTTTTTGTAGCAGCAAGTTGGTGTAAAACACCATTTTCTTCACAATATTCAATGATCACATTGTTGAGAAATTCAGTTCATTTATCTGATCTTATCTTCACAACTGATACTCATTTTTGATTCTGAAGTCTCTTGAGTAATTCAGTAAGTCTTTGCTTGGTTTCACTTTTCTTGGTCAAGAAGATAACCCAAGTATATCTTGAAAAACAATCTACTACCACCAATGTATATTTCTTTCCACTAATACTAATTGGTGTAATAGGTCCAAATAAGTCCATATGTAGTAGCTCCAGAACTCTGGTTGTTGAATGCTGAGACTTAGTCTTGAAACTTGCTTTTGTTTGCTTTCCATGCTGATAAGCATCACATAAGCTATCTTTCTTATATGAAATTTTTTGTAGTCCAATAACTAATTGTTTCTTGACAGGGGTGTTGATGTCATCAAAGTTTAGATGACTCAGTTTCTTGTGCCACAACTAGCTGATTTCTGACTTGGTATGCACAAGTAAACAGGTTTCTGCAACAGCTGTAGTTTGGACTACAACATACATATTTTCCTTCCTTTTTTCCGGCTAATACAACTTCGAATGTTGTTTTGCTTACGACAATGCAGAAATCCTTGTCAAAAGTAACTTTGTATCCCATATCACAGAATTGACTGGTGCTGAGTAGATTGTAGTGTAATCATTCTACATAAGATACATTATTGATTGTGAGACCATTTCTGATCAAGGTGTCATAACCTTTGGTGAGTCCAGGTTTGTCTTTACTTCCAAAATTAACTTTTGGTCCATCTTTGGCAATAAAATCACTTAGACAGTCCTTGTTTTTTGTCATGTGCCTTGAGCAACCACTGTCAAAGTACCATACATCCTGCAAAACAAATTAAAATGTTTTAGGTACCCAACTCTGTTTGGGTCCATAGTGGTCAGTTGTTATTACAACTCTGGGTATATTTCCATAAGGTATTCTCTAGAAATTGTTGAACTTGTTTTCAGATATATAAGCCACACTTCCATAATATATTTTTCTGGATTGTGTTTTATACATATAATTTCTCAGGTCTTTTGGTTCACTTTGATTTCCAAAATGTTTTCTACTATTAAAGATTGAATCATAACCCTCATTCCTTCTATACTAATGTCCGAATCGACCTTGCATCGGGACTTTCTTTGAGGCGAGATTAGCTCTGCTTGAGTTTTGGGTGAAACTTCTGATAAGTTTTCTGTTTGGAATGATTGTTCATATCAGTTTTATTAGTAGATGCAGTAAAATTCCAATCATCATCAGTGGGATATAGTCTTCCTTTCCTCCTGGATGTGTGAATCTTTGAATGGTAGACATTCTTAGATTTACCGTGATTGTAATTTTTTTGGTTCTTGACTTGATCAGTTTTTGTGGATCTGACCGTTGTTTTGCCATTTTGGTTTTCTTGAGATACAGCTAATCTACCATTTGTTTTACCTTCGTTGGTAGATACAGTTGTCTTCTTAGTAAACTGATTTATCCTATGTGATACTGACTTTACTAGTTCAGTGATTTTCTTAGTTTGTGGAAGTTGTTCAGCTACAAACTTAATACCAGTTTTGATACTAGGTTCAGCAGCTTTACTAGTTCCTTCTTTAGAAAATTGTTGTGTGTGAAATCCTAAGCCTGTTCTGTCTCCATATGGCTTTCCTGATTTGAATCCAGTAGTTGAACTTGATTGAGCAAGAGATTCGATTCTTCTGCTTGCGATGCGATGGTCGACATCGATTCTTTTCCCCGATCGATTCTAGTCAGTTTCATCATATTTAGTTCGGACGTCAATCTTTCTACTTCAAGAATTAGATTTTTTTTCGCAGCCTTAATTGATTCATAACCAGCTTGAATGGTTACTAGCTGATTCATCAATTCGTCAAGTGTTTCCTTTAATTCTAGATTTTTTGGATTGGAGTCAGCAGTCGAAGAACATGCATTTTGCATAGAAATCTGAGCTGAAGAGTATTTAGACGTGGATTCACATGCCACATTTGGACTTTCCATGTGAGCCATTAAGGCTGTGTCATCTGATAATATTTCAGTACAAGCTTCATAGTCTGATTCATCTCCGGCTAGGATTGCTCTTCTGCCAGTTCTTCGTTGCTGAGTCTTCTTTGTCAGTTCTGGACATTCAGCTTTGTAATGTCCAGGCTTCTTACAGTTGAAGAAAAGATATTCATCGTTTTTTCTCTTTTCAGGAGTTCTCTTGATGAACTTCTGAGTGATTGGGTGTGCACTCTTCATCCTTAGAATTTTGTTCATCATTAGAGCCATCTGTTCTTCCATCTCATCCAATTCCTGGATATTACTTGATGAGGTTTCTTGGTTATCATTTGATGCTGCTGCTGCAAGAGCAGTTGTTTTAGGTTCCTCCATGGCTTTGATTAGGGCCGTTGTCATAGTGAAATCTTCATTGAATTCATATGCTTTGAGATCCGAGAAGATTTTGAATGAATCTTCTATGTCAAGTTTTCTTGATTCTTCTATTGTTGTAATCTTCATTTTCCAGCACATCGGTAAGGCTTTCAAGATTCTAATGTTGATTACTTTCTGGGAATACTCAATTTTGAGTAGATTCAATTCATCCATTATAGCACTGAATCTTGTTTCCATTTGATCAATATTCTCGCCTGACTTCATCTTGAAAGTCTCAAACTTCTGTTTTGCTACAAAGATCTTATTTTCTTTAATCGAATTAGTTCCTTCGCAAACCAACTGATGTTTTTCCCACATTTTTTTTTGCAGTCGTACACTCCTTGACTTTCAGGTACATGTTGCTATCAAAAGTTCTGAGTATGATATCCATGGCGACATTGTTCATATTATTTCTCTTCCGATCATCACTGGTCCATTCAGCTTTAGGCTTGGGAACTCTGACTTGATTTCCATCAACAGTTTGCATGTAAGTAATCTGGATGGGTCCATCAGAGAGTACATCAATCATCTCATCATGAGAAGCTGCTAAAAAGGCCTGCAAACGACGTTTATATTCATCAAATCTGTCCATGTTGCACATCAGCATTTGTCTGGCATACTGATTGTTATCCATAGTGAGAGAGTGAAGACTGATTATGTGAAAACTTAAAAACTGAGCTTTCTAAAAAGAACAACTAGAGGTGGTTTAGAGCGAATGATATCATGTCAAAGAAACACTGCTCTGATACCATTTTTTGGTCCCTTGGAAAGGCTAACACAAGTTTAGAGGGGGGGTGAATAAACTTGTCACAAAAAACTAGATTTTAAGCAAATTAAGGTTCAGTTAAAACTTGTGTGGAGTTAAGACGACTGAGCTGAGTCGAAGTCAAACTGACTTAAGCAAAACTGAGTCAACCGGCAGCGGATATAGTTCTAACCTTTTTCTTGATCTTGTTATTCTATATGAAAGTGAGTATCTTTGCCGAATCGACTCGTGAATGTCGGTTTGAAGCTGTGAGGTGTATAACAATCAATTCTCAGAATGCTGTAGATAAATGCTTAAGTAGATAAATAAGTGCGTAAAGTAAATAATCAAGAATTATAGAGGTTTCAGGTGGTGTAATCCTGTCAGTCCTCTCTTCCCCTGTGGTGCCGAGGAAAATTCCACTAGAACTTCTTGAGGTGAGCTGTTACAAAAAGTCCTAAACAATAGTCCTTGGCTAATCCTAGCTTCACTATCTAAACAGTTGTAGAACAGGTAGAATTACTGCTCTTCAATTGCTTGAACACTGGTCCTTGAATGGTTACGTATGCCTCTTCACCAACTACAACCACAAACACAGTCTACCCGACTGCTTGTAACAACTATCCTTGGCAAAACCTTCCCGGTTTGCTTCACAGTCTAAACCATTGATGTAGAATCAAAGTTGGGTTTGAGAATCAATAAATTGATCCTTATTTGTGGTTCTTCAAAGTGTCTGAATCTGGATATATTCTGTGTAGCTTGAACACTTGAAGAAATTCTTGATTTGTTCATGTTATAGCGAAGCGATAATAGCAATTCGAATAAAACGACTAATGCACAAAAATGCTTGTAAATCTTTGAGAAATATTGTTGTTTTTCCTTTGGTGCAAAGTCCTCTATTTATAGTGTGAGGTCCAACGTTCATTTTGTTTGAATTTGAATTGTATCAACGTCTATCTTGTAACGGCTATATTTTGTGACCGTTCTGATGTGTCTGTATTTCATCCAATAAAATTGCTTCCTTTATAACGTTCGACTGTACTATCAGTTTGTTGGATGACTGACATATAAGACTTAGTTTCCTTATCAGTTTTATACTGTATTTATCAAATGTCAGTTTCTTGTCTGCCTTGGAGCGTTAACTGAGATTTTACTCTTCTTCAAATATCAGTACTCCAGTTTTCATCTGATTATAATTTACTTAATCAGAGTACACCATAACAACTATCTTCTAAGAACTCACTGTCCTTATGATTCTTAGGTCTTCATAAAAGATCCATAAAGTCAGTTCAGGTTACCACAAACTTGCCTGAAGTGTAACTTTATAGTCTCAACTTGTGATCTTCATAACTGAGTTTGATCCCTCAATTCTTCAATCTTTAGTAACTGAGTCTGTGACCCTCATTTCTTCTGTCTTCTAGATAAGCCAACTGAGTATGTGTCCCTCAGCGAACTTACCTTCTTCAATTCTATATCGGTGTAGTCTGAGTCAGTTAGGTTATCTTGACGATTTCCAGTTTTCTAGATGACTTCCAGTTTTCAGTTTCACGATACACTAACTATTACAGTGCTTGTCTGATGTAACTTATACAAATATCAGACTCTAGTAAACCTTATACATTCAGTTCTAGACATCTTTTAGATTTTCACTATAACAGCTAGCTTTAGCACTTCATCAATGAGGTTAAGATAATACTTTGAATAAATATGATGAATTATTATCAAAACATAAATTTTATTTCCAACACTCCTACTTGGCCTAAAACCAATCATTCGCACACACAAGACCAAGTTGAAACACAAGAATCTCATGCAATACTCGCAACCAGCCCAAGCCATGAACGGATCGCTATCCGTGGGGACTCCGACTATCTTCATACCATGCTCCAAATGATCAAGTCAAAGGAACCGCCTTAACACACACACAGATCTCTGACGAGACCTTGGTCCTTGTTTCAAGCAATGAATCCACTTACTATATCAGCTCTATAGAAAATATGGAAGAACCGTACAATGTTCAGGAATGAATCTTCTAGATCTATGTACTGCTCCCGCTCTGCCTCCAAGGGAACACTGTGTTTTGGCTCAGTTGTAGAATTTATAGTGACCCATTGTTAAGGGCTAAATTGTAGTATTTATACATATATTTTATATATCAATTTTCTCCCATATATGTATGATTTTCATAGAAATCGAGCTTATAATTGATTAATTGAGTAAATGAGGTTTTTAATGGTTAAATATGAAAATGTATCAATTTTAGTCTTTATTTGATGGTTTTATGTTATTTTGGAAATGTGTTACACTTTGGTATGTTTTGATCCTCTTGTAGATACACATTGATGGTGGAAAAGGTGATCCTAAAGAGCCAAATTCGTGATTAGAAAGGATCAATCAAAGTAATGGAAGATTGGAAGAGATAAGGAAAGAGATCAATCAAAATAAAGATGGAATTATCAATTTAATCGTTATTGGACGAGCATCCAAGATTAATGAACGAGCGTCCAAGACTGGACGGGCGTCTGATAAAGCGAACGTGCGTCCAGGGAGTTAATTCACATCTGAGAGAGTTCAGGCGTTGGCGAATCAAGCGGCGTCGATATCCGTCAAGCATTACGGACGGGCGCCCGATTGGTTAGACGGGCGCCCACCGCCGCTTTTTTAGTGAAACCGACTTAGGTTTCTTGTAGCGGCCGACTTAGTTTTATTATAAAAGCACAGCAGCCCCAAACCCTAAATTCATTCGAAATTTCTTCACATCAAAAGAGGCCAAGCCGCGTGATCTTGAGAGTTTGAAGGCGGTCACCCGAGCCTTGTGCTCGGGTGAACCGATGTTAGATTAGGAGTAGATTAGATGTTTGCTTTTCGTTTCCATGGATCAATCCCTGTTCAAAACTATGTGAGTTCTTTTTGATTAATTCAATTCCAGTTTTTCTTCATGATTGTTGATTTATTTTGTATCTTTCTTTGTGCTTATGATGCCATGAGAATAGATTGAAAGATCTGTTTTCTATTGATGTTTATAATACGGAAGTTGCATAAACCTTAGATCACCATAGAAAGATAGGATCTTTAATCATTAATTATGTGACAAATTAATTGGTTAATTATCTAGGTTGTTAGATTCTAAAATACGAGAGTTAACCTGAATCTACACCGAGTTTTGTTTGGTAAATCGATCTCAACATTCGGAAGATGAGAGATTGATAAATTGGACTCACTAAGGAATTAGGAATCCATAGCTTGAGATTAAATTCACTAAGGAATTAGGGATTTGTATCTCGTGCAAAGGTGAAACCACAATTTGAATTAAAATCATGAGATGAACTAGGATTGAAATCACTTGGTTTGTGCAATTATTTGATCCCATGTATCTTTAGTTTAGTTTAGGTTGTGTTATTTTATTTCGTGAGGTTAGATTTATTTTAATTGCTCTTTCGTTTATTTTATTTGTTCTTTCGTTTATTCGTTTTCCTAAGTAACAATTGAAAGGAATTAGTGAAATTAGATTCAACATCCCAATTCCCTGTGGATCGACCCCTTACTCACTTCGCTCAACTATCAATTACCCGGTATTCGGCCGGTTAGGAGTTAGTTTTGCATGGTAGTTAGGGTTTATAAATTTTCTTTTGTTTAATGATGCAAAATCCCTCCAACAAAAGTGGCGCCGTTGCCGGGAATAGGTGTCATGTTGAATCGATCTTGTTATTTCTCGATTTTGTTACGTTTATTTTTCATTTTAATAAAAGTAGCGTTTACCAAATCGAGAGTTTTTATTTTGCCGTGTTTCGATGACCATAACGTTAAGAATGTGCAAAAGTTTTTTACTCGATTTGTTTAAACGTGAAGTATGTGTTTATGTGTTTTACGATCTAACCTCTTTGTGCTTTAATTGAAAGTGGTGCTTTGTGATACGTGTTAATATGTGTTTTAGGTTTTTAGGGTTTGTCTGCGTTTTCTCGCTCTGCTTTGTGTATTCGTTGTATGGGACGAACGTTCAAGTTAGTGAACGCCCGTCCGATTCTTTTAGCTATGAGTAAACGAGCGTTTGAAAGTATTGGGACTTTCGTCCGTTCAAATATTTTCGACTGCATTCGGTTTAAAGGACCAGGACGAGCGTCTATGCTTTCGAACGTCCGTCCGGTTGGTTTTCAAGTCAAGCAGCGTTTGTTTTTCTTTGAACGCTTCGTCCAAAGCTGTATTTTGAGGTGAACGCCGTGTCTGTTGTCTTTGAACGCCGATCAAGTAGTCCGAGTTTTTCTTGATCTCATTCCTAATGCTTTTATTTAGTATGGATTGCTTACATTCGAGCATCGGTGGCCTATTTATTTTTTACATAGATGTCACGAATATGAATGTTATACCTTTCCATCTATGAATTCATGCTAAGTAAATGATCTTATTCCTTATACATGATTCATCTATGCAAGTTATAGTCCTTTGTCGGTTCTAAATGCGCTATAAGCGGTCTTATTGTTATTTAGTAGCTAATGTCGGTTTCCGTATGCTACATACCGCTGTGATGAATCTTTTAAGCTTTGAGACTTATGTGCTTCCTTGTTGTTTTTGTTGCTCATATGGGTAGCTACTGTCGGTTTTTCGTATGCTACGTCCAGTCCATATGAGTTATATCTGTTTAGAATAGCTAACTGTTGGTTTTCCATAAGGCTATCACCTTTGACGAGTCTTAAAAAGCGTTCTCTGCGCATGTAATGAACGAAGATCGCTGCGTTTATCGTAACCTGTCATTATTTGGTAGACGTTTATTATATACATGTCATGTTGCAAATGAGTGGGCTAGTTTTCTTTCTTTTATTTTCTTTTATTTTTGCATATCATTCAGATGCATATCATTTAGTTGCATGTCATCTAGTTGCATTGTTTCTCTATTTTCTTTTATTTTTCTTGGCGTAGTTAACGATCGGTTTCGTAATACTACCTTTTTTTTTTTCATGATGGTTCTTGTTGGTTTTCCATATGCCATCATTATTTTATTATTGCATATCATGTAGGCTGCATTGTAGTACATTTTCATGTAGTTGCACCTAGCCTACGACTTTGTAGTATTTCATGTATAGTATTCAATCTTTAGTTGAGCTTAAGTTGAAAAATCTCTATGATCCTTTTCTTCATGTGCTTTATATATGTAATCTTTTCTTTTCCCGAAGACTCTTTTGCACTAATCAAGTCTGCAGGATACTTTATAGCTATTGTGCACTTTAAAGATGTATTCGGTTGTCTGTGATGCTCCACGTCTCATCGAGCTATGCAAGCAATCCTGGTTCTTGTTGGTTCCTCCGCACTGCCGACATCCAATCGCCTAAGTTCTCTAATTTATTATTTCTGTATAACTTGAGGACAAGTTGCAATCTAAGTGTGGGGAAGGGATAGATGATTTATGTGTCTACTTTCGTTTGCTCATATTTTTAGTATTTCTATGAAAAGTGCTTAATTTTCAAATTTTTGTTATATCCGAGTAGACAAAGGCATATCTTTGCTTGAGTTTATATCATTTTTGCTATATTCTCGTATATTTAGTAATTTTAGTTGTTTCACCCGACACTCTTTTCACATGCCATAGTAAATGATGAGCTAAATGTTGAAAGCCTACCCCATTTTAGTTGGAGATTTTTATGATTATAGCATGTTTCTTTGCTTATGTACAATTCTTGAAAAGTTTAGTAGTTTGTATTCTAGGATTAAAGTATGACATACTTGTGAATATCTGTAAGTTTGAATGTGATAAGTGAAACGTAATTAAGTCTTTGCAATAGTAATAAATTGTTTACTTGAGGTGTTATGCTCATGGTCTACGTGCTACTAGAAAATAATCTTTTCCACCATGAATTGTAAATCTCTAAGTAAACATAATTGTAATTGTGTGTGTCGGAAGTCTGGTTGATGATTTGGGTGAGGTAGGGTGTACCACGTATGTCCTATTCCACTATGATGACCAAAAGCTCACGACGATCGGTTTATAGTTGCCTTATGATTGGAGTAAGGTAGGGATTATCTTGAAATGTCCTATTACGCTATGAGGCAAAAGCTTATATTACGATGTGTGTTAGAAAAGTGTGAAAAAGGAAAATATTGAAATATATTATTATGAATAAGTAAGGACTTAGTTATCGTTAATCTTATACCAGTATAAATCAAGGATATGTTGTTGGGATTATCCTCTGAGTGCATCGAAATGTTTTAGATATTCTCTACTATTTCTTTTTTGGATATGTATGTTTTGTAAAGTGCTGTTATAATTTTTGAATATTTCTAACTTAGATAGGAAACCGGGCTAGTTTTGGTTTGAATAACTTTCAAATTGTGGAACTTAGTGGAAGTTTATTATGGCTATGCACACACTACACGGGTGAACTTCTAAGTTATTGAATATACTTCATATTTGTATGGATGTTTATTTGTCTCGAGCTTGACTTTGTTTTGTTTTGCTCGAGGACGAGCAAAAAGATAAGTGTGGGGGTGTTGTTAAGGGCTAAATTGTAGTATTTATACATATATTTTATATATCAATTTTCTCCCATATATGTATGATTTTCATAGAAATCGAGCTTATAATTGATTAATTGAGTAAATGAGGTTTTTAATGGTTAAATATGAAAACGTATCAATTTTAGTCTTTATTTGATGGTTTTATGTTATTTTGGAAATGTGTTACACTTTGGTATGTTTTGATCCTCTTGTAGATACACATTGATGGTGGAAAAGGTGATCCTAAAGAGCCAAATTCGTGATTAGAAAGGATCAATCAAATTTATGGAAGATTGGAAGAGATAAGGAAAGAGATCAATCAAGATAAAGATGGAATTATCAATTTAATCGTTATTGGACGAGCATCCAAGATTAATGAACGAGCGTCCAAGACTAGACGGGCGTCTGATAAAGTGAACGTGCGTCCAGGGAGTTAATTCACATACAGAGAGTTCAGACGTTGGCTGAACTGGCGTCAAGTATCCGTCCAAGCATTCTGGACGGGCGTCCAGTTGGTTAGACGGGCGTCCACCGCGCTTTTTCTTTGAAACCGACTTAGGTTCTTTGTAGCGGCCGACTTAGTTTTATTATAAAAGCACAAAAGACCCCAAACCCTAAATTCATTCGAAATTTCTTCACATCAAAAGAAAGGCCAGCAGCCGCATCTTGAGAGTTTGAAGGCCGGTCACCCGAGCCTTGTGCTCGGGTGAACCGATGTTAGATTAGGAGTAGATTAGATGTTTGCTTTTCGTTTTCATGGATCAATCCTGTTCAAAACTATGTGAGTTCTTTTGATTAATTCAATTCCAGCTTTTTCTTCATGATTGTTGATTTATTTTGTATCTTTCTTTGTGCTTATGATGCCATGAGAATAGATTGAAAGATCATTTTCTATTGATGTTTATAATACGGAAGTTGCATAAACCTTAGATCACCATAGAAAGATAGGATCTTTAATCATTAATTATGTGACAAATTAATTGGTTAATTATCTAGGTTGTTAGATTCTAAAATACGAGAGTTAACTGAATCTACACCGAGTTTTGTTTGGTAAATCGATCTCAACATTCGGAAGATGAGAGATTGATAAATTGGACTCACTAAGGAATTAGGAATCCATAGCTTGAGATTAAATTCACTAAGGAATTAGGGATTTGTATCTCGTGTAAAGGTGAAACCACAATTTGAATTAAAATCATGAGATGAACTAGGATTGAAATCACTTGGTTTGTGCACTGTTTGATCCCATGTATCTTTAGTTTAGTTTAGGTTGTGTCATTTTATTTCGTAGGTTAGATTTATTTTAATTGCTCTTTCGTTTATTTTATTTGTTCTTTCGTTTATTCGTTTTTCCTAAGTAACAATTGAAAGGAATTAGTGAAATTAGATTCAACATCCCAATTCCCTGTGGATCGACCCATTACTCACTTCGCTCTACTATCAATTACCCGGTATTCGGCCGGTTAGGAGTTAGTTTTGCATGGTAGTTAGGGTTTATAAATTTTCTTTTGTTTAATGATGCAAAATCCCTCCAACACCCATAGCCTAGAATATTTCCAGCTCACTGTATCACTTAATCAAAGTGACTGCAAACCCAGACTGTAGCTCCCACTCGCCTTCGTAAGACGCAGGATATATGTCTGTATAACTATATTTATTCGCTTCCAAGTTTCGATAAACTAGGAAACCATCCTTAACTTGTTTAAGGATATTCTCGACATTCACCAGATTTACTTTTATACTTGCTCATGACTATTCATGGACTATGAACATCCGGCATTACCTTTATGAAGGTTCCTATCGCAGTAGTGAAGGAAACCTTCCATAAGCATCATCTTTCACCTTATCATTATGACCAACGTCCTAACATAGATAGATCTTGAGAACACCGGCTAGCAGTATCTCCTGTCGCGATCTATGCTAAACTCTTTTAGCATCACATCTCTATAGGTAAACTATAATCTTACAGCAATCAAATCTATCACTATAGACTCTTATTTCTAAAATAAGAACTGCTAATCCAAATGCTTTTGTAAAGACCTTAAACTACTAAACATTAATTGACTGCGACATGGGGTGATAATTCCCGAGAGAGATATCTAATACCTTACTCAAAAATCATACCACACTCCCACTAACCATCTTGCACATTGGGCATATCCTTCTTTTGACTAAATCAAACTCCTTTGATTATCAAACAAAGAAATCGTCTAGAGAAACTTGTTTGAGTCCATAAATGGATCTCGTGGGCTCACATATCATGTTATCATCTATGAACATCGAGATGTTTGTCCAACATCTTCAACACTAACATATAGATATGATATAAAGTTATAACAAGCATCATCTGAATAGAATTGGGCTCAGTTGGCAGCATAAAGATAATTACAATGTTTATACCTCGTACCCTTCAGCCGTCACTATAGCCTTGTGGTAATCATATTACTATCCATATTGCCTTTTAGGGACTTTCCCTTCAGGTAAGACATACTAGGGTCACAACCTGGTTGTCACTGATGGAATCTAATTCAGATTTTACGGCTCCTGGCGATATCTCTCAATCTTGCCTTTCAAACATTCCTTCACAAGTCGTGAGATATTCATTCTTCAAGATGAACATACCCGTAGACCTTTCAGGCTTGAGGTTACCCACAGACTTATAGAACTTTTGTGTGCACTGAGCAATGTTCTACACCTCATGACTATGTGGCGTCTGCTCGAGTTCCAATGGTTGAATATATCTTTGTGGTTCTCAAACTCTTTTGAGATCTTATTTACTCCCACCGTCTATTTTGTAAGAATCGCTTCCTCTAGAAGACAGCATGTTTGGAGACAAATATTTTGCTCCATGGAAAAGTAACTAATATCTAGCGTACTTGCTAAGACATCGCACAAAGTTGCATATGTCGTACGGCTCCAAGCCTTTCGGACTTTGCCCATGACAACTTCAAATCATCAGTTAAGATATATTTGACGTTATCCTCTTCCATATCTAATATAGAATTTATTCAACCTTTATTCTTTGGAACTCGGTTAAGTATTGGGGCATTATCCCGAAACGGGTAAGGTATACTTCGCATGGCTTGCATCACACCTTTATCATATAAAGTGTTGTTTCTATTTTGGAACACAATCTAATTGTGAATCCCAAAGATGGTATCCTTCAAGGGAAGAATCTTATTCCTTTTCAGACGATTTCTGAAACACCCTTCAGGTATAAATTGCTTCAATCCAATTGAAGATTAATTCCTAAGTAGCTCATCAATCTCATATTCGTACTAGCTCGAACATTTCGGGCTTTCCGAATTATGCACTTCACTGAGTACATTCAACTATTTCTAAAAATAGTCATAGAGATTAACAAACAATTATTTGTGGCATTAATTGTCATAAGCCAACAAACATCGGTATGTTTAGGCTTTAGACACTTTTTTTTTAGAATTTATAACCTTTTCTTAAAAGGGTATTTTAGTCATCTTTAGATAAGATATGTATTACCCACGTGATTCATAATCACATGGTTCAGACGTCATCAGATTGACATCTGATCACACGATTCCCCTCCATAGAGACTATGTCCAGAACGACCACCAATATCGAGGATAACAACCATACTAATATTTAGTTGAGATTTCATCACATATATCAACTATATAGTGACAACAATCTAGTATGATAGATTCAGTGACCTTTCAACTTTATCGGAATACCATTTGTTCTTTACAATTGAATATGTCTACTAAATCCTAAAAAGCAACCGAAAAACCGGAGTATAATAACATTTATTTAGTTTCCTTATCAATTTATTAGATCCAGAATATGGTAAGTGTCACCACGTTTGCTTCACCTTCCATATCTGCATTTAATCTTTCTAATTTAATCACACTCCTAAGATATCATATATCTTAGAGTCGACTTTGAACTTAGATAGATTTATCTCAACTCATTTGCCTACAATAGAGACTTCAATAAGTTCTCTATTTAAGCACACGCCCTAACTTCCATTATAATCTTTCATGCACTTGTAAATATTTCTTAGTGTAGTCTTTATAAGACTTAAGAAAGATCACAAGAGCTATGTCTTTAATTTCCTTTCATAAAGAAAATCTAAAGGTTATTAAATAGTTTATTTAACCTTTTGAATCGTATTCCAAAACATTAACAACTTAATTAACCTTTAAGCAATGATAGAATTAAGTCGATACTTAAATCTTACAATTTTGAAAACAACATTTCCAAAATTCTGTCTGGTCATTCTTATCCAACGTTTGAATTAATTGTCATCGTATGACTGTAGGATCATATTGGATCGTATCCAATAACATGAGCTTCCGCTTTTCTTTAATAATTAAAGTCTTGGAGCACTGCATTAAATATGTAGTCTCCTTGTCTCTAACTACTATAACGGGGTTTCTTGCGTCATTACCTATTTTAAAAGGATTAAAATTTACTTAACCATTTTGTGAACGTTTCTCAAACAGTCAAAATTTGGTTTTACTAATCGAGAAAAACATAAATATAAAAGTTCGCTAAAAACTACAACATAAAATAAAGATAAAAGAGTGTTGTTGTTTATACATGCAAAATCAAAGATGTTCTTTGGTTTATGATTTTGCTCCCACTAGTCAACTACTCACAATTGACTTTCAAGATTTTTTCAAAATTCTTTAGTGGCTGGAATCCAATCTAGTTGACTCAATCCCCGACGTGGGCCGATCGATCGGGTCAATTTCGATGAGTAGGTACTTCTTAACAATCGCGTCCAACACGACTTCTAGTGGTTTGACTAGTCAACTCTTTGACAATTCACATCGTCTATATGATATTCAACCTTATGTCTCTAAAATCAGAAGGTCCTGACATGGGCCAATCACCGCAAGATTCTTAGTCGAGTCGTAACCCAAGTATTCATGAGATCTCATAACGATCATTTCGCGATAATGACGATATACCCGAGGTATGTCAACTCCCGACGTGGCCGATCAGTTGGATCCGAACAAGGGCTCTTCACCTTCGCAATAATATTGGGAGACATATTATAACTCGATTTTTGTTGTGGAAGTATTTACGTAAGTTAATTCACTTAATTAATTTAATTACGGTCTCATCAAATATATCTATCTATATAGACATACATCCCACACATTTATCTAGATCGTGCCTAGTCATGAATCTATCGTATCATATAAAATAAATACAAGCACAAAATAAATAAATGCATAAAGTAACCGGTGTGATCATGGACTTTTCCTAGGTGCGGTTTCGAATACAAACTGACGAAACCGCGGGTCACAATCTAAGGGTAGCTGCAACCGCCAACAGGATCTTTAATGCGCCATCTCCAATAGTATCTTTATTCTTCTTTCTTTGGTCTCCATCTTCTGCTCCATTTTTGTTACATTTAATTCTATCTAATAAAATAAATACACCCGCCGAGCACGGGGGAAGCTAACGGGAATGGGATAAATGCAGAAAATAAACTAGGTCACGTTCTTCATAACGGCCTAGGACAATTTTAAACCAACAAAAAAATAAATCATTCACATCTATCCTATCGGTCATGTCCATGATCAATCGGGGTCCATATAATCATATTATATCTACTATATCTAATCCATACAATAACATCTTATGAAAAAGATAAAATTAAAATTTAACTACTTGCGTCTTAATTAATCAATTAACATTTAATCTATTAAATAATTTTATCCAATCAATTAACTAATTAACATTTAATTAATTAAATGATTTTAATCGAAATAAAACTAACGATTAATTTTAAACGATTTTATTTTTTTTTAATTTTAATTAATTAGAACTATTCTAAAATAAATCAAAATTAAAATTAAGCCTCTTTTGATTCTTTCCTTTTGATTCCTAATCAAAAGAGATGCCCTTGGTTTCCTAAACCACAAAGCATCTCCCTTGGCCTTTTCCCAAATCAAAATTTGGAAAAGGGCCTAGGCCTAGACCTTTTTCAAAATCAAATACTTTGAAATGGGCATAGGCCTATTCCAAACAAAATTTGGAAATGCCAATATTTTGGTTAATATGCATGGCCACTTTCCAAAATCAATATTTTGAAAGTAGCCTAGGCCTAGGCCTTTTCCCAAATCAAATATTTGGAAATGGCCTAGGCCTATTCCAAACAAAGTTTGGAAATGCCATTATTATTTTAATACCATGTGGCATCCCAATGGCCCAAACTATTTGAACCATTGGTTAGCCACATGACACAACTAAACAAAAGAGGAATTACCAATTACAACTATTACCCATATTGAATCAGAAAATACACAAAACAAAATTTAGGGATCCACCACCTTTGACCAGTCAACCGACACCGGAAGTAGGTTGCCCCGCCGCCAGTCGGCCGAGCACCACTAGATCCCCTTTTTTTTTGTTCTTTTTGTGTATCGTTTTGCGAATAAAAAATCTTTCATCTTTTAATTATGTGATTTAAACGATAAAATTAACTATGCAAATTAACATGCTTAAGCTTGAAGCTCGCTCTGATACGACTATTAGGAAATCTATGCGGGAACGCAGCAAAATTCAAAAATTTGATTTCCTTTTACCCAAAATCGACTTCGTTTAAGCAATAAACAAATAAGCTAGTAGACGGTGGTTACCTTGCTTGATCTAAAAGATCGACGCTTTGACCGTCTAAGGAGAGTAGTTGTGCACGGAGCCGCCCAAGTGTTCGGCCTCTAACGCTAGTCCACACGAACAACCCGCCGGAATCCACCATTGGATTGCTACTAGAAAAATCCGGCTGCTAGACCGGCCTTTTCTCTCTCTCAAAACTCTCTCTAAGAAGCTCTCTATTTTTCACAGATCTATTAGCTCTTGGAATTGTGATCTACAAAAGAACTAGCCAAGACCTTCAATTTATAGGAGTAACATGCGCCCCTCTCTAGTCCCAATCTGATTGGGAGAAGCTTCCTAGAAGATTGAGGAGAAAGAAAACATTTTCCCAGTAAAATAAGGAAAATATAATTGATTGATTTTTTTCATTAATATTCAATATCTTATATTAAATTAAATATTTCCAATGTGTTGTCAATATCTCATATTGACTATATTTATCTTATTACCAATAATCTATTTACACATGTGTATAAATATCACATATATATATTACATATAAATCTATACATATATATTTTGGAAACAGTCATGCACATGCATATCCAATATGCACCACACGCTGGAAGCACAAATATATAATACCATGATTAATTAAATTGCAAAATCCATTTGTTTCATATACACATATAATTCGACACACATACATTATGTGTATATTTAATTATTCAACATAATTATTATTTAATATTATATTTATTCATAATAAATAAATACCACCATATTAATTTACCACTATAACCTTTATAGTACGAGATAAATTCTTTCCTTATTCGGTTATCAACTATAACGACATTTTAATCCGGCTAGATGTTCATATGTGTGTGACCCGATAGGCTTCCGAATATGTTGGCCGTAGACACAAAGTGCAAATTACGAAAATGCCCTTCATGCCTAACGATCACGGGATAGCGTCTAGCAACACACCGTGACCCCCAATCATCGGAAGAGTCAAATGCAATGACTACTACCTTTCATGTGAAATAGTTACCATGTAACTTATAATCCTATCGCTGTAATAACACCCATACGGTCGTTAGTCGAGTGTCAAAACATCAATGACCGTATCTTATAATCTAGATATCATTCTCTCTCGAAGTAACTCATTTACTTCCACTTTGCAAAGATTCACGAGAGTAAGACATTCCTTATAAGAAGGCCCTTTCGGATATTCACCCTATTGATAGGGTACGCGATTCCCAGACGACCAAACATGTATACTATGCATGCTTCAGTATCACACCCAATCACTACCGCATGATCGCCCCGTGGCTAGAGAAAACCTCAATAGTGTCAAAGCATGACAATCCACACCGTGATGCCATGAAGACTCCGGTCCTAAGGATAATTACACAACCGCCACATAGTGTGACACTTAACAGTGTAAGTGGGTCAGTCAAACGTACGCATTCTCTAATACACATCCACGCACACCCAAGTGTGTCTACACTTTGATAGGCGAGATCTATCCACCGCGCCTAAAGAGCAGAAGATATCTAATACGTGCTAGCCTGTTTATACTATCAATGCCCTGTTTAATAGTACATCAGCCTAGAGACATTTAAGTATCAAACTTATTAAAGTGATTAGAGATCTCATCAACCATATCGCTTATCATGGTTTCTCTATCATAGTTTAACACTAAGAACGTTATCATATAACAATTCATAATTGGTCTTTAAAAGAACAAATATATGACAACAAAAAGCCATTTAATATATGTACAAACATAAAGAAATAGTAGAAATGATCCGACCCGGTCGGATCCAGTCCAACACGATTGGGTTTAGGACACTATTTCAACATTTGAGTATAACTAAGTTTTATTCATCACATTTTCTTACATGAAACTTAGACATTCAATACAACGTATATAAGATCAGCTTAAGCCATCACAGACTTACCTAAATTCTGATACCATATCCTTGGATTATAAACTTCAATACTAAGTTTGATCCATTATCCTTTATCACTGAGTTTGAACCCTCAGCCTTCAGTCTTCAGCAGGTCCTAGACACTCTACTGAACACCTAACCTAGATAGGTCTGCTGAATCAAGTCAACTGGCCTCTTTACAGTGCTTGTTTGATCAAACCTATACAAAGATCCAACTCTAGAAAACCTATACATTTATTCTAGACATCTTTTTGCCTTTGCCCTACAACATCTAGTCTGGAACTCATCATTAAAACTAAAATATGTCTAACGATTTCCCTCTTTTTAGTGATGATGCCAATACCCTCCTTACAGCAAAGCAAAAAGACAAATACACTAAAAACAGAACAAAATTCATGTATTTCATTAAGGTTTCAAACTTTGTTCAAAGATTTTACAACAAGATTCGGCATAAACATAAAAAGTGTAAAGATAAATCTGCTGATCTAGTTTATGTCTTGATCTCTTTTCTGTTGGTACTCTTTGATTTCTCTATGCATGTCTACCATCCATTGATTTTCAATCTGGATAAATCAATCCAAGTATGTACCGTCTTCCACCATTTCCAAGCCTCATCAATGGTCAACTGGATGCCTTGCCATTTGAATCCTTGTCTCATATAGCATAGCTTGAATTCTTTCAAAGAATATTTTGCTGACAAGCTCCTCAGTCGTTCAGCAGATTGACCTCTTCCACCTGTTGAGCTTCCTCTTGGACCTCCTCCTGCAGTAGCTCTCAAGGATTTGATCCTTTCATCCCATAATTTTAGTCAAAGGAAGTAGTTTAAACCTTCAAAATAAGTCATATTATTGTAAGGTTTCCTTCTTGAGTTGTAAGCAGCTTTAAACTCCTTCAGCAGTTCATCATTATCTGAACTCTTCCAGGTGTAGGGGCTCTAAAAGCATTGAATTCTTCTTCAAATCTTCTTTGTTGAAACATCCTTCCTACTTCTTTTTCTTCTGATGTCTGCCATTCTTACCCCTTATTGACATCATCAATAAAATGGTTCAGCAAACTCAAAACTCCTTCTTGTGTATTTACAAGATTATTCAGTTGTCCCTCCATGATTTTAGTTCTTGGGTCTACTAAAGTAACCCAGCCTTCTATAGTTTGTTCCAGCAAAGTCATCCTCTCCAAAATCTTGGGATTAGTTGAAGTTGCATGTGGCTGAGCATTTGACCTCAATTTATCAAGCTTTGAGTTCAGATTGGCAAAACATTCAACAACAAACTTTTCATTGACATTTGTTGTGTTGGACATCTTGGTGAGATCCACATATATATCTTTAACTATGAACTAAAAATTTGTGAGATTTGATGCAGTAGATTCAGCAATTCTACCAATCTTCAAATCTTTGTTCACTGTTTCTTAACTGATTCCTCAAATCATTGATCTCTTCCCTAACAAATTTTAGTTCTTCCAAGATATAACTTGGTATTCTGGCAGCAATACCAACCATATTTCCAGCAGGTTCTTCCAAATCATCATCTAGTCTTGGTTGTCTTATTACATTGGTGCTGGTTCTATCCCGGTCAAAGGGTTCAGGATTTCCCTCATCAAGATCATAAACATTATCATGGATAGGGTCTTCCTCTTTAAGTGGTAACTCAAACTCCATATCACTATCACCATAATCCAACAGGTGGTCTTCAGATTGTGCTTCAGCAACCTCTTTTTCATTATCAACAAGGACATCTTTTTCAGCAGGTTCCAAGCTGTCATTAGGGGATTCCTCCAATCCCATCATAAGTTCCAACATTTGTCCAATCACTGTTTGTTCCTCAGTGAATTGAACCACCAGTTCCAACCTTTGTTCAGTTCCTTTCTGATCCTCAGCAGACTGAACCACCTCTTCATGAGGGTCTTGAATCTTTAGTGAGGATTCAAATTGGCCTCCAGCAATGGCAGGAGAAACTGCCAAGTGTTCTTCTAAAACTGCTTTTTATGCAGCAAAAATACTCAATTCCTCAACAGCCTTGGCCAAAGTTCCCTCAGTATCTATCATATCTTGAATTTGAACAGATTTCCTCAGATACTGCATCTGTTCTATAGCACCCTCAAGAATTGTTGTTGACTCTAAATCAGCTTCCAATGTTGCAGCAAAAGTATTCAATAGTTCTTGTTCATTCTCATGTTCAGGTTGTAGTACCTCAGTTGTCAATACTACTTCTTCAAAATTATCAGCAGCCTGCTGACCTTTAAGTAGTAGATTGTCCTTTATTAGCAGGTTGATCCTTGTCTGTTTTAGCAGATCCTTTTTGAGCAGGTTCAGTAGATCTCTCCTTTTCAATTCCACTAGTTTCTCCAGGGTGCATAGGATGATCATCATCAAAGCTAAAGGATGAATCATCTATATCGTCAAAAGGTCTAAATTTAGGTTCTCCAAACATAATCTTGCCCTTCTTCCTTCTATCTTCTATGAGCTCCAGCAGCCTCATTTGCAATTCAGATGTGTCAACCAATCCCAACAAGTTCTCCACTCCAAAGGCATCAAAAACCCATTCTTCAAAACCTGTCACTGGGTCTGCTGCAGGTTTTTGCTTTTTATAATAACCAAACTTCCATTGAAAGTATTCTTGGATTTTCTTAAAGTCTGGATCTTCCTCCTTTTGCTTCCTTGGCCTCTGTCATATGACACAACCTTCTTCATGTATTGCACAAAGAATCCAGCCCAATCAAATTTCTTGCATCTGCAAATGATTATCAGCAAGTCTATCTTTGGTCCAGAAACTGTAGCAAGGCTTCCACTAAACCCCAGAATATTCTTGGCAATAAGTTTGCTTAGCAGGTTATATTCCAAGACAATATTCTTCACATTCATATTCAAGGCTATTGCTATAGACTTGTCTGTCTTTATTGTTTCAACAAACTCCAATCTTGATAACTCCATCAATTTTGGATTTGTAGGGGCATTATTTCCAGGTCCAAATCCAAAGACTTCTCTCAGCAGGTTTGAGGAGATTTCAAACTCTTGGCTGTTTACAGTAGTAGTAAATGCCTTTCAGTTATCCCTTACCACCATATTCCTACAGAAGTTCATAACATTGGTGTATGAGATACTTTCCAATCTGAGATTTAGGAGGGTTTCCAATCCTTCATACCGTCTGATTCTTCTTCCAATATTGATTGCTAACTTAGTCTTGTTAGCATCAACAACAAAACCTCTAACACTTTGGCTTGTAACAAGATGAATATCATTGTCCGTCATTGTAAAAAATTGAGAAATATGAAGAAGAAAATTATGTAATCTGTGTTCACACTTGTGTATCTTTAGAGAAAATGAATCTGAGTTATGTATGTATCTTCTGTATATATGTCTGTATATATAAGGAAAGATAGTGGTTGATAATTGTCTGGAAAGTACTATGCATGTACTGTAGCATTTAACCACGATTAATATTGGAATAAATGAGATGCTGCCACGTGTCCCACTAACTTGTTCCAATATGAGTTGTAACTGTTGGATATTGTAACCGCAGTTATAATGGATAATATCCAATTATTTCGCTGTTGAATTTCGTTAAGGTTTGATTGTCTTTATAACGTATAGTTCAGCAAACTTGGTCTTCAGTAGAGTTGAGCTTTAGCAGGGTTACATTGAAATTGTTCCGCTGATCTTCTGTTGGCTCAGCAGCCTGCTGACAAAAATGACTGATCTGATGAAGTGAGCTCACCCAACAGTAGTTTTGTCCAATTGATAATAAAAGATGAAGATTAATACCAATAACTGATCTGTCAAGTGAGCTCACCCAACAATACAAAGACTAATTCCCTTGGCAACTTCATTTGCTCAATTTTTCAAACTATATAAGTACTTAGGAATTGTTGATACAAATGACTAATCTGCCAAGTGCGTGCACCCAACATGGCAAAGGCTAATCCTCTTGGTGAATTCCAGTACTCTGTTGACTATTAGAAAGTCAGTCAACTTTGATGATGCCAAGCTCAGTTATTAACTTGGTAAATCTTTCACAGTCCAAAAGTTTTGTAAAGATATCAGCAAGTTGATCTTTAGTAAGGATGTAGAGAACCACCACATCTTTCTTTTCCACATGATCTCTTCTGAAATGATGTCTCACATCAACGTGTTTGGTTCTGGAGTGCAAAACAATATTTTCTGTGATTGCTATTGCACTTGTGTTGTCACACATTATGAGAATTTCTCTTTCTTTGATCCAATAATACCTCAATTGATGTCTCAACCATAGTATTTGTGCACAGCATCTTCCAGCAGAAATGTATTCAGCTTCAGTAGTGGAAGTGGATATTGAATTCTATTTCTTGCTAAACCAGGAAACAAGTCTATTTCCCATCAATTGACAAGTTCCTGTGGTGCTTTTTCTATCAATCTTGCATCCAGCATAATCAGAATCTGAGTAGGATATAAATTTTAAACTTCCATCAATTGAGTACCATATTGCTACTCCCAAAGTCTCTTTTAGATACTTGAGAATCCTCTTGACTGCATCTAAGTGACTTTCCTTAGGTTTAGATGGAAATCTTGCACAAACACCTACAGCATAGGATATATCAGGTCTGCTGGCAGTGAGGTACAGCAGACTTCCTATCATCCTTCTGTACAAAGTTCGATCAACATCTTTGTCTTCTTTATCTTCATCCAATCTGATGCTTTTACTCATAGGATTTGATACCTTGGTGCTATATTCCATACCAAATTTCTTTAGTAGCTCCTTGGTACATTTACTTTGATGAATTAAGATTTCATCTTGCATTTGCTTGACTTGTATTCCCAAAAAGTAGTTCATTTCACCTATCATACTCATTTGGAACTTGATTTTCATGAGATTAGCAAACTTTTCACAAAGAAATTCATTTTCAGAACCAAAGATTATGTCATCCACATAAATCTGTACCAGCAGGGTGTTGTCCCCTTCGTTGATTCTGAAAAGAGTCTTGTCAACGGTACCTTTGGTAAAACCATTGTTCATCAAGTATTGAGATAGGGTTTCATACCATGCTTTTGGTGCTTGTTTCAAACCACAATGTGCCTTATTGAGTCTATACACTTTATCTTCTTGATCTTTAATTTCAAAGCCCGGATGTTGCCGAACATAAACCTCTTCCTCTAGAATGCCATTCAAAAATGCACTTTTGAAATCCATATGGTATACATTGAAGTTTTTGTATACAACATATGCCAAAAATAATCTTATAGCTTCCAATCTTGCAACTGGGGCATATGTCTCATCAAAGTCAATTCCTTCTGCTTGAGAATAGCCTTTTGCCACTAGTATGTCCTTATTTCTAACAATGGTACCAGATTCATCCAATTTGTTTCTATATACACATTTTGTGCCAATTATATTTGCATGACTAGGCCTCTCCACTAGTGTCCAAACTTGGTTTCTTTCAAACTCATTCAATTCTTCTTGCATAGAAATTATCCAATCTGGATCAGAAATTGCTTCTTCAACAACTTTAGGCTCTGTTTGAGATATAAAGAAAGTGAACATTGCTTCTAATTGTCTTCTAGTCGTTACACCTTGTTGTATATTACCAATTACTTGTTCAGCAGGGAGGTCCTTCAACTATTGTAAATCTTGATTTTCTTGATTTACAGGGACCTCATCTTCAGTAGGGTCTGATGTTGCTTCAGTAGGGGGATTAGTAGATCTTTGAACTGCATCTGTTGTTGCATCAGTAGAGTTACCAACATGTACATCCTTGCTTCCAGAATCAGAAATTTTTATTTCACTTATCTCCTTCAAAACATCAACATATTATGGATCAATGACCTCCTGATTCACAGCAGGTTCTGAAATTACATCATCATCCATTCCAGTGAACTTAGGTTCATAAAAAACAACATGTATAGATTCTTCATGTTTTAAGAACCTTTTGTTCAAGACTCGAATGCCTTTGTCGACTAAAGAATATCCCAAAAAGATTCCTTCATCTGACTTTGGTTGGAACGTCTTCAGTGGTTCCTTATGATTTAAGATGAAACACTTACTTCCAAATGGATGAAAATATGATATATTTGGTTTCCTCCAATTTCATATCTCATAAGGTGTCTTGAGAAAATTTTGTTTACTAAAGTCCTATTTTGTGTGTAGCATGCTGTCTTGATTGCTTCAGCCCAATATCTTTCAGGTAGTAATGCTTCACAGATCATAGTCCTTCCTGCTTCCTTTAAAGTCATGTTTCTTCTCTCAACAACCCTATTTTGCTGAGGTGTTCTAACAGCTGCTAATTGATGCAGCACACCATTTTGTTCACAAAATTCCCTTATGACTTTGTTAAGGAACTCAGTACCCTTTTGGTCTGATCTTCACTACTTTCAAACTTTTCTCATTTTACAGCCTCTTCAAAAGTTCATGCATCTTTTGAAGTGTTTCGCTTTTCTTATTCATTAAAATTACCCATGTGTATCTTGAATAATCATCCACAACTACCAGAGTGTACTTTTTTCCTGTTACACTTGATGGTGTTACTGGTCCGAATAAATCCATATGCATCAGCTCCAAAACTTTCTTTGTTGATTGTTTGGTCTTTGACATAAAGCTTGACTTTGTTTGTTTACCTTGCTGACATGCATCACACATACCATCCTTTTTGAATGTGATCTCAGGTAAACCAATCACCAACTTCTTTTTAACCAACTGATTGATATCATCAAAATTGAGATGATTTAACTTATTATGCCATAACCAATTTAGTTCTGACTTGGTATGCACTATAAGGCATGTTTCTGGAACAGCAGTGGACCAATCCACAACATACATGTTTTGTTGTCTTCTTCCAGCCAGCACAACTTGTTCACCTCTTTCACTAATGACAATGCAGTAGCCTTTGTCAAAAGTGACCTTGTATCCCATGTCACAGAATTGTCCAGTGCTTAGTAGGTTGTATTCCAATCCTTCCACATATGCAACATTCTTGATTGTTAGTCCATTCTTCACCAGTGTTCAATATCCTCTTGTATATACAGGTGTGTTCTTGTTTCCAAAATAGACTCTTGGACCATCCTTTGCCACATAATTTGTTAAACATTGCTTATTATTTGTCATATGCCTGGAAGATCCACTGTAAAAGTACCAGACACCCTACAAAACAGATTTAATTGGTTTTAGGTACCCAAAACTGTTTGGGCCAATAGTGGTCAGTGGTAAGAACAACTCTTGGAAAATTTCCAAGTGGACTTCTTTGGATATTGTTGCACTTTTGTTCATATATGTATCCCACATTTCCATAAAATCTAACATTTGGTTGTGTATGATTCACATATGGTTTCTGGCCTATTGGTACATAGTGCTGTTAGAAGTGATTTCTATTGTTAGAAGCACTAGCATAACCACAAGGTTGATGTCTGTTAAACACAACCCTGTAATATGGCGTCTGCTGAGGTCCTTGCTGAGGTTTCAAATAAGTCCTCTGCTGAGTCCTCTGCTGATTCCACTGCTGATGTTTTACCCTACAATTTTGGTTATGTCCATTGTTTCTAGTAGTAGGGGCAGGAATATTCCAATCTTCATCAGTAGGGAACAGTCTACCTTTCCCCCTGAGATAAGTATCCCTTGAATGATTAACATTTTTGGGTTTAGGATTCTTATATATCTTTGGAATATTTTCGTGTTATTGCCCTTTTGTGGTCCAACATACTTAGCAACAGGTCAGCTATCAGCAGGTCTAGAAGGTCCAGCTGTTAGGTGTAGTGCCCGAAAGACAATTTGTGTAATTGTTTTTATAAATGAATGACAGAATTTATATCACCTTATTACTTGCTTTGTGGTTGTAAAGTAATACACTGCTGCAAACCCTAAGTATATTTGTATGTAACCACTTAACTCAGTGTATGGATTACACGTGAGGATTGAGTTAGTGGTGATATACTTAAACTGTTAGTCCGTGGTGAACTTAATCAGAGTTTAGGGTCTCTTGATTAAAACACCAATAATGCGCCTGAACACCTTAGGGTGTGATAGTCTTATCCGGACTATCGGTAGAGGGTACGACGTGGGGCATTTATATATGATGGCATTCATATAGGATTTGGACCGATTTAATCTGTATTTCTCGGTATAATTCCGTAATCGAGGAATCTTATTAAATCATTAGATGATCATATATGGATCAACCTTAATCCAGAGGTGATCACGAGTGCTTTGCTTGTCCCGGGTAGTGTTTGATGTGTTAGTTACGGTTCACTTAAATATGTGTTCCAAGCCACTTCTCATTGGCACTATCTCCGGATGAGTGAGTAGTTCGATTTTCACAGACATGGAATCCATTCCTTCCTGCGGGAAGTAGAGACAATCCCCTTATTTGTTAGCCCTAAGAAAGTGATCGATCCCGGGAAGTTTCGCATTTGACTAATTAGCTACTAGTTAGATATGCATGCTAATTGATCATCAGGGGGTTAATGGTAAATAAGGATAAGATATTCTGAGTCAGGTTCACGGACACTTCCCACTCAGAATGGACAGTCTATGGAGTGTTAATCCGTATGTAGTGATTATATCAATGGATGCTTATTCACTCTATGGGTTGAGTATAAGTATACATCTATAATCGGTAGAGTTCAGTTTTGGGTTTATGGTGGCGTAATCCCGGAATTAATTAATAATTAATGTACTTATTCAGTTCGTTGAATAATTAATTATTGGAGCTACTGGTTATAGGTCCATGGTCCCCGATGTAGCTTCTGTAATTCGGACTAATAATCTTGTTATTTGGGCCTCAGTGATAATTAATTGGCTGGGCTAATTAATTGATATGCATGGATATTATTTAGTTGGGCTAAATAATATAATACACATAAAAGACATTTTATGTGGGCTTAGTGACCCTTAATGTGGCTCCAATATATATGTCACTTAATTAGAGAGAAATTAGTTTTCTTGGATAATTATTTGACATGTGATTTATCATTTATTTGTAAATGATAATTCATGGAATATTAGATAATTATATGATTTATCCTAATTTGTTTGGGATAATCATTTTATTTATCTTTTATTTGGAATAAAGGATTAATGTAATAATTATATCTTAATTATTTAATCCTTGGAGGACAAGGATTACTCTCCTATATAAAGAGAGTTCTCCCAAGCCTTAGGCATTGGCATAATTTCGACCACACACTTGTAAAAGAGAGAAAAAATAGTTTTTCTTGTCTAGGGTTTTTAGAGGAAGAAAAACTCTAGGTGTTGCATATCGAGGAGGTTCGTGTATCAAAAGGGTGTCCACCAACCGCCGTTTGGAGAACACATCGGAAGATCTTGGCTTCTCTTCCTACTGTTGGTAACATGATCTTAACCCCCTTGTAGTAGTTTTAGTCCTTTAATTATGTATTGTGATATATAAGTCGTGATCCATCCGCTGCGCGTAGATCTAACTCGTTTAGATCTAAGAACCTGCATCCTTCAAGTGGTATCGGAGCAAGGTTCCACGGTTTATATAGTCATAATCATAATTAAACGATTTAAAGGAGTGGAATTGCATGTAGGTAAATTTTATTTATTGTTTTATGCTTTGATAATGATTAATTTCTATGGTTGAAGAGATGGACTGGGGGATGGCACTGTTTCCCCGTTAGATCTATTGTAAACTCATATAAACGATGAAAATTCCTTCATATGAGTATAGGAAATTATGTAATTTATTTTTATTGCAATTTTAATTTTCAGAAAATAGATATGTTTAGTAGCTGTTTAGTAATTTCGTTTTACCCGTTGATCGAGCCGTTGAAACGACGATCCCTCCAGTCAGAATCAAGATTGGAAGATGATGAACAATTCCCCAAATTTGGCGTCGATCGGAGTGTGATATCCCGGTTTTCGATAAAGGGCATTCTTGTCTTTTAATAAAAAAAAATCGGAATATTATATTTTTAATTTTTGGAATTTAAGAAAAAGAAAATAAAAGGAAATTAATGGTTTTATGGAATTAAGAGGGTTTAATGGGAAATAATTAGGAGTAAAACTCCCAATTATTTAGAACAATAGATTTAAGAAAAAGAGAAGGGAAACGGGTTCATCAGGGAAGCAGCTTTGGGAAAGAAAAGGGCTGGGAGAAGATTCAAAATTGAAGCTAATCCGTCGCTTTTCGTCTGAGACTCTCGAGGGAAAAACATTCTACGGAACGCAAGGGTCGTTTGGATACCAATTTCGCCCTGTGAAGGTTAGTCGTTTTGGAGTTATGGTTTACGTGTTTCGGACGAGTTTGAAGGTTAAATTCGTTTTGGCTTGAAACCGTCGAATTTAGATCCTTCATATCTCCCTCGTTTCTATTCCGTTTTCAGATCGTAGCATACCGTTGGAATCCTCGTGACGAGAGCTTCGCATCGGTACCAGGGTCAGCAGCTAATTCTGAGTTTTAGGCAGAAAAGGTAAGGAGAAACCCCTGCATTTTCAGTCTTTGAATGTGTATTGGTTGTGCTGTTTTTCTGTTGTTTTGATGATCTAAACTGCGTAGAATTGATGCCTAATTGATGGTTGATGTTTTGTATGGATAGTAGATCAATTAGGTGGAATTTGGGTGAGAAAGATTGGGTTTTTGTTTGAAAAACGGATGAATACGATGATGTGCAAAAATCAGTTTCTGGAAAATCGCCAGGTCGGACGGGCGTCCGGTTTTCTGGACGGGCGTCCAAACTTGGACGAGCGTCTGGATACCTCGGACGGGCGTCTGAGGTGCAAATTTTGATACAGGATTGAAAAGGGATGTCTGGACGGGCGTCTACTATTTTTGGACGAGCGTCCAGGGCCATTAGACGAGCGTCTGGTCCTTTAGACGAGCGTCCACCTGGAGCTGGTCTTCCAGCTTGTTTATTTTGGCTTTCGATGAGGGATTGTTATCTAAATGAACGAGGATGGTCAGTTAATCACCTAATATAACACAACTTGCTAGATAAAAGATTAAACACCATGTGGTCTAGGGTAGATCCTGAAGATCTATAGCGTGATGTGTGAACAGACAGTCAAAGTGAGTGTCCTATCGGCCTGCAGGCCTATAGGCATCGCCGTATGTTCATACTATCGGAACCGGTTATTGTATCCTGAAGATTTCAATACGTTCCGGGTTATTGTATCCTCAAGATTTCAATATGTCACGTTCCACCTTGATAGCATGTTGTAACAAAGATAAGCTAAGTAGCTCTTTGTTTAGGCATATTGGGAGATGTAACCTTTATGCGTAGAATCGAGTCATCTTGCCTTTAATAGAAACTTGATAATAAATCTTATATATATTCTAAGCTGAAACGTACTTCTCTTCCTTGCTGAGTATTATATACTTACCCCTTGTGCATTTCTGTTGTATGTGCTTGGGGGTGAGAAGGCGAACAGGATTTCGAGTATTACGAGGAGTATGTTCCCGAGGAGGATCTCTGAACATGATATTTCATTCTTTGCACTTTTGTTTACATTTGAGATGATGCACTGTTTTATATACTTTGTTCATAGTACTTTGGGATGACGTATGTTCATCTCTATTTCTTATTTCATAGTATTTCGTTTGGACTTTCGAGGGACTTCAGTTGTATTGATTTGATACACTTTCGACTTTTAGTACCTTTTTCTTATTCTAGCATCTTTATGGACATTTATTACCCGAGCATTAAATTTCCGCGCACTTTGATGGTATTAATTGTAGGCTTACATATATAAATGAATTAATTTTTATTTATATACGTGCCGAACATCGTATTTTTCGGATAAGGGCTCGGTGTCGGGAGTGGGGCGTTATAGTTTGGTATCGAGATACGTGTTCCTTAGGCTTCTATTCTTTGAGTTTAACTCAATCTTATCTTTAGATCCTTAGTAACACTCTGGTTCTCTTGGTTGTCAGGATGAGTAGAAACACAAGATCGAGGACTTTGGCTCTTGGTAATCGACATCCCGAGAGGTGAAACCTCTAGGGGTCGTCGCAGTTTGTCACCGCCGCCTCGCACAGCTACACCGTCACCTGAGCCGGAGCAGGTTCAGCATCAGGCTCCACCACCACCTCCTCCACCTGTGGTTAACCATGCGGCGTCACTTTGGCCTTCTTCGTATCAGCCCGGGTCGGGGCAGTTTCAGCAGAGGACGGTTGTCTATCCACCACCGGTGACACAGGCACCACAGCAGGCTATCCCTCAGTATGGTTTTCAGCAGCCACAGTACCCTCCGCAGTATCCTCAGCAGTACCTAGATTATCCTCCTTACCAGGCTGAGCATCAGGCTCCGTATTACTATCAGCAGCAGCCGCAGGTACCCCTTGGTTATTCCCCGGTCTATCAGCCTTTCAGGCCACCGGTTCAGCAGCAGCAGCAGATACCCTATGGTTACCCTCCGGTTTACCCACCAGTTAGGCCGGTTGTTGAGTCAGCACCACCAGTAGGTTGGCACACTAGGCTGAGAAGAAACCGTATGCAAGATTTTCATGGGAATGTGGAACATGCAAAGGCTGAGGAATGGATCAGAAGTTTTGAGAAATCGTGTAGAAATATAGGTGTCCCTGAGACAGAGATGGCCCAGTTAGCGGTCGGTTTTCTTTTAGGTTCAGCCGAGTCTTGGATAGATGCAGTTCAGAGTAGCAACGGTAAAGTCACAGATTGGGCGGCTTTCAAAGCCATGTTCTACAACGAGTACTTTCCGGCAACGGTACAAGCGGAAAAGGCTAGCCAATTTCTGAAACTTGAACAAGGTAATCACATGACAGTGTCCCAGTACACAAATAAGTTCAATGAGTTAGGAAGGTTTTATCCGGAGTTGATGCAAGTGGAAGAACGAAAGATGGCCCGTTACAAGGACGGTTTGGCATATGGGATTCAGTCGGGCATGCTAGGCTTTACAACAAAGAATATGGCAGAGCTACTGAATAAAGCCTTGGAAGTCGAGACTTTCAGGAAGAGAGCTACAATGGTTGTTGGTAATAAAAGAAGCTTTGAAACTAGTCGAGGCAATGGCGAGAGGGCTCCTTGAAAGATTTAGAGAGGTTGCCCGCGCGATCAAGATTAGACCACCGGTTGGTGCCCCACCAGCAGTCAGGCCACTAGTTGGCGCTCCACCGGCAGCTAGACCACCGGCTACCTCAGGTTGTTTCTTTTGTGGCGAGCAGGGTCATTTCTCCAGGAATTGTCCACGCAAGGCAGCCAGTGCTCAGGCAGGTCAGCCTAGTAGAGCAGGTCCGAGTAAGCAGGTGCAGATGTTTGATGTTGATACCAGAGAGGTTGAGCCAGAGGATGATGTGATCACAGGTACCTTTTATGTTGTTTTGTTCTTTTGAGTTATTTATAGCATGCTTGGAACATGTTGTAACTTTAATTAATTGGACAAATGCATGATAGGTATGATAAGAGTAGGTAATCTAGTAGTCAGGGCCTTATTTGATACAGGAGCTTCAACCACCTTTGTGTCCTCTAGGATTGCTAAGAAACTAGATTTACCTATGGAGCCTTTGAGAGATACTATAGAGATTGTTACACCTCTAGGCAAGGTAAATAAGGTGGTTAAGATGATACCACAAGTGGATGTTCAGGTTGGACCTTATCAGTGTAAGAGTGACTTCACGGTTATGGATTTCTCAGACTTTGATGTGATTCTTGGGATAGACTGGCTATCCAAGAATTATGTTCACTTGGATTGCAGGGCCAAGAGAGTTATTTTCAGAGTCCCGGGGAAAGCAGATAAGACTTATCAGGGGAACGTTTACAGGCCAGGCAAGAAGAGACATCCTATCATTTCAGCAGTCAAGGCCATCAGGGCATGTCAGAAAGGATGTGAGGGCTACTTGTTGTACGCAGTGGATGTGGAACAAGTGAAACCTAAGTTGGAAGATACTAGAGTAGTCAGAGATTATCCCGAGGTATTTCCAGATGAGTTGCCAGGAAACATGCCAGACAGGGTCATTGAGTTTGAGATACTGATTAGTCCTGTGGGCGGCACGATTGCCAAGCCAAGGCACCATACAGGATGGCACCGGCTGAATTGAAGGAGTTGAAGGCTCAACTCAAGGAGATGTTGGAAAGGAACATCATTCAGCCCAGTACTTCACCTTGGGGAGCACCAGTTTTGTTTGTGAAGAAGAAGGACGGCAGCATGCGGATGTGTATTGATTACAGGACTCTAAACAATCTGACTATCAAGAATAAGTATCCACTACCGAGGATAGATGATACATTCAATCGATTGCGTGGTCGGAAAGTGTTTTCAAAGATTGACTTGCGGTCAGGCTACCATCAGTTAAAGGTTAAAGTGGCGAGATATTCAAGACAAACTTTCAAGACTAGATATGGACATTACGAGTTCCTTGTCATGCCTTTTGGACTCACTAATGCTCCATCTGCATTTATGGATTTGATGCAGCGGGTCTTCATGCCTTACCTAGATAAGTTTGTGATTGTCTTCATTGATGATATTTTGGTATTCTCTAGGGATGAGGCAGAGCATGAAGAGCATCTACGGATTGTTTTGGAAACGTTGAAGAAGGAACGATTGTATGCAAAATTTTCCAAGTGTGACTTTTGGTTGGACCAAGTGAGCTTTTTGGGTCATGTCATTTCAGGTGATGGCATTCAGGTTGATCCGGCCAAGATTGAGGCAGTTAAGAGTTGGCCTACACCGACTACAGTTTCAGAGGTCAGGAGCTTTCTGGGTTTGGCTGGTTATTACAGAAAGTTTGTGAAGAATTTTGCAAGGATAGCTACTCCACTCACCAGACTTACACAGAAGAACACCAAGTTTGATTGGACACCCGAGTGTGAGTTAGCATTTGAGTTGTTAAAGGACAGGTTGACTACAGCACCGGTATTGGCAGTACCCGAGGTGTTCGATGATTATGATGTCTACACCGACGCCTGTAAGGTGGTCTAGGTTGTGTGTTGATGCAGGGAGGAAAGGTCATTGCCTATGCATCCAGGCAATTGAAAGTACATGAGAAGAACTATCCTACACATGACTTAGAGTTGGCAGCTGTGGTTTTCGCATTGAAGATTTGGAGGCACTATCTCAGATGGGGTCAAGGCTAGAATCTTCACCGACCACAAAAGTTTAAGGCATTTCTTCACTCAGGAGAATTTGAATATGAGGAAGCGGAGATGGCTAGAGTTCGTGAAGGACTATGACTTGGACATTCAGTACCACCCGGGAAAGGCAAATGTAGTAGCAGATGCCTTGAGCAGGAAACCAGTGGTTATAGAGCCCAGTATTGAGGCTATCACAGCAGGGGTTGATGACTTGCAGTTTAGCAGTTTTGAGCAGATTGAGGACCGTCAGTTTGCAGCACCGTTGTTGGCTAGATCGGAGTTGATGGATGAGATCAGAGCAAAGCAAGATGAGGATGCGATTTTGGTTGATTTGAAGAGGTTGCAAGAGAGAAGCTCTGATTGGCTATGTGTTGGATCGAGTGGAAATGTGGTATCAGGATCGTCTCTGTGTGCCTAATGTTGGAGATTTGAGACAAAGAGATATGGAAGAGGCACACAAGATTGCTTTTGCAGTGCATCCAGGTTCTACCAAGATGTACAGGGATTTGAAAGAAATATTTTGGTGGCCCTCAATGAAGCTAGAGATAGCTAAGTTTGTTTTCGAGTGTGACGTCCGTCGAGAGTGAAAGCCGAGCATAGGAAGCCAAAGCGGGATGCTTAAGTCATTGGATATCCTGAGTGGAAATGGGAAAAGATCACTATGGACTTTATTTTGGGGTTGCCTAAGTCGAAGGGTGGACATGATTCTATTTGGGTAATCGTTGATAGATTAACCAAGTCGGCTCATTTCTTGCCTTTCAAGATGAATATGCCCTTGGCAAAGATGACGGAACTATATATGGACAGTATAGTGAATCTTCATGGAGTCCCAGTCTCCATTGTTTCTGATCGGGATTCGAGGTTCGTCAGTCGGTTTTGGCAGAGCTTACAGGAGGCATTTGGTACCCGGTTAGATTTGAGTACAGCGTTTCATCCTCAGACAGATGGTCAGTCTGAGAGGACTATCCAGACACTTGAAGATATGCTTAGAGCATGTGTCTTAGAGGTAGGCGGATCTTGGGTAGATTATCTACCAGTTGCAGAGTTTGCTTACAACAACAGTTATCACGCGAGCATAGGCATGCCACCGTTTGAAGCTTTGTATGGTAGAAGATGCAGGACGCCTTTGTTTTGGGATGACGTTGGGGAGAAACAGCTTACTGGGCTAGAGTTAGTTGAGCAAGCCAAAGAGAGGGTTCAGTTAGTGAAGAAGAATCTGCAGATAGCTCAAGATAGGCAGAAAAGCTAGGCAGATGTCAGACGGAGACCGCTTGAGTTTGAGGTTGGTGATCGTGTTTACTTGAAGGCATCACCAATGAGAGGAGTAAAGCGTTTTGGTCAGAAAGGAAAGTTGAGTCCGAGGTATGTTGGACCGTTTGTAATTTTGGAGAGGATTGGACCTTTAGCCTATAGACTTCAGTTGCCAGAGTCTATGTCCAGAGTTCACAACGTCTTCCATGTTTCGATGTTGAAGAAGTGTTTGACAAAGACAGAGGTTGAGTCTACAGTGGATCCAGAGATACTTCAGGACAACCTCGCTTATGATGAAAAGCCGATTAAGATTTTGAGCAGAAAGAAAAGATGATTAAGAGGAAGATGGTTCATTGGTTCTTGTTCGGTGGAGCAATCATACACTGAGGAAGCAACTTGGGAAGTTGAGGTGATATGATCAACGAATTTCCGGAGTTTTGGATTTACAGTGCGTTCAAGTTTCGAGGACGAAACTCCTCTTAAGGGGGGAGGAATGTGATATCCCGGTTTTCGATAAAGGGCATTCTTGTCTTTTAATAAAAAAAAATCGGAATATTATATTTTTAATTTTTGGAATTTAAGAAAAAGAAAATAAAAGGAAATTAATGGTTTTATGGAATTAAGAGGGTTTAATGGGAAATAATTAGGAGTAAAACTCCCAATTATTTAGAACAGCAGTTTAAGAAAAAAGAGAAGGGAAACGGGTTCATCAGGGAAGCAGCTTTGGGAAAGAAAAGGGCTGGGAGAAGATTCAAAATTGAAGCTAATCCGTCGCTTTTCTGTACAGACTCCTCAAGGGAAAAACATTCTACGGAACGCAAGGGTCGTTTGGATACCAATTTCGTCCTGTGAAGGTTAGTCGTTTTGGAGTTATGGTTTACGTGTTTCAGACGAGTTTGAAGGTTAAATTCGTTTTGGCTTGAAACCGTCGAATTTAGATCCTTGATATCTCCCTCGTTTCTATTCCGTTTTCAGATCCTAGCATACCGTTGGAATCCTCGTGACGAGAGCTTCGCATCGGTACCAGGGTCAGCAGCTAATTCTGAGTTTTAGGCAGAAAAGGTAAGGAGAAACCCCTGCGTTTTCAGTCTTTGAATGTGTATTGGTTGTGCTGTTTTTCTGTCGTTTTGATGATCTAAACTGCGTAGAATTGATGCCTAATTGATGGTTGATGTTTTGTATGGATAGTAGATCAATTAGGTGGAATTTGGGTGAGAAAGATTGGGTTTTTGTTTGAAAAACGGATGAATACGATGATGTGCAAAAATCGTTTTGGAAAATCGCCAGTCGGACGGGCGTCGGTTTTACGGACGGGCGCCCAAACTTGGACGAAGGTCTCGATACCTCGGACGGGCGCCCGAGGTGCAAATTTTGATACTGTGATTGAAAAGGATGTCGGACGGGGCGTCTACTATTTTTGGACGAAAGCGCCAGGGGCCTTTAGACAGCGTCTGGTCCTTCAGACGAAGCGCCCACCAGAGCCGGTCTTCGGCCTTGTTTATTTTGGCTTTTCGATGAGGATTGTTATCTAAATGAACTAGGATGGTCGATTAATCACCTAATATAACACAACTTGCTAGATAAAAGATTAAACACCATGTGGTCTTGGGTAGATCCTGAAGATCTATAGCGTGATGTGTGAACAGACAGTCAAAGTGAGTGTCCTATCGGCCTGCAGGCCTATAGGCATCGCCGTATGTTCATACTATCGGAACCGGTTATTGTATCCTGAAGATCTCAATACGTTCCGGGGTTATTGTATCCTGAAGATTTCAATATGTCACGTTCCACCTTGATAGCATGTTGTAACAAAGATAAGCTAAGTAGCTACAGTTTAGGCATATTGGGAGATGTAACCTTTATGCGTAGAATCGAGTCTGTCTTGCCTTTAATAGAAACTTGATAATAAATCTTATATATATTCTAAGCTGAAACGTACTTCTCTTCCTTGCTGAGTATTATATACTTACCCCTTGTGCATTTCTGTTGTATGTGCTTGGGGGTGAGAAAAGCTGACGAGATTTCGAGTATTACGAGGAGTATGTTCGAGGAGGATCTCTGAACATGATATTTCATTCTTTGCACTTTTGTTTACATTTGAGATGATGCACTGTTTTATATACTTTGTTCATAGTACTTTGGGATGACGTATGTTCATCTCTATTTCTTATTTCATAGTATTTCGTTTGGACTTTCGAGGGACTTCAGTTGTATTGATTTGATACACTTTCGACTTTTAGTACCTTTTTCTTATTCTAGCATCTTTATGGACATTTATTACCCGAGCATTAAATTTCCGCGCACTTTGATGGTATTAATTGTAGGCTTACATATATAAATGAATTAATTTTTATTTATATACATGCCGAACATCGTATTTCCGGATAAGGGCTCGGTGTCCGGGAGTGGGGCGTTACACGGAGTCCGTTATGATATCCGTTCGTTGCTGCAAGGAAGCTGTTGTAACAGAAAAACACAGGATTCATAGAAACCCTACTTGTGACTTCCTCGAATTTCTGGGAGATTTTAGACCGTTGAAACGCAAATCCAACCGGTCAAATTGATAAATATGGAGATTTTGACGTGGCATAAAAATTTCAGGACGATCGGGATTCGTCTTGATTCCCGATCGGCCTCGAGAAGTCTTTGAGGCGCTGCTGTAAAAGTCAGATCCAGCAACAAGTTGGGCGGGCCACTGGAGAAAATTGACGAGTCAAAACTCCGATCCAACCATCCATATTGAATCCCAAGGAGTGAGGAACAGATCTGGAAAGTTTCGTCACGATCCGAGTTCGTTTGGTTTGCCAATCGTCGAAGATTTTGAACAGCTGCAGATTATGTTAGAAAGAAGTAAACCCTAGTTAGGGTTTTGGTTATTTATTTTCTAATAGGTTAGATACAGGGGTGCCAACGGTCCATCTCGGTGTTTATTTTCCGCACTAGTATACATGTTTAGATTATATGTGTAGAACCGGAAAATTGCCATGACATGCATCATATCATGAATTCCACTCCATATGCATACATGTAGAAATTAATTCGAGGAATTAGTTAGGCATGTATAAAACACGCAATTAGTTTTAATTAATTTTTGATATTAATTAGAAACTAATTAGGTAAAACCGAGGAACACGGGTTTTTCAATCGTCGAGGTAGGGTGATGGATTCTCGGTGAATCCCACTCTGCGAAAAGCATAAGGAGTAAAATCCGAAACCTCGTGGTTAAGGTGTTGGATTCTCGGTGAATTCCACCTTACCTAGACGAGATTACGTTTTTGTTCCGTAGTGTCTACGTGAAAGTTTGATGTTTAAGGATTGGATAATCACGGGCAAACATGGTTCGAAAGTGGTTTAACCACGGTTGGGTGGTCAACAGTAACTACGGCTCGATCGACTTCAACCTCCACATGTGGTGTTTGCACGGGGGTCCGGCAAGGCTGAGCCATCCGAAGAGCCACTACGGCTCAACGGAGCTCCCCTGGTCTTGACCCGTCCGACGGTCACATATGCTCCAACGAATAGGTCGGGTGGGCTAGCCCATATAACCGACAACATTTGGGCCTATGTTTTATTGTTCCTTAATGTAACATCAAGTCCAAAAACATGATCAGTAAACCCACCACTTTTTCAAAATATTGAGTGGGAGCGGGAGAGGCGACAGCCGACCCCACGGCCTTTGTTGTTAACACAAGCAACGTGAGAGAATGGTGACGCCTCGTGCCGGCTGGGACCGGCCTCCTAAGGAAGGCCTTCACCGCTATCAAAATTCAAGGCTTGGTCTCCGAAAGGATAGGATTTTGGGTACTGTCGGGTCACCGACCGACCCTACAAGGCGACACACTCGGGTCTACCTAAAAATCTCGAGACATGAGGTCACACTCATAAAGGGTATTTTTGGTAGTACCTTGGCTGAAAAAGGAAAGGTGATTGACGATCACAAATGAGATGTTCGATTCTCAAATCGATCTTCAATATTAATCGAAACCTCTTTGACCTACCCTAAGGCGGCATCGAGGCGTTAGATTAAATCCTTGGAACGGTAGGATAGACTACAAGTACTTAGTTTATGTTCCTAAAATTTATTAGTAGTGTATGGTTTGGATTTATTTTCTGTCAATTTTATTTACACGTATTTATATATCTCTGTAGGGTGCTAGACTACTAGTGTAAAATTGACTAGTAATGACTTCGTTGAAAAGTGGTAAGTAACTAGAACATTGTACTTATTGATCTTACATGCGATTAATTTTTCGGAAGAGATATTTCTCATGAGCCTTCAAGACTTAAGTGACGTAAATAAGTATGTCACTGCTGTCACTCGTGTTGAACGAGAGACAACCATAGTTAGTTTGAAAGATGATTGGGATGATAATATTCTTCTAGTGAATTTTGATTGTGTAGTGTCTACACGAGAAATTTTCTAATAGAAAAATTGGAGAATCATCAATTAAAGTGATGCTAGTTAGACAGTATTTGGAACCGATAAACTAGTGGGAGCTTTTATCTTATGTTTTTCTAATTTATTAGAAAATTAGTCCCACTGGGTAACGCTTTCATTAGACATCCCACAGTTCACGAGTAGTGTCTACTCAAACGAACTGCTAGTTCAAGACTATTTCCTTTTAAGGAAAGTTAAGAATGGGAAAGAATGTCTGTAAGTGTTAATAATCTTAACTAAAGATTTGAGGCTAAACCGAAATATTAAGTAAAGAAAGTATAGGATAAGGAAAGTGATTTCGGATCACTAATCAATGAATCCTTAGCAACTTTCTTAACCGAGTAACTCGACTCGGGAGCTAAGTTCTTTGGAAGAACAAGAGAGCTTTGCATTAACGATTAATAGAGTAACATTGGGCAGTAATTTCAGCTAGAATAGTGGGAGTGATATAAGGAAATGAATTTCGGATTCTATCCTTGAATATCATAGAAAAATTAATTTTTTTGTTTACAGATTCGTTGAAACAAATGGATTCACTTTCAACTCGATATATTGTTGCCTCATAGAAAGTGAAAATGACATTTGTAGTACGAATCCGAGACTCGGACTTTTTTTTGATAAAGTCAGAACCACTAAGAAATGCTGAAAAGGTATAGTAACACGTCTTAAACTAATATAGGCGAATGGTTTCCATATTAAGATAAACAATTCTTCAAGATTTATTAATTAGTGCATAAATCCTAGAGATAAGACCTGACGAATGGCTAAGGGTGATTCCTATCTCCCAGTCTAGGAACACTATCTCAAAGGAACAATGACTAAGTTTCCTTTCAATCGGGAGAGGGTAATAGATTTGAAGAGGTAACATAGCTTGTTCATAATGACCTTCGGGGTCTAGTGCGAGAAACAAGCTAGTGGGAGTTTTTTGAGTGGTGACATTTTGTCTGATAACTGCTCAAAACACGATTTAGTTTATCAAAAGAATACGAGGAGGAGTGTCTGATTTTAGCAGAGAATAGAGTATTCCATGCTCAGAAAAAGGCTATCGCATAGTCTTGGGACTGATGCTCGGCCTGCCTCCTAGTGGAATGTTTCTCACTGAGGAAGAAACCATAGACTTGCCCTATATAGTTATTGATGTGCTACAATACACTGCTAAACTCGATTAAGATAATTGGTTGCAAAATAATGGTTAACATTATTATGTAAACCGAGAAGTCTACCTAGAAGATGCTAGTGAATTTATGAGTGAATTTGGTTCACACCACTTCCGTAAATGTAGGCATTTAGCACTTAATGCTTGAAGGTAGGACTGGAGATTTTGCGCATACGTTCAGATTGTCACTGTTCGTGAAATATATTAATGTGTCGAGTGAAGGTTGGTTATAAGATTCTTGAGATCAGAAAATGACGGTTGAACTGTCACAAACCTTCTGATAGAATCTATAAGTAACAGCCTTAAACCTTGGAGTACGGTTACACAAATGTAGTTACTATCTGATTTAATCAGACCACCTCCAACATCGGTTGTTGGTGATTACACTGATAAATACTACTAGATCAGAATGTCAATCCACACAAAACGCAGTGGGAATATGGTTTAACAGTTGACCCATTTTGGTTTGGTGGACTTTACAGTCTGCAGGGGTGATTGATAACCTATGGCTCTTGGTGGGTTGTATAGGATTCTGATCGTAGAAGTTCATTTGAAAGCCTTAACCCTGTAAATAGAGTTTTGATACTCCAATTCTGTTCAGCCTCTTGTAGAACCACCTAAGTGTCTCAGGCCCAGTGGGAGCAATTGGATCTACACGGAAAAGAGTCGAATGAATAGGAAAGTTGAAAATTTCAGCCAAAGTTGAGTGGTATATGGGTGATTCTTGACAAGTAGAGAGTTAACCAGACCTTGAACTCTCTCACCACTCAGTCTTGCAAGATTTCGTTAGAAAGCAGAAAATAGGGGTGATTCCTTGAGACTTTCTTGCCGAAAAACGGAGTCTGGATTCATTCGGAACAGAAGGGTCTTGGTTAGAACAAATGGTAGGATGACTGCCGGGGCTTATATCCTTTGTTGATTTAAGAGAACCTATCGGTCATTTAAAGTCACATGTTTTAAAATATGTGGACTTGACCAGAATATTGATAAGTCTTTCGTAGACTGGATATCAATATTGGTAAAGTAGTAGTATTAGTGTTCATGAATGATAACACTGAAACGGTTGGAAACAACATGTGTGTGCTATCTGAAGTCGGAAACTGACAGGCCAAGATTCTCTGGATGAGAGAATTGGACTATATTTGAAGAATCTGATTCGGTCAAATTCGCGAGAATGAGTCATTGGCTATCCCACCTATCTTATTGGTTAAGATAATCTTGCATATACGGATGCAACATTCAACGAGAGTAGTCCTACCCTACCTCTCAGGAATGATTCTCCAAATCTTCGGATAAAGAGGAAATGGGATAGGTCTCTCTGGGATAAGGGCAAGTCAGCTTAACACGAGTCAATTGCAATCGAATCTTGGATTCGAGCAATAAGTAGCGGTTTAGTACGTCCTCAAGTATCTTTAGAGAATGAGGAATCATATGCTTGTATATTCAGGTGCAAACTTGAATATGGTTGACTACACTGATTCTAACTTGCAGTCAGATTAAGGATGATCATTAAGTTGATCTCGGGCTCAGTGTTTACTCATAATGCTTAGAATTTCCTTTTTGGTCTGGGAGTAATTCCAGGTACGATAAGCCGATATCACTTCATTCTGAAAACAGTGAAGAGATAGCTTAGAAGGATCTTCTCAGTCACAAGAAGTCAAAAGCATATTGAGAGAGAGTACCGCCTGATTGGAAGGACCGACAACGTTTCAATCCTAAAGATCGTCTCGAGTCGACAACCTAACTAATCAGTGTACCAAGTCGAGTGCTTGGAGGGTACGGCATTGATGGATATGTCTCATCTGATTTTAGAGCAAGTGGGAGAGTGTTGTGAATAAGATGAGAAATGGTGTGCTCTAAAAACAATCGTTGGTTGTCATTTCGTGCAAGTGGGAGATTGTTAGGTGTAGTGCCCGAAAGACAATTTGTGTAATTGTTTTTATTAATGAATGACAGAATTTATCTCACCTTATTACTTGCTTTGTGCTTGTAAAGTAATACACTGCTGCAAACCCAAAGTATATATGTATGTAACCACTTAACTCAGTGTATGGATTACACGTGAGGATTGAGTTAGTGGTGATATACTTAAACTGTTAGTCCGTGGTGAACTTAATCAGAGTTTAGGGTCTCTTGATTAAAACACCAATAATGCGCCCAGAACACCTTAGGGTGTGATAGTCTTATCCGGACTATCGGTAGAGGGTACGTACGTGGGGCATTTATATATGATGGCATTCATATAGGACTGGACCGATTTAATCTGTATTTCTCGGTATAATTCCGTAATTGAGGAATCTTATTAAATCATTAGATGATCATATATGGATCAACCTTAATCCTGAGGTGATCACAGGGTGATGCTTGTCCCGGTGTAGTGTTTGATGTGTTAGTTACGGTTCACTTAAATATGTGTTCCAAGCCACTTCTCATTGGCACTATCTCCAGATGAGTGAGTAGTTCTGATTTTCACAGACATGGAATCCATTCCTTCCTGCGGGAAGTAGAGAGACAGTCCCCTTATTTGTTAGCCCTAAGAGAGTGATCGATCCCGGGAAGTTTCGCATTTGACTAATTAGCTACTAGTCAGATATGCATACTAATTGATCATCAGGAGGTTAATGGTAAATAAGGATAAGATATTCTGAGTCAGGTTCACGGAGACTTCCCACTCAGAATGGACAGTCTATGGAGTGTTAATCCGTATGTAGTGATTATATCAATGGACGCTTATTCACTCTATGGGTTGAGTATAAGTATACATCTATAATCGGTAGAGTTCAGTTTCGGGTTTATGGTGGCGTAATCCCGGAATTAATAATTAATGTACTTATTCGGATTCGATGAATAATTAATTATTGAGCTATCAAGTTATAGGTCCATGGTCCCCGATGTGGCTTACGTAATTCGGACTAAGAATCTTGTTATTTGGGCCTCAGTGATAATTAATTGGCTGGGCTAATTAATTGATATGCATGGATATTATTTAGTTGGGCTAAATAATATAATACACATAAAAGACATTTTATGTGGGCTAAGTGACCCTTAATGTGGCGCCAATATATATGTCACTTAATTAGAGAGAAATTAGTTTTCTTGGATAATTATTTGACATGTGATTTATCATTTATTTGTTAAATGATAATTCATGGAATATTAGATAATAATATGATTTATCCTAATTTGTTTGGGATAATCATTTTATTTATCTTTTATTTGGAATAAAGGATTAATGTAATAATTATCTCTTAATTATTTAATCCTTGGAGGCAAGGATTACTCTCCTATATAAAGAGAGTTCTCCCAAGCCTTAGGCATTGGCATAATTTCGACCACACACTTGTAAAAGAAAGAAAAAAATAGTTTTTCTTGTCTAGGGTTTTTAGAGGAAGAAAAACTCTAAGTTTTTCTTGGTGTTGCATATCGAGGAGGTTCGTGTATCAAGAAGGGTGTCCACCAACCGCCGTTTGGAGAACACATCGGAAGATCTTGGCTTCTCTTCCTACTGTTGGTAACATGATCTTAACCCCCTTGTAGTAGTTTAAGTCCTTTAATTGTGTATTGTGATATATAAGTCGTGATCCATCCGCTGCGCGTAGATCTAACTCGTTTAGATCTAAGAACCTGCATCCTTCACCAGCAGTCCTACCATTGGATTTACCCCTTTTGTTAGGTACTGTTGTCCTTTTAGACTTCTAATTTTGCTTCTTTGAAGCATTCTCAGTAGGCTTGACTGCCTCAACAACCTTTTTTGGAGTTGGATCCTGTGCAGGCACAAACTTAGGACCAATTCTGGTACAAGGTTCAGTACCCTTACTGGATCCACCCTTAGTAGATTGTTAAGTTTCAAATCCAAGGCCTGTTGTATCATCATAAGGCTTTCCAGATTTAAATGCAGTAGTGGAACTAGATTGTGCAGTAGATTCAGCAGCTACTGAAGGTACAGTAGGCTTATGTTGAATCGGTTCATAATCCTTTTCCTTACCTTCGAGAATTCTTAATTCAGCATTTAATCTTTGAATTTCTGCTTGAAGAGCCTCTTTTTCAGCCTTCACAATCTTATAACCAGATTGTATTTTCCTCAGTTGATTAAAGATGGCATCCAACGTTTCTTCACTGTCATAAATTTTAGGATTCGAACCACAAGTAGATTCACAATCACTTTCAGCAGGAGTGTTTATGGATACATAATTGTATACCTCTTCAGTTTCATCAATATTGGCCATTAAAGCATAATCTTCCGTGTGTGAAATAAGTGCAGTATCATCAGATTCGTTTCCTTTTAATGATTCAACTTCATATCCTGATTCATCATCAGCAACCAACGCTTTCTTGCCAGATCTCCTTTGCTGACCATTGTTCTTCAGTAGGTCTGGACAATCAGGTCTGAAATGTCCAGGTTTCTTGCAGTTGCAGCACAAATAATCAGGTTCCTTCTTTTGTTTCAGATCTGGAAATTAGGTTTGAAAAAACCTAGTTTTTTGCAGTTAAAAAACAAGAAGTCATGATCTTTCTTGGATTGTTCCTTTTTCTTTTCACTTGATTTCTTGGTGAAATTCCTTGAAGCTCCTTTTCCAAATTTCATCATTCTGATTTTCTTACAGTACAGGGCTATTTGCTCTTACATTCCATCCAGCAAGTCATCTTGAACACTTGATGACTCTTCTTTATGTGGAGCGGCCAATGCAGTAGTCTTTGGTTCTTGTTTTTCAATATTAGGAACAAGATCCTTACTAAATTCATAGGCCTTGAGATCTGAAAACAATTTGAAGGTATCTTCTTCGTGTAGTCTCCTGGACTCTTCCATGGCAGTAACCTTCATTTCCCAAACTTCCATTGCTGGTAGGGCTTCTAAAATTCTTGTATTGATCTCTTCCTTTGTATATATTACATTCAACAGGGTGAGTTCATCCATGATAGCATTGAACCTTGACTCCATTTGTTCAATTGTTTCCTTTGACTTCATTTTCAAGTCTTGGAACTTTTATTTGGCTACATTGGTTTTGTTTTTTCTTGATAGCATCAGTGCCTTCACAGATTAGTTGCAATCTTTCCCAAAGTTCCTTAGCAGTCTTGCAATCCTTCACTTTAATGTACATATTGCTATCTAAGGTTCTGTAAATGATAGCAATAGCAATATTGTTGAGGTTTGCTCTTTTTCTTTCTTCAGCACCCCACTCTCTCTTTGGCTTTGTTACAATCTGATTTCGACCATCCACAGTTATGGATTTGGTGATTTCTAGTGGTCCATTAGTCAGTACATCCATCATCTCATCATGTGTTGCAGCTAAATAAGCCTGCATATGATGTTTATACTCTTCAAAATGATCTAGAGAGCACATCAACATAGTCCTAGCATACTGGTTGTTTTCCATGATGCAAAGCTTTGAAAAACAGAAACTTGAAAAAGTTTTCAAAGAATTTTCACAAGCACAACAAGTAGGATTACTTCAGAACAGAAGCACTGCTCCGATACCAATTGTTGTTCCCTTGAAAAGGCTTTGGTTAAGTTTAGAGGGGGGTGAATAAACTTAACACTTAAAAACTTCATACTTTTGCAAACTCAGCAAGGTCAGTAGTCTGCTGACTAATAAAGTTACTGAATTTGTTGCAGCGCATTAAGTTTAAATTAAGCCTTATTACTTGTTGTTAAAAAGATGATACCAAGTATTGGATACTCAGTAGTGTATGTGTGTGATTCAGTTGCTAGTTTCAGTAGGATGATGTGATCAGTGTGCTGATAAAGTAATATGCATAAAGTATATGAAATGATGTAAAGTAGGCATGATTTACAGTGGTTCCAGGTTGTGGAATCCTGTCAGTCCACTCTTGTCGTATGATGTTGGAGGAAATTCACTAGAGATTCTTGAGGTTTCTGTTACAAAAATCCCTAAACTGTTTGTCCTTCACCATTGACTATGGCTTCACACACTGAACACTTGAAACATGTGGGATTGCTGCTCCAAATTATTCCACTTGTCCTTGAAGGGTATGATTGCCTCTTCACCAGCTCCACCACAAACAACTGTTCTTGACACCCAAAAGATGCTTCTCTGTCTTCAGCAAACTTCTTGTAAGAATGGTTGAATCAAGTAAATGATTCACTTTGAAAGATAAAGCTAAGCAATGGCTTTTCTCTTTAGAGTCTAGATCAATCACGACCTGGGAGGAACTGCTACAAAAGTTCATGAATAAGTACTTCCCTATGGGGAAAGACCTTTAAGTTACGCCAAGATATCTTAGGGTTCAAGCAGCAACTTGGGGAGAATTTTGATAAAGCTTGGGAACGTTTTAAGGAGTCCATGAGGAAGTGCCCTCATCATAATAGCCCTCTATGGATTTTAATGCAAACCTTTTACCATGGATTGAGAGATACGGAGAAGATAAGAGTAGATGCCTCCAGCAATGAAGCATTTGTTCTTTTATCTCCTGAGGAAGCACAAGGAAAGATGGAGCAAATAGCAATGAATAGCCAATGGGGAGGTGGTGAAATAGCAACTGTGAAGATGGACGGTAATTTATTTGAGGAGGATGTATCGCATAAGATCCTTCATACTCTATTGATCATAAATGATACGGTGGATGGTATGCATGAGAGGATTCAACGAGTGGAGACTGGAAAAGGGACGGAAACGACTAGGCCATTAGAGAATGCGGGTACTAAAGAAGCCAATTATATTGGAAGACATGGGAATCAATATGGCAGTTACAAACCAAATCATGAACACCCTGAATTCCGATGGACTGATCCAAATGAAGGGGTAAAACCACACAACACTTATGTACCTCAGCAAGCTCAATCTTACGGTTGGGAAGTTGCACTTGAAAAGATGAGTAACACAATGTCTGACACTATGAATCAATTAGCAAATTCCATGACTGACTTGGCTACAAACTTTCACCAATACTGTCAAAAGAATGATGCCAAAGTCACCAACCAAGAAGCCTTAGTCCGGAATCTCTTTCATCAAATAGGACAATTAGCTGAACCACTGTTGTTCGGTAAAAACGTGTTTTAAATTTATAAACCGAAACACCCCAAGTATAAGGATCGTAGTATAGGGTGTTTACGGTCGCCCTAAGGAGTGGAATGTTTATCGGATCAAGGGACAATTATTCTATTGATTACATCACAATTATTAACTAAACTACTAAACTAAGGTGAAACTAACTAAAACCTAAACCTAAGAATTAAAAGCAAAAAGCAGAAATAAAACAAGCTGAAAAATAAGCAAGCAGAAAGTTGCAGACAGCGTTCACTTTGGTGAACGCAGGCGTGAAAACGGAATCTAACGGACGGGCGTCTGCTATTGCGGACGAGCGTCCAACTACGAACTGGAACAGAAAATTGCAAAAAAAGCAGCAGGAAACTAGGGTTTATAAAACTAAAACTTGAACTAAAGATTAAACTAATGATTCGATTAATAAACAATAAAGGAAAACACAGCGAGGCAACGAATCCACCCATCAACCAACAACCCCCAACTAGATGGTGATCTAAGATGTAGTTTTTAGTGGTGATTTATTCACGAATCCAATTAAATATCTTCAATCAAATTCTAGGGTTTCGTTTATCTTTTCAAATAAACTAAACATGCAATCAACACGAAATCACGAGGTTGTTTCCAAACTCTCACTCAACTAAACATGCCTAATCTCTTATAACATGATTAGATGCATTACTTTGAATAAAATCAAACTCAAATAAACATACTTTCATATATTGATTCAAGCATAAAATAAACATAGATCGTTTCATCAAATCTTAATTCAATAAAACTTAAACAACATAAAACAGATCCAAAGTAATGAAAAACTATGAAATAAACTCACTAAACATAAGCATCGAACTCCTCTAGTTGGTTTGTGTTGTTGATAGGCTTCCTCCGTCGACTCACTGCAAGGCTTTTAGCCAACAATCATGTTGAAGATGATTGTTGAGTTGGAGAAGTTCATCTCGTGGAATTAGGGTTACGCCGCAGACTTTTTGGTGTAAAATTGCGATCTCAATTATGTGGTATGAATTAGGGTTAAGAAGAGGTCGCTATATATAGAGTTTTAAGTCGGTTATGACTAAGTCGGCCTTGAACGCTCGTCTGGTCTTGTGGACGCCCGTCCAGAATGCCTGGACGCTGAGTAAACGCTCGTTCATCCTCCGTCTGAACTCTCTGGAATGTAAAATACAATTTCGACGCTCGTTCACTTTATCAAACGCCCGTCTGGAATGGACGCTGCACGAACGCTCGTCCAAGATGCTGAGGGTCGGATTTCATCATCTTTATCCAATTTCTTCAAGCCAATTCCAACTCTATCTTGAATAATTCGACTTGAGCTTCATTTATCCTCTTTATATGCACGAAAATTAACTCCTACATGATAAATAAACAATGCAAAAATGTAATAAAATCCAAATAATAATAATTCCATTAAATCAACACTTAAAATCATCAATTTTGCATACAACCCTCTTAAAATCATCTTTATTAAATAATTACACTTAAACCCTTAATTCTCATGTAAATTACGCAAATGTGGGAAAAATAATAATGAAATACACCCTTAATAATCATATAAATATGGCCTTAACAACACCCCCACACTTAGCTTTTTGTACGTCCTCGGACAAAACAATCAAAACTATAGCTCAACTTTCATGCAATCCACATAGATCTCTAACTCACGTAACAAAAGATACAACAATTATAGCAAATGATACCAACACAGAGATAGATTCGTGTAAGTGTGACAAGCCGTTCTCAATCTAGCAAGCCTTTCAAAGAAATATCCTCTCGAAATTCCAATGACTATCCTAAGTACAGATAGTAACCCCCACTCAAAGCCTTCCCACGCACTCGTAGGATAATCCCTACAAAGATATCATGCGGTTCTACTGGGTATAAGATCCATGATAACAAAGACTTAACTTTATTTTTACTCATCATTTTTCAAAATTTTCAAATTTGACGATATCGAATAAGCTCTTACCCATCATAGTAGAATAGGATGTCTCGGGATAACACCCTACCTTACTCAAATCATAAGGTAGCTATAAACCGACCGTCGTGAGCCATTGGTCATCATAGTGGTATAGGACATACGAGGTATACCCTACCGCACTCAAATCATAAACCACTTCCGACAAACGATTTATTAATAATTGCTCACTCACTTTATTTATTCACTTTTCAAAGTCATAAGTTACATCTCACCTATCACATTCAAACGTTACGATATTCACAGCACACGGTCTAACTTAGGTGTAACTATACCGACCTTCCTAAGATAAATCATTAAAAATAATGAAAGGATATAATTCAAAAGTCATGCTTCAAAATCAAAGGCTTTCGTGAGTGAAAACGAAACTATCTCCATAAAAGTAAAACATGCTATAATTATCTCACTAAGTCACATACTATCATCGTTAGAAAACTACAACTAGCAAGCATCTCGTTCGATTATATGCTCGAGACTCACAAAAATTTTAAATTTATGAAATTTAACTTCTCACTCATATTTCAAAGGATATAGCATAAAAACACACCCAAACACACCCCCCCACTTGAATCACATTATGTCCTCGAATGTGCAAATAAAAGAAAAGAAAACTTATTTGGTTTCAACGGTGGTTGTCGGATGAAAGTTGGCGAGAGGTCAGCCGAGCATGAACATACCGCAACAACTCGAATAGACAACACTGGGACGAGAGTAACTCGAAAACCTACTCAAAAGTATCGCAACACTCGACATACCAAATAATCTCGGGTACACGGGGTATATGAGCAACACATAACACAAAACACTTACAATGAACGTAAGAGGAATAACCATCAACACAAAATCAACTAAAGTATTATTTCTAAAACAATAAAACAAAACAACCTAAGAAAAGGAACAAACAAAGAAAACTAGGCTGCCTCCCAGAGAGCGCTCTTTTAATGTCAATAGCTTGACACAAAGTTCAAAAGATCAACCCGGATCGGGCCACTTCGGTTTAACAGCCGCCACCTCAATATCAGAATCAGAAGTATTGGGGCGGAAATGATTTTCACCACAACAACAAGTCAAGTGCGCAATAAGTTCATTAAACTTTTCTCTCCAAACGACACTGACTCTCTTCTTCTTGTTCTTGCGGACGATAGGCATAGACACGGTGGTATGATCGAAGTTTTTGAAGGTACCTCACGGGTGGAGATAGGAACGTCATCGTCATCGACTCAAAGAAATAAGATGGAATCTCCTCACAAATCAGGACATCATCATGTCTCTCATCTCGCTTTGGAAATAAAGAATCTCAGGCTTTTCCTTGGTTGCCCAAAATATTTCTTAAGTCGATGACCATTCACCTTAAAAGCTTGATCACCATACCCGTTCAAAGTAATTACTCCACTAGGATTAACCTCGAGAATCTCAAATGGACTGGACCATCTAGACTTAAGCTTACCAGGAAACAAATGAAGTCTAGTATTATAGAGTAAAGCCATGTCACCAACTTTGAATTCTCGGTCCTTGATCTTAGCGTCATGGAGTATCTTAGTTCTCTCCTTGCTGAGCTTAGCATTCTCGTATGCACGGAGTCTGAATTCGTCGAGCTCGTTCAACTATAACAACCTTTTCTCCCCACACGAGTTGGCTATCGAAATTTAAGAATTTAATTGCCCGTAAAGCTCTGTGTTCAAGTTCGACAATGTAAATGACAAGCTTTGCCATAGACCATTTGGAAGGGTGACGTGCCCATCGGGGTTTTAAATGCAGTGCGATAAGCCCACAACGCGTCATCCAACTTAAGACTCCAATTAGATCGATTATTGTTCACGGTCTTCTCCAAAATTCTTTTCAAGCTCTGGTTGCTTACCTCGACTTGGCCACTAGTTTGAGGATGATATGGTGTACCAATCTTATGTTTGACACCATACTTCTCAAGGATCTTGTCAAGCGGCGCATTGCAAAAATGAGTACCTTCATCACTAATGAGTGCTCTCGGACGACCAAATCTAGTAAAGATATTCTTTTGCAAGAATTTCTTCACGACTTTATGATCATTAGTTTGAGTAGCTATGGCCTCGACCCACTTTGAAACATAATCCACACAGACGAGGATATACTTATTACCACATGAGGATGGAAAGGGTCCCATAAAATCTATGCCCCAAACATCGAAAACTTCGCATTCAAGAATGGGCTTAAGTGGCATTTCCATCCTACTACTCGCTTTCTGTTCTCTCGCACCTATCACAACCTTTACAAAAGGCTTCGCATCTTTAAACAGAGTCGGCCAAGAGAATCCGGGCTTGAAGAATCTTTGCAACCGTCTTGGTGTTCCATAGTGACCTCGGTAGGACCACTATGGCATTGTTCCAAAATATCCCACCGATCATGCTCGGGAACACACCGTCGAAGCAACCCGTCTTCTGGACTCGAACAAATAAGGATCTTCCCATACGAGATATTTGAGATCGTAAAAGAACTTTTTCTTCTCCTGATACGTCATGTCTTCTAAATGACCGCTCGCTAAATAGTTGACGTAGTCAGCATACCACGGCCTAACCGTTTCAAGCTTCATCAATTGCTCAGTCGGAAAATCAATGCCTATATCATTGTGATTTTCTGCACCCTCATTTACTAAGCGAGATAAATGATCAGCCACAATATTCTCACTACCTTTCTTATCTTTAATCACAAGGTCAAACTCTTGTAGAATTAAAATCCATCGGAGTAACCTTGGTTTTGCATCCGCTTTGTCCATAAGGTAGCGTAAAGCTGCATGATCTGTCCATACAATCACTTGAGATCCTAGAAGATAGCTTCTAAACTTGTCAATGGCAAAGACGACGGCTAAGAATTCCTTCTCAGTCGTAGTATAATTGCATTGAGCCGGGTTCAAGGTACGACTCGCATAATAGATGGGCCTGAACCTTTATCCACTCTTTGACCTAAAGCTGCGCTTTCACGGCGTAATTAGAGGCATCGCACATCAACTCGAAAGGCTTGGTCCAGTCAGGTGCTACTAAAATAGGGGCACTGATAAGCTTATCTTTCAGACAATTGAAAGCTTCTTTGCACTTCGCATCGAACAAGAAATCTACATCTTCTTTCAAGAGATTTGATAAAGGCTTGGCAATCGTAGAAAAGTCTATAATGAAACGCCGGTAGAAGCCAACATGACCTAGAAAACCTCGTACCTCTTTCACTGTCTTAGGGTACGTCATCTTTTCAATGGCTTCGACCTTAGCCTTATCAACTTGAATGCCAGCATTGGACACCTTGTGTCCCAAAACTATTCCTTCATCTACCAGAAAATGGCATTTTTCCCAGTTAAGCACCAGATTTTTCTCAACACACCGTTGGAGTACCATATCTAGATTCTTTAAGATTTCATCAAAGCTATCGCCGTAGACTGAGAAGTCATCCATGAAGACCTCCATGCATTTCTCAACAAGTCCATCAAAAATGGCCAACATGCACCGTTGAAAAGTCGCGGGTGCATTGCATAGACCGAATGGCATTCTACTTAAAAGCAAAAGTACCGGATGGACACGTAAACGTTGTCTTCTCTTGGTCATTGGGGTCGATGGCTATCCGGAAGTAACTGAATATCCATCGAGAAAACAATAATACTTGTGACCACTCGGTCTTTCAATAAGTGGTCAATGAAGGGTAGGGAAAGTGGTCCTGGCGAGTTACCTCATTCGATCTACGATAGTCAATACTGAGACTCAGAGCTGTGATCCACGAGACGTAGGCAACTTCCTCCCCTTTTTCATTCTTTTCAACCGTGATTCCGCCTTCTTTGGCACAACTTGAGTAGGGCTGACCCACTCGCTATCGGCGATTGCATAGATGATTCCCATGTCGAGCCACTTTATCACTTCTTTCTTGAAAACCTCCTGCATATGCGGATTCATCTTCTCTCGAGGTCGTCTAACCTTTTAGCTCCCTCCTCCGCTCGGATTTTATGCATGCATATGTCCGGGCTGATCCTCGGATATCACCCACTTGCCAACCGAACGCGAGGATGTTTTTCTTAAGCACTTCTATCAGCTGTGCTTCTTGCTCAGGGTCGAGTTTCGAAGAAATGATCAAAGGCAATTTATCTCCATCCTTAAGAAAGATATACTTAAGGTGTTTTGGAAGCGGTTTGAGCTCTAAATCGTGAGGTGGTTGCTCAATACTAGATTTTAACGGGCCACCTTTCTCCTATGAGCTTGAAGTGGTTGTGATGAGAACACCTCATCTTCCCGAGGCTCAACCCCAGAAAGGCATTGGATCAAATCATCCATCGGAATCCTCCGGTCAACACTTGCTTCTTTTTCTTGTGATCGATCATTTTCCTTAACTCTTCGTCTTTAAGCTCTTCTGCTAACTCCTCCCAATCATCTACTTCCCAATGAGTAGCTTCTCTCCAAAACTCTACCTCGTCCCAACTACCCATCAGAGCTTCTTCTTCACCAGGGATGAAGTCTTTCGACTCGATTCTTTGAAATCATCGTTTGTTCTTTGGGCATCTCCATGCTTCTAACTCAATAACAGCCCAGTGTGAGCGAGTGAAGATGACTCGCCCATGCCTACGGTGGGAATGAATTAGAAGATGGTCCGCAGTCACCGGATCCTCAATGTCCATGACTTCAAAAACACCTATCTCTGTAAGCTCCATTGCATCTTCATAATAGGCATCTCCTCCGTCCTCATATATGGCTTCGACAAACGATATTTCATCAATTACGGCTCTTTCAGGATGTGTCCCTCGTGTGAAGGTGACGGATGTGTCACCGACTCTAAGAGTAATCTGTCCTTTGCAGAAGTCGATGAGAGCGTTAGAAGTGTCTAAAAAGGTTCGGCCTAGAATTAGAGGCATCTCCTTATCGTGGATAGTCTAGAATAACCTTGATCGGTAGGGAAGACTAAATGTTCAATTTGAAGGAGAACATTAGCTACGGCCGGCCGCAGTGATTTGACTAGATTTGTCTACCATCTGAAGAGAAATGGGGCGTTCTCGCATTCTTTTGTCTAGCCCGAGCTTTTTGCATACGTTTAATGGCATCACATTAATAGAGGCCCCTGAGTCGCATAATACATTTTCGAACAAATGGCCCTCAATCTCACAGGAGATTGAAGGTCTGCCAGTGGTCACCTCGCAATGACAATTTTACGTGAAACCATCGCGCAATCTTCTCGAAATACTTCTTCACCATCCCCTCAAGCTTTCTCTTGCTCCTGGCTGAATTCTTTAAGATACTTAGTACATTTAGGCATTTGAGACAATACCTCAGCTAAGGGCATACTCACTTTAGTGTCCCTAAGTATCCTCCTCACCCCATCATCTCGCTTGTCTTTGGCGAGGCTCTCTCCTTGCTCTTGGTGGATAAGGAAGGGCTTTATCATTCTTCGTGGCCTGATTCCTTATCGCCTCATCCTCCTTATCCGTCCATCTCACAAACTTTTCTTCCTTTTTCTTAGTCGAAGTACCGCCCTTGACTTTCCTTTCTTTCCTCGTCATCGAATTATTTTTGTCCTCCGAAGAATTGTCACTAAGCTCCTCCTCATCGTTGCTTTCTTCGGCATTTGATTTGATTTCCTCTCCGAACTTATGGCGTCGGGAGGGCTACTCGCTTCCGACATCTTGCCGGGTCCAGCCTTCTTACCACTTCTCAAAGTTACTTCGTTCAACTCCTCTTCTTGCCCATACTCCCACCGAGGTGTAATGGCGGTGCAAACATTCACATCGACTTTGGATTTCTCTCAAGATAACTCGGAAGTTTACCGTGAGGTCTCGCTTGCTTGCTTTGTCCGCCATCCGACCAACTTGTCTCTCAATTGCTTTAACACTAGTAGACAAAGTCTTCACCATGTCTACCAACTCATCGAATTTGTGTTGAGGACACATGAGGTGGTATGATTATTGTTACGAGTTTGATTCCACCACCTTGGGGCCTTTGGGAGTTCGAATCGGCCTTTGATAGTTCGAGTTGAAAGAATTGAATTTGAAGGTCCAGGTGGTAACTTGGCTTGATTGAAGTTTTGTCTTTGAAATCTCGAGTAGTTTCGGCTTTGATTGAAGTTTCGGAAGGGTTGGTTTTGATTATCCATTAAGTTCACTTCTTCCGTCATCTCGGTCCCACTCGTGGTTCAAGATAATTTGAATCGAGAAGGTTTGCATCAAGATTGGCCAACCGCTTGCTTATCAATTCCATTTGAGCAACCAACGGTTGTGTATCGGGATTGTTTGCGTGACCTTCTTTCTTAACAATATTGGTCTTCTTGGGAGTCGACCACATATTGTTCTTGGCTATTGTCTCGGCCACTCTATAAGCGAGTCTCATCACCTCCCCTAAGAAGGATCCATGAGTGTGTGGAGTCAAGATAGTCTCTATTAGGTTGAGAGACACCTCTCGTAAAAGCAGTTCCAACAACTCATGTCTCGCTCATATCCGTGATTGGGGCACTCTCATCAATCAGATTTAATCTCTCCCAAGCCTTGCCAACAGCCTCATCCTCCAACCGCTCAAACGTAGCTATTTCCGTTTCATTTCCATAATCTTGCCTGGTGAAACCCACTTAAGAAGCGAAGGCTCTTTTGACATCATTCCATGTATGGAGGGAATGATGTGCTAACGATTTAAACCACCGACTTGCTTCACCTTTCAAAGCAAAAGGAAATAGCTTTAACTTTACGATCTCGTAATCAACACCAGGATAATGGCACGCTTCATGATTTGTATGCGAATGTGGACAAGAAGTCGTGTGGATCTTCCTGAGCGAGCACCATGGAAAGAGCTATTTCGAACCAAAGGCAACAACTCCGTTCTTTAGATCAAAGTTCGCTCCTCCCATGTCGGGAGGACGAACAGTCTATGCCCTCGAGAAAATCTTGGTTTAGATATGGAGTGTAGGGGTCTGGTTCGCTTGATTAAGTGGTTTTGTCTAAATTGTTGAAGTTGTTGATTTATGCCACTTTGTCGATTCTTATTGTTGCCGCAGAGCTTGCATCCATTGAAGGAGTAAATTTAACTCGAGCTTGGGGGTCGAGGATTTGGAATTGGTGGATCTTGATCCGCCATTTTGTCCAAATCGGAGAAGCTTCTTCTAAGGATAGATCGTTCGTGCTCGTGGATCAAAGATCGAAGTCCTTCTTACTTCTCGTTTGCATAAACCAGAAGAAAGGAAAAGAAAGAAATCAACCCTTTGGGGTTGATTAGAATAGGTTTAGAAAAGATTAGATGGTTTAGAGGGAGAAAAGAAAAAGAAGTGTCAATTGAAGAGAGTGAATCGGCGTTCAAAGATAAGTGAATGCTCGTTGAGATCACCGAATCTGGCGGCGTAAGACAGATTGGGAGAGGCGGGTGTTTAGAGGTGGACGGCGTTTGGTAGTTCGGGACGCTCGCCTAATCGCCTTAAACGATGCGAGAGAGGAAGATTTTTAGAACAGACGGGCGCCTGAAAGGATGGACGCCCGTTAAAAAGCGAAAAACAAACAGATCTACAGAAAGAATAGCAGGAAAGAAAATAAAAACCTAAAATAGTGATAATTAAGGCAATATATTTATACGATCTAAAATCTAAGGCAAATCTAAGCTAAATCTAAGGCTTCTAAACTAATAAAAATCTAATGCGACCAATAACATAAAATAAATAAATAAAAACTAAAATAATTAAAATCAAATTTATAAAATCGAAAATCTAAACTATGATAAAGTGAAATAAAATAAAAATAAAAATAAAACGTAGCAATTAGATTATTAGCTAAAAAAAAAATAGTACCGAAATAAAAATTGCACCTAGAAGAATCCGACAACCGTTACCGACTCCCCGGCAACGGCGCCAAAAACTTGTTCGGTAAAAACGTGTTTTAAATTTATAAACCGAAACACCCCAAGTATAAGGATCGTAGTATAGGGTGTTTACGGGTAAATCTAAGGGAGTGGAATGTTTATCGGATCAAGGGACAATTATTCTATTGATTACATCACAATTATTAACTAAACTACTAAACTAAGGCTGAAACTAACTAAAACCTAAACCTAAGAATTAAAAACAGAAAACAGAAATAAAACAAGCTGAAAAATAAGCAACGAGAAAGTTGCATTTAGCGTTCACTTTGGTGAACGCAGCGCCTGCAAACGGAATCTAACGGACGGGCGCTCGCTATTGTGCGGACGAGCGTCCAACTACGAACTGGAACAGAAAATTGCAGAAAAAACAGCAGGAAACTAGGGTTTATAAAACTAAAACTTGAACTAAAGATTAAACTAATGATTCGATTAATAAACAATAAAGGAAAACACAGCGAGGCAACGAATCCACCCATCAACCAACAACCCCCAACTAGATGGTGATCTAAGATGTAGTTTTTAGTGGTGATTTATTCACGAATCCAATTAAATATCTTCAATCAAATTCTAGGGTTTCGTTTATCTTTTCAAATAAACTAAACATGCAATCAACACGAAATCACGAGGTTGTTTCCAAACTCTCACTCAACTAAACATGCCTAATCTCTTATAACATGATTAGATGCATTACTTTGAATAAAATCAAACTCAAATAAACATACTTTCATATATTGATTCAAGCATAAAATAAACATAGATCGTTTCATCAAATCTTAATTCAATAAAACTTAAACAACATAAAACAGATCCAAAGTAATGAAAAACTATGAAATAAACTCACTAAACATAAGCATCGAACTCCTCAGTTGGTTTGTGTTGTTGATAGGCTTCCTCCGTCGACTCAACAGCAGCAAGGCTTTTAGCCAACAATCATGTTGAAGATGATTGTTGAGTTGGAGAAGTTCATCTCTCGTGGAATTAGGGTTACGCCGCAGCTTTTGGTGTAAAATTGCGATCTCAATTATGTGGTATGAATTAGTAAGTTAAGAGGCTCTTTGCTATATATAGAGTTTTAAGTCGGTTATGACTAAGTCGGCCTTGAACGCTGTCTGGTCTTGTGGACGCCCGCCCGAGAATGCTGGACGCTGAGTAAACGCTTCGTTCATCCTCCGTCTCGAACTCTCTCGAATGTAAATACAATTCTCGACGCTCGTTCACTTTATCAAACGCCTGCCTGGAATGGACGCTTTGCATTTAACGCTTCGTCCAAGATGCCGAGGTCGGATTTCATCATCTTTATCCAATTTCTTCAAGCCAATTCCAACTCTATCTTGAATAATTCGACTTGAGCTTCATTTATCCTCTTTATATGCACGAAAATTAACTCCTACATGATAAATAAACAATGCAAAAATGTAATAAAATCCAAATAATAATAATTCCATTAAATCAACACTTAAAATCATCAATTTTGCATACAACCCTCTTAAAATCATCTTTATTAAATAATTACACTTAAACCCTTAATTCTCATGTAAATTACGCAAATGTGGGAAAAATAATAATGAAATACACCCTTAATAATCATATAAATATGGCCTTAACAACTGTCAACTAGACCTCCTGGGGGATTTCCAAGCAACGCTGATAGGAACCCTAGGGATGTCAATGCAATAATTACTAGAATTGAAAAGGAGCTTACTCCACCAATCCCAAAGAACAAGGAAAATGTAGAGGATGTTAGGGATGAGGAGAAAGAGCCTGAAGAGGCATTCACACCATGCTTAGAAAAGCCCCCCGATGAGAAATTATCCTCCATCTCTACCATTTTAGGGAATAGTTATTGCGCCAAATAGCTTCGCGAAGTGAGGTTGTTAAGGCTGAGAAGCAACAACCATGGTTTAAAGATTATGTGAATTATTTATCCGGGAGATATTTGCCACCAGACTTGAACCAGCAGCAAAAGAAGAAGTTCTTTGCGGACCTTAAACACTATTATTGGGATGAACCCTATCTTTTTAAGCGTTGCTCAGAAACCATCTTTAGAAGATGTGTTCCAGAGAGTGAATTCCCTGATATACTTAAACATTGCCATACTTATGAAGCAGGAGGATACTATGGAGGGGACAAGACTGCTGCTAAAGTTCTCCAATGTGGTTTCTACTGGCCAAATCTTTACTAAACTGCACACGAATATGCTAGATCCTGTCATTCATGCCAAATGATGGGCAATATCTCGAAGAGAAATGAAATGCCACTGAGGAGTATCCTAGAACCAGAAATCTTTGATGTATGGGGTATTGATTTTGTGGGACCTTTCACTTCATCTGTTTCAAACCGCTATATTTTCGTGGTAGTCGACTATGTGTCCAAATGGGTCGAGGCAATTGCTTCACCTACTAATGATGCAAAGGTTGTACTGCGGTTCTTAAAGAAAAATATCATCACCCTGTTTGGAATCCCTCATGCCATAATTAGTGATAATGGAACCCATTTCTGTAATAAATTGTTTGAGAAGTTAATGGCCAAGTACGGGGTGAGACATAAGTTAGCTACCGCTTATCATCCTCAAACAAGTGGTCAAATTGAGGTCACGAACCGAGAGATTAAGCGCATCCTGGAAAAAGCTGTGAACCCGACAAGGAAAGATTGGTCATTGAAGTTAGATGACGCTTTATGGGCTTATCGGACTGCATATAAGACTGCCCTTGGTATGTCCCCGTACCAGATTGTTTTTGGGAAAGCTTGTCATCTACCGGTTGAACTTGAGCACCGTGCCTTATGGGCTACTCGTATGTTGAATTTAAATGAAAGTTTAGCCGGAGAAAAGAGATTGTAGGAATTGACTCGCCTAGAAGAGTTTCGCATTGAAGCTTATGAGAATGCTCAGATCTATAAAGAGTGCACTAAGCGATTTCATGATAAAAAGATCCTAGACCGCACCTTTAAGGTGGGTGATATGGTTCTTGTTTACAATTCACGCTTGAAACTTTTCCCGGGCAAGTTAAAATCAAGATTGTTTGGTCCTTATAAAGTGAGTAAAGTATTTCCTTCCGGAGCTGCGGAGGTAAGTCACCTAGATGATCGAAAAAATTTTATGGTCAATGGTCACCGATTAATGCATTACCTCGGGAATCATTTTGATAGAGAGGAAGAAGTACTTACTCTAGGAAATCCTAGTTACAACTAGACCAACATGTGAGTACAGTCGAGCTAACGACTATAACCATAGAACTATTTCTAAAAACTATATTTTTGATTTGTTTTTGTTTTTTCTTTTAATAAAGTAGCATGAGATTGTTAAGGTTTTTTTCATCTCACCATGTTCCGAGTCTCACTTCGGAATAAACGAGGTTTTTTCCTTGATAGCCGCCATGTGAGTTTTGTAGTTTTAACTCTTTGGTTGTCCTTGTCATTGGTTGTATGAAATAAAGTGGCTTAATTTGTTTTTGGATATTCTATATCTAATTACTGCAACGTTATTTTATAACTTCCATTGACATGTTATTGCTGATTTCGTGGAGTTTCTGTTTGGTTTGCTTAAACAGGTTTTCGTTTGCTTCTCCACGACGTGCTTGGACTACTGTTATATTCTGCATCTACTTGAGAGTCATTTCCAGAGCTAAGTCTTTTTCTTAAATTCTCCTTTTTCTTTGTAATTGGGGACAAGGCCAAGTTTAAGTGGGACGTAGGAGACTTAGCTATGATGTGTTACAATTGAACAATTGAATGAAACGGTAAAATGAAAAAATGAACAAATGCCAAATTAAGTATCTCGTACCTTTAGAATTGTGAGTTCTTAAACATGGAATTGATAGGAAATGAACCAAGTTGCATGATTACGTGATCATTTTATACTTATGTGAATGTAAATTTAAGGATATTCATGCCGACCGTTGCAAGTAGTTGTTTATTATTCGATTACTCAATTTGAATCGACGTTTACCGCACGAATTATAATAACTGGAAGAATTATGTGTACATTGCGTAGATGATTGGTTATGTAAACTTAGTGTCGATATTTATCTGCTTATATATTCTTATATTCTGGCCATCAAAGCGGAGTATTAAGCTTGAGAATTATCTGTGTTTTGACAATGCGATAAACACTCGGCTTGTAGTAACGTTAGCAAAGTAGCCTCGCGCTTGTGGTAATATTCAATTATGTCCACTAATCCGTGAGAGGGGGATTCTTGCAATGCATACTTTACCTTTAAAGCAAGTTTCTTTCTTGAGAAGTGGAAAAGCTTGAAATTATAAAAATGCGAAGAAATTCAAATTTTTAAGAGGCTTTGAGTATTTTCTCGGTCTCCGAGTCCAAAACCTTATGGATGACGCTCTTGCTTATTGCACCATGTCTTTAACCATTGCGAGGCTTAAGAAGTGGAAATGCTGATGTTGGTAGGTTAAGACTGCGAAGTTGGCATAAACTTTAATCTTGCCACGAATATATAAAACTGAATGCACATGCACACATCATTTCGATTCATAGCAAGTAGTGAATAATGGATACCTTATGAGCATGAATGGTATGAGTTGACTCGAGTTTCTTGTGTAAGTATGATTTGACCATGAAAAATGTTGTCTTGTGGAATGACTTATTGATGCTTTGTTCGGGACGATCAAAGTCTAAGTAGGGGGTAGTTGATGACGGTCAAATCATACCCGTAAAAGTCATCAACGTTTCCTTAAATCGAGCCTTATAATATTTATTTTATATTAAATTACATGCTTATAATGATTATTTGATTTTGTGTGATTTAAAAGATATAATTTGGTATTTAACCGTTTTTATTATTTAAATATGATTTACTTTGGGATAAATATTTATTTTGTAGATTGAGATAATTTGGAGGATAATTGCAAATGGACAAATTAAATCTCAAGATAAATCGAAGAAAATTCGGAGTGCATTGAAGATAAAAATCACATCAGCACAAAAAGAGGAGTAAGGCATGACAAGAGTTAGCGAGCCAATCCGAAGATCTGGGAATCGCTGGCAGCGACCCCTCAACTCGCTAGGGGCGGGTTCAACTTTATCCGAAGATCGGCTGGGAGTTATCTCTATATGTTTTGATATTTTGAAATATATCTTTAGATCAGCTTAAGTCTCTATAAATAGAGTTGTACGAATTTCATTTGAGACACCTTAGACACACTCTAGAAACACAATATTACAATACTTTTAGTTTATCAATATAGTTCTTCTTATTTTATATTATGATTCTTCATCACGGAGGCGATGGATTCATCGATTAGAGATTGCATTGAAGGATCGGTGGACCCTCTGTCTACGAGGGTAATGTCTATCCAAATATGTTGTTTTTATTCGTAGATCTATTTTATTTCGTTATGGAGTAGTCATTTGTGTATTTATTTCGTGATGTAGTTAATTAGCAAACTCATATTCATGTAGATCTAAGCCGTACGAAGGCGCTTTACGAGCAAATTCTAGAGTCACCGGTCTAGATATACCACGGTCTATATGGCTAGATCTAGCCATCAAGATTCTAGTAATTTTCTGTGAACGACTTCGGCTACATCGTGCTTTCTATTTTTCATATAAACACGTAATAGATCCGGCCAATTTATTACATCGTTCTCGTAAATTAATATGATATATTGTGAAAATTATCATGTTACAAGGACATTAGTTAGTCGATCGTTTAGGAGGTGTGCCAACCCGTCCACGGTGGTTGCCTAGACGAGGTGACGATTTTAGATCGGCATCCCTAGTTTGGTATAGCATGCTTGTTATATGATGTTCTATCCTGTCCAAGGAAGGATTCGTAATTAAGCATAAAGATCTTCTATCCGTTCACGAATTAGATCCAGTTTAGGGGATGGCTCACGTACCCAGAATATAATCAACCTTAATGTCTTTTCTGTCTCGGCTTATATATACATATATGGGGGAGTAATTACTACTAGCGTAATCAATACCGTTTGTTAGAGTCTTTTTAACCCATAAAAATATGTGTTTAGTGTCTTGTGCCGTATTGTTAGTCTTTGTGTTTTCTATCGTGTCAACCTTCATCTCTACATTATAGTTGGTCGTAGACCGCCCTTTAATCTATTTTTAGTTTAATAATGTTGTACTTGTTTAAGCCGAGTCTCTGTGGGATCGACCTCAACTCTATCTAGCTATACTACGATTGAACCTAGTTCTGTTGCTAGTTGGTTATTTAGGTATCGAGTATTTTATTACTTGGACCGTATACGTACATCAAGTTTTTGAATAAACTTGATGACGAGATCAAGTGATATATAAAATACTTGACTACCATAAATAAATACTAGCAAGAGGACTAGGTTCATCGTAGTATAGCTATAGTGAATCAAGGTCGATCCCACAAGGAACCAATTGTGGATCATTTATATACAAACAATTAATCATTCATGTCACACAGAGGCGTTCTATGACCAACAAGAGACAAGAAAGATAAAGGACTCGACTCGACACAACACAACAAAGACAACGTAATTAACCTCCCCAATTACTATGTTATCGTTTGGATCTAGAGATTCTATATAACTAAGCTAGACTCGACAACTATTAATCCGATTCGTATTTCTTTTATATTGGCTGCGGGAGTCATCCCCTAAACTAGATCTAGCTCCGGGTAGGCCATCTAGATCACTGTGCTACATTACGTGACTTCGCTTCGTAGGCCTCCTTCTCATATAACTTGCATGCTTACAAAACTAAGGATGCCGATATTAACCGTATTCCTCACCTAGGTAACATTCCTGTGGTCAGGCGTACTTCCTAAGTAATCGCATCAGTTTCTATCCCATTAACAATTACCTGCACGGTCTCATGCTAATCTACAATTTATGTATAACTAGGTGCATGCAATTCCCGAATACAGAACATATCTAGATCTCGCTGAATGTCTCGGAAGATCAATTCTTGAGCCAACCTAGGAGCCCTATATTGGTATTTCCTAATCATATGCTAATTAAAACAGACGAGCAACGTAGCCATAGCCATGCATACTAAGATAAGAAATCCTAGGTGGACAATAACACCATAAAGACGTGGCTAGATTGATAAGGCGAAAACCTAAATCTTAGCGTTTCTACATACGTAATGGATAAAATAGAAATTCCTAAAGCAATTATATAGATCTACTAAAAACACAATTGTCGATCATATCAAAGTCATCTATAGGTCACCGGATAACAGATCTGGGCGTGTGGATCCTTATAGACAAGGAATCCCCACTGCCTCATATCGTATCCTTAGATCTACATCATCCGGTGAAGAACGAACAACCTCAAACGATAAACAATAATTGGGGGGACTTAATTACAAAGAACAAAGAACAAATAAATACAAGAACTCACATAATTACTGCTGAACTTGTATTAAAAACTGCCCAGAGAAACTAAGGATTTGTATTATGAGTTGTGTAAAAGTTGTATTCTAGTTGATGCAATGGAACAAATATATATAGGGTTGAAAAACCGACTGAAGATAAGCTTCAACAGATTTAAATTACGTTTCCTAAATCCTAAAGGAGTCTAAGCGCGCGTCGAGATAACTCCGAGCTAATCCGGATCTTTGAATGGGATTCGCCCTCGTAATCGAGCACTTTTTCGCCGTGAGTCCATCAACTTTTGATTGGCTCGGCGCTTGTCATTCCTTACTCCTCTTTTCGCGCTGATCCGGTATTTATCTTCAATGAACTCCGAATTTTCTTGATTTATCTTGAGATTTAATTCATCCATTTGTAATTATCCTCCAATTTATCTCAATCTACAAAATAAATATTTATTGCACAGTAAATCGTATTTAAATGATAAAAACGGATAAATACCAAATTATATTCTATTAATCACATAACATTAAATAAACATTATAAACATGTGATTTAATATAAAATATATATTATTATGCTCGATTTAAGGATAACGTTGATGACTTTTATGGGTATAATTTGACCGTCATCAACTACCCCCCACTTAGACTTTGATCGTCCCGAAAAAAGCATCAATAAGTCATTCCCCAAGATAACATGTTCCAATGGTCAAATCATACCTACACAAGAAACTCAAGTCAACTCATACCATTTATACTCATAAGGCATCCATTATTCACTACTCGTTATGAATCGAAGTGATTGTGTGCATGTGCATTCAGTTTTATATAATCGTGGCAAGATTAGAGTTTATGCTAACTTCACAGTCTTAACCTACCAACATCAGTATTCTCACTTCTTAAGCCTCGCAATGGGTAAAGACATGGCGTAATAAGCAAGAGCGTCATCCAGAAGGTTTTTGGACTCGGAGACCGAGAAATACTCAAAGCCTCTTAAAAAGTTGAATATCTTTCCATTTTAATAATTTCAAGCATTAACACCTCTCAAGAAAGAAACTTGCTTTAAAAGTAAAGTATGCATTGCAAGAATCCTCCACTCACGGATTAGTCAATAGCATTTAATATTACCACAAGCGCGGGGCTACTTTGGTAATGTTACTACAAGCCCAGTGTTTAACGCATTGTTAAAACACGGATAATTCTCAAGCTTATTACTCCTCTTTGATGGCTAGAAGATAGGAATACATCAGCAGATAAATATTGATACTAAGTCTACATAACCAATCATCTTCGCAATGTACACATAATTCTTCTAGTTCTTATTATTCGTGTGATAATAGTCGATTCAAAATCGAGTAATCGAATAATAAATAACTACTTGCAACAGTCGGCATGAATATCCTTAAATTTACTTCACAGTATAAAATGATCACGTAGTCATGCAACTTGGTTCCTTCCCTACTAATTCCATGTATAAGAACTCACAATTCTACGGGTACGAGATAATTAAATTGGCATTTGTTCAATTTTCTTCAACTTTTCACTGTTTCATTCAATTTTAACACATATCACATCATAGCTAAGTCTCCTACCCCCCACTTAAACATGGCATTGCCCCCAATGACAAAGAAAAATGAGAATTTAAGAAAAAGACTTAGCTCTGAAAACGGCTCTCAAGTAGATGCAGAACATCGGAGTAATCCAAGCACGTCGTGGAGAAGCAAACAGAAACATCGTAAAGAAAACCAAACAGAAACTCCACGAAATCGTTAAAACAAGTCAATGGAAGTTATAAAATAATGTGGCAGTAATTAGATATAAAATTTCCAAAAACAAATTAAGCCCCTTTATTTTATACAACCAATGACAAGGAAAACCAAAGAGATAAAACGACTCGTACAGACATGATTTCTAAGAAAAATACTAAATAGAAAGAAAAATAAATAAGAAATTAAAGATGGTAGTCTTCATCTATAACCTCCACTGCATAAATATTCTTAAAACCGGGTGGAGAAGACAAAGAGCAAAAAGCATTACCTCATGTGGCAAAACACGAGGTTGACAGGATCAACCATGTATTCAATCCAGTGTAAAAGAGAAACTTGGTAAGGTATAACAGAGTGAATGTGACCTATAGGCTAAAGATAAAATCAGATACTTTGCGCAGGCATTTCACGTTTTGATTGGATATCAACAACTTAGGGAGATGTAGCGTCTCCTCGAAATTACTAATTACCCAATTTAGCACGTAGAAGGTCTCAACATCATCAACAAGGTCGGATCGGTGTGATATTTTAGAACAAAACTCATCATCTAGAAATGCCGGAATAGGCGTAAAAGTGTGAAATTTAAAACTTCCGGTAGAAAGATAAGTCGTAATTTGATCGAACCAAAAACTTATAAAATCTAGCTAGGTTTAGAGCTACACTTACCCCAGCTAGGATCATGAAAACCAAAATGATAAAAGATAATCCTGAAAACCTAGCAATATTTCTAATTCCGCCACACAAGGGTATTTTGTAAACAAAATGGATGTTGAGAGTATGATGGGGTTAGAAAAAGATATACATAAGGATGGTAAGAAAAGATAAAGGGTGGGTAAGACATTGTGATTATGGGTGGGTTGAAATTGGTTTAGAATATGGGTTTGGGTAGGTATTAGTGAAGGGCGAAAAGTTGGAAGCATTAAGAGAACTTGAGAATTACTGAAAATTTAACAGAGAATGATTGGTGCGAACAAGAACGCTTTTTGGTCAACTCCCAAAACTTTTTAGAACTGTGATCCAAGTGTAAATCTAAAATGGTGTGCAATTCGTTCTGCAACTATCCTTATCTTTCACTTTACACTTTTTCACCTTCAAACTTTTCGATCCTCTCACCAATCTGCCCCAACAGTTCACATTTCTAACCATTCTTTCATCCCCTCTCTTTCTTTCCATCTATTTCACTCTCCCACCCTAACCCAATCCCTTCACCAATACCTACCCAAACCCATATTCTAAAACAATTTCCACCCACCCAGAACACAATTTATGCCCCATCCCTATATTATCTTTTCTTACCATCCTTATATATCTTTTTCTCAACCCATCATACTCTCAACCTCCATTTTGTTTACAAAATACCCTTTTGTTGCGGAATTTGAACATTGCTCTGTTTTAACGATTATCTTTTATCATTTTGGTTTTCATGATCCTAGCTGGGGTAAGTGTAGCTCTTCACCTAGCTAGATTTTATAAGTTTTTGGTTCGATCGTAATACAACTTCTCTTTCTACCGGACGATTTCAATTTTGCATTTTTTCTGACCCTTCCGGCACATATAGATGATGAATTTTGTTCTAAAATATCACACCGATCCGACCTTGTTGATGACTTTGAGACCTTCTATGTGATAAATTGGGTGATTAGTAATTTCGAGGAGAAGCTACATCTCCCTAAGTTGTTGATATCCAATCAAAATGTGAAGCGTCTGCGCTGAGTATCTGATTTTATCTTTAGCCAATAGGTCACATGCAATCTGTTATACCTTAACTAGTTTCTCTTTTACGCTGGATTAAATACCTTATCAATCCAGTAAATCTCGTGTTTTCACACATAGGGTAATTCTTTCCGATCTTTGTCTTATCCACCCGGTTTTTTGCATATTTTTGTGGTTGAGGATATCGATGAAGACTATAATCTTTTGTTGATTGTTTATTTTTCTTTCTATTTAGTATATTTATTTTTTAGTCTGTATAATTCCTTCTTCTTATTTGTTTTATAATTCATGTCTAAACGAGTCGTTTTACCTCTTTGGTTTTCCTTGTCATTGGTTGTATACAATAAAATGCCTTAATTTGTTTTTGGATATTTTATATCTAATTACTTCCACATTATTTTATAACTTCCATTGACATGTTATTAACAGTTTCGTGGAGTTTCTGTTTGGTTTGCTTTACCAGGATTTTGTTTGCTTCTCCACGACGTGCTTGGATTACTCCGATGTTCGGCATCTACTTGAGAGCCGTTTCCATAGCTAAGTCTTTTTCTTAATAGCTCATTTTTACTTGTCATTGGGGACAATGCCATGTTTATGTGGGGGGTAGGAGACTTAGCTATGATGTGATATGTGTTAAAATTGAATGAAACGGCGAAAAGTTGAAGAAAATTGAAAAATGCCAAATTAAGTATCTCGTACCCTTAGAATTGTGAGTTCTTAAACATTGAATTGATAGGAAAGGAACCAAGTTGCATGATTACGTGATCATTTTATACTTATGTGAAGTAAATTTAAGGATATTCATGCCGACTGTTGCAAGTAGGTATTTATTATTCGATTACTCAATTTTTGAATCGACTATTATCGCACAAATCATAATAACTAGAATAATTATGTGTACATTGCGTAGATGATTGGTTATGTGAACTTAGTGTCGATATTTATCTGCTGATGTATTCCTATCTTCGGGCCATCAAAGCGGAGTAATAAGCTTGAGAATTATCTGTGTTTTGACAATGTGTTAAACACTGGGCTTTTAGTAACATTACCAAAGTAGCCCCGCACTTGTGGTAATATTCAATGCTATTGACTAATCCGTGATAGGAGGATTCTTGCAATGCATACTTTACTTTTAAAGCAAGTTTCTTTCTTGAGAGGTGTTAATGCTTGAAATTATGAAAATGCGAAGAAATTCAACTTTTTAAGAGGCTTTGAGTATTTCTCGGTCTCTGAGTCCAAAAACCTTGTGGATGACGCTCTTGCTTATTGCACCATGTCTTTACCCATTGCGAGGCTTAAGAAGTGGGAATGCTGATGTTTGTAGGTTATGTTGGAAATAATATTTGTGTTTTGATGATGATTCGTCACGTAATTAACAAGATCAATTATAAACCATGATGATGAAATCATAACTAGCTGTTATAGTGCATAATAAAAGAAGAAGCAAGAAACAATCTAGAGAAAATGTATAAGTTCTATCTAGAGTCTGAATCTTATATAGGTTAATTCAGACAAGCTTTGTAATAGATAGGAACTAGGCAAACAGCTGAGTCGCAACAAGAAAACTGAAGAAGATAAGTTCGCTGAGGGTCACAGACTCAGTTGTCTTATCTTGAAGACTGAAGAACTGAGGGACACAGACTCAGATATTGAAGACTGAAGAACTGAGGTAGCAAACTCAGTTAGAAGCTGATTAAGTCATGACTATAAGTCAGGATTCAAGCAAGTCTGTGGTGACCTGAAACTGAACTATAGATCATGTAAAACTGAATAATCTTAAGGACAAAGATTATCAGTTATCAGGAAAAGAAGGAAGCTGAATGGTGTACTCCGACTAAGTCATTAAGAGTCGGATAGGTACTCAGTTTTGAAGAATAAAAGAAAACTGAGTTAAGGCCTTGTTAAAATTTGAACTGACCAAACGACAAAAGGTCGTACATATGAACGTTAGCTTAACGACAAACGTAACGGCTACAAGAGCTAGTTGACCGTTACATCACCCCTATAAATACACAGAGAAAAAGTATTAAAGAAGTGTGGATCAGAGAAGCTTTGAATTGCACATATCTAAAGATCCAGATCCAGAAAATCAAATTTCATAATCTAGAAAAGGGGAAGCCAACAAAATTGCCTTGAAGATTCAAAGAAAGATCTAGAAACCCATTTAAGGGTGAATAAGGCATTTTGGAGCTACAACGCTATATCCAGGAGAATCAGATAGCTCATTGAATTAATCTTTTGATTAATTCTAAACCTAACCATTGTGAAGAAGGGTTGGTTGTGCATAGTTTCAGGAGAGCAATTTTACATTTCCTCAAACGGTTGCAACTTAGTTGCCACATCAGTTGGTGCAGTCTGCGGACTGTGTATGTCAGTGGTGAGCTGGTGAAAGAGTCATTCCACCTCCGAATGATCAGTGTGCAGAATGAAGGGAGCAATCCTACCTCTCCTCATTATGTGTAGATAGTGAAACCAGGGTGTCGTGAAGGACTGTCATAGGCTAGGATTTTGTAACGGTTATCTCAAAATTCTAGTGATACCTCCTACACCACAGGAGAGGGGAGACGTACGGGATTACACCACCCGGAACTTCCATAAACAAATCTTGTGTTGATTTACTATATCCATTAATATTTGTGCTTTGAATGATTTAATTGTTACTTTATCTTTTCACTCAGCAAACACTAGACACTGAGTCAGCACAGAACTGATACATAGGAAGTTCAGATATTTATTAACACATCTATTGCACTAAAGGCTAGTTATATCCAATGCCAGTTAACCAGACTAAGAATAAGTCAGTATTGACTTATACTCAGTTGAGTTAGCTGAACTCTGCACAAGTTAAGGGACAGGAACAAAACTGAACTGAGTATCAGTTTGAGTTTCATAGAAACTCAGTTCCTAGGGACTTTCAGCTTTAGAAAAGTGTTTTGGTGACAAGTTTATTCACCCCCCCCCCATCTAAACTTTTGTTAGCCTTTCCAAGGGACCAACAATATGTATCGGAGCAGTTCCTTCTTTTTGGAGGAGATCTACTGCTTTGTATGATAACTGGTCAACAACACTTGATATCGAAGCAACCTGTTGTTGGAGAACCTTCACTGTATCAGGTGTAAAAGCACTTAATTTAATGACAACATCTAGAATTAAAAGTTGTCTTATTCACCCCCTGACTTATTGTTTGCAAAATGTGTCTGATTTTCAGGATCAATCATCGGAGAGGCTCAGTGTGACAAATTTGCATACAAATCCAGAACCTCAACTCAGTGTTGATGTGGATACAAACTTTAAATCTAGAGGAGTTCCATCACTAGGAGACCCTTTAGAAGAAAAAGGAAAGAAGTTGTTGCAAGCTACTATTGATACAGAAGATTCATTAGAGCAACAAAATAATGTACATGCAAATCTTAAAAGTGTATCAAACCATCAAGAAAAGGTTCATTCTTCAACTCAGTTATCATTCGCAGAACTCAGTCAAAGAAACCTTGAACTTGTCAAGATAACCGAAAAACTTACAATGGAGTTAAGACTAAAAGAACTTGACAAAGCAAAAGATTGGAATGAGTTTCTTGAAACTAAGATGTCAAATCTTGCTGAAAGATTAATATCTAGTAAATTTGACAAAAGTAATGATGATTCCCCACCCCTACCCAGTCTTGAGACTTCAAAGAGTATAAACTTTAGACACCAAGATACTGGAAGACCTAGTAGATTACACAAAGAAATCAAAGATGAAAAATCTAAAAGAATCCTTGTGAAATCAACCAAGGTTGAGCGTAATGGTTTATCTAGAAAAGAGTTGAGAAGGCTTAATTCTCTTAAACAAGAAACTGAAAGTTATACTTCAGTAACTAATCCAGCCGGACCCAAGAAGACATGAGTACCGAAGAAAACCTGAAACTGTTTTGCAGGAAAAGCCAGTTTTATTGCATAATCCTTAGAAAAACTGACTTCTCCACTAAGCTAAAAACGAAAAAGCTGATGAAGGACATATTGGTCAAAAGCAGAAAACTTTCCAGCTACCATCTGACGATCGAGCTGACATGACAAATCACTTAGAGCCACGTGTCAATCAAGGAGAAAAAGTAGATGTACATCTTTACAAATCTTATTGATTACGACATGACTCTTAATTGAAAACGATTGAAAGACTAAGAAATTAACGCAATCTTGACAAAATCCTGCTCAAACATTTTCATAACTTTCAAAAGTTCCTTCAAAATTTCCAAATTCAGAAAATCATGGATCGATACAATATTGATGATGGAATCACCACAAGTCTGGATGATTTTTGTCAAAAAATTTCAAACTCCAATTTATCAACTCAGATTGTAAGCAAAATCAAGAAATACGAGGATTGGAGAACTTGATTGATACAAAGGTAACTACTTTGTGTCTAGACGGCATTAAACACTTCTACAAAAATTCCATAATCACCAACAATGGAAAATGCTTCAGGACAACTGTTCAAAACAAAAGCATTAATGTTGATGAACATTTGATCTCACTAGTCTTTGGCTTGGACATAATTGGAGGATCTTCATCTTTCACTTTTGGAAATGAAGAAAAACGCAAGCTTTGGAATGTTATAGCACTCAACAAGAGTGAAAAGAATTTCATCGGATCCATCTATCAACAGAAACAAGAGTTCGTATTCTTGACGATCCTTCTGACCAGAAATGTCATTGGTCATGCTCGGAATTTCTACACTCTCTCAACAGATAAACTAAAGCTGATCTATGCCATCTGGTTTGAGGAAAAATTGGATTGGAACAAGTTTGTCCTCAATCATTTGATCAAACAAGTCTCAGACGAAATTGAGAAAGCCAAAGGAATGAAGGCTTCTGGAGAAAAGTTTTTACTGAAAAAGGGATACATTTATTTAGTTCAAAGGATACTAGATCATTTCTCCATCTCCAAATCAACTCAAACAGAAGTAAAACAAAAATCTGTGTCCACTAGAGCTGAGAAAAGGAAGATCATTGAAGTAGAAAGTAGTGAAATCTCAGATTCTAGTTCAAGTGAAACTATAAGGTTGGATGATAGAACCTTAAGGAGGCAAAGGAGAATGTGGAACAAGCTTCAGGCAAAGAAAATTGAAACTGGAGACACTATTCAGATTGATGATGAATTTGAAGAAAGTAAACAGGATGAAACTGAAGAAAGTGAACCTCCAACTAAGATGCATGGAGAGTACACTGAAGAACAAAGAGAAGCCTTGGAAGATGTTGAATTTTGCGAGGCTGATTATGAAAGGGAACTGACAAGCCATGATGTTCATTTTCATTATCAAGAACCAGGCTCCTCATCTCAAGTTCATGAGGCATCCACAAGCAAGTCTGTAACTGAAGAGTCTCAACGCCAAAGAACTAAAACTGAAGAAAAATTGTAAGGATTGAAAGAGATCATTGAAAGTCTGATGCAAACTCTTCGGCAAAAACTCTTCAATCTACATGATTTTATTGGAAAAACACATTATTCAGGTCTACACAAATACTCCAACATCATCACCTTGCGTAAATTATTTGAAGAAAGTTTTCAACTATCCTCAAATAAGGGGGAAGAGAAAACTGAAGGTGTTGCTATTGTTGAGGGGGAAGAGAAAGCTGAAGATGATGGTGCTGAAGCTGATAAAACGGGAGAGAAACTGACATCGGTAAAGCTAAAGAAATCCTTTCCAAACAGTTGGTGGAAGAACAAGACAAACAAGTAGATGCCGATCTACTGACCATTCAACAAGATGGAGAAGATATTGATAATCTGATCGAGAAGCTAACTGAAGAAGAAGATCTTAAAGAAACAAGAACTGAGGAAGATGAAGAAGCCTCAGTCAAAGCTGTGCTGAGTATCAGGAAGAAACTTGCAATCGGCATTAGATTGAAAGAAAGTCTAAAGGAATCAAAAGACAAAGAGATAAGAACTAAGGGGGGAAAGACTAAAGGAAAGGATGTTAGTCTTATTTCTCAAGAAGAAGAAAAGATAATGAATGAGGAGATCAAAGAGATTCTGATAAAATTTAAGAAAAAGGACAATGAATAGGCGAATCAGATGATCAATGAATACTTGGAGATCAAGCCTAGAGAGGGAGAATCAAAAAAAGAAGGAAAGGCAAGAAGACTCCTGGAGACAAAAAGGAGCATCTTTATTGGAGAAAAATTGATGAATTTGGAAAAGGAAAATTTGTAATAATTTTAGTGACTCAGTTTATTGTAATGAACTCAGCTGTTTAGTTTGATTATCTTAAATGTTTTGTTATGATTTCTTGCACTATTCTTTTATTATTGCTTTTAGGGAGGGTTATGATACATAATCAAAAAAGGGGAAATTGTTGGAAATAATATTTGTGTTTTGATGATGATTCGTCACGTAATTAACAAGATCAATTATAACCCATGATGATGAAATCATAACTAGCTGTTATAGTGCATAATAAAAGAAGAAGCAAGAAACAGTCTAGAGAAAATGTATAAGTTCTATCTAGAGTCTGAATCTTGTATAGGTTATTTCAGACAAGCTTTGTAATAGATAGGAACTAGGCAAACAGCTGAGTCGCAACAAGAAAACTGAGTATACTTATGAAGAACTGAGGGTTCAGACTCAGTTATTGATTGAGGTCAAGTTAAATTACTAACTCGATGCCTAAATAACCACTAGCAAGTGAACTAGGTTCAATCGCAGTATAGCTAGATAGAGTCGAGGTCGATCCCACAGAGAATCAATTTGTGGATCCTAACTTAAATAGTCAACTAGTTATTTCGTTTGACAAATACGGTCTATGACCAAAGATAAAGTACGAGAAAAGAAAGACACACTCAAACATATAAATAACACATAAACAAATAACGTAATCAACTGCCCAATTATAACCGTGATCCTCTGGATCTAGACAATTTATATAACAACAAGACTTATCAACTATTAATCCGTCCATATTCATTTATAGTGGCTACGGGAGTCATCCTCTTTAACTTGACTTAGCACCGGTAGTCACTAGATCATTTGTGATATTGTTACGTGACTTCGCCTTTTGGTGCCTCCATCTCATATAACTCACACGCTTACGACTCTAAGGATGCCGATATTAACCGTACACCTCGTCCAGGCAACATTCCTTTGGTTAGGCGTACTTCCTAGACGATCACTCAAACTCTCGTCCAACTAACAATTACCAATTTATAGTCTCATGCTAGTTTACGATCTACGTATAAGAAGGTGCGCGCAATTCCCTAATATAACCCTACCTAGATAACGCTGAAAGTCCGAAGATCAATTCATGAGCCTACCTAAGAGTTTTATACCGGTATTTCCTTTTTACACGCGTTTTAATTAAATCAAGTGAGTGGACGTAGCCATAGCCATACCTACCGAGATAATGATTCAATTAAGCTAACCTAATCATAAAGACGTGACTGATTAACGGATGAAAACAGGTTTGACAACTCTCGGTCGACCGAATAGGTGCTCTCGGTCGACCGAGTGACACCTCTCGGTCACCCGAGAGTCTAACTCCCCAGATTTACATCCCCGAACATATTTCTCAGCGTTTCATATACGAATCGGATTATATAGCGAATCATCAGGACATCATATAGACTAATCTAAATGCACGTAAATTAAACACACAGATTCATCCGTAGATGTTAGGTAGAGGACGTAGGGTTTGGGATCCTTATAGACAAGGTATCACCATTGCCCTAACGTCATATCCTAGATCTACATCATCTAGATATGAATACCTACTCAAACAATCAAAGCATAATTGGGAAATTGATTACTTAAAAGAAAACAAGAAGATAAACTAGGGCTTACATGTTTGCAACCCTAGCAACCTCCGCAAACCTAAAGAATCCTTATTTGCTTATTTTTAAATATGAAATAGTATTGGTGAATGCATAATAAAAATACAAAGGGCTTGTGTTTATATAGAGCCTCGGCCGTCATAGAAAACCGACTTAAAATGCCGACACTCAACCCTAACCGACTCAAATAATGTGCCGAACTTCTTTCGGATCAGAGCCCACTCGGTCGATCGAATGCATGGGCTCGGTCGGCCCGAGCCTTACATGCTCCCTGGCTTTCTCCTCTTTTCCTCTTGGGCCTCCGAACTTGTCTCGTGATCCATCAAAGCTTTTCCAAGTCCATCCTTGTGCTCCCAAATGAGTTACTACAAATATAACGTGAAATATAGTCTGTAATATCAAATAATATAATAAAACCTCTTAATACATAATAATGAATCGTAACTCTCGACATATGTAAATTAAGCGTATTACGACTTATTATTACTCTATTATAGCTCTTTTAAACTAGAATCGGGATAAAGGTCATAGAATAATGGGCACAAAATGACCGTTATCGATTATGAGAAAATCAAGAAGATAAGTTCATTTGAGGTCACAGACTCGATTGGCTTATCTTGAAGATCAAGAAGCGAGGACACAGACTCGGTTATTGAAGACTGAAGAACTGAGGTAGCAAACTCAGTTAGAAGCTGATTAAGTCATGACTATAAGTCAGGATTCAGGCAAGTCTGTGGTGGCCTGAAACTGAACTATAGATCATGTAAAACTGAATAATCTTAAGGACAAAGATTATCAGTTATCAGGAAAAGAAGGAAGCTGAATGGTGTACTCCGACTTAGTCATTAAGAGTCGGATAGGTACTCAGTTTTGAAGAAGAATAGAAAACTGAGTTAAGGCCTTGTTAAAATTTGAACAGACCAAACGAAAAAAGGTCGTACTCATGAACGTTAGCTAAACGACAAACGTAACGGCTACAAGAGCTAGTTGACCGTTACATCACCCCTATAAATACACGGAGACAAAGGATTAAAGAAGTGTGGATCAGAGAAGCTTTGAATAGCACATATCTAAAGATCCAGATCCATAAAATCAGATTTCATAATCTAAAAAAGGGGAAGCCAACAAAATTTCCTTGAAGATTCAAAGAAAGATCCAGAAACCCATTTAAGGGTGAATAAGGCATTTTGGAGCTACAATGCTATATCCAGGAGAATCCGACAGCTCACTGAATTAATCTTTTGATTAATTCTAAACCTAAACTTTGTGAAGAAGGGTTGGATGTGCATAGTTTCAGGAGAGCAATTTCACATGTCCTCAAACGGTTGCAACTTTGTTGCCACAGCAGTTGGTGTAGTCTGCAGACTGTGTATGTCAGTGGTGAGCTGGTGAAGGAGTCATTCCACCTCCGAAGGATCAGTGTGCAGAATGAAGGGAGCAATCCTACATCTCCTCATTATGTGTAGACAGTGAAACCAGGGTGTCGTGAAGGACTGTCATAGGCTAGGATTTTGTAACGGTTATCTCAAAATTCTAGTGATACCTCCAACACCACAGGAGAAGGGGAGACATACGGGATTACACCACCCGGAACTTCCATAAACAAATCTTGTGTTGATTTACTATATGCATTTATATTTGTGCTTTGAATGATTTAATTATTAGTTTATCTTTTCACTCAGCAAACACTAGACACTGAGTCAGCACAGAACTGATACATAGGAAGTTCATATATTTATTAACACATCTATTGCACTAAAGGCTAGTTATATCTACTACCAGTTAACCAGACTAAGAATAAGTCAGTATTGACTTATACTCTGTTGAGTTAGCTGAACTCCGCACAAGTTAAAGGATAGGTACAAAACTGAACTGGGTATCAGTTTGAGTTTCAGAGAAACTCAGTTCCTAGGGCTTTCAGCTTTAGAAACGTGTTTTGGTGACAAGTTTATTCACCCCCCCCCTCCCCTCTAAACTTGTGTTAGCCTTTCCAAGGGACCAACAGGTTTAGATTGCGAAGTTAGCATAAACTTAAATCTTGCCATGAATATATAAAACTGAATGCACATGCACACATCACTTCTATTCATAGCGAGTAGTGAATAATGAACACCTTATGAGCATGAATGGTATGAGTTGACTCGAGTTTCTTGTGTAATTATGATTTGACCATGGAAAATGTTATCTTGGGGAATGACTTATTGATGCTTTATTCGGGACGATCAAAGTCTAAGTGGCGGGTAGTTGATGACGGACAAATTATACCCATAAAAGTCATCAATGTTGTCCTTAAATCGAGCTTAATAATATATATTTTATATTAAATCACATGTTTATAATGTTTATTTAATGTTATGTGATTTGTAGAATATAATTTGGAATTTATCTATTTTTATTATTAAAATATGATTTACAGTGTGATAATTATTGATTTTATAGATTACGGTGAATCGGAGGATATCTACCAACGAAGGAAGTAAATCTCAAGATAAATCGGAGCGGAATCGGAATGCATTAAAGATAAATACCGAAGCAGCACGAAAAGTGGAGTAAGGAACAAGAAAAGCCAGCGAGCCAATCAGAAGCTGATGGACTCACTGACAGCGACATAGGAGTTTGCTGGGAGCGAGTTGAGCGGCAGACTGAGGATCGGCTTGGAGTTATCTCGACGAGTTTTAGACTCCATTAGGGTTTAGGGAAACGGTAAATTAGGTCGGCTGGAGTTTATCCTAAGTCGATTTTCCAAGGCTACATATACTTAGTGATTTATAACACTTTATATCACTTTTCATAACACAAACTCTCAGTTTCTCAGAGGAGTTTTAATACAAGTTCAACAGCAATTATATGATTTCTTGTATTTATTTGTTCTTTGTTCTTTGTACTTAAGTCCCCCCAATTATTGTTTATCGTTTGAGGTTGTTCGTTCTTCACCGAACGATGTAGATCTAAAGATACGATATGAGGCGGTGGGGATTCCTTGTCTATAAGGATCCACACGCCCAGATCTGTTATCCGGTGACCTATAGATGACATTGGTATGGTCGACAATCATGTTTTTAGTAGATCTATATAATTGTTTTATGAATCTCTATTTTATCCGTTACGTATGTAGAAACGCTAAGATTTAGGTTTTCGCTGCATCAATCTAACCACATCTTTATGGTGTGATTGTCCACCTAGAATTTCTCATCTTAGTAGGTATGGCTACGGCTACGTTGCTCGTCTGTTTTAATTAGCGTATGATTAGGAATACCAATATAGGGCTCCTAGGTCGGCTCATGAATTGTTCTTCCGGGACTTTCAGCGAGATCTAGATCTGTTCTGTATTCGGGAATTGCATGCACCTAGTTATACGTAAATCGTAGATTAACATGAGACCATGCAGGTAATTGTTAATGGGACAGAGACTGATGCGATCACTTAGGAAGTACACCTAACCACAGGAATGTTGCCTAGGTGAGGAATACGGTTAATATCGGCATCCTTAGTATTGTAAGCATGCAGGTTATATGAGATGGAGGCGTACGAAGCGAAGTCACGTAATGTATCACAGTGATCTAGTGTCCTACCACGAACTAAGTCAAGTTTAGGGGATGACTCCCGTGGCCAATATAAAATAAATATGGATCAGATTAATAGTTGTCGAGTCTTGCTTAATTATATAGAATCTCTAGATCCAAACGATAACATAGTAATTGGGCAGGTTAATTACGCTGCTTGTGTTGTGTCGAGTTGAGTCCTTTATCTTTCTTGTCTTTTGTTGGACATAGACCGCCTCTGTGTGCTTGACATGAATGATTAATTCTTTGTATATAAATGACCCACAATTGGTTCCCTGTGGGATCGACCTTGATTCGCTATAGCTATACTACGATGGACCTAGCCCTCTTGCTAGTATTGGTTGGCGGTCTATGACCAACAAGAGACAAGAAAGATAAAGGACTCGACTCGACACAACACATCAAAGACAACGTAATTAACCTCCCTAATTACTATGTTATCGTTTGGATCAAGAGATTCTATATAACTAAGCTAGACTCGACAACTATTAATCCGATTTGTATTTCTTTTATATTGGCTACGGGAGTCATCCCCTAAACTAGATCTAGCTCCGGGTAGGTCGTCTAGATCACTGTGCTACATTACATGACTTCGCTTCGTAGGCCTCCATCTCATATAACTCGCACGCTTACAAAACTAGGGATGCCGATATTAACTGTATTCCTCACCTAGGCAACATTCATGTGGTTAGGCATACTTCCTAGGCAAACACATCAGTCTATGTCCCATTAACAATTACCTGCACGGTCTCATGTTAATCTACGATTTACGTATAACTAGGTGCTAACAATTCCCAAATATAACACAGATCTAGATCTCGCTGAAAGTCCCGGAAGATCAATTCATGAGCCGATCTAGGAGCCCTATATTGGTATTTCCTAATCATACGCTAATTAAAACAGACGAGCAACGTAGCCGTAGCCATACCTACTAAGATAAGAAATTCTAGGTGGACAATCACACCATAAAGACGTGGCTAGATTGACGCGGCGAAAACCTAAATCTTAGCGTTTCTACATACGTAACGGATAAAATAGAAATTCATAAAGCAATTATATGGATCTACTAAAAACATGATTGTCGATCATACCAAAGTCATCTATAGATCACCGGATAACAGATCTGGGTGTGTGGATCCTTAAAGACAAGGAATCCCCACTGCCTCATATCGTATCCTTAGATCTACATCGTCCGGTGAAGAACGAACAACCTCAAACGATAAACAATAATTAGGGGGACTTAATTACAAAGAACAAAGAACAAATAAATACAAGAACTCACATAATTACTGCTGAACTTGTATTAAAAACTACTCTGAGAAACTGAGGATTTGTATTATGAGTTGTGTAAAAGCTGTATTCTAGTTGATGCAATGGAACAAATATATATAGGGTTGAAAAACCGACTTAAGATAAGCTTCAGCCGATTTAAATTATGTTTCCTAAATCCTAATGGAGTCTAAAACGCGTCGAGATAACTCCGAGCTAATCCGGATGTTGAATGGTACTCGCCCCCAGCGAACTGAGTACTTGCTGCCAGCGAGTCCATCAACTTTTGATTGGCTCACTGGCACTTGTCATTCCTTACTCCTCTTTTCACGCTGATCCGGTATTTATCTTCAATGCACTCCGAATTTTCTTCGATTTATCTTGAGATTTTATTCATCCATTTGTAATTATCCTCCAATTTATCTCAATCTACAAAATAAATATTTATTGCACAGTAAATCATATTTTAATGATAAAAACGGATAAATACCAAATTATATTCTATTACTCACATAACATTGAATAAACATTATAAACATGTGATTTAATATAAAATATATATTATTATGCTCGATTTAAGGATAACGTTGATGACTTTATGGGTATAATTTGACCGTCATCAACTACCCCCCACTTAGACTTTGATCGTCCCGAACAAAGCATCAATAAGTCATTCCCCAAGATAACATGTTCCAATGGTCAAATCATACTTACACAAGATTCTTGAGTCAACTCATACCATTTATGCTCATAAGGTATCCATTATTCACTACTCGTTATGAATCGAAGTGATTGTGTGCATGTGCATTCAGTTTTATATAATCGTGGCAAGATTAGAGTTTATGCTAACTTCACAGTCTTAACCTACCAACATCAGTATTTCCACTTCTTAAGCCTCGCAATGGGTAAAGACATGGCGCAATAAGCAGGAGAATCATCCAGAAGGTTTTTGGACTCGGATACCGAGAAATACTCAAAGCCTCTTAAAAAGTTGAATTTCTTCGCATTTTAATAATTTCAAGCATTAACACCTCTCAAGAAAGAAACTTGTTTTAAAAGTAAAGTATGCATTGCAAGAATCCTCCTCTCATGGATTAGTCAATAGCATTGAATATTACCACAAGTACGGGGCTACTTTGGTAATGTTACTACAAGCCCAGTGTTTAACGCATGGTTAAAACACAGATAATTCTCAAGCTTATTACTCCTCTTTGATGGATAGAAGATAGGAATACATCAGCAGATAAATATCGACACTAAGTCTACATAACCAATCATCTTCGCAATGTACACATAATTCTTCTAGTTCTTATTATTCGTGCGATAATAGTCGATTCAAAATCGAGTAATCGAATAATAAATAACTACTTGCAACAGTCGGCATGAATATCCTTAAATTTACTTCACATAAGTATAAAATGATCACGTAGTCATGCAACTTGGTTCCTTCCCTACTAATTCCATGTATAAGAACTCACAATTCTACGGGTACGAGATAATTAATTTGGCATTTGTTCAATTTTCTTCAACTTTTCACCGTTTCATTCAATTTTAACACATATCACATCATAGCTAAGTCTCCTACCCCCCACTTAAACATGGCATTGTCCCCAATGACAAAGAAAAATGAGAATTTAAGAAAAAGACTTTGCTCTGGAAACGGCTCTCAAGTAGATGCAGAACATCGGTGTAATCCCAGCACGTCGTGGAGAAGCAAACAAAAACCTCGTAAAGCAAACCAAATAGAAACTCCACGAAATCGTTAATAATAAGTCAATGGAAGTTATAAAATAATGTGGCAGTAATTAGATATAAATATTCTTAAAACCGGGTGGAGAAGACAAAGAGCAAAAAGCATTACCTCAGGTGGCAAAACACGAGGTTGACAGGATCAACCATGTATTCAATCCAGTGTAAAAGAGAAACTTGGTAAGGTATAACAGAGTGAATGTGACCTATAGGCTAAAGATAAAATCAGATACTTAGCGCAGGCGTTTCACGTTGTGATTGGATATCAACAACTTAGGGAGATGTAGCGTCTCCTCGAAATTACATTACCCAATTTAGCACATAGAAGGTCTCAACGTCATCAACAAGGTCGGATCGGTGTGATATTTTAGAACAAAACTCATCATCTAGAAATGCCAGAATAGGCGTAAAAGTGTGAAATTTAAAACTTCCGGTAGAAAGATAAGTCGTAATTTGATCAAACCAAAAACTTATAAAATCTAGATAGGTTCAGAGCTACACTTACCCCAGCTAGGATCATGAAAACCAAAATGATAAAAGATAATCATTAAAACTGAGCAATATTTCTAATTCCGCAACACAAGGGTATTTTGTAAACAAAATGGAGGTTGAGAGTATGATGGGTTTAGAAAAAGATATATAAGGATGGTAAGAAAAGATAAAGGGTGGGTAAGACATTGTGATTATGGGTGGGTTGAAATTGGTTAAGGGATCTGGTGAGGGTGGGTATTGGTGAAGGGATTGGGTGAGGGTGGGTATTGGTGAAGGGATTGGGTTAGGGTGGGAGAGTGAAATAGATGGAATGAAAGAGAGGGGATGAAAGAATGGTGTGAATTGCGAGGCAGATTGGTGAGAGAATAGAAAAGGTTGAAGGGTGAAAAGGTATAGAGGAAAGGATAAGGGTAGTTGCAGAACGAATTGCACACAACTTTGGATTTTCACTCGGATCGCCATTCTAAAAAGTTTTGGGAGTTGACCAAACTCGTTCCGGTTTACACCAATCATTCTCTGTTACATTTTCAATAATTCTCAAGCTCTCTCAATGCTTCCATCTTAAGGTTGATTGCTAAATTTCCTTTTCTTTAGCAATTTCTCGACTCTCCTACGAAACTCTACTTCACGTGGCCTATATTGAGTAAAAAAGTTTTGCACATCCTTAGCCTAATGGCCATCAGAACATGGAAAAATAAAAAACCTCAACATATGTCACGTTACTTTTATTTGACTCAAAATAAACAAAACCTAAAAAACTAAAAAGAAATCCTAAGGGTTTGAAAGAAGTAGTTCTGAGTTTAAAGTCCTCAGCTCGACTTTCCAAAAATTCTCCTTGTTAGTCATCCTTTTTTGATCGCCAGATATTGACCCCTTGAGCACTATATAAGGTGGGCTCGTCGCTTTTGCAGATTAATACCCTTCCCTTGGTTGTGAAACCTAGGAAACGACATCTATCCATACCATTTGTACAAAGCTCTTACCTCGGCTCTCGTTTTAGGAACTAGTGAATTCAAGGCAGATTTAGTCCTAGGGACCTATTTTAATCATATCCTCTATAATGCTGCTTCATTATGCTCTCTCAAAACTCAACGTCTTCTTTAGATTGCGAATTCTTAAACTACACAAATTGTTGCTCCCAAGGCCAGTAGAAGCAATCTCATGCATAGCACAATGAGATTTTAATTAACAAACTACGAGGAACTCTTTATTCACTGCTTCCTTCAACTACTACATGTTTCCTTACACCCTCTAGATGAGACAGATTTGGGGCAGAACCTTCTACACTAATAAAATTAATCTTAACCAATCCCTTCACCAATACCCACCCTCACCCAATCCCTTAACCAATTTCAACCCACCCGAAACACAATTTCTTACCCACCCTTTATCTTTTCTTACCATCCTTATGTATCTTTTTCTAAACCCATCATACTCTCAACCTCCAGTTTGTTTACAAAATACCCTTGTGTTGCGGAATTAGAAATATTGCTCAGTTTTAATGATTATCTTTTCTCATTTTTGTTTTCATGATCCTAGCTGGGGTAAGTGTAGCTCTGAACCTAGCTAGATTTTATAAGTTTTTGGTTCGATCAAAATACAACTTATCTTTCTACCGGAAGTTTTAAATGTCAAACTTTTACGCCTATTCCGGCATTTCTAGATGATGAGTTTTGTTCTATACTATCCCACCAATCCGACCTTGTTGATGACGTTGAGAACTTCCATGTGCTAAATTGGGTACTTAGTACTTTTGAGGAGTAGCTACATCTCCCTAAGTTGTTGATTTCCAATCCAAGCGAGAAGTTTCTGCGCGAAGTATCTGATTTTATATTTAGCCTATAGGTCATATTCAATCTGTTATACCTTACCAAGTTTCTCTTTTGCTCTGGATTGAATACATGGTTGATCCGGTCAACCTCGTGTTTTCCCACGTGGGGTAATGCTTTTTGATCTTTGTCTTCTCCACCAGTTTTAAGAATATTTAAGGGGTGGAGGTTATAGATGAAGACAACCTTCTTTAGTTGCTTGCTTATTTTTCTTTCTATTTAGTATATTTTCCTTTGTATCGAGTCTGTTATCAGTTTTCTAAATCATAATGTTGTACTAAAAACAAGTCGGGCTTAATAATTTCAATGTTTCAAAAATGTAATCGTTTTATGGACTTAAAAATGTTTAAGGTTTAATGTATTCCTTTTACTGTCCCTTTTTTCGATTGTTATTTTTTATGAGCTAACGCTATAACGAGTTTCGAGCTTTGTTGAAGACTTATTTTGCAAATGATAGAACTTCGTGTTCGATCTCCGGTTGCTTATATTCCTAGACGTTCCTCGGCGTGCTTGGACTACTCCGATATTCTGCTTCTTACTTGAGAGCCGTTTCCCGAGTTAAGTCTTTTTCTTATGTTCTCATTTTTTCTTTGTCATTGGGGACAATGACATGTTTAAGTGGGGGGGTAGGAGACTTAGCTATGATGTGCTATAATTAAAAATTAAAAGAAACGTTATGGTAGAAAATTTAAGAAAATTTGAAAAAAATGAATAAATGGCATATTATTTATCTCCTACCCTTAGAATTGTGAGTTCCTAACTAAGAATTGATAGGAAAGGAACCAAGTTGCATGAGTGCGTGATCATTTTATACTTATGTGAGTGTAAATTTAAGGATATTCATGCCGATTGTTGCAAGTAGTTATTTATTATTCGATTACTCAATCTTTGAATCGATTTTTACCGCACGAATTATAATAACTGACGAAATTATGTGTACATTGCGTAAATGATTGGTTATGTAGACTTAGTGTCGATATTTATCTGCTAATGTATTCCTATCTTCTAGCCATCAAAGAGGAGTAATAAGCTTGAGAATTATCTATGTTTTAACAATGCGTTAAACACTGGGCTTGTAGTAACACTGCCAAAGTAGCTTCGCGCTTGTGGTAATATTCAATGCTATTGACCAATCCGTGAAAGGGGATTCTTGAAATGCATAATTTACTTTTAAAGCAATTTTCTTTCTTGAGATGTGTTAATGCTTGAAAATATGAAAATGTGAGAAAAAATTCAACTTTTAAGAGGCTTCGAGTATTTTTCTCGGTCTCCAAGTCCAAAAACCTCTTAGATAACGCTCTTGCTTATTGCACCATGTCTTTACCCATGCGAGGCTTAAGAAGTGGGGTTACTGATGTTGGTAGGTTGAGATTGCGAAGTTAGCATAAACTCTAATCTTGCCACGATTATATAAAACTGAATGCACATGCACACATCACTTCGATTCATAGCGAGTAGTGAATAATGGATACCTTATGAGCATGACTGGTATGATTTGACTCAGGTTTCTAGCGTAAGTATGATTTGACCATGTAAAATATTGTCTTGGGGAATGACTTATCGATGCTTTGTTCGGGACGATCAAAGTCTAAGTGAGGGGTAGTTGATGACGGTCAAATTATACCCCTAGAAGTCATCAACATTATCCTTAAATTGAGCCAAATAATATATATTTTATGTTAAATCACATGTGTATAATGACTACTTAATGTTTTATGATTTATAAAATATAAATTGGTAAGTATCCGTTTTTATTATTTAAATATGATTTATTTTGGGATAAATGTTTATTTTTGTAGATTGAGATAAATTTGAGGATAATTACAAATGGATGAATTAAATCTCAAGATAAATCGAAGAAAATTCGGAGTGCATTGAAGATAAATACCGGATCAGCGCGAAAAGAGAAGGAATGACAAGAGCCAGCGAGCCAATCAAAAGTTGATGGACTCATTGGCGGCAAAGAAGTGCTCGATTATTTGGGGTGAGTCCCATTCGAAGATCCGGATTAGCTCGGAGTTATCTCGACGCGTTTTAGACTCCTTTAGGATTTAGGAAACGTAATTTAAATCGGCTGAAGCTTATCTTAAGTCGTTTTTTCAACCCTATATATATTTGTTCCATTGCATCAACTAGAATACAACTTTTACACAACTCATAATACAAATCCTCAGTTTCTCAGAGCAGTTTTTAATACAAGTACAGCAGTAATTAAGTGAGTTCTTGTATTTATTTGTTTTTTGTTCTTTGTAATTAAGTCCCCCTAATTATTGTTTATCGTTTGAGGTTGTTCGTTTTTCGCCGGACGATGTAGATCTAAGGATACGATATGAGGCAGTGGGGATTCCTTGTCTATAAGGATCCACACGCCCAGATCTGTATCCGGTGACCTATACATGACTTTGGTATGATCAATAATCGTGTTTTTAGTAGATCTATGTAATTGCTTTTTGAATTTCTATTTTATCCGTTACGTATGAAGAAACGCTAAGATTTAGGTTTTCGCCGCGTCAATCTAGCCACGTCTTTATGGTGTGATTGTCCACCTAGAATTTCTTATCTTAGTAGGTATGGCTACGGCTACGTTGCTCGTCTGTTTTAATTAGCGTATGATTAGGAAATACCAATATAGGGCTTCTAGGTCAGCTCATGAATTGATCTTCCGGGACATTCAGCGAGATATAGATCTGTTCAGTATAAGGAATTGCATGCACCTAGTTATACGTAAATCGTAGATTAGCATGAGACCGTGCAGGTAATTGTTAGTGGGACAGAGACTGATGTGATCAGTTAGGAAGTACGCCTAACCATAGGAATGTTGCCTAGGTGAGGAATACGGTTAATATCGGCATCCCTAGTTTTGTAAGTGTGCAAGTTATATGAGATGGAGGCCTACGAAGCGAAGTCACATAATGTAGCACAGTGATCTAGATGACCTACCCGGAGCTAGATCTAGTTTAGGGGATGACTCCCTTAGCCAATATAAAAAAAATACGAATCGGATTAATAGTTGTCTAGTCTATCTTAGTTATATATAATCTCTAGATCCAAACGATAACATAGTAATTGGGGAGGTTAATTACGTTGTCTTTGTTGTGTTGTGTCACCATAAACAAATACTAGGAAGCGTACTAGGTCCATCGTAGTATAGCTATAGCGAATCAAGGTCGATCCCGCTGGGAACCAATTGTGGGTCATTTATATACAAACAATTAATCATTCATGTCAAGCACACAGAGGCGGTCTATGACCAACAAGAGACAAGAAAGATAAAGGACTCGACTCGACACAACATAACAAAGACAACGTAATTAACCTCCCCAATTACTATGTTATCGTTTGGATCTAGAGATTCTATATAACTAAGCTAGACTCGACAACTATTAATCCGATTCGTATTTCTTTATATCGCTACGGAGTCATCCCCAAACTAGATCTAGCTCGGGTAGGCCATCTAGATCATCGTGCTACATTACGTGACTTCGCTCGTGAGGCCTCCATCTCATATAACTTGCATGCTTACAAACTAGGGATGCCGATATTAACCGTATTCCTCACCTAGGCAACATTCATGTGGTTAGGAGTACTTCCTAAGTGATCGCATCAGTCTCTGTCCGATTAACAATTACCTGCACGGTCTCATGCTAATTTACGATTTACGTATTACTAGGTGCATGCAATTCCTGAATACAGAACAGATCCAGATCTGACTGAAAGTCCCGGAAGATCAATTCATGAGCCGACCTAGGAGACCTATATTGGTATTTCCTAATCTTACGCTAATTAAAACAGACGAGCAACGTAGCCGTAGCCATACCTACTAAGATGAGAAATTCTAGGTGGACAATCACACTATAAAGACGTGGCTAGATTGACGCGGCGAAAACCTAAATCTTAGCGTTTCTACATACGTAACGGATAAAATAGAGATTCATAAAGCAATTAAATAGAACTACTAAAAACACGATTGTCGATCATACAAAAGTCATCTATAGGTCAACGGATAACAGATCTGGGCGTGTGGATCCTTATAGACAAGGAATCCCCACCGCCTCATATCGTATCATTAGATCTACATCGTTCGGTGAAGAACGAACAACCTCAAACGATAAACAATAATTGGGGGGACTTAATTACAAAGAACAAAGAACAAATAAATACAAGAACTAATATAATTGCTGCTGAACTTGTATTAAAACTGCTTTGAGAAATTGAGAGTTTGTGTTATGAAAAGTGTAAAAGTTGTATTCTAGTTGATGCAATGGAACAAATATGTATAGGGTTGAAAAACCGACTTAAGATAAGCTTCGACCGATTTAAATTACGTTTCCTAAAACCTAAAGGAGTCTAAAATGCGTCGAGATAACTCCGAGCTAATCCGGATGCTGAATGGGACTCACCCCCAGCGAACTGAGCACTTGCTGCCAGCGAGTCCATCAACTTTTGATTGGCTCGCTGGCTCTTGTCATTCCTTACTCCACTTTTCGCGCTGATCCGGTATTTATCTTCAATGCACTCCGAATTTTCTTCAATTTATCTTGAGATTTAATTCATCCATTTGTAATTATCCTCCAATTTATCTTAATCTACAAAATAAATATTTATTGCACAGTAAATCGTATTTAAATGATAAACATGGATAAATACCAAATTATATTCTATTATCCACATAACATTAAATAAACATTATAAACATGTGATTTAATATAAAATATATATTATTATGCTCGATTTAAGGATAACGTTGATGACTTTTATGGGTATAATTTGACCATCATCAACTACCCCCCACTTAGACTTTGATCGTCCCGAACAAAGCATCAATAAGTCATTCCCCAAGAAAACATTTTCCACGGTCAAATCATACATACACAAGAAACTCGAGTCAACACATACCATTCATGCTCATAAGGTATCCATTATTCGCTACTCGCTATGAATCGAAGTGATTGTGTGCATGTGCATTCAGTTTTATATAATCGTGGCAAGATTAGAGTTTATGCTAACTTCGCAGTCTTAACCTACCAACTGAAGGATGCAGGTTCTTAGATCTAAACGAATTAGATCTACGCGCAGCGGGTGGATCACGATTTATATATCAAAACACATAATTAAAGGACTTAAACTACTACAAGGGGGTTTAAGATCATGTTACCAATAACGGGAAGAGAAGCCTTGATCTTCCGATGTGTTCTCCAAACGGTGGTTGGGGGACACCCTTCTTGATAAAAGCACCTCCTTGATATGCAACACCAAGAAAAACTCCAAGTTTTTCTTCAACCGTAAAACCCAAGACAAGAAACAATTTTTCTCTCTTTTTTAGTGTGTAGGTCTAAATTTTCCTTGCCATATGTCTTGGAAGAACTCTCTATATATGTGAGAGTAAATCCTTGGCCTCCAAGTTTCTAATTAATTAAATAATTAATTAAAAGAAATCACAATAAAGGATAATTCCATTTATAAAAGATTGTGATTAATCAATCAATCAATTACAAATCAATTATGTTTTATTAATTAATCACTTACCAAGTAAATAATTAATCACACAAGAAAATCAATTCTTGCATTTTAAGAGGTAGGAGGCGCCACACACACACCTAGGGTTTAGGCCCACATAAAATGTCTTTTATGTGTATTATATTATTTAATTCAACTAAATAATATTCATGCATATCAATTAATTGGCCCGACCAATTAATTATTTTTTAGGCCCAAATAACAAGAATATCATTCAATTACGAAGCCACATCGGGACCATGGACTCTATAACAAGTAGCTCCAATAATTAATATTCATCAAAGCAGAATATAAATTATTAATTCGGGATTACGCCACCATAAACCCAAATCGAACTCTACCGATTATAGATGTATACTTACACTCAACCCATAGAGTAAATAAGCGTCCATTGATATAATCACTACATACGGATTAACCCTCCATAGATCGTCCATTCGGAGGGAAGTCTCCGTGAACCCGACTCGTAATATCTTATCCTTATTTACCATCAACCCACGATGATCAATTAGTACACATATCGACTAGTAGCTAATTACTCAAATGTGAACTCCGGGATCGATCACTTTCTTAGGGCTAACAAATAAGCGGGTCGTCTCTACTACTTCCGCAGGAAGGAATGGATTCCATGTCCGTGAAAATCGAACTACTCACTCATCCGGAGATAGTGCCAATGAGAAGTGGCTTGGAACACATATTTAAGTGAATCGTAACTAACACATCAAACACTACCCGGGACAAGCAAAGACTCGTGATCACCTCAGATTAAGGTTGATCCATATGTGATCATCTAATGATTTAATAAGATTCCTCGATTACGGAATTATTTCGAGAAATTCAGATTAAATCGGTCCAGTCCTATATGAATGCCATCATATATAAATACCCCATGTAGGTACCCTCTACTGATAGTCCGGATAAGACTATCACACCCTAAGGGGTTCTGGGCGCTGATGACGGTTAAAATATACATATTTATGTCATCAATTATAACCTTAAATCGGAGTTAATTATATATATTTCATATTAAATCACTTTTTTATATGTATTATTTAATGTTAAGTGATTATTAATATGATTTTTGGTATTTAGCCGTTTTTATTTTTAAAGGCCAATTTATTTGTGCGATAAATGCTGATTTTGCAGATCATGATAAATCGGGAGGATAAATGTCATTCAATCAGTGAATCTCAAGATAATAAGGAAGAAAATCGGAGCATTAATCAAGAGACAAATCAGATCAGCGTAGAAGAGTGCAGTGGGGAACAAGTTAACAAGAAAACACGATTAACACGTGCTGAGAGAGGCTCGGTTGATCGAGCCACTTCATTCGGTCGACCGAGGCATGTGGTTTGGCCACCCGAAGCTATCCAGACCGAAAACGCGTGCATATCTTCTAGATCCATCCTATGTCGGCAAAATCCTCTATATAAGCAGCAGCTACGTGATTGAGAACACAAACCACTACAACACAGAACAATTTCTACAATTTGAGTTTTATGTTTTAGTTTTCTTTTCTTTATGTTCGTTCATTGTGGATTCATTGGATTCTCGGTTGGGGAGCGCGCATTAAAGAGTGGGAGTCACTCGCCTTCGAGAGGTATGACTATTCAATTATGCAATCTTTATTCGTTGATATGATGTATTTTATTATGGAGTAGTTTTTCTTGTATTGATTGCGTGATGTAGATTAATTTACGAACCCATGTGTGTTTAGGTTAGAAAGCGTTAAGAAGTAATCATCATTTGTACCAACACAGAATCGTGTTCGGTCGATCGAGACATGTCATTCGGTCGCCCGAAAGTCTTGTCGTTCGGTTGACCGAGCGTGGTAATGTGTAGGGCAATATTATGATCGGCCGACTCACGCCGATTCTCTCGAATTGGAATTAAAACGAGTAATTAAACTCCGATCAACTTAACTATTTGTCATCATAATTTAACATGAAACCCAAAAAGTGATTGTTACTTAGGATAATAGATTGAATCGGCATCTAAGAAGTACGCCTTACCCTAGGAATGTTGCTTAGGTTGAGGTTACGGTTTATACCGGCATCCCTAGTTTCGTAATTGTGTCAGAAGTTATATGAGATGGAGGCATTAAAAGGCGAAGTCACGTAATGGAGGCACGATGATTTAGATGGCCTAACCGGAGCTAAATCTACCTTGGGGATGACTCCGTAGTCATAATAATTAATCCTTAACGTTTGTTTTATCTCGTTATCATCCTAATTCACATGGGAGTTATAATCTACTAGCGTAATCAATACTATTTGTTTAGATAATATCAACCGTATTATCCGTGTTTTAGTAGTCTTTAGTTTGTCTTTGTGGTCTTTTGTGTCTTGTGGTTGTCACTATTTTATTTACTGCGTTTACACTACAAGAAACTTGGCCTTTTGTGAGGAAAATTTGATGACGGGAGGTAATCCCGTCATTGAAAGGTACATTTAGTGAGGAATTTTTTTCAACTTAACTAAAAAGTAACTGTTAATGACGAAATAACGATTCCCGTTATAGTTGATTACAAATCCCGTTATTATACATTAACACAAAAGTAATCCCCTCATTGCTTATACCAAAACTTAACAATATATACAAATTTTTTGAAAACCAATCAATACACATGTTTTTCAAAACTTATATCACTTTTTTTTTAAAAGAAAACCTCATATCAAATTTAAATGATACGTAAAATACGTTGTTACGAGAAAAGAAATAATTTATATTTCACTATAAAATAAGGAAAAATGATTCAACTACAACAATTAAGTGTAAACATAGTTTTTTTTACATTAATGATAATAATATAAAAACCATTAGTTTATATTGTGTAGAAGCATGTGTTGTATAAAAATGAATCATTATCTTGGATTACTCATAAGAAAATTACCTTTACCAATTCCATCCTTTTCCCGTCTCCCAGTATCCCAAAACACTTCCGACGCCTCACTGCCCTCCTGCCTCACCGCCTTGCTTTCCTTCAATCTCGCCGCCTGTCCTCCTCGCTTTCTTTCAATCTCTCCTCCTCTCCGCCTTGCCGGCTCGCTTTTCACCGCCTTGTCGGCTCGATTCTCACCGCCTTTCCATCTCGTCGCCTCACCGCCTCTCCACCTCGTCGCCTCACCGCCTCGTCTCCTCGCTGCCTCGATCTCCGACACCTGCTATGTAACTATACCAGCACCTACAAATCACGAACTCTTTCCAGAGCATCTGTTCGGCCAGCGACGAACTTCACATTTTTAGATCGAAATCAATTTAATTTCTTGAACAAGGTAAGTGCCATCTTGAATCTGGTATCGAAATCATTGTTTCCTATTAAGATTTATTTGATTTTACATATTTTTATTAATCAATAATCCTTGTTAAAAATTATAATGGTGGGTGCTTTGTTGACAAATGTTATCACTCTGTTTAGTCTTCACTGTATATGTTTTTTGCATCTAGGACGATGGTATTGGGTTGGGTATACTTGACTAGTGGTTCCTTGGTATGTGATCGAATTGCCTGGCTATATGGTTTCCTCACAATTTCACTTTCTCTCTGTCCCAATTTTAGTGTCAAATCCATTTTCTTAGGTTCTTTGATTAGTTCAAGTAGCCCACTATAATTTATTTATCATGATATATTGATCTCTTGTTAAATTTTCAGAGGTAATCAAGTGACAGGCAGTTGGACATAAAGTAGCAGAATAAAAACAAGTAGATAATAGCACATTGGTTTTCAGTATCGATGTTACATGAACGCAAAAGAGGTGCGCCCTGAATCTTGTGTCCAGATGGCTCGGTGGTCGCGAGTCTAAGATAATGTTGTTTGAGCCTTGTGTTTCTTAGAATCAAGTTTATGTTGTTGTTTTGCTATCTTTTTCAGACGTGCAATGCGGTCATGACATTTAACTTGTTGTTTGACTACACTTACATTATACCTACACATTTTACAAGGTAGTTGTTTTCTATGTGGTGTACAAATAAGTCATTACGTGAGTTTTAGTGATTCATTCATGCTATGTTATGGTACCCTTGTTCATAATGCCGAAATTGTGTTATGATGGTTGATATGTATGACAACTTTAGTTGGGTTCTTTATTTATGTCATGGTGTTTGTATCAAGTATTGACGGCGTTGTAAAATCATTCGATTTCCTGTAGTGGTGTTGAGTGTGGCTGCACTATGGTTCTATGGTTATGTGCTGATGGTCTTCTTTTGGATTCATTGTCTTGTGTTGAGGAGTGTATTAATTGATTGGAGTTGCATGCTTTGATAAAGGAATGAGCAATGACTTATTTGTTATGTTATTCTGTTTATTATTGGGTATGAAATTTGGAGATTGTATCTCGTATGTGTGGAATGGATGTTGTGAATTTTCTTTATTTTTAAGTTAATTAATATGTGCAGATGAGGCTATGTTATGTTTGTTAAGGTTTCTTTCTTTTAACCAATTCTTTCATGCAGGGGTGATGGCTTTGTGGCTTCACATCTATTTGGTAAAAATCAGACCATCCAGGGATGTAATTTCATATGAGAAATGTGGGTATATTTCTTTACATAGTGTTTTTATCTCTCAGTGAGCTGTGGAAGTTTATTTGATTTTTCAAACATTGATATGGTGCATTTTATGTTCCCAACATTTCTCTTTGGAGTTCTTACAACATTTTTTTTTATGATTATGGCATTCTACATCTTTTGCAGGATAAAGCTTTCTTGACATTGTTAGCGTGGATTTACGTATAAAAGGTACCTTGGTGTTCTTAATATATGTGATAACTTTTGATGTATTATAAAATCTCATTTTTTGGGTAGGATTAAAGCTCCATTTATAAGCTAAATCTCTAAAACCACAATATTTGATGTTACATTTGGTTTTCCTAAATGTTCATTAGATGATCACATTAACAAAGCTTCTCAAGTTCCAAGTTCTAAGAGCAACACGCCATCACAGAGGTACAAGTCTTTATCTTTGAACACCTTAATGTTGAAAATACTGAACATTATCCTTCTAATATGATAACACGCTTAGGAAAGGACATTCCAGGCCATGTTTTGTTGAAGTTTCTTCTAGAGTTTTCAAACTGTTTTTCTTTTTGCGCTTTTTATTTTCAATCTTTTACTTTCTTGTTTGATGAAATGCTTGATTATGCATTTTTTTCCCTTGAGAACCTTGTTTCAAGCCTTGACATGATCTCTTAATGTTTGTTTAGGTTGTGCTTGGTCTATGTGCGGTCTCTTTTGAGACTTGGTTTGAACCTTGACATGATCTCTATGCAGTCTCTTTTGAGCCTTGGTTTGAACATTTAACTTGTTTGTTATGTGGTTAAGTTGAGCTTTTATTAAGTTCTTTCAAGTTAATAGAATGCTGCATGCGTTACGTGCTCTGTTAAGTGTAAAATTTAGTATGGTTCTGTGTAATATGGTTCTGTCACTAGTCTCTGCATTTGTAAGTCTGCAAGTCTAAGCTCAGGTTCTATCTAAATGACCCGCTTTGTTTTGTTTGTCCAGACCAGAGTCACATATGCTTTGATATAGCTATGTAGAGTCTGTCTTTCTTGTTTGATGAGGTCCAGGCCAGTCTGCTTTGCTTAAATGCATCTGATTTTTCATTTTATTTTATTTTTTCTTTGTGTTAAAGACCAATGTGCTGGCTCTTGGTCTGACTGAATTTTGTATAGCTCTTGTCGTGTTTTGTTAAGCGAGGCTAGAATATGTGACTATAATGTGCCAAAATGCAGCATGTTCTGCCTCTGTTTGTATGCCTGTCTTGTGCTTTGTTAGAGTCTTGAGCAGGATCTTGTAGTCTCCCTTAAGTAGCAGTTGCATATGTTTTGTGCTCTGTTAAGTATCACCCTTGATTACTTTGTAATCATTAGGTGTTTGTGTAGTCCATAAATTTGTTTACCTTCTTTTTATGTTAAAATTTTGGTTGTCCTGCAGATGAGCTTATTGCAAGTACCTTCCGGTAAAACTATGTTGAAGCTAAAGATTCTCTGGGTTAAGGAGACATTAAATTTTATTGACATTAAATTTTAGCAATTACCATAACCACTCTAAGTGAACACTTTGACTGTTAATATGGTTTGAGTCTGCAGACATTAAATTTTAATAGACCAAAGCTTGCAGACAACTAAAGTTTAGCAACTACCATAACCACTCTAAGTGAACACTTTGACTGTTTCTTTGGTTTTGTAAGAGTGCTGCATAAGTTGGTTTGATTCAAAATGCATTGAGTGTCTTTAGAAATGGTTTGAATCAATCACATGGTGAATGCATACATCATTTCTAGTATTACTTATTGTATAATTTTGACAAATTTTAGAATGGTTTCTTACACCTTTTTAAACTTTGTTCGATGCTACATTCCAGGTTTTGCACTTTTTTGAGGCCATTGAATCAAAGCTGAGCAAGGCGATTTTATCATCATCACTGCAATATCTATTTTGCAAGATGATGTCGAATCCCTGCAAGCACTTAAGAGTGATGTTCAAGAGGTAATGATTCTTAAAGTCTTCTTTTATTTAGTTTAACTTCTATGAAATCTTTGTCCACAAATTGTGCATCCGGCCCTAATTTCAAACAAAGTCAATCGCATGATGCACTCGTGGTTGTTTTATTTTCATGTTCTTTTGCAATATTAACATAATACGCATTATCATTGTGAGTAAGAATTCTGTTTTGTATTAGATACTCTTACAAAGGCAATGGAGGTTCAAGCTATGAATATGAGAAGTGAAGTTTCAATACTGAAGGAGGTTATGTGTGTGGTGAAAGAACGAGAAAGCAAATAAAAAGAGTTTGGGTACTCAAAAGGTCTGGTTGCTATCTCTTAATCGCTTCCCAGAACATACAACTCTTTTTTATAGACAAATTATTTCCTTGTTCTGTTCGTTTGGATTGGTGATAGTGCCATTCATGCACCAAGTAAAGCTGTAGTTAGTATTTGATAATGAACATTTGAAACTGGAAATGAAGGTTTCATGTAATTTTGGCTTGTGATTCTTTTTCGCAGTGTTCATATTCTATATTTTTGGTTCATTTTAGTCTAAAATAAGGGGACGTGTCCTCATTAAACCATTGTATAATGAGTGGAAATGACCCTATAATGAAGGTATATGTCATCATTAAATCACAAATTAATGATGGGAAAATTTCCTATTAATGAGGGTATGTGTCATCATTAAATCACAATTTAATGACGGGAAAATGACCTTTTAATGAGGACATGTGTTGTGATTAAATCGTTGTTTAATGAGGGGAAAGTAGCCTATAATGAGTGGATGAATCGTTATTAAAAACAATGTTTAATGATAGGAATATACTGTCATTGAATGTATTATACAATTAATGACGGGAAGCGATTCCCGTCATTATCACCTTTAACGGCGGAGGCGGCAATGAAGGGATATTTCCCGTCATTAAAAGCCTTTAATGACGGGAATCGGGCCTTTAATGATGGGAATTCCTCTCATTAAAAGTCGATTTTCTTGTAGTGTTAGTTGGTCGTAGACCGCCCTTTCAATTTAGTTATAACAAGATAAATTTTTGTTTTATTTGTGTCGAGTCTCTGTGGGATCAACCTCGACTCTATCTAGCTATACTACAATTGAACCTAGTTCTCTTGCTAGTGTGTTAGTAGGCATCGAGTTAATAATTTAACTTGACCTCCATCAGGCGCATTATTGGTGTTTTAATCAAGAGACCCTAAACTCTGATTAAGTTCACCACGGACTAATGATTTAAGTATACCATCACTAACTCAATCCTCACGTGTAATCCATACACTTGAGTTAAGTGGTTACATCTGATTTACTTAGGGTTTGCATAGCGAGTGTATTACTTTTTACAAGCACAAAGCAAGTAATAAGGTGAGATAAGGTCTATCATTCTTTATTAAAAACAATTACACAAATTATCTTTCTAAGATTACAACAACAATCTCCCACTTGCATTTAAAATGACAAGCAACGATTGTTTTTAGAGCACACCCTTTCTCATCTTATTCACAACACTCTCCCACTTGCTCTAAAAGCAGATGAGACATATCCGTCAATACCGTACCCTCCAAGCACTCGACTTGGTACACTGATTAGTTAGGTTGTCTACTCGAGACGATCTTTAGGATTGAAACGTTGCCGGTCCTTCCAATTAGGCGGTACTTTCTCTTATATGCTTTTGACCTCTAGTGACTGAGAAGATCCTTCTAAGCTATCTCTTCACTGTTTTCACAATGAAGTGATATCGGCTCACTAGACCTGGAATTACTCCCAAATCAGGAAGGAAATTCTAAGCACTGTGAGTAAACACTGAGCCCGAGATCAACTCAATGATCATCCTTAATCTGACTACAAGTCAGAATCAGTGTAGTCAATCATATTCAAGTTTGCACCCGAATATACAAGCACATTATTCCTCATTATCTAAAGATACTTGAGGACGTACTAAACCGTTACTTATTGCTCGAACCCAAGATTCGATTGCACTCGACTCGTGTTAAGATGACTTTCCCTTATCCCAGAGAGACTCTATCCCATTTTCTCTTTATCCGAAGATTTAGAGAATCATTCCTGAGAGGTAGGGTAGGACTACTACAGATGAATCTTGCAGAATCAGATATGCATAATCATCTTATACAATAAGATAGGTGGGATAGCCAATGACTCATTCTCGTGAATTTGACCGAATCAGATTCTTAGAATATAATCCAATTCTCTCATCCAGAGAATCTTGGCGTGTCAGTTTCCGACTTCAGATAGCACACACATGTTGTTTCCAACCGTTTCAGTGTTATCATTCATGAACACTACTTTGCCAATATTGATATCCAGTCTACGAAAGACTTATCAATATTCTGGTCAAGTCCACATATATTTTAAAACATGTGACTTTAAATGACCGAGAGTTTCTCTTAAATCGACAAAGGATATAAGCCCTGGCAGTCATCCTGCCATTTGTTCTAACCAAGACCCTTCTGTTCCGAATGAATCCAGACTCCGTTTTTCGGCAAGAAAGTCTCAGGGAATCACCCCTATTTTCTGCTTTCTAACGAAATCTTGCAAGACTGAGTGGTGAGAGAGTTCAATGTCTGGTTAACTCTCTACTTGTCAGGAATCACCCATATACCACTCAGCTTTGCACTGAAAGTTTAAACTTTCCTATTCATTCGACTCTTTTCCGTGTAGATCCCATTGCTCCCACTGGGCTGGAGCCTGAGACACTCGGTGGTTCTACAAGAGGTCGAAGCAATTGGAGTATCAAAACTCCATTCATGTGGTTAAGGCTTTCAAACCAACCTCTATGATCGAGTCCTATACTGACCCACAAAGAGCCACAGGTTATCAATCACCCCCAACAGATCAGAAGTTCACAAAACCACAATGGGTCAATGGTTAAACCATACTCCCACCGTGTGTCTTGGGTGGATTGATATTCGATCTAGTAGTATTTATCAATGTACTCACCAACAACCGATGTTGGACGTGGTCCGATTAAATCAGATAGTAACTTCCTTTGGGTAACCGCAGATCTCAAGGTCTAAGGTCGTTACATTTATAGATTCTATCGGAAGAATTTTGACATCCAATCTGTCACTTTCGATCTCAAGAATCTTACAACCAACCTTCACTGCCTCATTAAGGCATTTCACGAACAGTCAAAAATCGAACGTATGCAAAAAATCTCCAGATCCTACCTTCAAGCATTAAATGCTAAATGCCTACCACCATTTAAGTGGTGTGCACCGAATTCACTCCTTATCCATAAATTCACTAGCATCTTCTAGGTAGACTTCTCGGTTTACATAATAATGTTAACCGTTATTTTGCAACCAATTATCTTAATCGAGTTTAAGCAGTTGTATTGTAGTACATCAATAACTATATAGGGCAAAGTATATGGTTTTTTCTCGGTGAGAAACATTCCACTAGGAGGAAGGCTAAGCATCAGTCCCAAGACTATGCTATAGCCTATTTATGAGCATGGAATACTCTATTCTCTGCTAAAACCAAAGACTCCTCCTCGTATTCTTTTGATAAACTAAATCGCGTTTCGAGTAGTTATCGGACAAAATGTCACCACTCAAAAACTTCCACTAGCTTGTGTCTCTCACTAGACCCGAAGGTCATGATGAATAAGCTATGTTACCCTTCAAATCTATTACCCTCTCCCGATTGAAAGGAAACTTAGTCATTGTTCCTTTGAGATAGTGTTCTAGACTCGGGAGATAGAATCACCCTTAGCCATCGTCAGGTCTTATCTCTAGGATATATGCACTAATTAATAGATATTGAAGGGTCATTTATCTTAATACGGAAACCTTTTACCTTTAATAGTTTTAGATGTGTTACACATACCTATTCAAACTTTTCTTAGTGGTTTCGTCTTTATCAAACAAAAGTCCAGTCACGGATTCGCATTTACAAATGTCATCTTCACTTTGTTTAAGGCAAATCGTAGTATCGAGATGAAAGTGAATCCATTTGTTTCAACGAATCAGTAAATGAGAAAAATAAATTTTCTCGTGATATTCAAGGATAGAATCCAAATTCATTTCCTTATATCACTCCCACTATTATTCTTGAAATAACCGCCCGTTGTCTACTTTATTAATTGTTAGTGCACGCCTTCCTTGTTCTTCCAAAGAACTAAGCTACCGAGTCAAGTTACTCGGTTTAAGAAAGTCGCTAAGGATTCATTGGTTAAGTGATCCAAATCACTTTCCTTATCCTATACTTTTTCGTAATTAATTTTTCATTTAGCCTCAAAACTTTAGTTAAGATGATTAACACTTATAGACATTCTTTCCCATTCTCAACTTTCCTTAAAAGGAAATAGTCTTGAACTAGCAGATTCAATTGAGTAGACACTACTCGTGAACTCGTGGGATGTCTAATGAAAGCGCTACCAGTGGGACTATTTTTCTAATAAATTAGAAAAAACAACAGATAAAAGCTCCCACTAGTTTATCGGTTCCAAATACCGCCTAACTAGCGACACTTTAATTTATGATTCTCTAATTTTTCTATTAGAAAATTTCTCGTGTAGACACTACACAATTAAAATTCACTAGAAGAATTTTATCGTCCCAATCATCTTTCAAACTAACTATGGTTGTCTCTCATTCAACACAGTGACAAAGCAGTGACATACTTATTTACGTCACTTAAGTCTTGAAGGCTCAAAGAAAATATCTCTTCCGAAAAATTAATCGCATGTAAGATCAATAAGTAAACGTTCTAGTTACTTGCCACTTTTTAACGAAGTCATTACTAGTCAATTTTATGCTAGCAGATCTAGCACCTACTAGAGATATATAAATAGTTGTAAATAAAATTGATGTAAAATAAATCCAAATCATACACTACTAATAAATTTTTAGAACATAAACTAAGTACTTATAGTCTATCCTACCGTTATAAGGATTTAATCTAACGCCTCAGTGCCGCTTAGGGTAGGTCAAAGAGGTTTCGATTAATATTGAAGATCGATTGAGAATCGAACATCTCATGTGTGATCATCAATCACCTTTCCTTTTTCAACCAAGGTACTACCAAAAATACCTTTATGAGTGTGACTCATCTGTCTCAGATTTTTAGGTAGACCCCAAGTGTAAGCGCTTAGTGGTCGGTCGGTGACCCGACGAGTACCCAAAATCCTATCCTTTCGGAGACCAAGCCATGAATTTTGATAGCGGTGAAGGCCTTCCCAGGGGCGAAATCAAAGCCGCACGAGGCGTCACCATTCTCTCACGTTGCTTGTGTCAACAGTAGAGAGGTCGTGGGGTCGGCCGTCGCCTCTCCCGCCCCACTCAATATTTTGAAAAAGTGGTGGGTTTATCGATCACGTTTTCGACTTGATGTTTCATTAAGGAACAATAAATCATAGGCCCGAATGTTGTCGGTTATGTGGGCTAGCCCACCCGACCTATTCGTTAGAACATATGTGGCCGTCGGACAGTCAAAGCTAGGAGAGCTCCGTTGAGCCGTAGTGGCTCTTCGGATGGCTCAAGATTGCTGCACTTCGTGCAAACGCCACACGTGGAGAGGTGAAGTCGATTGAGCCGTAGCTACCGTTGACCACCCAACCGTGGTTAAACCACTTTCAACCTGTTTGCCCGTGATTATCCAATCCTTAAACATCAAACATTCACGTGAGACACTACGGAACAAAAACGTAATCTCGTCTTGGTAAGGTGGAATTCACCGAGAATCCAACACCTTAACCACGAGGTTTCGGATTTTACTCCTTATGCTTTCGCAGAGTGGGATTCACCGAGAATCCATCACCCAACCTCGACGATTGAAAAAACTCGTGTTCCTCGGTTTTTACCCTAATTAGTTTCTAATTAATATCAAACAATTAATTAAAACTAATCGTGTGTTTTATACATGCCTAACTAATTCCTCGAATTAATTTCTACATGTATGCATATGGAGTGGAATTCATGATATGATGCTTGTCATGGAAATTTTCCGGTTCTACTCATACAATCTACACATGTATACTAGTGCGGAAAATAAACACCGAGATGGACCGTTGGCACCCCCGTAACTAATATATTCGAAAATAAATTAAAACCCTAATCTGCAGCTGTTCAGAATCTTTGACGATCGGCATATCAAACAAACTCGGATCGGGACAAAACTTTCCAGATCTGATCTTCATTCTTCGGACTTCAAGATGGACGGTCGGATCGGAGCTTTGACTTGTCAATCTTCCTCAGTGAGCCGACCAACTTGTCGCTGAAACAGACTTTTACAAAGCAGCGCATCATATAGCTTTCCCGAGGCCGATCGGGATCAAGGTGAATCCCGATCGTCTGAAAATTTTATCCGACGTCCAAAACTCCATGATTATCGATCGACCAAGAGGATATTCATTTCAACGATTCCAATACTTTCCGAAAATCGAGGAAGTCACGTTAGGGTTTCTCGAATCCTGCGTTTTTTTCATACCTGCCTCTTCTCATCAACGAACGGACATCCACACGGATCGTGATCGACGCCAAATTTTGTGGGATTGTTCATCAACTTCCAATCTTGATTCGACCGTAGGATCTTCGTTTTAACGGCTCAAACAACGAATAAACGAAAAGACTAAAAAGCTATCAGACATGATCTATTTTCCGAAATTAAACTTGCAATAAAAATAAATTACATAATTTCCTATACTCATGTAAACGAAATTTTCATCGCTTATATGAGTTTACAATAGATATAACGGGTAAACAAAGTACAACCCCAATCCATCTCTTCAACCATAACAATTTATCACTATCAATGCATAAAACAATAAATAAGATTTACCTACATGCAATTTCACTCCTTTAAGTCGTTTAATTACGATTATTGTTAGGTGTAGTGCCCTAAAGACAATTTGCATAATTGTTTTTAATAATGAATGACAGAACTTATCTCACCTTATTACTTGCTTTGTGCTTGTAAAGTAATACATCGCACGCAAACCCTAAGTATATCTCAGATGTAATCACTTAACTCAGTGTATGGATTACACGTGAGGATTGAGTTAGTGGTGATATACTTGAACTGTTAGTCCGTGGTGAACTTTATCAGAGTTTAGGGTCTCTTGATTAAAACACCAATAATGCGCCGAGAACACCTTAGGGTGTGATAGTCTTATCCGGACTGCCGGTAGAGGGTACTACGTGGGGCATTTATATATGATGGCATTCATATAGATCGACCGATTTAATCAATTTCCGATATAATTCCGTAATCGAGGAATCTTATTAAATCATTAGATGATCATATATGGATCAACCTTAATCCCGAGGTGATCACGAGTGGTGCCGCTTGTCTCGGGTAGTGTTTGATGTGTTAGTTACGGTTCACTTGAATATGTGTTCCAAGCCACTTCTCATTGGCACTATCTCCTCGATGAGTGAGTAGTTCTCGATTTTCATAGACATGGAATCCATTCCTTCCCGCGGGAAGTAGAGAGATGATCCCTTATTTGTTAGCCCCGAGAAAGTGATCGATCCCGGGAGTTCACATTTGACTAATTAGCTACTAGTCGGATATGTGTACTAATTGATCATCAGGGGGTTGATGGTAAATAAGGATATGATATTCTCGAGTTGGGTTCACGGAGACTTCCCACTCGAATAATGGATAGTCTATGGAGGTTAATCCGTATGTAGTGATTATATCAATGGACGCTTATTCACTCACATGGGTTGAGTATAAGTATACATCTATAATTGGTAGAATTCGGGTTTCGGGTTTATGGTGGCGTAATCCCGGAATTAATAATTAATGTACTTATTCTCGCTCGATGAATAACTAATTATGGAGCTACCGGTTATAGGTCCATGGTCCCCGATGTGGCTTCTGTAATTCGGACTAATAATCTTGTTATTTGGGCCTCAATGATAATTAATTGGCTGGGCTAATTAATTGATATGCATAAATATTATTTAGTTGGGCTAAATAATATAATACACATAAAAGACATTTTATGTGGGCTAAAACTCTAGGGAGGTGGCGCCATTTGTGATCTCCTTTAGCACAAGAATTGATTTTCTTGTGTTATGGAAAAATAAAAGATATTCTTGTTATGTGATTGGTTGTATGACATGTTATTTGGTTTCCTATTGGTCAATGACATGTCACAATTATTCATTAAGGAAAATATCTTTTTATTTTATTTAATTAATTATTTGTTTAATTAATTAATACTTGGAGACCAATGATTTACTCTCCTATAAAAGGAGAGTTATTCCAAGTGTAGAGGGCATGGTAAATTTCGACCACATCACCATAAAAGGAGAGAAAATTTGTTTTTTCTTGTCTAGGGTTTTAGAAGAAGAAAAACTCTAAGTTTTTCTTGGTGTTGCATATCAAGGAGGTGCTTGTATCAAGAAGGGTGTCCACCAACCGCCGTTTGGAGAACACATCGGAAGATCAAGGCTTCTCTTCCCATTATTGGTAACACGATCTTAACCCCCTTGTAGTAGTTTAAGTCCTTTAATTATGTATTGTGATGTATAAAGTCGTGATCCATCCGGTGCGCGTAGATCTAACTCGTTTAGATCTAAGAACCTGCATCCTTCATGTGGTATCGGAGCCAGGTTCCATGATTTATATAATCATAATCGTAGTTAAACGATTTAAAGGAGTGGAATTGCATGTAGGTTTTATTTTACTTATTATTATGCATTAATAATTTTTAAATTGCTATGGTTGAAGAGATGGATTGGGGTTGGCACCGTTTTCCCGTTAGATCTGTTGTAAACTCATATAAACGTTGAAAATTCGGTCATATGAGTATAGGAAATTATGTAATTTATTTATTATCGCAAGTTTAATTTCCTGTAAATAGATCTGTTTAGTAGCTGTATAGTGTTTTCGTTTTTTCCGTTTTTGAGCCGTTAAAAGGAAGATCCCTCCGGTCATAATTAGATTAGAAGTTGATGAACAATCCCACAAATTTTGGTGTCGATCGAGTCCGCTTCGGTATCCGTTCGTTGTCGCGAAGTGTGGTTTGCATGATAAAAACGCAGGATTCACGAAAACCCTAACTCGTGACTTCTTCGATTTTCTCGGGAACAATTGGACCGTTCAAATTAAAATCTGACCGGTCAGATCGCATATCATGGAGTTCTTGATGTAAGATAAAATCTTCAGGACGATCGGGATTCATCTAGATCCCCAATCGGTCTCGGAAGTCATTGATGCTTATTTCTTTGTAAAAGTCGATTCAGCAGCAAGTTGGGCGGCTCATGGAGAAAATTGACAAGTCAAAGCTCCGATCCAACCGCCCATCTTGAAGTCCAAGGAGTGAGGAACAGATCTGGAAAGTTTCGTCGCGATCCGAGTTCTTTTGTTTTGCCAATCGTCGAAGATTTTGAACAGCTGCAGATTATGTTAGAAAGAAGTAAACCCTAGTTAGGGTTTTGGTTATTTATTTTCTAATAGATTAGATACGGGGTGCCAACGGTCCATCTCGGTGTTTATTTTCCGCACTAGTATACATGTTTAGATTGTATGTGTAGAATCGAAAATTGCCATGACATGCATCATATCATGAATTCCACTCCATATGCATACATGTAGAAATTAATTCGAGGAATTAGTTAGGCATGTATAAAACACGCAATTAGTTTTAATTAATTGTTTGATATTAATTAGAAACTAATTAGGTAAAAACCGAGGAACACGGGTTTTTTCAATCGTCGAGGTTGGGTGATGGATTCTCGGTGAATCCCACTGCGAAAAGCATAAGGAGTAAAATCTCGAAACCTCGTGGTTAAGGTGTTGGATTCTCAAATGAATTCCACCTTACCTGCACGAGATTACGTTTTGTTCCGTAGTGTCCATGTGAAAGTTTGATGTTTAAGGATTGGATAATCATGGGCAAACAGTTCGAAAGTGGTTTAACCACGGTTGGGTGGTCAACAAAGAGCTACGGCTCAATCGACTTCACCTCCACGTGTGGCGTTTGCACGGGTTCAGCAACATCGAGCCATCCGAAGAGCTACTACACCAACGGAGCTCTCCTAGCCTTGACCCGTCCGACGGCCACATATGTTCTACGAATAGGTCGGGTGGGCTAGCCCACATAACCGACAACATTCGGGCCTATGATTTATTGTTCCTTAATGTAACATCAAGTCCAAAAACGTGATCAAGAAACCCACCACTTTTTCAAAATATTGAGTGGAGCGGAAGAGGCGATACCGACCCCACGGCCTCTACTATTGACACAAGCAACGTGAGAGAATGGTGACGCCTCGTGCGGCTTTGATTTCGCCCCTAAGGAAGGCTTTCACCGCTATCAAAATTCAAGGCTTGGTCTCCGAAAGGATAGGATTTTAGGTACTCATTTGAGTCACCGACCGACCTAAGGCGGCACACTGGGTCTATCTAAAGATCTCAAACAAGAGGGTCACACTCATAAAGCGGTATTTTGGTAATACCTTGGCTGAAAAAGGAAATGTGATTGACGATCACAAATGAGATGTTCGATTCTCAATCGATCTTCAATATTAATCGAAACCTCTTTGACCTACCCTAAGCGCATCGAGGCATTAGATTAAATCCTTGGAACGGTAGGATAGACTATAAGTACTTAGTTTATGTTCCTAAAATTTATTAGTAGTGTATGATTTGGATTTATTTTTCTGTCAATTTTATTTACAACTATTTATATATCTCTCTCAGGTGTGCTAGATCGCTAAAGGTAAAATTGACTAGTAATGACTTCGTTAAAAAGTGGCAAGTAACTAGAACGTTGTACTTATTGGTCTTACATGCGATTAATTTTTCGGAAGAGATATTTTTCTTGAGCCTTCAAGACTTAAGTGACGTAAATAAGTATGTCATCTTTGCCACCGTGTTGAACGAGAGATAACCATAGTTAGTTTGAAAGATGATTGGGGCGATAAAATTCTTCTAGTGAATTTTAATTGTGTAGTGTCTACACGAGAATTTTTCTAATAGAAAAAATTGGAGAATCATCGATTAAAGTGTCGCTAGTTAGACGGTATTTGAAACCGATAAACTAGTGAGATCTTTTATCTTATGTTTTTCTGATTTATTAGAAAATTAGTCCCACTGGGTAACGCTTTCATTAGACATCCCACAGTTCACGAGTAGTGTCTACTCAAACGAACTGCTAGTTCAAGACTATTTCCTTTTAAGGAAAGTCAAGAATGGGAAAGAATGTCTACAAGTGTTAATCATCTAAACTAAGATTGAGGCTAAACCGAAATATTAATTAAAGAAAGTATAGGATAAGGAAAGTGATTTCGGATCACTAACCAATGAATCCTTGGCAACTTTCTTAACCGAATAACTCGACTCGGGAGCTAAGTTCTTTGGAAGAACAAGAGAGCTTTGCATTAACGATTAATAAAGTAGACAACGGGCAGTTATTTCAGCTATAATAGTGGGAGTGATATAAAGAAATGAATTTCGGATTCTATCCTTGAATATCACAGAAAAAATTATTTTTTTGTTTACAGATTCGTTAACAAATGGATTCACTTTCCTCTCGATACTATAGTTGCCTTAAACAAAGTGGAGATGACATTTGTAGTAATTAATCAGTGACTCGGACTTTGTTTGATAAAGACAGAACCACTAAGAAAAGTCGAATAGGTATGTGTAACGATCTAAAACTATTAAAGGTAAAAGGTTTTCGATTAAGATAAACGACCCTTCAATATCTAATAATTAGTGCATATATCCTGAGATAAGACCGACGATCGCTAAGGGTGATTCTGCTTCCGAGCCAGAACATTATCTCAAAGGAACAATGACTAAGTTTCCTCTCAATCGGGAGAGGGTAATAGATTTGAAGGGTAACATAGCTTGTTCATCATGACCTTCGTGGTCTAGTGAGAGACACAAGCTAGTGGGAGTTTTTTGAGTGGTGACATTTTGTCCGATAACTACTCAAACGTGATTTAGTTTATCAAAAGAATACGAGGAGGAGTCTCGATTTTAGCGAGAGAATAGAGTATTTCATGCTCATAAATAGGCTATAGCATAGTCTTGGGATCGATGCTCACCGCCTCCTAAGTGGAATGTTTCTCGAGAAAGAAACCATAGACTTGCCCTATATAGTTATTGATGTACTACAATACATCGCTAAACTCGATTAAGATAATTGGTTGCAAAATAACGGTTAACATTATTATGTAAACCGAGAAGTCTACCTGTAAGATGCTAGTGAATTTATGGATAAGGATTGAATTCGGTTCACACCACTTCCGTAAATGTAGGCATTTAGCATTCAATGCTTGAAGGTAGGATCGAGATTTTGCGATACGCTCGATTTTTGACGTGCTCGTGAAATGCCTTAATGAGACGAGTGAAGGTTGGTTGTAAGATTCTTGAGATCGAAAGTGGCGGTTGGAATTTGTCACAAGGCTTCGATAGAATCTATAAGTAATAAATGACCTTAGACCTTGGAGTACGGTTACCCAAAGGAAGTTACTATCTCGATTTAATCGCACTCACGCCCAACATCGGTTGTTGGTGATTACATCGATAAATACTACTAGATCGTAATGTCAATCCACCTAACGCAGGTGGGAGTATGGTTTAACCATTGACCCATTATGGTTGTGTGGACTTTATAGTCTCTTTGGGTGATTGATAACCTCGTGGCTCTTTGTGGGTCAGATAGATTCTCGATCGAGAGAGGTTGGTTCAAAACCTTATCCTTGTGAATGGAGTTTTGGTACTCAGATTTGTTTCGACCTCTTGTAGTAACCACCGAGTGTCTCAGGCCGGTGGGAGTAATTGGTTCTACGCCGAAAAGAGTCGAATGAATAGGAAAGTTTAACTTTCAAAGACAAAGATGAGTGGTGCAGGGTGATTCCTAAAAAGTATAGAGTTAACTGGACCTTGAACTCTCTCACCACTCGCCTTGCTAGATTTCGTTAGAAAGCATAAAATATGGGTGATTCCTCGAGACTTTCTTGCCAGAAACGGAGTCCTGGATTCATTCGAAATGTAAGGTCTTGTTAGAACAAATGGCAGGTTGACTGCCGGGACTTATGTCCTTTGTGGATGTAAGAGAACCTCTCGGTCATTAAAAGTCGCATGTTTTAAAATATGTGGACTTGACCAGAATATTGATAAGTCTTTAGTAGAGTGGGTATCAATATTGGTAAAGTAGTAGTATTAGTGTTCACGAAAGGTAACACTGAAACAATTGGAAACAGCATGAGTGTGTTATATGAAGTCAGAAACTGACACGCCAAGATTCTCTGGATGAGAGAGTGGACTATATTCTAAGAATTTAATTCGGTCAAATTCACAAGAATGAGTCATTGGCTATCCCATCCATCTTATTGAATAAGATGATCTTGCATATACGGATGCAACATTCAGTGAGAGTAGTCCTACCCTACCTCTCAGGAATGATTCTCCAAATCTTCGGATAAAGAGAAAATGGGATAGAGTCACTCTGGGATAAGGGCAAGACAGCTTAACACGAGTCAATTGCAATCGAATCTTGGATTTGAGCAATAAGTAGCGGTTTAGTACGTCGTCAAGTATCTTTAGAAAACGAGGAATCATATGCTTGTATATTCAGGTGCAAACTTGAATATGGTTGATGTTTAGGGTGATTTTATACGATTTCTAATGTTATATTTTATAACAATTTCCTCCATATTCGTATAATTTGCATAGAAATCAAGGGTTTAATCGAATTATTGAGCAAATGAGTTTTAAAAGTGGTTAAGTGCAAATTTGTGTTAATTATGTGGTTTCATTGATAAAAATCTTTGAATATGAGATGTTACATTTTGCACGATGTTATCATGAATGTAGGTACGCTTGCATGTTAAATGAGGAGCTTAAACGAAGATCGATGAAGATTAGAAGAAAGCTCGATTCGAATAAAGAAAGCTCGATTCGATTCGCCCAAACTTGGTGATCAAGTATTTCAAAATATGCCACGTAACATTATATTTTGAGGCCTAAAAGATGGATTTTGAGGAAAAGAAGAAGATGCCACGAGTTTACGAGATCAACGGATCAATATTTTCCAACGCATTTCTACCGTAACCTGTTTTTCGATGGAAATTTTACCCGACTTAGAGGCATTTTCAGGGAAGAGTTCTTGACAAAAGTTGTAGATACTAAAATGAGCTTTCCAACGCATTTTGAATCACGTCAATCGGAGGTCTACAACTCAAGTTATGATTTTTTTACCGAATCTGCTGGAATTACGGACGAACCGGAGATATTTTGGCCAAGTTTGATGCATGTTACTCCATGTGCTCCTTAATGATGATGATGATGAGTCATAACAAACTCCACATGCTATTTTAGTGACTCCTCACCTTCACATGCAAAGTCATTATCACCTCCCACATGCTTATAACAAACTTGAGAATATTCCTTAGCATATTCTCCCAAAAATATCTCCCTCAACTACAACCTCTCCCTTATACACCTCCCCTCAACTCTCCCTATAAGAACTCCCTCATTTCCATCCATAAAGGCGGCCCCTCTTTGGTCACTTTTGGCCAAGCTTTTACTTTTCCCGCCTTTTATGTAAATACTCTGTGGCGTTATGCGAGAATAAATTAGAATAGTAGTCTTGTTGTAATGTTTGGAGCTACGCTACCCCGATTCTCAAATCATAATCGAGGATGATTGGCTAAGGTCTCTAAGCTAGAACCATCGTTGTGAAGCCACCATCACCGGAATAAACAAGGATTTCGTTTTCATTTGTTCTAGTGAGTTTCTTGTTCTTCCTTCATGTTTGAATTGTTTATGTGCAATTTGTATGATCTATACTTATGTTGCATGCTAATCGAATTTAGATAACGATAGTTGATAAATTCGTGAGATTACCATGAAGGAGAATGATAATATTCTTCCAACATACGTAAGTTGAGGGTGAATGTTGTCGATTAGGATTTATATCCATATCTTTGATCCGTAAATGCTTTAGTTGTACCGAGAGTGGTGAACTAATTAAAAGGCGATGAACCGAAAGGAAAATGCCTCTTTAGCGTATAATAATCCAAGAACTTACGAATGAATATGTGTCTTTCTTGTTATTTTCGTGGGGTGGTGGATCATCGGTGCGCGTTCTAGTTGTTTTAAATTATAAATTTTTATTATCGTAGTTTTATTTATTTTCACGCTTGCTACCTTAGTTTGTTAATTGAAAATCCGAGATCATAATCATCAACTTTATAAAAGAAATCGAAGGCAAAGACTCTTTTTCGTACAAGTCCTCTGCGGATACGATCCGGTTTCACCATTATAGCTGCGAGCCTTCGTGACTTGGGGTGACATCGGTTTTATTTTATTACTTGTTATCTTTTGCTTTGCATAAAACCGCGAACAAGTTTTTGGCGCCGTTGGGGACTTGGCACGGAAAATTTTCGTTTCGGTTTTTTGTCAACTAAGTTATCTGTTTTCGTCTTAAATAATAAAAAAAAAAAAAAAATAAAAAAATCTTTCGTAATTACGAGAGAGAAAAAAATATTTTCTTTTTCGCTCGTTTTCATTCGTATTAGTTTTATAGTATTTTGTTTCTTTTACGCTGCTTTGAGACTGCTTTGAAACTGTTTTAGTATAGTTTTTTTAATTCTAAAAAAAAAAAATTTAAAAAAAAATTTTAAAAAATTCTCGATAAATACCGAGTGGATTCGGTAATTACCGAGAAAGAGAGAAAAGAAACACGGAACACGCTTCAATCATTGAGGTTGGGTGATGGATTCTCGGTGAATCCCACTCATGGAAGCATAAGGATAAAATCCCAAACCTCGTGATTTAGGTGTTGGTGCCCAAACGTAGTTTATGCAAACTCGAACTCACGGGGACCACTTTTGTATAATCCGGAGATAGAGCGAACCATCGCCGACCAAACAGACGCTTGGCCCGCTCACCGGACCAACGGACAAGGAACCACGGAAGGAAACAATCCGAAGGATACGTTGAGGAGAAGCTCAAGTAGAGCCCCAGGTTGAAGAAATGGCAGAGCAACGGACATTGGCGGCACTTTGCCATGCCATCTATCGTGAAAGTTAATCTCGCGGTCGTGATTCCGAAATCACGGTGATAATTTCGAACTCAAAACTTCTTTAATCAATTTGGCAAGAGGTTCCACATTTCATGGATTTTCCATCGAGGACCCGCACGATCACATTCACTCATTTCTAGAATCGTATGGACTATTTTAATCAAAGGGTCACCGAGGACGCCTACAAAAATGAAACTCTTCCTTTCTCATTTGAAGGAGAAGCGAAAGAATGGTATAAATCCTTAATCGAATCCATTACTTCGTGGGAGGAGTTGGAGAAAGAATTTACGAGCCAAGCACTTTCCACCGCAAAGACGGCTCATCTTCCGAATCGATATTCACTTTTGTGCAATCTGAGAAGGAATCTTTTACGATGCATGGAAACGATTTAAGACTCTCTTGAGAAAGTGCCCCCCACCATGGGTTGGATAAACAAAGATTGGTCAACACTTTCTACAAAGTGGTTTGATTGAATTGACTAAGGAATGGTGAATAGTTCACTGGAGGTGCATTTTCGAGAAAGACACCGATGAGGATGGATGTTGTTTGAAGATATTGCAAAGTATAATTATGCCCCTACCTATGCAAAGTCGCCCAATCGTAAAAGCTCGATTGCAGGAAGTATGAGGTAGATGAGACCACGCCTCTAAAAGCTCGATTGGCGCACTACGAAGCAAGTGACGGCAATGAATGTTCAAAGTCTTGTGTGTGACAATTGCCATGGCCAAGGCCATCGTAGTAATCAATGCCGCCTTGACCCGATCTCACAGTCAAAGTCGTTTCAAAACAATGTCGTTTGCCAAAATTGCGATACCGTTGAGCACGCATTCCATCGGTGTCATCTATTGTTGCATTCGGAAGAAGTGAATACATTCACTTCTCAAAATTATCGACCTTCGGTCGAATCAAAACACTCAAGGATTCAATTATAACCGGAACCACCCTGGTTTCCGATGGAGTGACCCTTCTGGGGCAGCAAACCCCCATCATTTTCAGGCCCCTAGGCCTAATCAAAGCAATTTTCAATCCAACTATCGACCAGCATGGAACACCAATCCACCGCAAAATCAAAATCAATCATTTCAGATCTTAGAACAAAAGTTGAGCGAGCAAATCACGGCCAACACTCAATTGGCAAATGCTTTAAGTACTCGACCAAGATGCTGAGAAATTTGGAGGTGCAATTGGGACAAATTTCGGGGCAGCAAGCAAGTCGACCTCAAGGTCATTTGCCGAGTTTTATCGAGAAGAACCCCGAGGGGTTAATCTGGTCCAAAATGACCAGAATTCTTGCACCGATCTCGCTGCACCATGGAACTATGGTCAAGATGAGCTGAATGCTATAAAACTGAGGAGTGGGAAAGCGGTTGGCAGTCAGGCCAACCAGGGAAACGAGTAGCCCCTCCTGTGAGCAGAGACGCAGGAGGGGAAGATCTTTGTTCTCCTCAGAAGGATGTTGGGACTACTATTGATCCAAGTGAAAGAGAAAATTCTGAAGAAAATGAGGAAGTTGAGAATACTGATGATAAAGAGAAGAATGCTGAGAAGAAGTCAGAATCTAAGTTGTGTTCTGGGAAGCATGTGAGGTGGAAGGATAGGGAAGACAAATCAATCAATGATAAGACGGCAAAGAAGCACTTTACTGAGGAAGACTTTGCTGATCTCCCTTACCCACCTAGCAAAAACAAGCTGTCATTAACAGTCGATAAAGAATATAAGAAGGTTATCGACTTGCTCAAGAATACTGAGGCAAACATTCCATTAGTTGATCTTTTGGTAGAATGCCAAAGTATACAAAGTTTATAAAGGACGCAGTGAGTTCGAAAAAAGAAGCTCCAAGAGCTCGAGCACATAGTATTGAATGGAGAATGCTCAAAGAATCAGCCGACTAAACTTCCTGTGAAGTGCCCCCGACCTGGTAGATTTACGATTTCGTGTACTATTGGGAACAGGGACTTCCACAATGTTTTGTGTGATTCGGGAGCATCAATCAATCTGATGTTCACGCCAATCTTCCAATCTCTTGGATTGGATCAATCTATTACGCTTAAACCTATTTCTCTTCAACTTGTCGATAGAAGTGTGAAATATGCAAGGGAATTGTAGAAGATGTATTGGTCAAGGTTAAGAACTTCATATACCCGGTGATTGGGTAATCATGGATATGACCAACGATAAGAAAACCCCTTGATCCTTGGAAGACCTTTTCTTGCAACCGCCCGTGCCTTACTAGATTCCCACAGTGGCGAAGTGACCTTACATTTGGAGGATGAGAGTATAAAGTTCAATGTGGGTAATGCGTTGAAGCACCCGCCCAAATGACACTTGTTTAGCTATTGAGGACGATTTCACTCGATGAGTATGATAAACAAGTGTTCATGGGTAGTTGGGATGAGGAAGAATTCAATAAACTATCTCGCAACTTGGACTAATGAGGAGTGGATAAAATTTTTAGAAGAGATTGACAAGGAAAGTTCGATTACCACGAGGTGGTAGGAAAGAAGATGAGGGAGAGGCATGGTGATATGCCCAGATTTGCAAAAAGGAGATGAGGCCTCTGCTGCTGGGAGGCCATGATGCTTCATAGCCCTTATAATAAGCTTGAGAGATCTAGAGCTTAAGGAGATAAATTGAGACCAAGTGTGGAGAAGCCACCGTCGATTTAGTGTTGAAACCCTTGCCTCAACACTTGAAATACATTTTTCTCGAGGGACGGTGATAAGCTCCCTTTGATCATTTCATCTAAGTTAGAACCGAAGGAGGAAGAAAAGCTTATCAAAGTCTTTGCAAGATAATATCCTCGCTTTGGTTGGCAAGGGAGATATTAAGGGGATAAGCCACGATATCTCAGATGCATAAGATCGGGATCTGTTGAGGATCGAAGAAGGTGCGATGACCTCGAGAGAAGGCTAAACCTCACATGCAGGAAATCGTTAAGAAGGAAATCATCAAATTGCTTGACATGGGTATCATCTACCCAATAGCCGATAGTGAATGGGTGAGCCCCACTCTGTGTGGTGCCAAAGAAAGGAGGGATTACTATTGAAAAGAATGAAAAGGGGAAGAGATTGCCTTACGACAAGTCACTTTGGTTATAGAGTTTGCATCGACTACTGAAGACTAAATGAGGTAACTCTAAAAGACCACTTCCTTTGCCATTCATTGACCAGCTCTTGAGAGGCTTAGTGGCAAGCAATTTTATTGTTTTTTGATGGCTATTCGGATACTTTCGATAGCTATCGAATTTAATCGATCAAGAAAAGACTACCTTCACTGTCCCTCCGGTACCTTCGCTTACCGAAGGATGCCATTTGGTCTTCAGAACGCACCGGCTACATTTCAAAGATGTATCTTTGGCTTTCTTCAATGGTTTAGTGGAGAAGGTGATGGAAATTTTATGGATGACTTCTCTGTATTCGGGGACGGTTTAGACCATCTGTTTACACAATCTTGATAAAGTTCTCGTCCCGGTGCATAGAGAAGGACTTAGTCTTAAATTGGGAGAAGTGCCACCTAATGGTGGAAGAAGGAATTGTTCTTGGACACAAGGTGTCCAAGGAAGTATATAGAGGTTGACAAAGCGAAGGTAAAAGCTATTGAAAAAATGACATACCCTAAAAATGTAAGAGAAGTAAGAGGATTCTTGGGTCATGTTGATTCTATAAGCGGTTCATTAAAGACTTTTCTAAGATAGCCAAGCCTTTGTCAACTCTCTTAAGAGAGGATGTGAAATTTGTTTTCACCCCGAGTGTGAAAGAGCTTTTAAAGAATTAAAAGACAAGTTGATTACCTCGCCAATTCTTATAGCACCGACCGAAAGCTCCTTCGAGCTTATGTGTGATGCTTCTAATTATGCAAATCGGAGCGGTGCTAGGTCGAGAGTGGACGGCAGTGTTCCAACCTATCTACTACGCTAGTCACACTTTAAACCCAAAGACAAGTAAATTATGCAACAACCGAGAAGGAGTTGTTGGCGTGAGTTTTTGCCATGGATAAATTTAGAAGCTATTTGCTTGGGTCGGAAGTTCTGATGCGGGCGAGACCATTCTCGCATTGAAGTATCTCGTTGAGCAAGGCCGATGCCAAGCCTCGTTTGTTGAGATGGATCTTGATTTTACAAGAGTTTGATGTTCATATCCGGGACAAGAAAGGTAGCGAGAATGTGGTAGCCGATCACATGTCTCGGTGACCGATGATCCTCGTGTAGAGTCGGATGAAATTGGAATTGATTTTCCAACCGAGCAACTCATGACCATTGATGTGTGCGAGGTTATTCCCGCCCGTCATCGAAAAGGTTCTCCTTGGTTTGCACCTTTTGCAAACTTCTTGAGCGGCGATATCCGGACCACGACCGACATATATCAAAGAAAAGAAGAAATTCTTTCGGATTTGAACTATTATGTGTGGGACGACCCTATTCTCTTCAAGCGTTGTAAGGATGGATTACTCCGCAGTGTGTCCCCTCGAGTTCGGCAGAGGGACATTATAGAGCAATGCCATGACGGACTGTGGGAGGTCATTATGGAGCCGGGAAGATCGCTGCGAAGATTTTTCATCCGGTTTCTACCGGCCGACAATTTTAAGGATCTGAGAGTTTTGTAAAGGTTGTGACGGTGCGGGCCAAGACCGTAAACTTTCTCGGCGAATGGACATGCCCCTACACCCCATTCAACAATGTGAAGTTTTCGACGTATGGGGTATTGACTTCATGGGACCGTTTCCATCCTCGTATGGGAACAAGTACATTCTGGTCTGCGTTGACTACGTGTCAAAATGGGTAGAGGCAATAGCAACACCGCGGAACGACCACAAGGTGGTCAAGAGCTTACGAGAAAAACATTTTTACACGGTTTGGTTGTCCACGAGCTCTCATCGGTGACGAGGAACTCACTTCGCAATACTCCAATAGAAAAGATTTTAGAACGATATGGGGTGAAACACAAAATCGCTACCCCTATCACCCTCAGGACAGTGGACAAGTTGAAGTAAGTAACCAAGCCTGAAAAGCATTCTTGAGAAGACGGTGAATTCTCATAGGACGGACTGGAGCCAGAAACTGGATGATGTACTCTGGGCCTACAGGACAGCTTTCAAAACTCCTATTGGCACGTCTCCGTTTCAGATGGTTTATGGTAAGGCCTGCCACCTGCCAATCGAGCTTGAGCACAGAGCATTCTGGGCTATTAAATTCTTAAACTTTGACAGCCAGTTATGCAGAGAAAAGCGATTGTTGCAGTTGCAGGAGCTTGATGAGTTCAGACTCCAGGCCTACGAGAGCTCAAGAATCAAGAAGAAAGGACTAAACTTCTTCACGACAAGAAAATCAAGCATAGAGAATTCAAAGAGGCGAATGGGTTTTACTATATAATACCAGGTTACATCTGCTTTCCGGTAAGCTACGCACCCGCTGGTCCGGCCCTTTGAAATTTCTCAGTTTTCCCAAGTGGAGCCGTCGAATTGAAAAATAAGCAGGAGAGTTGTTCGTGAGTGAATGGTCATCGGTTGAAACACTATATTGGTCAACAAAAGGAACGACGGTGGTTTTCCATCTAAACGACGTCCCTAGTCAAGACGACTCCGATCTTTTGGAACCCGATGATTTACGTCTCTCGTGAATTCTTTGATGATATTGTGATTATCGATTATACACCTCACCCATGGAATCGAAACCTAAAAAGAAGAAGAGAAGAATCATAGGAACTAAGTGGATACAGAAGTTTACTGATATGGCCAATACGTTGGCGAGACTTTGTTTTTGTGGGATCCATACTATTGACCCCGAGGAAATTAAGAATGATTCCGGAAAGAGGCCTCACTGGCCTGACCCGGGTTGAAAATTTTTGGGTTGTCGAGCAAACGACATTAACCAAAAGCGCTACCGGGAGGCAACCCGTTTAAAAAAAAAAAAAAAAAAAAAAAAAAAAAAACAAAAAAACTCTACATTTTGCATGATACTTTACTCATACTTTGGATAATAGTTTTCTAATACTTCGGATTGATTTTCATTTTGTTTCACCAAGTCTCAGGATGAATGTTTGAATGTCATTTAAAGGAACGATTAGGAGGTTATCCAAAAATCGAGGAGTACAAAGAAAAATTCAAATGCATCATTTCTTAGATTTAGGTTGTTAGAACAATTTGAAATAACCTTGAGGATCCGGGTATAAAAGACTCATAGTTAATACTTTGTCACATATTTCATATCATGACCTAGTCTGTTTTAAATTTTCAAATAATGTGTGACATGTATTAGTTTAACTACTATGCAACTAAGGGAATAGGAAATTCAAAGCTGACCCGAGTTGAAATTTTATTGTCTAGTCGAGCTCCCGACTATAATTAAGCCCTACTAGGACGGTAACATAGATATCTTTTCCTTTTTTGTCTGTAGTTTATTTCTGTCTTTATTCCATGATATTGCTTTGTCTATCATCTTTTGTTCCCCTATCCCCGAGGTACGTCTTGTTTTCCCATGATGTGCATGATATTTGCGATAGCAATTGTGAGTTTCGAGATGATGCCGTTTTCCGGTGGATGGTCCACGATCTCATCGCTTTCATCGAGCATTTTCGAGTCGATTCTAGGCCACTTCCGAATTGCCACTTTCGAACCACAATCAGCTAAGTGTTCTTTTTTTTCTTTTTACATTCTGCACAACCTGAGGACATGTTGTGATTTAAGTGTGGGGGAGGGAATAGTCGGTTATATGTATCTACCATTTGCTTAAATTATTTTGATTCTATGCTAAATGGGCTAAATTTTCAAATTTTTGTTTAGTCCCGAGTAAACAATGCATATCTTTGTTCGGTTTTTATAGTCATTAATGCTATATTCCGTATGTTCGATAAGTTAGTTGTTTCACCCAATATATTTTTCACGAGCCATAGTGAATGATGAGCTAAATTATAAAGCTATACCCCTTTTTGATTAGTGATTTTTGATTATCTTATAAGTCATGTGCTTAGTGCTAACGTACCGTATCGTGAGAATTATGATAGTTTGTGTTTATACCCGAGTATGATATATTGTGAATATCTTGAACGTTTGAATGTGATAAGTGTTCATAACTAATGTTCTTGCACAATAATTAACAAATAAATCATTGCTTGAGGTGTTATGCTCAGTGAGGTTTGAATTGCTTTTAGCATGTTAACCACCGCCGCACGTAAATCTCGAAAAAAGTAATCAATTGTGTGTGTCGTAAAGTCGGGTCGATGATTTGAGTGCGGTAGGGCATTATCTCGAAATGTCCTATACCACTATGATGACCAAAGCTCACGACAAATGTAAAAGTCGCTTTATGATTTGAGTAGATAGGGATTATCTCGAAATTTCCTATTCTAGTATGACGGGCAAAAGCTCATTTCGATGTGTGTTGAAAAAAAAAAAAAAAAAAGTGTGAAAAAAAAAAAAGAAAGAAAAAAATCGAAAAAAAATTTATTATTATGAATAAGTTAAGGACTTAGTTATCGTGATACCTTATCCCCGAGTATAATGTGATGATGAGATATGTTGTAGGGATTATCCTCTGAGTATATCGAATGGCCCTAGATATATTCTATCATTCTTTTCGTGATATGTCACGTTTTGTAGGGTACATCTTATAAGTATCATTATTACTAGTTTGAAGGGGTATTATCTAGTTTGCTTTGAATTTTTCAAGTTTGGACTTAGTGGAAGTTTTCTATGGCTATGCACACACATCGTGGTGAACCTCTGATTTATTGAGTATATGTTGTATTTCTTTGAGGTGTCTATCTTTTTCGAGCCTTGATTCTTGTTTTGTTTTGCTCTCGACGAGCAAAAGCTAAGTGTGGGGGAGTTGTTTAGGGTGATTTTATACGATTTCTAATGTTATATTTTATAACAATTTCCTCCATATTCGTATAATTTGCATAGAAATCAAGGGTTTAATCGAATTATTGAGCAAATGAGTTTTAAAAGTGGTTAAGTGCAAATTTGTGTTAATTATGTGGTTTCATTGATAAAAATCTTTGAATATGAGATGTTACATTTTGCACGATGTTATCATGAATGTAGGTACGCTTGCATGTTAAATGAGGAGCTTAAACGAAGATCGATGAAGATTAAGAAGAAAGAAAGCTCGATTCGATTCGCCCAAACTTGGTGATCAAGTATTTCAAAATATGCCACGTAACATTATATTTTGAGGCCTAAAAGATGGATTTTGAGGAAAAGAAGAAGATGCCACGAGTTTACGAGATCAACGGATCAATATTTTCCAACGACTTCTACCAGAACCTGTTTTTCGATGGAAATTTTACCCGACTTAGAGGCATTTTCAGGGGAAGAGTTCTTGACGAAAGTTGTAGATACTAAAATGAGCTTTCCAACGATTTTGAATCACGTCAATCGGAGGTCTACAACTCAAGTTATGATTTTTTACCGAACTGCTGGAATTACGGACGAACCGGAGATATTTTGGCCAAGTTTGATGCATGTTACTCCATGTGCTCTCCTTAATGATGATGATGATGATGAGTCATAACAAACTCCACATGCTATTTTAGTGACTCCTCACCTTCACATGCAAAGTCATTATCACCTCCCACATGCTTATAACAAACTTGAGAATATTCCTTAGCATATTCTTCCAAAAATATCTCCCTCAACTACAACCTCTCCCTTATACACCTCCCTCAACTCTCCCTATAAGAACTCCCTCATTTCCATCCATAAAGGCGGCCCTCTTTGGTCACTTTTGGCCAAGCTTTTACTTTTCCCGCCTTTTATGTAAATACTCAGTGGCGTTATGCCGAGAATAAATTAGAATATAGTAATATTGTTGTAATGCTGGAGCTACGGCCCTGATTCTGAAATCATAATCGAGGATGATTGGCTAAGGTCTCTAAGCTAGAACCATCGTTGTGAAGCCACCATCACCGGAATAAACAAGGATTTCGTTTTCATTTGTTCTAGTGAGTTTCTTGTTCTTCCTTCATGTTTGAATTGTTTATGTGCAATTTGTATGATCTATACTTATGTTGCATGCTAATCGAATTTAGATACGATAGTTGATAAATTCAGAGATTACCGTGAAGGAGAATGATAATATTCTTCCAACATACGTAAGTTGAGGGTGAATGTTGTCAGATTAGGATTTATATCCATATCTTTGATCCGTAAATGCTTTAGTTGTACCGAGAGTGGTGAACTAATTAAAAGGCGATGAACCGAAAGGGAAAATGCCTCTTTAGCAGATAATAATCCAAGAACTTACGAATGAATATGTGTCTTTCTTGTTATTTTCGTGGGGTGGTGGATCATCGGTGCGTTTCTAGTTGTTTTAAATTATAAATTTTTATTATCGTAGTTTTATTTATTTTCACGTTTGCTACCTTAGTTTGTAATTGAAAATCCGAGATCATAATCATCAACTTTATAAAAGAAATCGAAGGCAAAGACTCTTTTTCGTACAAGTCCCTGCGGATACGATCCGGTTTCACCACTATAGCTGCGAGCCTTCGCACTTGGGGCTGACATCGGTTTTATTTTATTACTTGTTATCTTTTGCTTTGCATAAAACCGCGAACAAGTTTTTGGCGCCGTTGCCGGGACTTGGCACGGAAAATTTTCGTTTTGCTTTTTTTTTGTCAACTAAGTTATCTGTTTTGCCTTAAATAAAAAAAAATAAAAAAAAAAAATAAAAAAATCTTTCGGTAATTACGAGAGAGAAAAAATATTTTCTTTTCGCTCGCTTCGCTCGTATTAGTTTTATAGTATTTTGTTTCTTTTATTTGTTTAGACTGTTTGAGCCTGCTTTAGTATAGTTTTTTTAATTCTAAAAAAAAATTTAAAAAAAAAAAAAAAATTTAAAAAATTCTCGATAAATACCGAGTGGATTCGGTAATTACCGAGAAAGAGAGAAAAGAAACACGGAACACGTTTCAATCATTGAGGTTGGGTGATGGATTCTCGTGAATCCCATTCATGAAGCATAAGGATAAAATCCCAAACCTCGTGATTTAGGTGTTGGTGCCCAAACGTAGTTTATGCAAACTCGAACTCACGGGGACCACTTTTGTATAATCCGGAGATAGAGCGAACCATCGCCGACCAAACAGACGTTTGGCCCGGCTCACCGGACCAACGGACGAGGGAACCACGGAAGGAAACAATCCTGAAGGATACGTTGAGGGAGAAGCTCAAGTAGGAGCCCAGGTTGAAGAAATGGCAGAGCAACGGACATTGGCAGACTTTGCCATGCCATCTATCGTGAAAGTTAATCCCGCGGTCGTGATTCCCAAAATCACGGTGATAATTTCGAACTCAAAACTTCTTTAATCAATTTGGTAAGAGGTTCCACATTTCATGGATTTTCCATCGAGGACCCTTGACGATCACATTCACTCATTTCTAGAATCGTGCGGGACTATTTTATTCAAAGGGGTCACTGAGGACGCCCTAAAAATGAAACTCTTTCCTTTCTCATTTGAAGGAGAAGCGAAAGAATGGTATAAATCCTTACCAATCGAATCCATTACTTCGTGGGAGGAGTTGGAGAAAGAATTTACGAGCCAAGATTTTCCACCGCAAAGACGGCTCATCTTCGAATCGATATTCACTTTTGTGCAACTCGAGAAGGAATCTTTTACGATGCATGGAAACGATTTAAGACTCTCTTGAGAAAGTGCCCCACCATAAATTTGGATAAACAAAGATTGGTCAACACTTTTACAAAGTGGTTTGACCTGAATTGACTAAGGAATGGTGAATAGTTTCACTGGAGGTGCATTTCGAGAAAGACACACGATGAGGATGGATGTTGTTTGAAGATATTGCAAAGTATAATTATGCCCCTACTATGCAAAGGCCCAATCGTAAAAGCTCGATTGCAGGAAGTATGAGGTAGATGAGACCACGCTCTAAAAGCTCAGTTGGCCGCACTACAGAAGCAAGTGACGGCAATGAATGTTCAAAGTCTTGTGTGTGACAATTGCCATGGCCAAGGCCATCGTAGTAATCAATGCCAGCTTGACCCGATCTCACAGGTCAAAGCTGTTCAAAACAATGTCGTTTGCCAAAATTGCGATACCGTTGGGCACGATTCCATCGTTGTCATCTATTGTTGCATTCAGAAGAAGTGAATACATTCACTTCTCAAAATTATCGACCTTCGGGTCAGAATCAAAACACTCAAGGATTCAATTATAACCGGAACCACCCTGGTTTCCGATGGAGTGACCCTTCTGGGGCAGCAAACCCCCATCATTTTCAGGCCCCTAGGCCTAATCAAAGCAATTTTCAATCCAACTATCGACCAGATGGAACACCAATCCACCGCAAAATCAAAATCAATCATTTCAGATCTTAGAACAAAAGTTGAGCGAGCAAATCACGGCCAACACTCAATTGGCAAATGCTTTAAGTACTCTGACCAGTACAGTGAGAAATTTGGAGGTGCAATTGGGACAAATTTCGGGGCAGCAAGCAAGTCGACCTCAAGGTCAGCTGCCGAGTTTTACTGAGAAGAACCCCCGAGGGGTTAATCTGGTCCAAAATGACCGTAATTCTTGCACCGATCTCATTTGCACCATGGAACTATGGTCAAGATGAGCTGAATGCTATAAAACTGAGGAGTGGGAAAGCGGTTGGCAGTCAGGCCAACCAGGGAAACGAGGATTTCGTTTTCATTTGTTCTAGTGAGTTTCTTGTTCTTCCTTCATGTTTGAATTGTTTATGTGCAATTTGTATGATCTATACTTATGTTGCATGCTAATCGAATTTAGATACGATAGTTGATAAATTCGTAGATTACCGTGAAGGAGAATGATAATATTCTTCCAACATACGTAAGTTGAGGGTGAATGTTGTCAGATTAGGATTTATATCCATATCTTTGATCCGTAAATGCTTTAGTTGTACCGAGAGTGGTGAACTAATTAAAAGGCGATGAACCGAAAGGAAAATGCCTCTTTAGCAGATAATAATCCAAGAACTTACGAATGAATATGTGTCTTTCTTGTTATTTTCGGTGGGGTGGTGGATCATCGGTGCGTTCTAGTTGTTTTAAATTATAAATTTTTATTATCGTAGTTTTATTTATTTTCACGTTTGCTACCTTAGTTTGTTAATTGAAAATCCGAGATCATAATCATCAACTTTATAAAAGAAATCGAAGGCAAAGACTCTTTTTCGTACAAGTCCTCGGATACGATCCGGTTTCACCACTATAGTCGCGAGCCTTCGCACTTGGGGTGACATCGGTTTTATTTTATTACTTGTTATCTTTTGCTTTGCATAAAACCATAACAGATTGATTAACACCGATTTCGACTTGTAGTCGAGATTAAGGATGATCATTAAGTTTGATCTCGGGCTCGATGTTTACTCATAGTGCTTAGAATTTCCTTTTTGAGTGCAGGTGTAATTCCGTGTCCGATAAGCCGATATCACTTCATCGTGGAAAGCAGTGAAGAGATAGCTTAGAAGGATCTTCTCAGTCATAAGAAGTCATAAGCATATTGAGAGAGAGTACCGCCTGATTGGAAGGACCGGCGACGTTTCAATCCTAAAGATCGTCTCGAGTCGACAACCTAACTAATCAGTGTACCAAGTCGAGTGCTTGGAGGGTACGGCATTGATGGATATGTCTCATCTGCTTTTAGAGCAAGTGGGAGAGTGTTGTGAATAAGATGAGAAAAGGGTGTGCTCTAAAACAATCATTGCTTGTCATTTTTCGTGCAAGTGGGAGATTGTTAGGTGTAGTGCCGAAAGACAATTTGTGTAATTGTTTTTAATAATGAATGACAGAACTTATCTCACCTTATAACTTGCTTTGTGCTTGTAAAGTAATATACATTTGCAAACCCTAAGTATATCAGTATGTAACCACTTAACTCGGTGTATGGATTACACGTGAGGATTGAGTTAGTGGTGATATACTTTTGAAGCTGTTAGATCGTGGTGAACTTAATCGAGAATTTAGGGTCTCTCGATTAAAACACCAATAATGCGCCCAGAACACCTTTAGGGTGTGATAGTCTTATCCGATTGTCGGTAGAGGGTACTACGTGGGGCATTTATATATGATGGCATTCATATAGATTGGACCGATTTAATCGAATTTCGATATAATTCCGCAATCGAGGAATCTTATTAAATCATTAGATGATCATATATGGATCAACCTTAATCTCGAGGTGATCACGAGGTGCTTTGCTTGTCTCGGGGTAGTGTTTGATGTGTTAGTTACGGTTCACTTGAATATGTGTTCCAAGCCGATTCTCATTGGCACTATCTCACGATGAGTGAGTAGTTCGATTTTCACGCAGACATGGAATCCATTCCTTCTGCGGGAAGTAGAGACAGATCCCTTATTTGTTAGCCCCGAGAAAGTGATCGATCCCGGAGTTCACATTTGACTAATTAGCTACTAGTCGGATATGTGTACTAATTGATCATTAGGGGGTTGATGGTAAATAAGGATATGATATTCTGAGTTGGGTTCACGGAGACTTCCCACTCAGAATGGATAGTCTATGGAGGGTTAATCCGTATGTAGTGATTATATCAATGGACGCTTATTCACTCTATGGGTTGAGTATAAGTATACATCTATAATTGGTAGAGTTCAGTTTCGGGTTTATGGTGGCGTAATCCCGGAATTAATAATTAATGTACTTATTACGCTCGATGAATAACTAATTATTGAGCTCATCGGTTATAGTCCATGGTCCCCGATGTGGCTTCTGTAATTCGGACTAATAATCTTGTTATTTGGGCCTCAATGATAATTAATTGGCTGGGCTAATTAATTGATATGCATAAATATTATTTAGTTGGGCTAAATAATATAATACACATAAAAGACATTTTATGTGGGCTAAAACCCTAGGGAGGTGGCGCCATTTGTGATCTCCTTTAGCACAAGAATTGATTTTCTTGTGTTATGGAAAAATAAAAGATATTCTTGTTATGTGATTGGTTGTATGACATGTTATTTGGTTTCCTATTGGTCAATGACATGTCACAATTATTCATTAAGGAAAATATCTTTTTATTTTATTTAATTAATTAATACTTGGAGACCAATGATTTACTCTCCTATAAAAGGAGAGTTATTCCAAGTGTAGAGGGCATGGTAAATTTCGACCACATCACCATAAAAGGAGAGAAAAATTGTTTTTTCTTGTCTAGGGTTTTAGAAGAAGAAAAACTCTAAGTTTTTCTTGGTGTTGCATATCAAGGAGGTGCTTGTATCAAGAAGGGTGTCCACCAACCGCCGTTTGGAGAACACATCGGAAGATCAAGGCTTCTCTTCCCGTTATTGGTAACACGATCTTAACCCCCTTGTAGTAGTTTAAGTCCTTTAATTATGTATTGTGATGTATAAGTCGTGATCCATCCGCTGCGCGTAGATCTAACTCGTTTAGATCTAAGCACCTGCATCCTTCAATTATGACTATATAAATCGTGGAACCTGGCTCCGATACCACATAAAGGATGCAGGAACTTAGATCTAAACGAGTTAGATCTATGCGCAGTGGATGGATCACGATTTGTATATCAAAACACATAATTAAAGGACTTAAACTACTACAAGGGGGTTTAAGATCATGTTACCAATAACGGGAAGAGAAGCCTTGATCTTCCGATGTGTTCTCCAAACGGTGGTTGGTGGACACCCATCTTGATAAAAGCACCTCCTTGATATGCAACACCAAGAAAAACTCCAAGTTTTTCTTCAACCAGAAACCCAAGACAAGAAACAAATTTTTCTCTCTTTTTAGTGTGTAGGTCGAAATTTTCCTTGCCATATGTCTTGGAAGAACTCTCTATATATAGGAGAGTAAATCCTTGGCCTCCAAGTTTCTAATTAATTAAATAATTAATTAAAAAGAAATCACAATAAAGGATAATTCCATTTATAAAAGATTGTGATTAATCAATCAATCAATTACAAATCAATTATCTTTTATTAATTAATCACTTACCAAGTAAATAATTAATCACGCAAGAAAATCAATTCTTGCATTTTAAGAGGTAGGAGGCGCCACACACACCTAGGGTTTAGGCCCACATAAAATGTCTTTTATGTGTATTATATTATTTAGCCCAACTAAATAATATTCATGCATATCGATTAATTGGCCCAGCCAATTAATTATTTTTGAGGCCCAAATAACAAGAATATCATTCCGAATTACAGAAGCCACATCGGGGACCATGGACCTATAACCAGTAGCTCCAATAATTAATATTCATCAAACAGAATATAAATTATTAATTCCGGGATTACGCCACCATAAACCCGAAACTGAACTCTACCGATTATAGATGTATACTTACACTCAACCCATAGAGTAAATAAGCGTCCATTGATATAATCACTAAATACGTATTAACCCTCCATAGATCGTCCATTCTCGAGTGGGAAGTCTCCGTGAACCCGACTCGTAATATCTTATCCTTATTTACCATCAACCCACGATGATCAATTAGTACACATATCGACTAGTAGCTAATTAGTCAAATGTGAACTCCCGGATCGATCACTTTCTTAGGGCTAACAAATAAAGGGGTGTCTCTCTACTTCCCGCAGAAGGAATGGATTCCATGTCCGTGAAAATCGAACTACTCACTCATCCGGAGATATTGCCAATGAGAAGTGGCTTGGAACACATATTTAAGTGAACCGTAACTAACACATCACACACTACCCGGGACAAGCAAGACACTCGTGATCACCTCAGATTAAGGTTGATCCATATATGATTATCTAATGATTTAATAGGATTCCTCGATTACGGAATTATATCGAGAAATTGATTAAATCGGTCGATCTATATGAATGCCATCATATATAAATGCCCCACGTAGGTACCTCTACCGATAGTCCGGATAAGACTATCACACCTAAAGTGTGTTCAGGCGCATTATTGGTGTTTTAATCAAGAGACCCTAAACTCGATTAAGTTCACCACGGACTAACAGTTTAAGTATACCACCACTAACTCAATCCTCACATGTAATCCATACACTGAGTTAAGTGGTTACTTACAGATATACTAAGGGTTTGCAGCAGTGTATTACTTTACAAGCACAAAGCAAGTAATAAGGTGAGATAAGTTCTGTCATTCGTTATTAAAAACAATTACACAAATTGTCTTTCGGGCACTACACCTAACACCAACATCAGTATTCCCACTTTTTAAGCCTCACAATGGGTAAAGACATGGTGCAATAAGCAAGAGCGTCATCCAGAAGGTTTTTGGACTCGGAGGCCGAGAAATCACTCAAAGCCTCTTAAAAACTTGACTTTATTCGCATTTTCATAACTTCAAGCATTAACAAATCTCAAGAAAGAAACTTGCTTTAAGTTGATGACGGTCAAATTATACCCATAAAAGTCATCAACGTTATCCTTAAAACGAACAAAATAAAATATATTTTATATTAAATCACGTGTTTATAATGTTTATTTAATGTTATGTGATTAATAGCATATAATTTGGTATTTATCAGTTTTTATCATTTAAATACGATTTACTGTGCAATAAATATTTATTTTGTAGATTGAGATAAATTGGAGGATAATTACAAATGGATGAATTAAATCTCAAGATAAATCGAAGAAAATTCGGAGTGCATTGAAGATAAATACCGGATCAGCGCGAAAAGAGGAGTAAGGAATGACAAAAGCCAACGAGCTAATCAAAAGTTGATGGACTCGCTGGCAGCAAGTGCTCAGTTCGCTGGGGGCGAGTCCCTTTCAGCATCCGGATTAGCTCGGAGTTATCTCGACGCGTTTTAGAATCCTTTAGGATTTAAGAAACGTAATTTAAATCGGCTGAAGCTTATCTTAAGTCGGTTTTTCAACCCTATATATATTTGTTCCATTGCATCAACTAGAATACAACTTTTACACAACTCATAATACAAATCCTCAGCTTCTCAGAGCAGTTTTTAAAATAAGTTCAGCAGTAATTATGTGAGTTCTTGTATTTATTTGTTCTTTGTTCTTTGTAATTAAGTCCCCACAATTATTGGTTATCGTTTGAGGTTGTTCGTTCTTCACCGGACGATGTAGATCTAAGGATATGATATGAGGCAATGGGGATTCCTTGTCTATAAGGATCCACACGCCCAGATCTGTTATCCGGTGACCTATAGATGACTTTGGTATGATCGACAATCGTGTTTTTAGTAGATCTATATAATTTCTTTATGAATTTCTATTTTATCCGTTACGTATGTAAAAACGCTAAGATTTAAGTTGTCGCCACGTCAATCTAGCCACATCTTTATGGTGTGATTGTCCACTTAGAATTTCTTATCTTAGTAGGTATGGCTACGACTACGTTGCTCGTCTGTTTTAATTAGCGTATGATTAGGAAATACCAATATAGGGCTCCTAGGTCGGCTCATGAATTGATCTTCCGGGACTTTCAGCGTGATCTAGATCTGTTCTGTATTCGGGAATTGCATGCACCTAGTCATACGTAAATCGTAGATTAGCATGAGACCGTGCAGGTAATTGTTAATGGGACAGAGACTGATGCGATCACTTAGGAAGTACGCCTAACCACAGGAATGTTGCCTAGGTGAGGAATACGGTTAATATCGGCATCCCTAGTTTTGTAAGCGTGCAAGTTATATGAGATGGAGGCCTACAAAGCGAAGTCACGTAATATAGCACAGTGATCTAGATGGCCTACCCGGAGCTAGATCTCGTTTAGGGGATGACTCCCGTAGCCAATATAAAAGAAATACGAATCGGATTAATAGTTGTCGAGTCTACCTTAGTTATGTAGAATCTCTAGATCCAAACGATAACATAGTAATTGGGGAGGTTAATTACGTTGTCTTTGTTGTGTTGTGTCAAGTCGAGTCCTTTATCTTTCTTGTCTCTTGTTGGTCATAGACCGCCTCTGTGTGCTTGACATGAATGATTAATTGTTTGTATATAAATGACCCACAATTGGTTCCCTGTGGGATCGACCTTGATTCTCTATAGCTATACTACGATGGACCTAGTCCTCTTGCTAGTATTGGTTTATGGTGGTCAAGTATTTTATTATCACTTGATCTACGTCATCAAGTTTTTGGCGCCGTTGCCGGGGAACCAACGGTCAATTTTATATATAAATTATTTTTTATTCATGTTAAGTTTTCTGTTTTAGGGTTTGTTTTTACGTTTTTGAGTCCCACTAGTTGTCTGTAAGTAGTGAAAATTCTAGATTCTGGAGAGCCTGTTTCGCTCCCAGCGAGGGTATCACTCGCTGCCAGCGAGCCAGTCACTTTCTCTGGGACTTCGCGTCTGTGTTTATCTCCTTATGTTTAATCCGTAGGTCTGATAGCAGCTTGGGAAACCATGTTAAAGTCAGTCTATGGTCTATTTGTTTTTTTTGTTTTCTTCTGTTTGCAGAAACCAAGGGAACAATAATCCGAGTCAGTAATTTTTCATGGGCGCTGAGGAAAGAACCCAGAAACATGTGGAGCTACGAATCTACGATGGGAAAAGCGATGGAAGCAATACCTTTAAAGCACCAAGATGGCTCCGAAAAAAGAAAAAAAAAAGAGAAAGAAAGAAAAAAAATTTAAAAGGTTCGAATTATTCGTGGTACAATGTTGAAGGCAAGGTACTACCTTTTTTGCTTATGTTTTACTATCTTTTGGTTTTCTGAGCATAAGTTAGCCTATACATGAACCTGAGTATGAATCTTAGCCCGGAGTTGGTTTGTAAGATTAATTTTATTAGTGTGGAAGGTTCTGCCCCAAATCTGTCTCATCTAGAGGGTGCAAGGAAACATGTAGTAGTTGAACGAAGCAGTGAATAAAGAGTTCCTCATAGTTCTGTTAAAATCTCACAGTCCTATGCATGAGATTGTTTCTAGTGGCCACGGGACCAAAAATTTGTGTATTTTTAAGAATTCTCAATCAAAAGAAGACGTTGAGTTTTGAGAGAGCATAATGAAGCAGGATTATAGAGGATATGATTAAAATGGGTCCCTAGGACTAAATCTGCCTAGAATTCACTAATTCCTAAAACGAGAGCCGAGGTAAGAGCTTTGTATAAATGGTATGGATAGATGTCATTTCCTAGGTCACACAACCAAGGGAAGGGTATTAATCCACAAAAGCGACGAGCTACCTGTTATAGTGCTCAAAGGGTCAAAGTCTGGCGAGCTATGAAGGATAACTGACAAGGATACTTTTTGGAAACTCGAGCTGAGGACTTTAAACACAGAACTACTTCTTTAAAACCCTTAGGATTTTTAGGTTTTCCTTTCTTTGAGTCAAATAAGAGTAACGTGACATGTGTTGAGGTTTTTTATTTGCCGTGTTCCAATGGCCATTAGGCTAAGGATGTGCAAAACTTTTTTACTCAATATAGGCCACGTGAAATAGAGTTTCGTAGGAGAGGCGAAATTGCAAAAGAAAAGGAAATTTAGCAATCAACCTTAAGATGGAAGCATTGAGAGAGCTTGAGAATTATTGAAAATGTAACAGAGAAGGATTGGTGTAAACCGGAACGAGTTTGGTCAACTCCCAAAACTTTTTAGAATGGCGATCCGAGTGAAAATCCAAAGTTGTGTGTAATTCGTTCTGCAACTACCCTTATCCTTTCCTTTATACCTTTTCACCCTTCAACCTTTTCTATTCTCTCA